>CAXKVI010000004.1:108626710-108636710 GCA_964058755.1 Campiglossa producta | reverse complement strand
AGTAATTTGGAAAAAAATGGAAATTTTGGTAAACGTGAAAATTTCTTGACCAGGCACAAGAAATATATGCTCGTTTTTTTCTTGAGGCATTTCTTGGCAGGTGGGTAACCCGCTTTAGATATTCTTCTATAACGAGGGTTCAAGTAGCTTGTCGCTCATATCGTTTTCATGAAATACGTGTCTATTGAGAAATTTCTATTTCTTCTTAGTATTTTTATCCATCCTATAAAATTCGTGAGATCCCTTTTTGGCAGACTCAAATAAATACAAATATATATGGGTCATTCCATGCCAAATCGACAAATTTTTTACCTGACCCCCTTCGATTTCGCTAAAAATTTGCTATCTTTTTCTACCCCCCGAAAGACACTATTCAGAATTTTTTCAAATTTTCATACCCAAATCAAAAAAAGTTATGAACTTAAAAACTTTGCAAATATCGACCGTTTGGGATAATTTTTTTTTGTTTTAATTTTTTTTTTTAAATGTAGTTTTCGGAAAAAAATAAAAAAAAATTTTAAAAGCACAGATATATAATTTTTTTTTTTCGAAAAAAAGTCCGACCCTTTTTTATTTTTTTTATTTTTTTTTTTAACTCCACCTAATTCTGCAATAAGCCCCGCCAATAACAAGATGTGCCGACAATCGCTTTTATTTTTTTTTTGATTGAAAAAAAAACAAAAAAAATTCCATTAAAAAGTTATATAAAATTAGCCAAAGTTGAATATTTTTTTTTTCAAACAAAAAAAAAAATAATAAAAGAGCACATCTTGTTATTAGCTGGGCTTATTGCAGAATTAGTTGGAGTTTAAAAAAATAGAAATAAAAATAAAAAGGGTCGGACTTTTTTTTTCGAAAAAAAAAGTATATATCTGGGGTTTTAAATTTAAAAAAATTTTTTTTTTCGAAAACTAAATTTAAAAATCATTGAAAAATCGTTGGGTGAAAAGGATTACTCTCTTGTGGCCTTCCTTGACATTGAACAATATAAGTCCGGAGGCTATTAACACCGCTCTTACTAATCTGGAATAATCTAGGGGGGAGGAAAATAACTTCATCACTTGGCACGGTTGATTTATCACGCTATGTCACAAGGGGAACGCCTCAGGGTGGAGTTCTCTCCGCGCTTCTATGGAACCTCACTGTCAACTCATTGCAACGAGACCCATGCGGGGGCGGGGCGTAAGAAAGTGGCATATGCAGACGATTTAGTCATTGCATACAGGGGAAATTCCCACAAACTCTGTGTGACTTGATGCATGTAGCACTGCGTGAAGTCTCGGCATGGTCCTCTCGTTGCGGACTTAGTATCAACCCGAGAAAAGTGGAACTCGTTCTCTACACCATCCGGTAAAAAATACCACCGCAGTTAAGGGTGCCGGATATCCAAAAAAACCTGGCCAAAATGGGATCAGAAAAGATCTAGAGGTATTCACGCCCTAAGAAGGAGAGAAATTTCCATATTAATAGGTGTTCTACTGGGCACTGCCTCATTGGCAGGCACGCAGAAAGGCTAGGTGTGCCCTACCGACGATGCTGTAGGAGCTGCAAAGATGATGAGGAAGAGGAAACGTTGAAGAACCTCATCCGCGCTTTTTGGGAGTTCCCTTCCTGGATAGCCTAAGCCAGATCGCGGAACTGGACATAAAGGACTTGATGGCCTTCATAAAGTCATCTAAGTGGTTCGAGGAGGAGTAACGGTGTCGGTTTAGGAGTGTCAGTCCCGGGATTCTGCTATGTGGAAAATCCCAACAACTCAGGGATTTTCCATATGGCCGGGTCTCGGGACTGAATTTCCTTGTTTTGGTGGTATCACAACGGGACTTTCAAAACTGGCCTAAGTGTGCCTCTGCGGCAGGCACTTGAACCTTACCTAACCTAAATTTAAAAAGAAAAATTAAAAAAAGAGGATCCCAAACGGTCGATTTTGGAAAAAGTTACAGCGTTTAAAAAAAAAAACGCTTTTTTAAAAGTTCATAACTTTTTTTTTGATTTGGGAAATAAAAATTCTAAATACTGTCATTCGTGGGGGAGGGAGAAAAAGATAGCCAATTTTTAGCGAAATCGTAGGGGGTTAGGTAAAACATTTGTCGATTTGGCATGGAATGACCCATCTAGGAACACATACTATTTTCTGTTAAGCATAAATACACACACACACATTATCTATGTATAAACATGGAAATTCCTTTTACAAAATTCATAAAAGATATTCTAAATTTATTGCGATTTTGGTTTTACCATAAATGTCACTGTCACGAGACTTTATTTTGTGTGCGTGCGGTAGATAACTAGTTAGATATGCAGCCTATGGCATCTAAAGCGGTTTAGGGTCATATAGTAAGTAAGTTACACATACACATGGGTATATAAATATTTTATGTGCACCTTTAGTATGTAGTAAAATTAACAAAGATAAACTTTTGATGGATTAAAATAGGTCGCACTAAATCAATCATAAAAAGACTTAGTTAGGATATTTATACTGGTGTCTTGATAGTTTATGTGAATTATATACGGTTTGGGTAAACAAGACGCAAATGACAACAAATTGTTCGTAGTAGTTAGCTACACTCATATAATAATACCTGAAAGAGAATTCTGGGAGAGAGTTCCTCCCCATGACAACGTTTCAATACATTTGTATATAGATGGGTCGAAACTTGGTAATAAGTTAGACGCTCAACTGAGTTTCAATTTTGGCTTCCAGCTGCCGGACCACTGTAGTGTTTTTCAAGCAGAGGTGGTCGCTATACAGGAAGCGGTAGCGGCTAAACAGCCAAACAGCCCTCAAGGTTTTGGGAGCCTTTACATGCAATTCTAGGGTTGTGGAGAGCTGTCGTAGATCTCTCAACGAAATGGCTGATCAACTCTCAATTCATCCGCTATGCTTTCACAGTCCTGGAAGGGTTTTGGCATGCCGCTCGCGACCAGTAAGCTCTTAACGAGGAATATACTCCTCAAACAGACAAGGGACAGATGGGAAAATATGGGTACCTGCAATTATACAAAACTGGTGTAGCCAGAGATTATCCAGAGTAGGTCGGAAGACCTGCTCAAGCCCAGAAGGGAAGAGCTTCCATTACTAATGGGACTTCTCACTGGGCATATAGGTTTAGACAGGCATGCGGAAAGGCTGCGCATTCTCTATAATGATTTATGCAGAAGCTGCACAGACGCGGAGAAGGCTGAAACAGTGAGGCATCTTCTATGCGAATGTGCCACGTAGGGGGCAGGAGGTTGAAATACCTGGGATCAAGTATTTTCTATCATCTTGGCGAGTTATCAAGAACTAAGCCAAGGGATTTTCTGCGGTTCGCGGAATCTACGAAATGATTCGATTAGGAGGTCAATCAGATCCATGTGGTATCACACCGGGATCTACGGGGCCTATGTCTGCTAGTCCGTTAACTAGTAGCCACTGCAACCTACCTACCTACATAGTTAGACTATTTAACCAGTTAGTAGCATATTACACGCTATAGAAGTTAACTTCTTACCTTAAGACCAATTATAACGGAATGTTAATAATAACTATCCCGGTAATGAGAAAAAAAACCAGATCATTCCTATTTTCTTATCGCCAAGGTCAATGGGTTCCCGAGATATTGGTAGATATACAAACAAAAAAATAAATAAAATGCCGAAAAATACCTTTAATTTGATATCCGTATGGCATAACTTGTTTAATATAAATAAAAAAAACAGATATGTGGCAACACTCAAATTTTGATCCAATTGGCTTCGGTCGTTTCCGAGATATTCGTCGATATATGAAGGAATAATTAAAATAAATTTAGGTGGCAACCCTGCCTGAAAATATTTTTGTTGGAATAAGGCCGAAAAATACCTTTAAAATAATTCCCATATGGCTTGGCTTGTTCAATATTTAAAAAAAATTGAGACAGGTTGGCAACCCTGTAAACCGCCGAAGTGGCAACACCTAAGTATAAAGTCTTAGAATGAAGAATACTATCTATATGCCAAATTTGATCGAAATCGCTTCAGCCGTTCCCGAGATATTGGTCGATATACGAATATTCATATCCGTTGCCACTATTCGTTGCCTCAAGTCAAAACACCGTTGCCACTATTTTTATACCTAGCGTACTAGCTCTAGTACAAGGGTATTACAATTTTGTCCACATATGAAAGATCTTAGGTTGAAGAGATATTTGCCTGCAATTTGGTATACAGGTTACTTTCTGGCCTACGTAGGTTGCTATTGATAATGGGCGAAATCGGATGATGATAACCACGCCCTTTCTTCATGGTGCCTGCGTGCAATTAAAAGTTTGTTTCAATTAATATTTTTTGTGACAATGTGCTTGATGATAAAATCGCGTTACATAACGTCGCTCGCTTGTCAGAATTATGAATGTGCTAAATTTCCAGAGTTGAGTTAATAGGTTCACGTGTTCGACCACTCGTTTCTCTACGAGTCACGAAAATTCTGGGTTTCCAAAGTACAAGGAACCCCCGGAAATTTGCAATGCCATTTTCATGATCGATCTGTGAAAATTGTGCCAGAAAAACGAATGTAAAATTTTTGAGATACCATGGCGTATACGTAACAATTTTGCTACACATTCATGTTTGTGGCGCAACAAAACTATTTAAAAACTGAATTTTCTAATTATTTTAAATTTTCTTTTTTTTTCGCCAGAAACATGAATGTGTGGCAAAATTATTACGTATACGCCATGGTGGCTCAACAATTTAAAAAAAATTTCTTTGGAAACTTTTAAAATAGGAAATATTAACGTAAAACTATATCAGTGGAAAGAGTATAATAAGAATATTATCTGCAAAAACAAATTTATGTCAAAAACTAAAATTTAAGATTTTGCAAGAGGAATAAATATGATTTCCCAAAATTTCAAATTTGACGCATAAATGCTTCTGGCAAGCGAGCGACGATATATATTGGCATGTTTGTTATATTTTCAGCTGTTGAAGTCTGAGGTATGATGGCTGTGAAAAAATGCTCAACAAGTTTACTCTTCGTGCGTGCATAAAAATTGATCTTAATTTTTAGTTAAAAGGTAAGACGACAATTAAATAGTGATTCCGGCGGGCAAAGCTTTCCTAATGGACTACAAAAAACTCAACGACACGATTAGCTCTGAAAAAGCATGAAAGTTTCAATTGACAAGTTAATTCGGATGAGTTATTTACCACGAAAATTTGCAGAGCCCATTTCGATCCTTATCCACGCAAAAATGTATGGAAAAAATGAAGGTTCGAAATTTGATATGCATCAGTGCGTTTTAGCCTAAACAAAATGTGTGCAAAGTTTTATTGTTCTAGGATAACGGGAACCCTTGTTAAAGTTGAAGTTTTTGCTAGCAGCTTATATTAAGTTCGCAATTAAGCCAATTAAAGCTTCGAAAAATAAATAATTTTAATATTTGGCTCATATTCAAAAGACTGTGCAAAAAATCTCCACTTTTGAATTTTTAAAAGGATAGCAGGATTCTTTGCAAGAATATTAAAAAAAAAAAAACGTATTCACCTGAAAACGATATTGGAATTTCAAATTTTTTTAGAAGATTGCGTAACAATATGTTTTCTAGCTAAAATAATTGAGTACATCTTGAAACTTTGCAATTATAGTGCACTTTTAATAGGTCCGACATGGCGTATGAGTAACATTTATCTTTTCTTTTCATACACTGAACCAAAAAGGTTTTTTTACGAACAATGTTTCATAGAAGTTGAACTTTTTTGGTTCAGTGCAGTACTTAATCATATCACACTTATTTTTAAAGTTTGATATGCACTATATAAGATTGTTTTGTACATAAATCCATGCACTTTATTTTCACATTTACTTTATAATTTAGAGATGAATTGCTGCATACAAATATCCATTTAAGCTTTTGTAACTACATACTTCGAGTGAGGTGCATTAGTTTATATGTTTTGTGTACGTATGTGTAACAACATACATATGCCCCCTATATACTTGATAATAATAACCTTCATATCAACTGTCCATGTATTGGTGCAACCACGTGGTATCGCCTATTTTGTATTCTACGCTGTTTCGCTCTCTACGCTCAATTGCATCCTCTCACAAAATCTATTGCTATGCTGCTGAATAGTCTTTTTCAGCTGGCTGCAAGCATTGCCAGTTTGAAATATTGGAAGTCATTGAGGAAATGTGTTTTAAAAGTGTTATTTGAATATTTCTAATTTTGATTTATTCTGTTTAGTTAAACGAGAATAATTTAAAATGAAATCAATTGGGATGCAATGACCTGAGTTGAATAAAATTTAATAAATTGATTTAAATTGAATTCAAAGTTTAAATTATTTAGATTATTGGAATGGATTGGATTGTTCGGTGTTTTCGATTTTGTCCAATATGCCAAATTTTATCGAAATCGGTCAAGCGGTCTAAAATGGTCACAAAATGACTCCAAAGGGATCCCAGCATGACCCCAGAATGACACCAAAATGATCCGAAAATGATCAAAAAATTAACCTAAAATGATCCCAAAATAACCCCAAAATTATAAAAAAAAATGAACCCAAAATGAGCCCCAAAATGATTAAAAATGAACCCAAAATGACCCCAAAATGATTCAAAAATTTATCCAAAATGATCCCCAAGTGACCCTAAAATTACCTCTAAATGATCCAAAAATGACTCCAAAACGATCTCAAAATGACCCCACAATGATCCGAAAAGGATCAAAAAATTTACCAAAATGATCTTAAAATAACACCAAAATGATCCAAAAAATGAACTCAAAATGACCCCAAAATAATCAAAAAATGAACCCAAAATGACTCCAAAATGATTCAAAAATGAATCCAATATGATCCCGAAATGACCCAAAATACACAAATAAAATACGGTGAAATTGCAACTCTGGGCGGGAACCGTGAATGAAAATATTTTAGTTGGTATGTCGCCGACAATAACTTTCTTTTGATACTCATTTTGGCATATCTTAAGACAATTAACAAATGAGATAGGTGGCAACCCTGTAAACCACCCCAAGCGGCAAGACCCAAGTCAAAAGTTTTAGAGCCAACCATACTACCCCTATGGCAAATTTCTCTAAAATCTGTCGAATTAGTATCGGATATACAAATATAATGAGATTAGGTGGCAACCCTAGGTGACAAACCTATTTGAAAATATTTCAGCTAGTATGACGCCGAAAATACCTTTCATTTGATACCCGTATTGGCATTTCTTGCTCAATGTTAAAAAAAAATTGAGATAGGTGGCAACCCTGTAAATACCCCCCAAGTGGCAACATCGAAATGCAGAGCCTTAAAATTAAGTGTACTATCTCTATGCCAAATTTTATCGAAATCCGCCAAGCGGCTCTGGAGATAGTGCCGGATATACAAATATACTTCAATAAGGTGGCAACCCTACTTGAAAATATTTTAGTAAGCATATCGCCGAAAATACCTTTCATATGATACCCATATTGGCATATCTTGCTCAATATAAAAAAAATTGAGATAGGTGGCAACCCTATAAATCGCCCCAGGTGGCAACACCCAAGTGGATAGTCTTGAATATAATAAAAAAGTAAGTTCAATTTGAGTTGAATTGGACGAAGCTACATAATTTAAATTGATTGTATTTTATTTTTTGACTTAATTTTTTTATTTATTCATTTTTGGTCAGTTTTTTATACTTTTTTGTTTGCTCTGCATATCACCAACAATGCATTAACTTCTATGACTGCGTAGTTTTACAGAATTCTCTCTCTATTTTGGTTTCATCCCCATTACTGTTCAACATAAAAGTGCTCAAAAAGCTTTTTGTCACTGTTACTCTCTCTCTCTCTCTCTCACCTGTTCTCTCTACCGGAGCTTTTCCTACTATTTGCCTGACATATGCACAAACAAATTTCTTTTTATCATTTATTGTAATGACTGGAAATTCCTTTGTGATAATGGCTACAAATGCAACAGATGGCGTACTCTGACAATGAAAGATTTTTGACACTGAAAAAAAATAATAATAAATAAAAATAATAAAAATAATATTTTCTACACTTAAAATGAGTTTCGTGTATATGCATCGTTTGTAGGGAGCACAGCATTTTTTGTTAAATACAGAATTTTACAAATTAAAAAAAAAAAAATTTAAATCACGAAAAAAGGAAGAAGTTAAAAGTTTTTGACTTTTGTTGAAGTTTTGGAAAATAAAAGAAATTGTTTCTCCTTCTCCTACGTTTTATGATTTTATCTCGCCCAAAGCTAGACATTCGCGAGCCCCACACTGTGGGGGTCTTACATTTAAGTAGATATCTCTGAAACCAGATGAGATATTTCAATTGATCCCATTGCTTATGACAGCACTCGTTAGCACCTTTCGTTTAATACCCATATTGTATTAACACATTTTTGGCCACCCCTAGTCTACATATTGGTTGATAACTCTAAAACCGGTAGAGTTATCGAAATAAGTGATGTCGTAAATTTTAAGTTGAAAGTCTACTAATAAAATGCTAAATGTTTCATTTAATTCCATTCAGCATTTTTCGACTGATACGACCACAAACATATAGACAGACAGACAAAAATTCTAAAAATGGTTGATTTTGATTGGCCTTAAAAATTTTAAATCGACCTGTTACAATTTTATTATATGTAGATATTTTCACAGGAAAGTTTAAAAATAAAATATTTTTCGTTACAATTTAAAAAATGAGTTTTTCAAATTTTTGAAAATTTTAAAACTTTGTTTAAAAAAGTTTTTTCCCCGTTTAATTCTCGTTTTTAATCTATCCTACACTTTGACACGACTTTCTAGTGAACTTTTGCATCAATTCAGATTCCTTCCTGCTTAAATCATACATATTTTATCATTGAAGACTTTTATGTATATACCAACAGCCCAAACAAACTGTCATCTGTCGCAATAGTTTTTTTTTCATCTCCCTCGCCTCTCTTTGCCTTACTTATGACTGTCAGCCTGCTTGTCACATTGCCATAAGTAAAAGGATTTATTTAAATAATGAATGAGCTGGTTGAAGCCTAAAATGGAACAATGCAAAAAAAAATTGTTGATGCAGTGCGATAGATAACTATTTACACTTACATACATACATATGGGGCCTTCCATGTTGAAAAGTTAAATCATTGAAATCGAAGGGAAGGGTTTCGTTTTGAAGACTTTTGGTGAGGAGTTTTATCATAGAAAGATTTTCTGACAAAGATAAAAATTAAAAGATTCATTTTCAAAAGTTTCCAAAAAAAATTTGAAAGTTGTTTTTGGCTAAAACTTATAATTTTAAAATTCAAAACACACCCTTCTAAATATTTTAATAGAACCTGGGTGACCGAGCTTGCTCGGTGCTATCAATTTAGCGCTAACTTTACTTACCCAAAATTATCCCAAAATGACTCTAAAATAATCCCCAAATAATCCCAAAACGACCCCAAAAAGACCAAAATGATTCGAAATTAAACCAAAAACGACCCAAAATTAATCCC
Source organism: Campiglossa producta (assembly GCA_964058755.1). Taxonomy (NCBI): domain Eukaryota; kingdom Metazoa; phylum Arthropoda; class Insecta; order Diptera; family Tephritidae; genus Campiglossa; species Campiglossa producta. The sequence continues at coordinate 108,627,236 of CAXKVI010000004.1, read as the reverse complement.
AAAATGACCCTAAAATCATCCCAAAACGATCCAAAAATGATTCCAAAATGGCCCCAAAATGACCCCAAAAAGACCCTTAAATGTATGTACCTAAAATGATCCGAAAATTTTCACAAAATTATTCAAAAGTTATCGCAAAAAGACTCTAAAATAATTCAAAAACGAACCCAAAAAGACCCTCAAATTTCCCAAAATGATCCCAAAATGTCTTTAAAATAATCCGAAAATTACCCCAAATTTGTACCAGACTAATCCAAAATTGAACCCAAAATGATCTTAAAATAGCGCCAAAATTATGTTAAAGTGTCCTTTTTCCATTGATCCTAAAATAATCGAAAAATGATCCCAAAAAATACAAAACAAAGACAATACGGTAAAGTAGTAACCCTGCGCGGCAACCCTACTTGAAAATATTTTAGTTGGTATGTCGGCGAAAATAACTTTAATTTGATACCCATATTGGCATATCTCGCTGCATAATTTGAAAAAATTGGGAAAGGTGGCAACCCTGTACAGTCCCCAAGTG
>CAXKVI010000004.1:108604210-108614210 GCA_964058755.1 Campiglossa producta | reverse complement strand
AGGACTCTCAACATTAAATATGAGAGCCCAGCTGCCGAATTACATTCTCTGCTATTTTCTGCTATTCCACCAACAGCTGACTGTAATGTGAAAGTTCCTTGCGCGACTTCAACACCACCTCAATGCTACTTTCGACAATGAATCGTTGGCTGTTGGCTGCTGACTGTTGTTGGCGGTGCGCATGGCACGGAGCTGGCGCGCCTGCCGCAGCCGGCCATTGTAATTTGCCATCTGCTACTTACAAGACATTCACTGTAAAGCGTTTACGAAGGGCAGAAAGAAATACCAAAAAAAAAAAAGAAACAAGAAAACAGACAAATACAAAAAAATTCAAACAAGCAAAAAGACGAACAGACGAGTGCGTTCGCTTCGTAAAAGCTGGATCGAGCCAATCGTTTGTGTCGCAATGTATCGGTTATAGTCGGAGTTAGTTTGTTTTTATACGTTGTCCGTTTAGCATGTAATGTACAGCGTTACGGATATTGAACGATAAATCGCGCGGCGCTAACGGTAACGCGCATTCAATGCAAATGCAATTACGCCAAAAATATGCAACTCAATAATTTTTAAAAGCAATTCATTTATTGACGTACAAACAAACAAAGTGGAAATTTTAACGGTGAAACGGCGGTTCGGCAAGTGTAGAGCGCTCGCGCGTATGGTAGTAGCATTGTAGCGCGTCTGAACGAGTAAGAGAGAGCGGGTGTGATTGTATGGCAAGTTGACAGATTGAATGCTTGAATGGTTAACGAATTTAAAGCGACGACTCAAGGCGAAACGGAAGAAAGTGTTGTAAAATAAGTGCAAACGGAAGTGAAAGCGGTTGAACATGATTAAATAGAAAAGCGCAAGCAGTGAGCGGCAATGATGTAGTGAATACTCGATTGGAAAGCACACGCACACATACATATGAAAATACTTGAAAGTGTTTGAAGTAAAATTCATAAAAGCGTGTGAAAAGTGTTGTTGGTGAGGCTGAAATGAAATGGCGTGAAGTGGTGTTGATGAGTTAAAAAATTAAGAAAATAATAAATTTAAAACTAAATTAAAATTAAACGAGTAGAAAAATATGCAATAAAAAAGTTAAATAAAAAAAAAAAAAAAAAACTAAAACTATCTCTACTTAAGTGAAGATTTACCTAAATTAAGTGTGCAAAAATATTAGAAACAAAGAAAAACCAAACGTAAAAAAAAAAAAAACAAAAATGTAAATATTCATATAGCTGGACCATAATTAGGGAATTTTAAAATAAATAAGAAAAAACTAGTTTTGTTTGGTAGTTCGAGAAGTCGTATCACAAATGTAGTGTTATTGGAAAAGTTTTGAGGTAAAATATTTAAATATTACGAAATGCAAAAAAAGATAAAAATAAATAATTATAATTAAAATTTAAAAGGAAAAAAATAATAAAAAACAAATAGATAATTAAAAAATAACAAATAAAAAATTTATAAAAAAGAGAAAAGTTTTGAGGTAAAATATTTAAATATTACGAAATGCAAAATAAAAGAACATAGATACAATAAAATATATATGAAAAATTAAAAAAAAAAAATATATAAATAATTATATAAGAAATTCAAAAAAAAAAAAAAATAATGAATAAAAAATAAAATAAACAAAAAAAAAATGTTCAAAAAAAAAATTATAAAAAAATTCAAGAAAAAAAAATAACAAGAAAAAATACACTATGAAAAAAACTAAAAAATAAAATTAACAAATTTTAAAAAAAAAATTTATTTAAAATGAATAAACTTTATAAAAAAAAATAAAAATTGCAACAAATTAAAAAAAAAAACTTTTTAATAATTCATAAAATGTAGATTAAAATAAAGATGAAAATTAAAAAAAAAAAATTATAATACGTCAAATAAATTATTAAAAAAAAATTTGGCAGAACATAAGCATAAAAAATAAAATATTACAAAAGCAAAAAAAAGAAAAAGTATTCATAAAATAAAAAACTTAAAAAAAAAAATAAGAATCTAATACGTACGTTATTTTTAAAACAAAAGAAACAAATTAAAAAAAAATTGTAGAAATTATATAAAAAAAAAAGAAAACGCAAATTAAATTAAAAATAATAAAAACAATTAAAACATTTAAAAAAATAGCAACAAAAATAATTAAAAAACATAAAAATTTATAAAAAAACATATCAAAAAAAAAAAAATTATATAAAAATATGGAAACATTAAAAAAAAAATTGTTACAGAAAAAAAAAACATTTTTTTTAATAAATAAAAAAAAACATTAAAAAAAAGATTGCCACATTAAAAAAATTAACAAAAAAAAACATAAAAATTTTGAAAAAAACAAAAAATAAAAAAGTTTCTGAAAAAACCTTTATGAAAAAAAAGTTAAAAAAAATTAGCTCACTAGAAAAGAATTGAAAAAATATAAAATATGCTACATTAAGAAAAACTTAATTGAATTCTAGAAACCATAAATTTACAAATAACATAATACAAGTAAATAATAAATAAAAATCAAAGAAAATAAAATAAATAAAAAATTTATAAAAATATTTATACATTAAGAAAAATTGAACAATAAAAAAAAAGTTTTTTAAGAAAAAATATTAAAAGACCTAAAATAAAATTTTCTACATTATAAAAATTTAATTTAATTTTAAGCAACATAAAAATTAATAACAAAAACATTAAAAACAAGAAACAAATAAATTGTTTTTAAATTAAAATTTTTTAAACATTAAACAAATTTAGCATACAAAATTTATTCAAAAAATATTAGGGACAAGGAAAATAGCTAATTTTTACTTTCAAAAAAAAAAAAAACAAAACACAAAAATTTATGAAAGAACAATTAAAAAAATTTAGCATCACAAAAATAGCTTACTTTTTGAAAGACAAAAGTTTAAAAACAAAATATTTAAATTTGCTACATAAAGACGAATTTAATTTAATTTTGAAAAACATAAAAAAAAAAAACAAATAAATAATAAATAAAAAACAAACAAAATAAAACAAATAAAAAAATGTATAAAAATATTTAAATATTAAAAAAAATTACTTTTTTTAAATAACAAAAAATAACTTTTTTTAAACAAAAAAAGGACGTGTGGCACTCGGGGACTGCCGCGGTAAAGCTATTGCATATCACTTTTTATCAACTTATGCAATTATAATATTTATGAAAACTCAATGAGCATATTTGTGACGTTAGAGCAGTACAGCCTTAACCTGTTAACAGTATAGCCTATACAGGTTCAATTTTATGTAATCGGCCTGCTGCTAACATTAGTACAACATCTTACGCCTAAATGTAGGCAACGCTAACGCCGAACCTTTTAACATTGAAAAAAGTCCGTTACGAACTTTTTTAACATTAACATTTTTTTCATTTCACTCCCACCGCCAAGACCTGCGATAAAATCTATGCAATAGCTTAAAAAATAACTTAAAAAAAAAAATTATGATTTAAAAATAAAATTTAATAAGTAATGTAACGAAAGTAATGCATAACTAAAATTAAATTTAATTTGGTTTCAAACAACATGAAAAATAAGAAACAAATAAAAAAATAAAACATTGAAAAAAATTTATCATAAAAAATAGTTTATTATAAAAAATATTAAAAAAAAAAAATAAATTTTATTTTAAATTAATTAAAAAAAAAAAACTTAAAAATTTACAAAGAAAGCGTAAAAATGTAAACATTAAAAAAAAAAAAAATTGTAGCAACTAAAAAAAAAAAATTTGTTAAAAAAATGTACAAAAAAAAAATCAAAAAAGGTCACAGTTAAAAAAATTGAAATTTAAATAATAAAAAAAAAAATTATGAAAAAATAAAAAAAAAGTAAAAAAATCTTTACAAACCTGAATTACCTAACTAGCTAGGTTTTTTAGCACGATTTTTCATAAAATATGTTTGTTGTATAAAGTAGTGGCTGCCAGCTTTGAACCGACATACACACAAATAAAATTTATTTTATTTTTTTTTTGAAGTAACAGATTTGTTATTTAACCACCTATGAAATGTTTTTTAGAACTAGAAAAAAGCAGTTCCACATATTTCAATGATTTTTCAGGAAGAGAGAAATTGAAATTGTTCAGAAAGGGGACCTTTTTCATATCTACTTTGCAGAATACTCTAAGAATCCAGTACCCCGTTTCTGTAACTCAATTCGATGGATCGTCTCGACTGAAATAGTCGATTTGACGTCATTATGACGTCACACTCAATTATTTTGTTTCTGTAAAAAAAATAAAATTTTTTTCGATATTCTCTCACTTGCTTTTGAGGTGGTGGCAATGAATTTTTTTTTTTAATTTTAAATCGAGAATTTTGCCGATTTTATACAGTTTTTTTTTTTTTTTTTTTTTTTTTTTTTTTTTTTTTGATTTTCACCTTAGCTTTTGGATCACATTTTACGTAGCTACAGCTTTGAGGGCTGAGAAGATATTCTCGAGCAACATATCTACCAAATAGATGAAAGCGCAGCATTTGTCCCATATCACTAAAAAAACTTTACTTCCTTTTGGGAATTAGCTGATTATCTTCTAATAATACTCAAGTCAATAACGTATTAGCCAGTTAATTTCAAATAAGCGTGTCGTGTATTAGCTTTATGATTGAAGAAACATGAGATGATGATAGTTATAGAAGAATATTCAGCAATTACATATATAATACTACTTAATACAAAAAGTTACCATGAATCAAACCCAATTACGAGATAACAATCGCAACAAAGAAAAAATATTACAAAAACGAAAGTAAAGTCAATTTGTAAGAAGTTCTTTGAATTTATGTTGAGCAATGCCACAATTTGTGAAATTAATATGCGCACATCCAGCCAAAAGGAAGCGAAATAATGCATACATATCTTTTAAGATAACAGTATGGAAATTCGTTCATATTTTTTCTCCTGTAAATTAAATTATTAAATATGTAAATATGTATGTATGTATTAAATACGTGTTCGAAACAGGGGGTATGTAGTGAGGTAGTGAAAAACGAGCAAGAGTAAATCAAGCATGTCACCATAAGCGGAATAAGCTTTGGTCTCACTTCCGCCACAGCTACTTTAACGGAAATAGCACTGACAGATTTTGGTGGCTAGCACTCTACCTGTCAACAGCAGTTGCGGATAGCACTTGTTACGGGTAATTTTGTGAAAGCGATAGGTATTTGTATGAATATATATTTGTGGGTACCAACAAAAGTTCGTTAGACTTTTGATCTTTCTTCTTCCATTGGGAGAAGATTTTGATCAAACTTCTTTGAGCTTGATAACTTCGCAAAAACTCAGAAACTATTGGCGAAGATCTCTAAGTGGACATTTTAAGTCTTTGACTATTTTTTTACTTTGATATCTCAAATGAAAAGGCTCACAATATAGAGATGCAGGAAACATTTTTGCAAAAGTTGCCATCGCTCCCATTTGTGCGAAAAAGTCCAGAAAAATCCAAATTTGAGGTTTTTTTTGGGGATTTTTCTCGACTTCTGGCCCCCGTATAACTTTTTACACTGTAATCTTGTTTATTCAAAACATGGGGATTTGGGGATTTTGGATTTGGGGATTTTTATTTTGGGGATTTTGGATTTGAGGACTTTGATTTTGGGGATAATTTTTTGGGGATTTTTTTAAAAGCTGGGTATTTTGCGTTTTGGGTATTTTGTTTCTGGGGATTAGTGGCTCTCCCACTTATTTTGGCATATTTCACTTATTATTAAATTTCAAACAGATGGCAATCCTGTCAAACGTCATAGTGGCAACAAATAAAATAAAATAGCCTCAAATTCGGCATATTACCTATATTAAGAAGTTCATCCCAATGAGTCAACTTGTTTTCGAGATAATAGCGGTTATGCCAACAAATAAATATAATAAAATAAGGTGGCAACCCTAGGTGGTGCCGTAAAGAGAAATATTTTTGTTGAAATACGACGTAAAATGTTAGTAATAGCTATTTTGGTGTATTTCGTTAAACTTTGAAAATTTTAAACAGGTGGCAACCCTCTAAAGTTGTCTGGTGGCAACACTAAAAAGGGATAGATAAAATAAGGTATATTACTTCCATTGAGATATGTATACATATGGTTCAAGTCGATTTCGAAATAAAAACGGATTATGTGGCAAAAAATAAAAAAGGATTAGGTGGCAACCCTAGGAGGAAACGCTAGTCCGAAAAAATTTTGTTGAAAGACGGCGTTAATACATATCGGTTGTTGCACATGTGGGCACCATATCAATAAATTAAAAAAATTGAAATAGGTGGCAACCGTATATAAACTTGCTAGTGGCAACACGTGAGTTAAAAAATCTCGAAATTCAGCATATTGCCTAAAAGCAAAATAAAATAAATAAAAGTATTAAATAAAGGAAATAATGGGAAAGGAAAGGAATGGATAAAAGGAAAATAAAGGAAAGGTAAGATATGGAAAGGAAAAAAGACAAAAATCACGTAAAGGTAGGGAAAGAAACGGAATGGAAAAGAAAAAACGGAAGGGAAAGAAAGGAAAGGTAATCAAAGAAAAAGAAATGAAAAGAAAAGGAAAGGAAAATAGAGAAAGACAAAGAAAGGGAAGAAAAGAAAAAGACAGGAAAGAAAAGTTAGGGAAGAGGAAGGTGTAGAAAAATGAAGATAAAAAGATCGAAAAAAAGGAAAGGAAGGGAATGAAAAGGGAAAAAATAATTAAAGAAAATTAATGGGAAAGAAACAAACAAAAGGAGTTACGAAAAGAAAAGGAAAGAAAGTAAGGAAACGTAAAGAAAGGAAAGGAAACCACCGAAAAATAAAGCTAAGGAAAGGAAAAGAAAGCTAAGGAAAAAGGTATGTAATGGAAAAGAAATATAAGTTGAATTTGTACTGAATTTTTTTTGAAGATAAGAAAGAAGATCAGAAAGAAAAAAGAAAAAAGAAAAAATAAAAAAGAAAAAAGAAAAAAGAAAAAAGAAAAAAGAAAAAAGAAAAAAGAAAAGAAAATAAATAAAATGAAAGGGAAACTAAAGGAAACGAAGCAAAACTAAAGCAAAGGAAAGCTAAGAAAAAAAGGAATGTAATGGAAAAGAAATATAAATTGAATTTGTACGGAATTGTTTTTGAAGATAAGAAAGAAGATCAGAAAGAAAAAAGAAAAAAGAAAAAAGAAAAAAGAAAAAAGAAAAAAGAAAAAAGAAAAAAGAAAAAAGAAAAAAGAAAAAAGAAAAAAGAAAAAGAAAAAAGAAAAAAGAAAAAAGAAAAAAGAAAAAAGAAAAAAGAAAAAAGAAAAAAGAAAAAAGAAAAAAGAAAAAAGAAAAAGAAAATAAATAAAATGAAAGGGAAACTAAAGGAAACGAAGCAAAACTAAAGCAAAGGAAAGCTAAGAAAAAAAGGAATGTAATGGAACAGAAATATAAATTGAATTTGTACGGTATTGTTTTTGAAGATAAGAAAGAAGATCAGAAAGAAAAAAGAAAAAAGAAAAAAGAAAAAAAAAAAGGAAAAAGAAAAAAGAAAAAAGAAAAAAGAAAAAAGAAAAAAGAAAAAAGAAAAAAGAAAAAAGAAAAAAGAAAAAAGAAAAAAGAAAAAAGAAAATAAATAAAATGAAAGGGAAACTAAAGAAAACGAAGCAAAACTAAAGCAAAGGAAATGAAAGAAAACGAAAAGAAAGGCAAGGAATAGAAAGTAAAAGGACAGGAAAGAAAGGAAAAGAAAGGAAATAAAATGAAATGAAATGAGAATAGAGAAAAGGAAAGCAAAGAAAGGATGGAGAGGGAAGCAATGGTAAGAAACGCAAAGGAAAGGAAAGTAAAAAAAGGAATGTAATGGGAAGGAAAGGACAGGTAAGAAAATAAAAGAAAGGAAAAGAATGGAAAAGAAAAGAGAGGAAAGAAAATAAAAAAAATGAAATGAAAATAGAGAAAAGGAAAGGAAAGGAAAGGAGAGAGAGGGAAGGAAAGGAAAGAAACGCAAAGGAAAGGAAAGAAATACAACTAAAAACGACCTAAAATAAATAATTTTAAACATTGAAACTGTATTACTGAATGGCGTAAAGAGGAAGGAAAACGCAAAAACAATTGAAATGTATAGAAATGGAGTATACAAAAAAAAAAAATAAGGAAAAGTAAGGAAAATTCAAGAAAGTGAAAGTTAAGGAAGCTGAACTTAAAAAAGGTAGAGAAATAAAATAAGGTTTCGTGGTTGAATTTCAACCACTGGACAAACTCTAGTAAATATATTGAGGTGGCAACACTAGGGGTTACTTTAGCTAGAATAATTTTTGTACAAATTCGAGGTAAAATAAATTTCGTTTGTTACCCATATTGGCATATTTTACTAAATCTCTAAAAAAAATTAGAGCTTATACCTTAGCACATATGTATTCAGAAGTTCATTCAAATGAGTTAAGTCGTTTTCTAGGTATATAGTTTTGGATATGCTAAAAAGGTGATATAATGGGATTAGGTGGTAACCCCAACTAGTGATAAGTGGCAACATTAGACTAACTTTTTTTGTTTCAAACAATTTTATATTCTTTCGATGCTAATAGAACTTTTGTCAGTACCCTCGAAAGCCATATGTTCCTAGACGGACATAAGGTCGTAATGATTAAGTTAAGGCTATACAAAATGTGTTGTGGAAAGAAAAATTAGGAAAACATATATCAAATTACGAAATTGGAGAGAAAAACATAGTTAGTTGAGCGAAAGTTGCTTGTAGCCAAAAAAAAAAAGGCACACGAGGCTTTGAAAGTTCAAGAACAAAGTACGCCAGAGGGAATATTAGTTTGTGTGCATAGTTACAAGCATTTGCATGTGAACATATGAATGTATGTGCGATCTCATGCACATAAAAGGTAGGTTCTGCCTTCAATAAAAAAAATAAATGAAAAAATTCATGACTTGGAAAAATTTAAACACTTGAAATAAATAGAAAAATGTGTTGTGTATGGTGAAATATGTGCATACATATGTTACTCATACGCCCCGTACTACCAACACATCTAATTAAGTTGCTCATACGACGCGTACGACAGCTGAGTGTTTAGTTTGTTTGCTATAATGAAGCCATATGCTATGTGAAATTATGTATATATATTTACAACTATGTGTGTATCTCATTAGCCACATAACCAACAAAATAAATCAATATCCAAAAACCGAAACAAAATCAATCAAAATGCGTTGTAGAGTGAAAATATATTTTGTTGCTTGTTATTTATTCGAAACAGCAACAACAACTACCCTGAGCAAACTAAATTAAAGGTAAGTTCACTGTTTTAATGAACTGTATATATATTTGAGTTGATTATTTGGTTTCTGTGGTGGTTAAACAAATCAAGATAAAATCAAACGCTTTCGGCGAAAAAAGATGAAAGTACTGAAGATCAAGGCATCTCTGTGTCGTTTATGCCACGAAACCAAACAAACAACTCAAAGTTTTTATTATGCTTGGTTACTTGGAAAACGAATATAGCGGTAAAGGCGAAGAAAATCAAGATAACAGCTTAACATCAAATTTAATATACAAAAGCGTGGTTGATATTAAGTTGAACTGCGAGGTATGTATACGCTAGGAGATTGATGTTTATTGTGCCAAAATGATGAGCTTCAATGAAAAGTTTAAACTTTTTATGATACCATAATTAATTAAGTTTTTGAATTACAAGCCTTAGCTAAGGCAAATGATAAACTGTCAAATTTGAGGTGACTTCATCAAACTTATCATTTATCAGCTAATTTATTTGCTTAGTAAACTTTGGTGTGAAAGAACACTTTGCAATTGTAGTACCTGGGTGGCCGAGCTTGCTCGGTGCTATCAACTTTGCGCTAACTTTACTTACCCAAAATGTTCCCAAAATGACCCTAAAATAATCCCAAAATAATTGTAAAATGATCCTAAAACGACCTCAAAAAGACCCCTAAATGTTCCCAAAAAGATCCGAAAATGATCCCAAAATGACCCTAAAATTATCCAAAAATGGTCCGAAAATAGCCCTAAAATAATCCCAAAATAATCCTAAAATAATCCCAAACCGACCCCAAAAAAG
>CAXKVI010000004.1:108576562-108601562 GCA_964058755.1 Campiglossa producta | reverse complement strand
GAGCAGTGAACACTTTTGTCCATTTTAAACTTAATGTGATAAATATCTGAGCAATATTTTTGAACAATAAATCCCTTAATATCCCACAATCGGAACCGCAAAGACTATCTAGAATGACACAAATTTACACACAATTTAAAACCGCAAGTTTCCTTGAACTATTTAAATCTGCTCTCTGACCTCAATCTACTCAAATGAAAACAAAATAAAAAATAAAAAACTACCCAACAACACAGCAGCTAGTGCAGCACGCGCTTAAACCGCTGAATTAAGCGCCATTAATTTTACTAAGCAACGTCGTTTTTCAATGGCTTACCGACCGCGCTCGTTCAACGCAGCATAAAACAATGAATACACCAAACACTGTGGAAATGACCCAGCGACATACAATTAGTCGTAATGATAAATGGGCGCTGATAGCCGCTGCGAGGGGTATTGTTTTATTCAACAACAAAAGCATAGGTACAATGAAAGATTTGCGTTTTTTAGCAGGTGAAAAAGGACTTAAGTGGCCCAAAAACTGAATACCTACACTTTGTTGTTGTTTAGCAACTTGTTGACATTGCCAGATTTTAGGTTATATTATTCACGTTGGAATATTTGTATATATGTGTGTGTGTTTGTTTGTAAAAAGTAGCGGATATAAATTTAATTCATTCTATTGTTCGTTCTCTTCTTTTCATATTTCTAATGCAACACTGATTCATCCACCCGCTCTACTGCCGCCCACAACGTCAACCTCACGAAATGAACCATTTTCAACTAATGCGACCTCAAAATGCACAAAACAAAAAACCAACTGAATTCCTTGGATTGTCACATTTGTGACAATGAATGATTTTGAATGGTTTTGTGGCTACTCAACAATTCTTCACGCACTCTGCCGCAATCATTTGCGTATATTGTCACAATTTTTATGCGGTTCGTTTGTTTTTTCTTTCAACCACGGCTCGTCCTTTGTTAACCGCGTGCCGCAGACCGGAGCACAAGCTACATGTGAAATTTGCGGAGCATGTCGTTTGTGAGGATGAATTCAAATACGCGCTACTCGCCAACAATTGCACATGTCCTGGTGCTAGCACGTTGGTTACGTTGTTGTTGCACACATCACGCGGGCAGTAAGTAAATTTTTATATATGTATGTATATTTGTTTCTCTTTTTTTGTTGACATTCATTTCAATTATGGTGAAAAAATATGCTCATATTCGTGCATACTCACCAAAAAAAATGTTCACCATATAAAATGTATACTCACCAAAACATGTATACCTTATATAATGCTTATATCAGTTGTTCAATATATTTATAACATAAGGCATTATCTTTTTCAGCGACACTTTGAGAATTAAATATAAGTACCAGGGTGACCGAGCTTGCTCGATGCTATCAATTTAGCGCCAACTTTACTTACCCAAAATGATCCCAAAAATACCCAAAAATAATCCCAAAATAATCCTAAATTGATGCTAAAAACACCCTTAAATGTTCCCAAAATTATACGAAATTGAACCCAAAACGACCCACAAATGATCCCAAAATGACCCAAAAATGACCTTAAAATGATCCCAAAATGATCCAAAATGATTCTCAATTGACCCCAAAAACACCCTTAAATGTACCCTAAATGATCCCAAAATTATCCAAAGTGTTCCCAAAATAATCCTAAAATAAACACAAAACGACCCCAAAAAGACCCTCAAATGTTCCCAAAATGACCCAAAAATTATCCCAAAATGATCCGAAATTTACACCAAAATTGATCCAAATTAATCCAAAATTGAACCCAAAATGATCTCAAAATAGACCCAAAATGATCTCAAAATAGCTCCAAAATTATCCCAAAGTGATTCCTAAATGATCTCAAAATATTCCTAAAATAATCCAAATATGATCCCAAAAATATACAATACAAATAAAATACGGCAAAATGGTAACCCTGGGCGGCAACCCTTCTTAAATGTATTTTAGTTGGTATGTCGGCGAAAATACCTTTCATTTGATACCCATATTCGTATATCTAACTCCATAAATTAAGATAGGCGGCAACCCTATACACCCCCCAAGTGGATAGTCTTAGAATAAATCATACTATCTATGTACATGCCAAATTTCATCCAAATCGGTCAAGCGGTTCCCGCGATAGTCCGGACATACAAATATACTGCAGTAAGGTGGCAACCCTACTTGAAAATATTTTAGTTGGCAGGTCGCTGAAAATACCTCTCATTTGAAGCCCATATTGGCATACTTTTATGCAAAATTTAAAAAAATTTAGATAGGTGGCAACCCCCAAGCCGATAGTCTTATAATCGGTCATACTATCTATATTCAACATTTTATCCAAATCGGTCAAGCGGTTCCCAAGATATTCCGGATATACAAATACACAAATATTCAAATATACAAGTTTAGCTCGTCGACCAATAAAATCTTTAGGTCGTTAGCGCCGTATTTCCTCCCCATCCTTAAATTTCAGGGACGCCCCTGAAAATATACCGCCTATACCTCAGTTTTTTTTTTTTTCAATTTCCTTTCCACCGGCGCATATTTCATTCAAATCGGTCAAACGATTCGCTCACAGGAGGTTCCTGGCGTATTTATATATTAATAATATATAATAGATAACAGATAACAGATAATAGATAATAGATAATAGATAATAGATAATAGATAATAGATAATAGATAATAGATAATAGATAATAGATAATAGATAATAGATAATAGATAATAGATAATAGATAATAGATAATAGATAATAGATAATAGATAATAGATAATAGATAATAGATAATAGATAATAGATAATAGATAATAGATAATAGATAATAGATAATAGATAATAGATAATAGATAATAGATAATAGATAATAGATAATAGATAATAGATAATAGATAATAGATAATAGATAATAGATAATAGATAATATATAATAGATAATAGATAATAGATAATAGATAATAGATAATAGATAATAGATAATAGATAATAGATAATAGATAATAGATAATAGATAATAGATAATAGATAATAGATAATAGATAATAGATAATAGATAATAGATAATAGATAATAGATAATAGATAATAGATAATAGATAATAGATAATAGATAATAGATAATAGATAATAGATAATAGATAATAGATAATAGATAATAGATAATAGATAATAGATAATAGATAATAGATAATAGATAATAGATAATAGATAATAGATAATAGATAATAGATAATAGATAATAGATAATAGATAATAGATAATAGATAATAGATAATAGATAATAGATAATAGTTAATAGATAATAGATGGGTTGGGGTCAAAATTCTGCGCACTTTTTTTGTTATCAACACGCATTTTTAATCATTAATTACAAAATTTTGCCTTTAACATTTAACTGGACTTGTTCTGAAGGAATTAAAAACAAATGTACCATGCGTATTGACACACAATTTCACGGCTGTGAAATGTTATACGAAAAAAAATGAACATTCTCATGATCCATGTGCGCATAAAAAATCGGTTGCAGATCCAAATAATCATTTTAAAAATATGGTTTCGCTTGAGTTTTCTGCAGCCTAGCCAAATAATTCAGCGTTCGGTATCTATGACAGAAAAACACATTGGACATTATCTGCCATCAAGAGTTGCCCTTAAGTTAAAAATTAGAAGACAACGGAACAGTTTAAAATGTTTTAAAGAGCCAACTTGTGTTGAAAAAATAGACATTCCTTTATTATCACTTTATGTTTTGGAAGGTCAACTATTTATTTTAAGTAAGAAAGTTATTAAAGTTATGGCGAATGCATTCTTATTTTTGGAACAAAATCTTCGCTGCAGTTGTTAAATGGGAGCGACTGCTGGATTATGGACGGTAAATTTGACGTTGTTCCAACGATGATGAGGCAGCTATTTTCCATACACGGCTGAGTAGAAATACAAATTGTTCCGCTGGTTTTCTGTCTTATGACCAAAAAATCAAAGTCAATGTATATTTCTTAAATATAAGCACAATTCATTAAAATACTCGATTTTGCTCAAATTTTGGGGAAAAAATTCTCATGTGACTCGTGGGACACATTTCAAAGTCGTCTAGAGGTCACAATATGACCCCTTTAACTTAAAAAATGTATTCAGACAGTGAAAGACCTCTTAATCCTTACTTGCAGAAATAACTGGTTTTCATACCTGAAGCTAACAGAACAATTTATATGATTTTTCGAGTGACTCTTGTGACATCTCAAATGAATCAGTTTAAAGAAGATCATCACATACATTTTTTTAATTTTGTGTTATGCAGTTATCTTAATTTTTCCCTGCTTAACTTGAATTACTTCCGAAATTTTTTTACAAATAAAAATATAGCTGATACAACAATTCTTATATGATCAAACTTTTTCCACTAACTACTTAGCTGTGATGTAAAAACAAAAATTTTGGATTTTTACATTTGTTCTATATTTCCGTTAATAAATCTAATGGCGGCGAAATACCAACAGGTTATCATAACCTCTAACGAGATTTTAGCCAAGCTTCTCTTTCCAACTTGTGGTGCGTTGCTTTTGAGTTTTCCTACAAGTTGGCGGGACCTACAGTTTTTTGCCGACTCCGAACGGCACTTGCAAAGCAAATGAATTTTTTGCTGAGAAGCTTCTCATGGCAGAAATACCCCCGGAGAATTTGCTAAACTACTGCCGAGGGGCGAACCCGTTTAGAAAAATTGTTTTTCTAAATAATTTTTGATGTTACTTTTGCCAGGCATCGAACCGGCACGACTTGGTGTAGAAGGCCGAACACTTAACCGCTACACCACGTTAATAGATTAGGAAAATAAACACATTTAGTCACTGAATGAATAGGAATGAGTATTAGCATTTTAAATTTTATTTTATATTCCTCTTTTGGCTGGAATGTCCCATTAGAGATATCAAAACATTTTTCAAAAAAGTCCAATTCAGATTTTTTTTTTTTTTTTTCGAAAATGCCTCATTTCAAAACTGAGTTGAAAAGCGCCCTATTTCAATTTTTTGATTAACACGCCTTATCTCAGCTAAAAATGTATTGAATTTTCGTTATGATAAGCGTCATTCAACCTAATTCGGAAATAGGGTTCTTTAAATGTCATCCTAAGATAAGACGTTCTTCAAAAAACTTGACATAGGGCGTCTCTCAAAAATATTTTAAAATAACGTGACATATAATTTAAAAAAAAAAAAAACGAAGTAAAGCCTAGAATACCTCACAAGCTCGATAGTCTAGTCATGTACTTAGACTTAAGGCCTTCTCCGTATTTCTTACATTTGCGAACACATTTTTTTGCTGGCTATACATGCAAATAATTGTTCGTGTATAAATTCATAGTCTATATGTAGAAATTAAATACCTTCTCATAAACCATATACACGCTGAATACACATTTGGTTGTTCCATCATCCTGTCAGGAAATTAGTTCATTTTCGTAAAACTGGAGATAGGGAGCATAACAAAAAGTGGCGCTTTGTCATGCTAAATGAACTTTTTATTACAAGAGAGCTTTTATTTTTCTTTAGTACTCATATAGTAGGTAATGGTAGTCGCCTCAGTATGCTGTGGATTTTGAGTACCTACCGAAAGTCTCCGGTTTTGAGTTGCCACCTAATTCTACTATATTTATTTTTTTGCATATCCGATGTTAGCTAGAGAACGACTTGGCCCATTTGAATGAACTTTGAAATATAGGTGATTTACTTCATAGCAAGCTATCTTTTTCAAGTGTTGCCACTAAAGTTTTTACGAGGCTGCCATCTTGTTGATTTTTGTTATTTGTATGTCTATTTCTGTATCAAACAAGAGGTATTTTACGTATATGTTCAATAAAAAAAATCTTGGTATTTGTACCACTTAGGGTTGCCACCTAATCCTTTTATTACATATCCTTAAAAATGTCGAGAGAAACTTTACGAATTTGGACGAATTTCCACTAGGAAGTTTTTGTAGGGTTACCACCTGCTTGGAACTTCGAAAAATTGTATGAGATAGGCCAAACGAAATGTTTTTTTTTCGTCGTATTTCAATAAAAAGTTTTGTTTTTTACATATCCGCTAAGTATCGTAAAATTTTGATACAAATATTTTTGGAAACGGTGATTTTTTGAAACAACGGACCTTTTTGTAACCTGTTCGGAACAAGCGCTAATTTCAATTGTGTGACTGCTTTGGAGGACGTATTTTTTTTTTAAACATCCATCAATATCTTCTAGAACCAATGACTTTTATTGAAACAGTGATTTCTTGGAGCCATTGACTTTTTGGAGACGTTTTTGGGAACCAGTGACCTTTTGGAAGCATGGAGTTTTTCCTGACTTTTTTGGAAGACGTGCCTTGTTATAAAATCGTGGGTTTTTTTCTGGTTGAGATGTTTTGAAACCAGTTTTTTTAATTTTTCATTTTTTTGGGATTGAAGGACTTCTTTTGAAACAGTTTCCTTCTCGTTGGCTCAGAATCAGTTACTTTGTCAGAAGCAATGACTTTATAGAACCCATGGCTTATTTCGAATCACCGACTTATTTGGAATCACTTAATTCTTTTGGAACCTTTTTCGAGTCCAAAGGAATTTTTTTTTGGAACCAGCGACTTTTTTATACCCAGCGTACTAGTACAAGGGTATTATAATTTTGTCCACATAACGGTACTACGTAACGGCACAAAATAATCGAGATAGATATAGAGTTCTATATATAAAAGTTCTTAAGTTGGAAAGAAAAGTTTATTAAGGCATATCCGTCCGTCTGTCCATCTGTCCGCCCGTCCCTCTGTTCGTGTACACGACAACTTGAGTAAAAATTGAGATATTCGCATGAAATTTTGTATACAGGTTACTTTATGGACTAGGTAGGCTGCTATTGGAAATGAGAGAAATTAGATGATAACCACGCCCCCCTTTTCGATATCGAAAATTTCGAAAATCACATAAATTGACATAATCACATGAAATTTTGTATGCAGGTTACTTTCTGACCAAAGTATATTACTATTGAAAATGGGCGAAATCGGATGATAACCACGCCCGTTTTTCGATATCAAAAATTTCGATAATCGCATAAATTGGCATAACTTGAGTGAAAATTGAGATATTTGCATGAAATTTTGTAACAGGTTACTTGTTGACCAAGGTAGGCGCTATTGAAAATGAGAGAAATCAGATGATAATCACGCCCCCTTTTCGATATCGAAAATTTCGAAAATAGCATGAAATGACATAATTTGAGTGGAAATTGAGATATTTGCATGAAATTTGGTATGCAGGTTACTTTCTGGCCAAGGTGGGTTGCTATTGAAAATGGGCGAAATCGGATGATGATCACGCTCCCTTTTTCGATTTCGAAAATTTCGAAAATCACATAAAGTTACATAACTTGAGTAAAAATTTAGTTAGTTGCTTGAAATTTTGTACACAGGTTACTTTCTGGCCAAGGTAGGCTGCTATTGAAAATGAGTGTAATCAGATGATATCCACGCACCCCTTTTCGATATCGAAAATTTCGAAAATCACATAAATTGAAAAAAAATTTGGTATACAAGTTACTTTCCGACCAAAGTAAATTGCTATTGAAAATGGGCGAAATCGGAGGATAATCACGCCCCCTTTTTCGATATCGAAAGTTTCGAAAATCACATAAATTGACATAACTTGCGTAACAATTTTGTTATTTGCATGTACGCAGGTTACGAAAATCGGATGATAACCACGCCCCCCTTTTTCGGGAGGCATTTTTGAAAATTCGACTAGTCGTAACTGTTATACTGATAACGGTGAAACGATGAAATTTGCACAAAGCATACTAATATCGTTGGGAGTATACCTGATGAAACTGGAAAAAATCGCCCTCCAACCACTTTCGATATTGAATTTTTTTATATAATAAGGCTCTAACACACAGATGAGCTATATTTAAGTAGACTAGAAATAAGATACAACTATGTTGCTAAAGCTCACATCTAAATATAGGTACTCGTATAATGTTCGGTTGCAACATATTTTATACTACTTTTTTATTTATTGTTTAATTTACCTAATAACCCAAGCGGAGAGCGCACACCTTAAAATGTGCACTATCTTTGCGTCACTGCCACAAAAATGCAGTTAATTACTTAATCCCGTGAGTCGTCTTTCGTAAGTGCCGAATATGTAGATAAACGCCTCTTTTATTACCCCCATGGGAAATTTGAACTTGATGAAAATGTGCAAAAGGTAAACACCTATTCCTTTGTTTTAATAAATACACGTGTACCATAAAAGACGTGCTTATTTTCTTATTTACACACAAAACAAATAATAATGTTGACCTCGACTGGGTAAGAGTAAATGGGTCAGATGTGCATGACTATTTCTCATGATTTTTTTTTTTTTCTGTGAGTTTTTCACTCTTTTGCCAACATTTGGGTATATTGAAATAAGAGGTTAGCCAACATCCTTCAACATCTTCATATCCCGGTCAATAACTTCTTTTTAAGACTAAATCGTAATGTTGAAAGGAAAAGATTTTATCCCAGTTTTTTTTTTCAACAATCAACAATCAATATTTACATTGGACATTAATTTTACATGAAAAAGCACACATTCAAGAGGATATTCGAATTCTCTTGAAGTTTACCTTAATATCTGAAGCACGTCAGGAAGTCAGCAAAATATTTAATTTTCCTATATTCCTGCTGAGAGCATACATACCTTCATATGGACACAAAACTACAAATACCTTTCCGCCCATTAAACGCATAAACAACGGCACATACATATGTACCTACTAAGGTGTTTGATTATTCGAATTTCTTCTTCAAACCAGTTTTGGTGTTGTTCGAAAAATCTCGATTTAGTAAAAAACTGGTTTTCTGGCACAGTAACATTTTTGGTACCAATTTGAAAACAGGAATATATTTTTGGCTACTTTCTTGTTGCTGACCCAGTGACTTTTTTTTGGAAATGGTGACCTTTTGATTACTTTTTTGAAGTTTTTTGGGAACGTAACTTGAAGTCTGTGCTGTTTGAAACCGTTTTTTAAGAGTTTTGGTTGTTTGGAATCAGTGTGTTGATCTAGCGACTTCTTTTAGAACCGGTGATTTTTGAAAAAGTAAAAAATTGGCTGTCGTGAATCACTTTTTATTGAGAATGCGTTCTTTTTTTTGAAAGAGTTATTGTTAGTTTGGAACCAGCGCGCTTTTTGTTAGCTTTTATATTTTTGAAAGCAGTGACTTTTAGGAATCAGTGATATTTAGGAATCCAAATCAGTGACTTTTTTGGAATCAGTGACTTTAGGAATCAGCTATTTTGAGGAATTAGTGGCTTTTAGGAATCAGCGACTTTAAGTAATCAGTGACTTTTAGGAATCAGCGACTTTCAGGAATCAGTGACTTTTAGGAATCAGCGACTTTAAGTAATCAGTGACTTTTAGGAATCAGCGATTTTCAGGAATCAGTGACTTTTAGGAATCTGTGACTTTTAGGAATCTGTGACTTTTAGGAATCTGTGACTTTTAGGAATCTGTGACTTTTAGGAATCTGTGACTTTTAGGAATCAGCGACTTTAAGTAATCAGTGACTTAGGAATCAGCGACTTTCAGGAATCAGTGACTTTTAGGAATCAGCGACTTTAAGTAATCAGTGACTTTCAGGAATCAGTGACTTTTGGGAATCAGTGACTTCTAGATCTCAGTGACTTTTAGGAATCAGTGACTTTTAGGAATCAGTGACTTTTTTCGAAACACTTCGGGAGCAGCGAGTGTTTTGTACACAGGGACTTTTTTTGGAACAGGTAACTTTTTTCGAATCAAGTCACCTTTTAGTAGCTGCTTTGGTTTGGTTGGACTCACTGACTTTCTGGAAGCAACTTGTTTGGAAACTTTTTTTTGGGAAAGATTTCGTGTTGGATTTTTGGTAGCAGTGACGTTTTTGGAAATAGTGACTTTTTTCGATTCTCTTATGTACCAGTGATTTTTTTTTTGTAGCCAAATGGTGTCATTTGAAGCAAGTGAATTTTTTGAACTTCAAAAAGGAACAAAACTTATAACCGGCTAAAAAAAAAACAAATAAATCACCCTAGCACCTTTACTATAGCTGCATAAAGACCCACAACATCTTGTGTCTATTAAGCCACCAGTAAGCTTTTCCTGGAACATATGGTCGCTCGCTTGCTAGAGGCATGAATGTGCAAATTTTCCAGATTTGAGTTGATAAGCTCACGATTCACGAAAATCCTGGGTTTCCAAAGTACAAGCAACCCCCGGAAATTTGCAATGCCATTTTCAGGAATTTATACGTCAGTCTCTGAAAATTATGCCAGAAAAACGAATATGCTACACATTCATGTTTCTGGCGCAACAAATTTATTTAAAAACTGAATTTTTAAATTATTTAAAATTTTTGTTTTGACGGAAACATGAATGTGTAGCAAAATTGTTACGTATACGTCATGGCAACTTTTGCTGAGAGCAACACATTTATTCAACGATATCCCAAAATTTTGACTTTGGCACATTCATGCTTCTGGCAAGCGAGCAACGATATAAAATGGAACAATCGTAACCCTTTTCTTTTCATTTATCTTCAATGCCTTGCCTTTCCGCTTTCATTACCTTTTGTCATAATTTTATCAACACCGTAAGGCCACACATATCATTGGTTTATATACATATATGTATGCCGTTGACAGGTGCATTGGGCGTGTAATAACGGTTGGTTGCATGCAAGGTATTTGCTGGTATTTATACCCAGTAGGTATGTATATATAAATCGTACAAATCTGTAATATATAAGTTTACGGAGTACTCGTTTCCATGCTTTCATGGCGGCTTTACCAATGCCGTGTGCGGCTATGTGTTCTTGATGTACAAATCTATATTCCCATTTGTGGACTAATACCTCAGAACACGTAGCCAAAGCCAATAACTTCACAAATAAAGTCAAAGTTTGTGGGGGGTAACTTTGCGCCTTCTGGCATACCAATAGTTATTAAAAACAAAAAAAAACTCCTACACTAAATTTATACCACTAGGACTGCCTATACAACGGTTGTCTGGGTGTATTTTTCAATAAAATATCACAGAATGTAATTAAATTGGAGAATTTGAACTTACAACTCCAAACGAATATGTGTAACAACAGGTGGTAGGAAGGTCACGCGTGTTAGAAAAACTGTACACTTGGTTATTGTGGGTTAGCTAGTCTTGTCTACACGCATGTGGAATTCGGATATCGCTGAACTTGGATGAAGCACATACTTTGTATTTAAGCAGACAATTTTTTTTTTTGGAAATCTGCGTTCATTTCAGGGTGAATTAAAATGTGGTGCTCACAAAGTCGATTTAATGAAAAACGCAATCTAGCGAACATACTTGGTAAAAAAATATTACTTCATCAGGAGCTAAGAAATCAATAGGAAGCTCCATCGGAAGAAACTTGCTAGCACTACTTCTATCCACCAAGGTACATATTCTAATATATAGAAATCTCGTAACACGGTGTTCCTAAGCTTAAATCTATTTATGAAATTTTGTATGTATATTTGGGGGATATGAGAATAGGTTTTAAACTACTTATTATATCCCTTGGTGATTAGGGTCTTGAAACCCTAGTAAGAATTTTTGAGATATGGGTATCAAATGAAAAGTATTAATAAGAGTTTTATTGGAAATTTCTTTCAAGTCCCGCGTTTCTGAGATATGGACCAAAATGTGAACCATGTGTGACCCTAAACTGTGCTTGGACAATGTGGGCATCAAATGAAAGATCTTGATGAGGGTTTTAACAGAAAGTGGTTCCACGGCCCATGTCCGCACCCGTTTGGCAAATATCAACCTAAATGTGCACCAGGTCTAACCCTAGGAATTATTTGTACGTAATGAGTATCAAATGAAAGATGTTGATAAGAGTTTTAGCAGAGTATTGTTGTCAGTCCCATATGGGAACCCGTGTCCAAAATATCGACTACAATGTGTACCAGGTGTGACGCTAGGAAGTGTTTGGACTATCGGGTATCAAATTAAAGGTGATGATGAGGGCTTTAAGAGGGTGTGGTTCTTAGTTCCATATGCTAACCCAGTTCCGAGATATTGACCTAAATGTGGAGTACATGTGAACATGGAAGGTGTTTATCTAATATGGGTATCAGAAGAAAGGCGTTGATGAGGGTTTTAACAGTGACTGGGGGGATGTTTGTAGGAAATGGTTTTATCTAATAAAAGGCATTAGTGGGGATCTTAACAGGAAATGGTTCTAGTGCATGGGTCGGCAGATTTGTAAATGCAGGTGTATAAGTGAGAACGCTTATACAAGCGCTGTGATCGTCCGAACTATACTTACTATATATATTATACTATACCCCCACGCGATGTGGTTTCGCCCCTTGCCCAGCGACGACTAAATCATTTGGTAAACAAAGAGCGCAACGTGTCTGTGTGATGAATCCAACTTGTTTGAATGATCTTAAGATCTATGGGGCGCCGATGCTTGTTCTAGTGTATGAACCCGTTTCTCAAATATCGACCAAAATGTGGACAATGTGTGGGTCGAGAAAGTGTTTGTACGATGTTGGTGAGTGTTTTAAAAGGGTGTAGTTCCATATCCCATGTAAGAACCCGTTTCCGAAATATCGATCCAAATGTGGACAAGTTGTGACCCAATTGAAAGATGTTGATGAGGGTTTTAACAGGGGCTGTGGTTCTTAGTTTGTTGCGAACCGTAATCCGAGATATTGTCCCAATGTGGAACACATGTTATCCTGGACGTTTTGGAAATATTGACCAAAAGTTATTCACAAAATGTTTTTTTAGGAAAAATTAACTTTTCATACTGAATATCTCTAAAAGGCTTCATTTGTACCTACTCAGGAAAAAAATGAGTTATAGGAAAAGAAGGCATGGAAACTCCAATACATTATAAATTTTTAAGCAAAATTCCTACAAAAGGGTTCATGGCAATCTGAAAATTGGTATGGATGTAAAGGATAACTATCCATACAATGCTCAGAGAAATAGATTGGAGCTATCGCAAAAGAGGCGTGGCAGCCGTTTTCTTATATCGACCCGGCCAAGAGCAATACACTCGGGGTGACCCTGTCTGACATTTAGGCAGGGCTACACCTCGTTACAACAACATCAACCAGTTGCTTAGGTATATGGAAAAAAGACAAAACACTGGCTAGTTGGGCCCGGTGCACCAACTAGTTGTAAAGTAGTTTTCAACTAGTTACTTTCGCTGCAGGGCTTCTATACAAAGTGCATTTTTTCGAATAAAGAAAATACGGGCGTAATCGAGAATTTGGAAAATGAATTCAACAAAAATATATTTTGTGCAGAACGAAGTCTGCGTGGTCAGTTAGTAAAAGTATAAAATTGAACTGAGATTTTATCTGACTAAATCACTCACTCAAAAAAAAATTAGTTAACTTATTTTTGACAAATTTTGACAGTTCAATCTTTGAATAAGACTTCTCGATATAGGCTATCTTATCTCCGCTAGATGGCGCTGTAGTTTCTATTCTGTTCATTTTCGGTACTTGGGTTTATATTATAAAATCAAGAACTATTTTGCAAAAAAGAACCCCGCTAGGTGGCGTTGGAGTCAAAATATTCATAAAACTCTTTTTTATGTTCTCTTTTCATAAGTTTCTTAGTTAAAGTCGGACTTTCGAACTTGGTACAGGGTGACTTAGAGTCTTAATAATTAAAATAGGGATATGGAATGTTAAGCACATATACAGATGTAGTAAATACTCCGCAAAACTTTGAATCAGAAACCATAAATTGATTTTTGACATGGTGTTCTTCAAAGTATGCCACAAGAGACGAGTGCCAATTGAAAACCTCTTTACATAAATGTAAAGTAGTTATAACCGCATATTTGCTTTATTCGCCTAATTAAAGCCATCTTTTCAAGTAATCAAATTAGAGTTTCGCTTCAACATTTCAACACAAGATGGCAAATAAAAGCTTTAATTTCCTTATTGTTTGGTTACAAAACAAAAGGAAATATGCAAAATGGAAAATTTTTGCTTGAATTGTAAATGAAAGAAAATTTTACTGAACTCTAAGAGGAAGCAAAATATTTGTGTGTGTGTGTTGCAAGAAGCAACAAAAAAAAACAACAATGTTAATTGGACAAAGGAAATTTAGAACAAAACGGAAACTTAAACATAAACGCAAAAAAAAAATCCCAATTACCACTTACGACAACAACAATTGAAACTTTGAAGGACACTCCACCGAAGGCACTCTATAAGCATATAGCACTCACGTCAATACTAAGAAGTCTAATTCACACTGACCCATACGCACACTCATACACTCACACATACATATATAGAATGGCATTTTATGTATAATAGAAGTAGAAATGGGAAGAAAAACTAACAAAAATGTATTTTTTTGGCTGTGATTTTATTCATTTGTCTTTTTCTCTACTTTGTTCATTCGCAGGGAAGGTCAACAATCGCCGGAGGAATGGCATCGCTTGTATGGCAAGTGTTCCGGCAACGAGATCTATCATATTGTACTTGGCGATAGTCGCTTTTTCGGCGAGTATGAGGGCAAAAGCTTCACGTATGCCAGCTTTCATTCACATCGAAAGTGAGTAGACGTGAATACATATTTCATTACGGTTTTAGTTTTTTTATACCCAGTTGTGCTGTAATACCGAATATTTATTTGTTGCTTTTATTGCTTATTTTGT
Organism: Campiglossa producta; assembly: GCA_964058755.1. Classification (NCBI taxonomy): domain Eukaryota; kingdom Metazoa; phylum Arthropoda; class Insecta; order Diptera; family Tephritidae; genus Campiglossa; species Campiglossa producta. The sequence goes on along the minus strand of CAXKVI010000004.1, from coordinate 108,586,863 downwards.
AACAGTAGAAAAAACCCATTTTGATTGAGAAACCGATTTCGATATCTAAAGAATTTTTCGAAATTTACATGGTAAAAATTGTGAAACTTCGAAAATAGAAATTTCGAATTCGAATTTTGAAAACTTGAATATAAAAACTTGAATAAAAAAAAATTTCAATATTGCAAACTTCGAATATGAAAATTCCGAAAGCTCGACATCTATGGGAAAAAGTTTCCAAAGTGCATACTTATCAAAAATTGAATTTGAAATTTGATGTTGAATTTTCATTGTTGGTATCTGTTAAGCTTCTAATATGAAAATTACGAAAAGTCGCTATTGAAAACTTCGATATTCAAAAGCTTAATCAACATAAAGATAAGCATAAGAAGCATAAAAGAAATGTAAAAATTTTAATATTAACAAATTTGAAAACTTGTATATATATATGCAAGTACGTAAAAAGAAAATGATTTCGAAACTTTCGAAAACTCTATGTTGAAAACCTTTGAAGCTTCGAGCATGAAAAGTCAAAACTTCGAAAATCCGACAGCGATTTTCAAATTCGAAATTTTATAAATCGATGTCGAAATTTTCGAAATTTCCATGTTGGAAACTTGAAATGTAAAAACTTTGAAACTCAAACCTATAAAAATATTTAAAAACAATCAAAAATCGCTGTCGAAAATACTTCATTGAAAATTTCAATGTTAAAAATTTCGAAAACTTTCATAAAAAAAAAGTTTTTAAATCAATGTCAAAAATTTCGAAGTTTCATTTTTGGAAACTGGGAAACTTCGAATATCAAAACTTCGACACCTAAAATATGAAACAATGTAACAATGTTTAACAGCTTGAAAACTCATTAGAAAAATTCGAAAATCGATTTCGAAAATTCGATATTAGAAACCTTAAAACTTCCAAATACGACATTAAAAACTTTCGTGTTAATTTTGGAAACTGTGAAACTTCGACACTGTAAACATGAAACAATGTTAAACAGCTAGAAAATTCATATTAGAAGAATTCGAAAATCGATTTCGAAAATTCGACATTAAAAACTTTCGTGTTAAAAAGTTATCTTTTGAAATTTATTTAAAAAAAAAACTAAATCGAAATTTCGAAATTTCAAATTTCATTGTTGAAAAGTTTGAAACTTCGAATATAGGAAAAAGGAAACTTCGAAATTTGAAACTTTCGATTTCAAAAATGTATATTAAAAACAGAACTCCATTCACTCCTTTGGTAAGGCCAAGGAAGGCCTAGTCCTCCTTCAGCTGTTTTTTCCCATCTCAGCCACTTTGAATTGACAGAGCTTGTGATTGGCGATTCACTTATCACAACTGGTTATATAAATTTCCTACCATCCGACTATAATTTTTCAACATTTTGCTGTTTTTTATGCTTGCTCGCACTGTCGCGTACTCTCACAACGGACTTTTAGTTGACTGATGGACATGCAATTGAACTAAATTTAATTTGGCGTTGATTGAATTTGCCACTTTTCTACAAACATTTAACGAATGAATACAAAGCGCGTGTTTCCAAAAGCATTGAAGTTTATACATTTTTCATTTGTTTGCTATTTTTTCATCAAACTAAATGGTTTTTTCACACACACACGCACACACAAGTGCATACATTCACTACTATACACGCACATTCACACATACCTATACTAACATTGTGCACGTTTCAATATTATTTTAACTTTCTTGGCAGATATGGCGTGGCATTGGTAGGCGTGCGTCCAGCTGAGTTACCCGAATTCTATGAGGATACAATATTACTGAATCCTGGACCACGGCATATCATGAAGAAGGATGACACGTGCTATTATATGAGCATCACAAAAGAAGAGAATTCGGCATTTGTTGTCAATCAAAATCAGAATCAAAATTTGGAAACGCAAGCGACGACGAAAGAAGGTGGTAAGTGTTGATGGAACTACAATACATCGAATTTCAATATTTTTGATTTTTATTTTATTTTTAGTATAGCTGTACAAAAAAAAACATTGATATAATATACAAAGAAACATACATACAGAGTATAAATACATACGCACATATATTCCAAATATAGGCGCATTTTCTTTATTCCTTTTCAATCAGAAGTATTTTTTTTTTTTTCATTTAAATGTCTATAAGTCGTAAACATGTGTGTACACCAGAGAACTGCAGCAGAACACGGCCGAACACTTTTTGTCCTTGGTAACAGCAAAGCTTACTTTTTTCGCCTCTTTATTCAGACCAGAGAAGTCAGAACTTACGGACCAACCCGGCAGCGAAACCTCAAACTAGAACTCATACTAGTCAGAAAACATCCATTTCTGGATGAAATCATACCAGTTAAAAAATACAAAATTCATTCATTTCGTTTGCTTCTTTTTTCTCTTATAATTCATAGATGCTTTTTCGTGATAGGGTAAATACAAATATTCGCTGCTTTCTTAAGAATAAACATGAAAATAAAGGCAAATGATAAAATAAAGGGTAAGTCAGGAAAATTCTGGTTGAAATCATACTAGTCCAGGTGCAATGCTTTTTGGACTAGTATGGGACTAGTATATTTCATACCAGTCCTTTTTGGACTAGTATGGTGACTAGTTCATTTTATGGAAATTATACTAGTCCAGGTTGAACTAGTATGGAAAAAGATAACTTGCTTCGTGTAAGTGACCCTTACTCCCGGGTGTACTGCTTCCAATTAGTAGGGTTTTTAAGTTGCTTTAACAGTACCTCCTCCTTTTTGAATGTAACGCGACAGACCAAACAGTATTGTACTGATATTGACAGACCTTTGTTGGATGTGAATCCCCCTTGTGGTACTCGTCCGAATGTGGATGTCGATTTTATGTCGATCTTCAAGTTTTGAAACATACATAATTACTTTTTCTTGTTTAAACTAGCACAAGCGTGTTTTTTAATAACTCGGCTCCAGCACCACCTAGCGGCTTAATTTTTTGTAACAGAGTTCTTCCTTCCATAAGAAACGTACGTGGTAAAAAGCAGTGAAAACGAACCATAAATAAGGATTTTCTGAATATCTCAACCACAGCGCCACCTAGCGGCTGACATAGTTTTGGTTGGTTATATATCAAACATACGTGCCAAAAATCAATATAACCGAACCCTAAATACGGATGTTGTAAATATAGCGACTTCAGCGCCATCTAGCTGGAAAAAAATATATCCTAAGTCAAGAGGCCTTTTTCATGGAATAAACTGATCCAATTTGGCATAAATCCGTTAAATAGTTTTTTAACCAATAACAACTCATCTGCCATCAGCTTTTTGATCGCTTTCAATCTCTAATCGTCTTATATCAATCCACGGATTTTTTCTATAATTCCTGGAGTTCTGCGATACTTGTGCTCGTGCTCGTACGACCACAACGGGGCTCAATAAATTAATTTGTAGCCATTCAAATTATTGATAGCCAAACTCAAAACGTCACGACCTCATCAAACACTTTTGTTAGCGAACTCCGTGCCTTGTGCAGTTCTCTGGTGCACATGTATACGCTTTCTTATGTATGTATATGCAATGGAATTTTTTTAAGGAAGTCTTCTATCTTATGCATACGTGTATTTTCAAATAGTAAGCTTTAAGGGTGTCCTTATTTGCAAAATGATTAAATTTTAAAAATTAGGGTGGTTCTTATTTTTAGGGAGACAATATTATCATCACATTTTTAAAGGCTCAACCCCTAAATCGATAGTGATATAGCCGACGATATCACACACACAAATTTTGGTCGCGTATGGAAAGGATTAAGGCGCGTCGCACAAGGGGGTCAAAGTTCAGATTAGCCTATGCAGACTCAAAAAATTAAAACGATTTTTCTTTTTATCTAATACTCAAAATCGATAGCACACTATGGTCGGGTATACATATATTATATAAAAAGTTTGGCTCCGTTTGGAAACACCTTAGGACCGGTTTTTCTGTGCAAGTTTAAGTTTTAGTGCGAGTTTAAAATGAGTTTAAACGGCTAATTTGTATGAGATAAACTGTAGTCAAGTTTGTGTGTGGTTTAAGCTTGCCCTGAAAAACCAGGCCTTAGGCGCGTCGCAAAGGGGTTAAAGTTCAGACTACCCCCTGCGACACGCCTTAGATATTTCAAATCGGAATCAAATTGCGTATGTAATGTCTCCGAACATAGTGCTATCGATTTTGAATATCAGATCAAAAGAAAAATCACTTTCATTTTTGGAGTCTCCATGTGATAGTATGAGCTTTAATCGTCCTGCGACACGGCTTAGGCGTTTCCAATCGCGACCAAATTTCGATAAAAAGAATAATCACTTTTATTTTTTGAGTCTCCATAGACAATCTGAACTTTGACCCCCATGCGATACGCCTAAACCATATCCAAACGGGATAAATTTATGTGCGATATAGTTGGCCGTGGTGCAACCAATCTAGGGGGTGAGACTGGAAAAAATTTTACATTTGACTATAAGGACCACCCTATAAACCTTTGCAATTCTCTATGAGAACCTAAATTTGAGTTCGGGTAGAATTTTGCAAAAGTGGGCGGAATTGTAAAAGAGGGCGGGGCACATCCAATACAAAGTATGAGAGCTTAGGTTCGAGTTGAATTGGAGTTTTGTAAAAGTGGGCGGTATTATAAAAGGAGGCGTGGAATCGTATATACAAGTTAAAATTTATATGAATATCTGCAGATATTTTACTTAAACTATTGAAATTTTCTATGAAAGCATATAGAGCTACGGCAGAATTAGTGAACGGTATTGGAAAGGGAAAGGGAGTGTGGCATCTCACATACAAATTACAATTTTTAAAATGTATATCTCAAACTATTGCATTTCCGTCAATCCTTGATGGGTCTTAAACATTTACATACATTTTTTTTGCCGTTTTAAGCGGGGACCTTTTTTTGAAAACTTTTTTGTTTAAGACATTTTACCGACAGACAAAAGAAATCTAAAACTCTTTCCAGGTTTATGTTAGTCTAATGTAGACAGTGGTAGGCCATATTCTTGACTATATATTAAACCTTCAATTTGAAATAAGGACACCCCTAACATCTTTAATATACATACATATAACTTTCAGATTTACAATACTTTCACATAATAACAAAATTATATCGTCGATTATTTGCATAAATACAAATGTGTATGGCTTTTGGCTGCTGTCGCTGTTACAACAACAAAACAAATTAAATTGCTTCGCTTTTGTTGTGTGTCAGTATGTGTGTGTGTGTGTGTGTGTATGCGTGTTAATTTAAATTTTGTTCAAATATTTTGACTTCATGTGTTAATGTTTGCTTAATATTTTGTTGTTATTTACATACATACATCATTTATGTTATATTGTTGCCGTCCTTGACTACCTCAACTGTGCATTTTGTTTGTTCGTTCGTTTGCGAATTTCGTTATTTATTTTACTTGTTGGTTTATTTACATTTCATTTAATAAATATATAATAACGCACTCTTACTATGTTCACCCCTTAAACGTTCATTTTTTTTTAACTTTGCTCATGTTTGCATTTGTTTTTTTTTTTTTGTTCCGTAATTTTCTTCTTCTTCTTTTTAAGTTCATAAAGTGCAAATGGAAAAAAATCAACATTTTTTTATTTTTTTCATTTTTTATTTTTTTTGCGCATGTTCGCCATTACAATTAAAGCGCTGTTTCTTGCGAACATCAACAACAACTTAATTTTTCCATAAATTCATCAAACGTCCATTAACTTATTTACCAGCACTTTTAAATGCGTATGTAGTTATGTATATAAATAAAAGGTATATGAATTTATTACACTGTCGATCATCTGAATAGATACTTATATTTTTGGTAGCTCAAAATGTTATTTGTTTTCATAATTGAATTGAGAGTGCTCAGAGAAAAGGGTATCTATTCTTTATCTTTAGGTATCTTTTCTTAATTATTTTATTTTGTTTTATTTTTTGTCTCCTTTTTTTAGCTTACTTTATTTTCTCTCTTTTACCTATTTTATTGCATATTGTTTAATTTAATTTAATTTTATTTTTATTTTATTTTGATTCAACTATTTTTTATTTTTATTATTTTTTTTTCAGTTTACCTAATTAAAATTTTTTAAGTTCATTTTATTTTATGTTATTTTATTTTTTTCTTTTTTTCTTTCATTTGATTTTTTTCTATTTGATTTATCTCAATTTATTTTATTTTTTTATTCTTTTTTTTACTTTATTGTATTTTAATTTGTTTTTTATTGTTTTTTTTTTATTTATAATTTTTTTATAATTTTTTCGTTTTATTTTATTTTATTCTATTTTATTATTTTATTTTGTTTGATCTTAGTTTATTTTACTTTATTTTATTTCAGTTTATTATATTTTTTTATTTTGTTTAATTTTTTTATTTTATTTAGTTTTTTTTTTATTTAATTTTTTTTATTTTATTTTTTATTTTACTTTTTGTTTTTTGATTCTATTTCAATTTTTTTAAATTTTTTTACTTTTAGTTTAATTTTATTTAATTTTATTTTATTTTATTTTATTTTATTTTGTTTTATTTTATTTTATTTTATTTTATTTTATTTTATTTTATTTTGTTTTATTTTATTTTATTTTATTTTATTTTATTTTATTTTATTTTATTTTATTTTATTTTATTTTATATTATTTAATTTTTAATTTTTTTTTTTACTTTTTTAAATTTTTTTTTTCATTATTTCACTGTGCTTTCTTATTTTTTGTATTTCATATATTTTAAGTTTTTAAATTTAATTAATTTTATTTTTTCTTCTATTACATTTTTATTCTATTTTATTTTTTTTCTTTGATATGCCTGATCTTTTGATTGTTGGCCAAGAGCTCGTAAATAAAATTATTTCCCACAATTTAGGGCTGTAACCATTAAAATAATTGTTTTATTTTGTTAAATTTTATTTTATTTTATATCATTTTTTTTTATTTTGTAATTTTTATTTTTTATTTTATTTTTTATTATTTAATTTTTTATTTTTTTTTTTTACTTTTTTAAATTTTTGTTTTTTTTTCATTAAATTTTCTCTTTGTTTCTATTTTATTTCGTTTTATTATTATGTTATTTTGTTTATTTTACTTTCTTTTATCTTTATTGAATTAAGGCAGAAAGATCGTATCGCAAGTGTGTAGACGTTTTTGGAGAGTATATGAGGAAAATTAAATAAATTATACCTAATTAATTTCCTGCATATAAGAGCTACATACGTATATTTTATTGTCCATGTAGCTATGTAAGTATGTAAGTATTTACTTGTGTAATGCAATCATGTCATTATATTTAGTTAGCACAACAACGATAAACAACAATAATACAACCATTACCACGAATAGCACCATTATGACTTTAAATGCAATAACAACAACATCAACAACTACGAAAGCAACAACATCAACCACAAAACCAGCAACCACCATCATCACGAGTAATACTACATCAACATCAATCATTCGTACGGCACCGGTGCCGTCAGTTTGTGTACGCGTACCCCATAGTCCAAGTTTGGATTCAGTCGGGAGGGGTCAAGATGGCTATACGCCACTTGTAGAAAGGCATATGCCATATAGTGACAGCGATTTAACGAAACTTTTCGTGCGTGAGTGTGCAACAGCAATTACAACCATACTTAATAGATGTCATTTTTAATATATATCTTTTTTTTTTCTAAATATCTCTTAAAGGCTCGCTCATGCGCTTGCTCGTTAATTCGCTTGCACCAAATTTGTAATCCCCTTCTCTACTTTTTATTAAGCTCAGCTAGCTTGTAACGCCCTTACCTCTTTGCTATTCAAGCTCACCTTTTTTGCCTCATAGTTCCCAACTAGTTGAAGAATTAAGTTTGCCCTACTTAGATCCATATAAGACCACAAATTCCTAACCAAGCTCATGAAAATGCATGATATGTTCCGCTAAACCTATTAGTTCGTAATACTCCACGCCTGATCGGAATGAAAGTCAAAACCAAAAACCCGGTCAGCACTAAGTATTTACGCTAACGCCCTCACACCTTTCATGTCACTCCCCAAACCACCGTTCATCATCAACGTCAAACAATCAGCAATCACTTACCACAAAATATTTCCATTCTATAAAATATAAATGTTGCATGACTGTAACTGTATGAATTTAAAGAGGGGACTAACAAATGTTCGCTTAGAATTAGTTAATTGGGAATTTGGAAATTATATTTTTATTATATTTTTTATTGAAATTTATTCTTTATTTTATTTTCTTTTATTTTTTAGTAATTTTTTTTAGTTCATCAATTTTATTTTATTTCACTTTATTTAATTTTTTTTTGTTTTATTTTATTTTATCTTTTTTTTGCCTCATTTTATTTTTTATTTTTTTATTGTTTATCTTTTTTCCATTTTATTTTATTTTATTTTTTTGCTTTATTTTTTAGTCATTTTTTTTAGTTCAATAAATTTAATTTTATTTTATTTCGCCTTATTTTTTTTTTTGTTTTATTTTTTTTCTCGTTTTTTTTTAAATTATTTTATTTTTTTTTTTTTCTTTTTTTATTTTATTTTATTTTATTTTTTAGTATTTTTTTTAGTTCATTATATTTTATTTTATTTCAGCTTATTTGATTATCTTTTTATTTTATCTTTTTTTATTCATTTTATTTTTTTTCTTTTTATTTTATGTTGTTTTATTTTTAAGTATTTTTTTTAGTTCATTATATTTTATTTTATTTCACTTTATTTTATTTTTTTTTTGTTTTATTTTTCTTTTTTGCATTTTATTTTATTTTGTTTTATTTTTTAGTAATTTTTTTTTTTTAGTTCCTTTGTTTTTTATTTTATTTCACCTTAATTTTTTTTTTTTTTTTTTTTTTTTGTTTTTTAATTTTTTTATCTTTTTTCATTTTATTTTTTTTTTTTTTTGCTTTATTTTTTAGTAATTTTAGTTCATTATATTTTACTTCATTTCATCTTATTTTTTTTTTTATTTTATTTTATTTTATCTTTTTTTATTCATTTTATTTTTTATTTTTTTTTTATCCTTCTTTCATTTTATTTTGTTTTATTTTTTAGTCAATTTTTTTTTTGTTCGTTATATTTTATTTTATTTCACCTTATTTTGTTTTTTTTTTGTTTTATTTTATTTTATCTTTTCTTGTTTCATTTTTTTTTAATTTTGTTTTTTTGTTTTTTGTTTCATGTTTTATTTTTTTATTTTATTTTTTTTTGCTTTATTTTTTAGTAATTTTTTTAGTTCATTATATTTTATTTCATTTCATCTTATTTTTTGTTTTATTTTATTTTATCTTTTTTTATTCATTTTATTTTTTATTTTTTTTTTATCTTTTTTTCATTTTATTTTGTTTTATTTTTTAGTCATTTTTTTTAGTTCATTATATTTTATTTTATTTCACCATATTTTTTTTTGTTTTTTTGTTTTATTTTTTTTTATCTTTTTTGTTTCATTTTTTTCATTTTTTGTTTCATTTTTTATTTCTATTTTATCTATTTTTTTTTATTTTATCTTTATTTCTTTACTTTTTTATCTTTTTTCATTTTATTTTGTTTTTTGCTTTATTTTTTAGTAATTTTTTTAGTTCATTATATTTTATTTTATTTCACTTTATTTTATTTTTTTTTGTTTTATTTTATCTTTTTTTATTTATTTTATTTTTTATTTTTTTTTTATCTTTTTTCATTTTATTTTTTTTATTTTTTTAGTCATTTTTTTAGTTCATTATATTTTATTTCACCTTATTTTGTTTTTTTTTTTTGTTTTATTTTATTTTATGTTTTTTTGTTTCACTTTTTTTTTTTATTTTTTATCTTTTTTTAATTTTTTTTTTCATTTTTTATTTTTTGTTTCATTTTTTTTTTTTTTTTTGATTTTATTTTAATCTATTTTTTTTTTGTATTATTTTTTTTTATTTCTTTATTTTTTTTTAATTGTTTTTTCTTATTTAGTTATTTTTATTTTAGTTTATTTTTTTCACTTAATTTTATTTGTATTATTTAATTTTATTTTTTCATTTTCTTTTACCTTTTAATTTAATTTTATTTAATTTAATTTTTTTTTCTTTTTTTTTTGATTGGCTCAGAAATTTTTCTGGTTCGGAGGTATGAAGAAATGGTAGTGCTTTAAGCGAACTTTTGTTACATCCCTTTCAATCACCACATTTTAAACGTTAAGTTGCATGCTCATGCTTTTATATAAATAAAAATAATTTTAAACATAGATATTTACTTAGCTCACCCGCATTGCATGCGCACTTCCGCGTACTCGCTTGCAATTTACCGTTTGATGCTATAATCACCGTTTCAGCGTCAACGCCTCGATTTACTTCCACTTCCGT
>CAXKVI010000004.1:108384062-108571562 GCA_964058755.1 Campiglossa producta | reverse complement strand
AATGTAAATTTAAAAAATGTAAATAGCATGTAATTAAAAAAATTACTGTCCGGAATTTAAAAAAATTGAAGGACTCTGCCTAAATGTTGAACTTTTATTATGTGTATATATATATATCTCGGTTTAAAGCCATTTTCTGGGGGGGAAAGATCCCGAATAAAAGAAAAAAAGATAAAGGAAAATAAATAAAATAAAAATTAATCAAAAAAACTAGTTAAAAAATTGAAATAAAATAAAATAGAATAAAACCAAATTTAAAAAATAAAATTAAATTAAAAAAATAAAACAAACTAAGGTTAATAAAATTATATTAAAATACAGAAAAAAAAAACAAAGTAAAATAAAATGAAAAACAATTAAATTTATTAATTAAATTAAAATAAATAAAAATAAAAATTTAATACCAAATAACATAAACAAAATAAAATTAAAAAATTGAAACTAATAAATAACAATAAAAAAAAATAAAAATTAAATAAAATAAAATTACATAAAAAATAAAAAGAAAAATAAATAAAATAGAATAAAACGAAAAAAAAAAAATACTAAAATAAAATAAATTAAGAACAGATAAAAAAACCGGGTGTAGCATAGTAAACATCAAAGAAGTAAACATCTTACCCTAACAATAGTTACACGAAATATCATGAATCTCTAAGTAATAGGAAGAGAGCCAGATAATTCTGGAAGGAAATATCGTCGCTGGTATATGGCCGAAAATACCTTTCATTTGTTACCCATAGTGGCATATTTTTCTCACTATTTAAAAACAATTGAGAAAGGTGGCAATCCTGCAAACCGCCGAAAGTGGCAACACCCAAGTAGAAAGTCTTAGAATGAAGCCTACTATTTATAAGCCAAATATTATCCAAATCGTTTCAGCAGTTCTTGAGATATTGGTCGATATACGAAGGAATATATAAAATAGGGTTAGGTGGCAACCCTAGGTGACAACCCTGCCTGAAAATATCTTTGTTGGAATACGGCAGAAAATACCTTTTATTTGATACCTCTATTAGCATATCTTGCTTAATAATTTTAAAAACATTTGAGATAGGTGGCAACCCTTTAAACCGCCCCAAGTAACGACACCTAAGTAGAAAATCGTAGAATGAAGCATACTATATACATACATGCGAAATTTGACCCAAATCGCTTCAGCCATTCCCGAAATATAGACACTAAATGTATTCAAGTCCGTTGATGCTATTTGTTGCTTCAAGTCCGAGCACTGTTGCCACAATTTTTTCATTCAAATTTCACTCTTCATAAAAACTTTGCATCGCTGCCCCAAAGAAATTAACTTCAAAAAAGTATGAAAAAAATTAAATAATTAAATTTCTCAACTTTCTGAGGTTATCATCCCACCCTACCAATGACTAGAACAGGGGTCGCTTGTTTTTTTTTTTTTTTTTTTTTTTTGAAAATTTAACGCTTCTATCCAAACATTTATTTCGCATTACTATTATACCAAAAACTCCATTCATAACCTTTCACTTTTTGCGTTGAAGTGCCCTTACGGGTCATTTTCCACAATCTCGTACTTATTCGTTGATCATGAGCTCTTCGGAGGATTCCAATAATCAATGTTGTTGTACGACGAGTCAATATCCACTACAACGCGGCGAGTCACGTTATCGTATGCTACCTAAAAGTTTTAGCTGCGATAGCGATTGTCGCCGTGTATTACCATACAATTTGACAAGACGTCATCGTCTGCAAGCTCAAAACATCGATAGTAATGCAGCCGATGCTGCAGCTCGTGCATCCGTGGACACTTATTGTTCGTTATGCTCAGCCAACAATTCTTGGATGCCGGCTACAACAGTGACAGCTAATGGATTTTCGACTACAACAATAACAACAAATGACACACCACGCACTGCTGCCACTTTAAGTAGCTCCACAACGAGTGGCAAACATCCGGAACGTCCCACTTGGGCAATCGACTATTTACGGTAAGTATTTTATGGCAGACGGCGACACATCCTACATATTTGCGGTCATGCCACAAACAACATTCTTCATCTGCATACATCATATCTACTTAAGTACTTTACGTACTCATCGTTTGTTTGCTGTGTGTCCTGCTGCAATTTGCGTTTATTTGGATTGGTCCATTTCCGGTTATAAATTCTTGTATTGTAATTTTGTTGTCATAAAACATGCAAACATAAGTAAGAGTTGATGCGCTTCTCGTTATTGAAATGTGCGCTGTGTGCGGCTTTTCGAATGCTGATATTATACAAAACACAGTTACATACATACATACACCTACATACGTTTACGCAGCCACTCCCACACAATCAGGTGCACATGAGACACTTGCCGTTGTGTTGGACAATCTTAAATGCTCGTTGAGTTAATATTACCTTGTGTTTAACAATGTTTGTTAGTTGATTTATTAATATGTTTATGTTCAATTTTTGTTTACGTATGTATGTATGTGTAAGATATTATATTGTCATAGATAATATTGTCCATACTAACTATTCAAAAACAATTTAGAAAGGTGGCCACCCTGAAAACTGGACCCAAGTTAAATGGTTCTCGAGATTTTGGTCGATATAAAAACGAAGTAATAAATGAATTTCGTTATGCGGCAACGCCGAAAAAAATATTGGCATATTTTGCTCACTATTTAAAAAAATAACTAGGTGGTAACCCTGTAAACCGCCGAAGTGGCAACACCCAAGTATCAAGTCTTAGAACGAAGCATACTATCTAAATATATGCCGAATTTTACCCAAATCGCTTCAGCCTTTCCGGAGATACTGCTCGATATACGAAGGAAAAAATAAAATGCTTTTAGGTGGCAACCCTGCCTGAAAATTTCTTCGTTGGAACACGGTAGAAAATACCTTCGATTTGATACCCATATTGGAAAATCTTACTCAATACTTAAAAAAAATAGATAGGTGGCAACCCTGTAACCAGCCCGAAGTGGCAGCACCCAGGTTGAAAGTCTTAAAATGAAGCATACTATCGATATGCCAAGTTTGATCCAGATCACTCCAGTCGTTCCCAAGATATGGTTGATAACGGATATTCAAGTCCGTTGCCACAATTCGTTGCTAGAACTCCGAACACTGTTGCCACTATCCACTATTATTTCATTCAAATTTCACACTCTATTATAACTATACATCGCCGCCCAAGAAGTTAACTTAAAAAAAGCCGCTTGTAGCCAGTACACGGTGAAAGAAGTTAACTTCTTAAATTCAGAAATAACGAAATATGAATAAGTTATATTCGAGAATGGTTAAGATTCACAATTTCTTACATCCGGTGCGGTTTCCTTTAAATTCGGTACGTGGGTAGAATTATGCCTAAATTAACAGGGGCCAATACGAATGGGATAGAGGGGCGTGGTAGAAGTAAAGGGGGAATGAAGAGAAAAGGAGGAAGATAGTGTGAATGTAAAAGGGATTGTAAATTGCGGTTAGGTGGCAACCCTAAGTGGCAACACTGTTTGAAATTGTCATTTTTGGAATAACGCCAAAAATGCCTTCATTTTATACCTATATTGGCCCATCTAGCTCTATATTTAAAAAAAAATAATGGGATATGTGGCAACCTTGTATACCGCCCTAACTGACAACACCCTTGTATATAATCTTAAAATCAACCAAGTTGTCTATATGCCAAATCTAATCCAAAGCGGTCAAGCAGTTTCAGAAAAAATTAATAAATTGCTGTTAGGTGGCAACCCTACGTGGCAACCCTGCTTTAAATTATCATATTTGGAATACGGTCGAGAATACCATTAATTTGATACCCATATTGGCATATCTAGCTCTATATTAAAAAAAAATGGGGATAGGTGGCAACCTTGTGAACCGCCCTTAGTGGCAACACCCATCTATATAATCTTAGAATGAATCAAATTGTCAATATGCCAAATTTTATCCAAAGCGGTCAAGCAGTTTCCGAGATATACGAAAAAAAAAATTGCCGTTAGGTGGCAACCCTAAGGGGCAACGGTCGAATATACCTTTCATTTCATTCACATAAACCCCCATAAACTGCTCGGCCTAACTATTACAACTTGTGCAATGTTAGCTAGATCCTAGAATTTCACCTCCTATTTGATTTGCGCAGCTAAACATCGTTGGGAAAATCGCCTACGCCTGAAAGTCGGCTACAATTTCTATTTCCGTTGCATAATTTACATTTCATCATCAGCCATTTTCTCAAATTTTACTCTCAATCAAAACTTCCTATCACCACCTAAGAAGTTAACTTCAAAAACTATACGCTATTTATTGTCCTTGTTTCCAAGGTGATTGTATTCAAAAAACGAATGGCTATTTGATCGAAAATTTTTTATGAACAACTGGGAAGATTAAAAATATCTCTATAAACTGAAGAGTTTGAGCAAATTCGTATACTGAATATTGAAAAATATTTTTTTTTTTTGTTTTTTTTTTTGTTTTTTTTTTTTTATTCCACCAGTTTAATGTTCTTCGTTTATGTTATTAACAGAAATGAAAAAAAAAATCAAAGTTAATGTTAATTTTCTTCGCTAAAGTTTGTAATTTTACTAGTTACTAAGAAAATATATCTACATATGTGCCAATTTGTGTTTGTAAATGCTTTATTTTTACATCAAAACCTTGCCAATCCTTTCCGTCCCATTCCCGTAGAATGCACAGTTGTTAATGTTTAAGTTATTGCTTAAGTAAAATTAATGCTATTTAGTGGACCATGTGCCTTTAGTTAATGTTTCTGGTTGTTAAAAATTTGTTTCGAGCTATTAACGCAAAAGTGATGTAAGTGGCGTTTTTATCTATATCAAATTTCGAAAGTAGTATATGCATTAGACATAATAAGCATCATAATTAAAAAAAAATATATATATATGTAGCTCATGGAAAATAACTTTAAAAAAGCTTTTACTTTGAAAATTTACTTTACGTCACTTACATCCTTTTTGCGCTTAGGGCTCGTTTTATTCAAATCGTTATTCAACATTTTTCACACTCAATATTATGCAAAGCCAATATGTTTCTCCATTTTCATTTATATCTTGCAGCATTGTTAAAGGTTTCCCACCCGTCTCACCATTCATCGGTGTTAGTCCAACGTTATGTTACCTGTTGAAAGAGAAAAAGCCGTTATGTTGTCTGCAACTAGCGCAGGTGAGTAATACAAAAAGAGCCAATAAACAAGAAAAGTTACTGAATGTCTATGTATTTTATTATTCTTCTTTTAATGTGTGTGTGCATTTGTAGGTTTGCGAACATTGCAGCTATCGCAATGCCAAGGAATATCAATGGCAAAACAAGACAATTATCCTGGCAGCTGACTATGCATCAAATGGCATTTATAACTTTATCATACCGTTACGTGCACATTTTCGCTCAAAAACTTCATTGAATCCGATTATATTATTGTTGGAACGTCGACCGGATGTGGCCTTTCTCGATGCACTCTCCTACTTTCCATTGGTGAGTAACAACTTAAGTATTTAAAGTGGGTTAACAAATTACTCAGTGTTGAATTGTGAAATCGGTTTGGTCAATTTCTGATGTCTGTGAATAAGTATAAGTTGCCTCTTTATTGGGATTTTCGTCCCTATCCCTATCCCTATCCCTATCCCTATCCCTATCCCTATCCCTATCCCTATCCCTATCCCTATCCCTATCCCTATCCCTATCCCTATCCCTATCCCTATCCCTATCCCTATCCCTATCCCTATCCCTATCCCTATCCCTATCCCTATCCCTATCCCTATCCCTATCCATATCCCTATCCCTATCCCTATCCCTATCCCTATCCCTATCCCTATCCCTATCCCTATCCCTATCCCTATCCCTATCCCTATCCCTATCCCTATCCCTATCCCTATCCCTATCCCTATCCCTATCCCTATCCCTATCCCTATCCCTATCCCTATCCCTATCCCTATCCCTACCCCTATCCCTATCCCTATCCCTATCCCTATCCCTATCCCTATCGGCGCACCTGCGCCTTGGCAGCCAAGTCACCGTTGATAGCTACAAATTTGAAACGGTGAGGAGCTTCGTCTATTTGGGAACCAGCATTAACACACAAAATAATATCAGTCTAGAAATCCAACGGAGAGTCACTCTTGCCAACAAGTGTTACCTTGGACTAAGTAGACAATTGAGAAGTAAAGTCTACCGAATCATGGGCAGTGTCAAGAGAAGATGAGATGGCCCTTTGAGTATTTGAGAGAAAAGTTCTCCGAAAGATTTATGGTCCTTCCCGTGATGCCAACGGCGAGTATCAGAGGAAATTTAACGATGAGCTCAACGAGGTTTACACAGACCTGACCCTAATGCAGCGAATTAAAGTTCAAAGTCTTCGCTAGATGGGAGATGTTTTCCTATCGACACCCGAATTCGCCAGCAGAGGAAGGGGGAGACCGCGACGGAGATGGAAACAACAAGTGAAGGATGACTTGAACTCGGTAGGTGTTTCCAATTGGCGCCAGTTGTCGCTAAAAAGGGACGACTGGCGTACTTTGATACGAAACGGCCAAAATCGCCTAGGCGGTTAAGCGTCAATAAATGGCGCAATCCAAGATTAGATTAGAAAGAGTAATCTCATTCAACTATTTAACCATTTTCCATATTCAACTACTTCCAGAAAGAAATCCTATTTTTATGGAGGGTACCACGCACCCTTGTCTCTTCCTCCCTTTTTTCTTGATTGCTCACAGATTAATCGCCTTGAAGCCTTAACCAACTTTCATGTTTCAACATAAATACTTCCAGAGATTTGCAGTCCCAAAAATCTCTCTAAATTACACGACCCATATCATCCAGTGGTCCTCATTGTGAATCTAAAAATTCTGTAGCCCTCTTTAAAAAAAAAAATGCGCATTTCTATAATCTCACAGGTATATTGGATGCTCGGCTCGATAGACTGCTTGGACGACCTGCTGCGCGCTGGCATCACGTTAGCCGAAAGCGTTGTCGTAGTCAACAAAGAATTGTCGAATTCGGCGGAGGAGGACTCGTTATCCGACTGCAATACAATTGTGGCAGTGCAAACAATGTTCAAGTGAGTCAAAGAGCGATGGCTTTTTTTCGAAGCCAATATTTCTAAACATTAATTTTCGTTAATTTATCAGATTCTTTCCGAGCATAAAAAGCATCACTGAGCTATCGCAAAGTTCGAATATGCGTTTTATGCAATTTCGTGCGCACGATAAATATGCGCTGCATCTGAGCAAAATGGAGAAGGTACGAATATGAAATGTAAATATTTTACGTTTAGTTTGTTAGAGATCATAATAATTGAAACGTTCATATGTGCTCAGGTGAGAGCAGGTACGAATTCTAATATAATATTTTATCTCTTCTCAGCGTGAAAAGGAGCGCGGCTCACATATCTCATACATGTTTCGTTTGCCGTTTGCTGCCGGCGCAGTCTTCAGTGCCTCTATGTTGGACACCTTACTCTATCAGGCATTCGTAAAGGACTATGTGATTACGTTTGTACGTTTGCTGTTGGGTATTGATCAAGCGCCTGGCAGTGGATTTCTGACATCGGTAATATAAAGTGCTATTAGCAAATATTACGCCATAGTAGTAGATATATTTGATTTCATAAAACAACTCAATTTCCTAATACATAGTTGTGAATTCAAAGTTTTCAAATCTTCTTCGTTCTCTATCCTCCAGATGCGCATCACTAAAGACGATATGTGGATACGTACTTATGGCCGTTTATATCAGAAACTATGTTCGACAACTTGTGAAATACCAATTGGCATTTATCGTACTCAGGATACATCGAATACGGACACATCACATGTGAGTAATTCACCTGTAGAGAGGTGGGGACCGTTTTCCGCTTTTGGAAAGCACTGTGTGCGCTTGCGACCATCGGTGAGTCCATAAAGAAAGTAACTAAATAAAAATGGCACAAGCTTTAAACTTAACTTACTTAACAATCAATTAATGATACTAAAACCTTACACACACTCATACCAAATCAGCAACCCTGCAGGGAAAATCTTTAGCTCTGGAACGGGGCGATTTTATTGCTCCGGTTTGCATAAACTATTTCGAGGCGCCGAAATATTATCGAAACTATTTAGATAGCTTAAAATCATTCCTAGTTCGCTTATCTATATAATATATCGTTGTCTTCGGACTAGATCATAATATATAAATTGATATATCGAGCTAGTGACTATTTGGAGTTGCGGTTCTTGTCCTGTATCGGAAATTGAATTTACCAGTTTAAAGATTACCCTGCAGAGCCTTTTATTCATACTAACTTGTATGACTAATAGCAAGTATTTGAAACATACATATACATTAACACACAAACACTCATGTTTTCTTAACATTTATAGAAAGGACACCACAAATGTACATAAAATAAAAAACTTTTCAGATACCTTTTTCTAATTTCCCCAACCACTAATTTGTATACCCAGCGTACAAGCACTAGTACAAGGGTATTATAATTTTGTCCACACAACGGTACTACACAGAGAAAAATGAGCTGGGAATTGATAAGAAGTGACCGTGATTTTGGTTGAATCAACAGATATTTTGGTTGAATCAACAGATATTTTGGTTGATATGACCAAATCACTGTCAATTCTTATCTATCACCAGCTCAATTTTCTTTGTGTGTACGTAACGGCACAATATAATCGAGTTAGATATAGACTTTCATATATGAAAGTTCTTAGGTTGAAAAAAAAGTTTATTAAGGCATGTCCGTATGTCTGTCCGTCTGTCCGTGTACACGATAACTTGAGTAAAAATTGAGATATTTGTGTGCAATTTTGTATACAAGTTACTTTCTGGCCAAGGTAGGTTGCTATTGAAAATGAGCGAAGTAGGATGATAACCAAGCCCCCTTTTTCGATTTCGAAAATTTCGAAAATCACACAAAATGACGTATCTCGGTAGCTGAAATGGCTAAAATGATATAATTTTATAGGTGAATCCCGCTGGTCATTCTCTTATGATTTTTCCATACATTTCTTAAAGTGGGCGTGGCACCGCCCTGATGAAATTGGATAAAATCGCCCTCCAACCATGCCCAATTTCGATATCGAAAATTTCGAAAAACACCTAAATTGAAATATCTCGGTAACGGAAATGGCTAAAATTATATAGTTTGATAGGATGGACCCCCTAGTCATTATATTATGATTTTTTGATAAATTTTGAAAAAAGTAGGCGTGGCACCGCCCACTTTTAAGGGAGACATTTTTGAAAATTTCACGGGCCGTAACCTTTAAACTGATTACGGTAGAACGATGAAATAGGTACAAGGTATACCAGCATAATAGGGAGTATACCTGATGTAATTGGACGAAATCGCTTCCCAACCACGCCCACTTCGAAATGGAAAATTTCGAAAATCATAAGGAAACTACCGCTGGGTATTTAATGTTCGGTTTACCCGAACTTAGATTTACTTAGGGCCGTTTTCTCATCCCTTGGTCTTTTTATAGGAGCACACAAATCCTACAGCCGTCAGTTTTTAACTATTACTTTTTATTGCATTTTATCTTAGTTTCACTTAAAAAAAATTCTTAAAAATTTACTTTTTATAAGTAGTTTTTTACTTATTATAGCTTTATTATATTTTACTAATTAGTTCAACTATTATTTAATTTTCTCAAATGATTTACTACTAGCTAACAAGCATTTCAAGCTTGTGTTCTGCATAATACCATTAGACAAAATATAATAAATATTATATATATTGTAAATATATGTCAACAACTTTAGCATCTCCACTATGCTTTTGAATTGCATAAAATTTTAAGGAAACTATCGACTTTTTTCTTGAAAAAAAAAAAACATTTTTTTAAAAACTTTTTGAACTCTTTTGAATATTTATATGAATTTTTAAACGCTTTTGTATGAAATTTCGCAAATATTTTGACTAAATGTAATGAAACATTTATGAAATATGATAAATTAAAAAAAAAAAATACTTTTGAACATGATATTCACGCCTTTTCCAAGTTAGAACAAAAACAAAAGCTTTTTTACGTGTTAAGTTTTTTTACACCATTTTTTATACCCAGCTGAACTATGTATATTCAAATTTTTTTCCAAAAAAATATATATATTTTTTTTTTGAGATATGCTTAAAAAAAAGTTCAACAAAAATATTGACTACGGGACATGCGAAAAAAATTACCAGAATATCACTTCTTTTTTCCTGTGGCAGATCTATTTTCTGAGATATCGGTAAAAATATGGAAAAACTCATTTTGCTAACCATTTCTTTATACAAATGCATAGCCCCGTTTTATTGAAAGTCCTAAATCGAAAATTGTCTTGTTTTATCCAACAAATTTTCCACAATCTCCATATCCTCGACATTGGTTAGATCATTTTTTCGGCTGATTCCGGATGTGTAATCATTTGGTTTAAATGTATAATAGTTTACGAGATATTTTGAAATTTTCGTTTTTGAGATAAGCTAAAGTTATCTTATACTAGCTGACCCGACAGACGTTGTCCTGCCACAAATTTATCTCCCTGCATGTTTCTCTAACCCGATCCCTATATCTATTTTAATCCATATCCCTATCTCCTTCGTATAGGAGGAACCACCCCGCCTTTTTCGTTATCTCCCGTTTTTTTGGAGGTGGCAGGTATTGATCTTATATAACTCCTCACAAAATTTCAGTGGTCCAACCTGAATACTTCCAGAGATATGGACTATGAAGTATTTCATTCGTATGGGAGGTGCCACGCCCCCTTTTTCTTTATCCCCAGTTTTTTTCGAGGTGGCAGGGATCGAACTCGTACAACCCCTTACCAAATTTCGGTGGTCTAACCCGAATACTTCCAGAGATACGGACAATGAAAAATTCCATTTGTATGGGAGGTGCCACGCCCCCTATATGCCGCTGTTCTGTGTAAGGGTAATGAAAGCGAAGTAAGGGAAAATAAACTAAAGGAAAGGAAATAAAGGAAAGGAAAGGAAAGGAAAGGGAAGAATAGGAAAGGAAAGGAAAATAAAAGAAATTACGAGAAAGGATAGGAAAGGAAAGAAAAAGAAAATAAAAGAAATTACGGGAGAGGATAGAAAAGGAAAGCAAAGTAAAGGAAAGGAAAGAAAAGGAAAGGAAAGGAAAGAAAAGGAAAGGAAAGGAAAGGAAATAAAAGGAAAGGAAAGAAAAGGAAAGGAAAGGAAAGGAAAGGAAAGGAAAGGAAAGGAAAGGAAAGGAAAGGAAAGGAAAGGAAAGGAAAGGAAAGGAAAGGAAAGGAAAGGAAAGGAAAGGAAAGGAAAGGAAAGGAAAGGAAAGGAAAGGAAAGGAAAGGAAAGGAAAGGAAATGAAAGGAAAGGAAAGGAAAGGAAAGGAAAGGAAAGAAAAGGAATGGAAATAAAAGGAAAGGAAAAAAAAGGAAAGGAAAGAAAAGGAAAGGAAATAAAAGGAAAAGAAAAGAAAAGGAAAGAAAAGGAAGGAAAATGAAAGAAAAGGAAAAAAAAGGAAAAAAAGGAAAGAAAAGGAAAGAAAAGGAAAGAAAAGGAAAGAAAAGGAAAGAAAAGGAAAGAAGAGGAAAGAAAAGGAAAGAAAAGGAAAGAAAAGGAAAGAGAAGGAAAGAAACGAAAATGAGAAAAATTTGAAGGAGGTGAACCTAAGAAAATAGTAAATTAAAAAATAATCTGAACTTAAAAAAAGGTAATTGAGACTGCGTTACTTAATGGTGTAGAGAGTAAAGAAGGAAGAAGAATGTGAAGAAAGGAAAAATATCGAAAATGAAAGGAAAAAATATTAAAATCAAAGGAAAGGGACTTCAAAAACCGTTGTAAATTAGAATAAGGTTTTGTGGTGGAAGTTCAACCACTGGGCAAACTCTAGTGTATATTAAAAGTGTTTAAAAGTTGTTGCTTGTCACCGTTTTGTTTCATTTTGTGCTTCTCGAACGAGGAACCAACAAAAATCGCCTATGTTAGCTTAATTGCAGTGCCCTTGATATAGCAGTTGCTCGAAAATTTGAATGAAAAAAATGTATTCGTAATAACTCAATCACCTTAACTTCGATTTGAATTACTTTTAGTTTGGTGGAAAGGATATTTTCTGAAAACGAAATCTAATATCATAAACCTACGAATATCAGTAACCTACTTTTTTCCTATCTCAAAAACTGAAATTTCAAGATATCTCGAAAACTGTTCTACTTTTAAACCAACTTTTTTACTAAGGTTGATCAAAAGTTGTTGAGTAGTGTAATTTGTTACCATTAGGGTGGGCAAGTTATCAATGAATTAAAATTTGATTAATTAATTAATCAAAGAATATTCACTAATCTAATTAATTTTATTATTCTGAAAACAGTAATCACAATCTGATTAATCAGAAAACGTCAATGTTTGACGGTGCCATGAAATAATCCGAAGTATCATAGTCCCAAATAAAAAATTTGGCTTATAGGATTATGTCATGTTGTGACATCACCTATTCAATTTTTGAACTTCTGCTTAATGTGTATGTTAAAACCCACAGCTGGGTATATAATATTTGTTATTTTTGTTCGTTATTCTTTTTATATTCATTTAAGTAATTTTTTTAACTAATCGGATATTCAAGTTTAATTTTTTTTGTTTAATTTGCAAAAAAAAAAATTTTTAATATTTTATAATTTAGCGCAGCATTTAAATGCACGCTTCTGGCCTTTGTTCCACACACACACTCACTCACTTTGATTTAAACTTTTTAGCTTAAAAAAAAAATAAATACAAACAGACGTGCATCTGTACATATGTAAAAAAAGTTTTTTTTTTGCATCTCGCTATAAACTTTGCCAAAATTTTCGCCATACACCCAAAAAAAAATTCGAGAACATTGAAAAAAAATCGAAAACATTATTTTTAGCAAAAATAAACTTTAATTGAAAATGTTCAAGATTTTTTGTTTTTTGAATTTGGTTTATAAATTTACAAAAAATTCAACAGAGAAAATAATTCCTCTAAATCTCATTATAAAAAATAAAAAACAAACAAAAAACTAATAAACTGAATAATAAAAAAAAAAAAAAAATTATATATAAAAAATATTGGACTTGACCTGATCTTAGCGCACACGCACGCAGTGAGTCTCTCTCTCTTTCTCTCTTCATATACTCGTATGTATATCTCTTTCTCTCTCGCTCTTACTTACTTATTATAATGCTTTTGAATATTGTGTAAAAAAAAAAAAAAAAAAAAAATGTATGGTTCTTTTGTTAAATGCTCGTTTTTCACATTGAATTTTTTAAGCTTTGTTTTAAATTTATAGTTGAACTGCTTGCATGATTCGTTTTATGGATAGGTTGAAAGTAGGAACCGAGTGTTTTTTTTTTAAATCACTGACGAGAGATTTTTGCTGATTTCGAAAAATGATTTACATAAAACAAAAATTTAAATTCAATTATACATAACACTGTACAACATCAAAAATAATCCCAGAAGGTTACTAAAGCTTTTGAGTGTGCTTAATCCGAATTTGAAGTCAGAGTTTTCGGGCCACCCTAGGCTTTCCCTCCAGAGGGTAGTTTGTTCAGATTTCGGTAGTAGTGAAAAATAATTTTTATTTTTTAATTTTTTTTTTTTCTTAATAATTTACTGTACCCCAAATTTTTGCACTATGGATCATCTGTATGCCGCCAATATTTATTTATGATTCCCTGACACAAAAGAAAAATTGTTAAGTTATTAAAAAAAAAATTTACAACTTCCGACTTCCGAGTGGAATTTTCAAAAACTTCCATTTTGTTGTACAGTGTAATTACTTATTAACAGCTAGTATAAGTTAGATTTTTAGCTCTGTTTCAGCTGCATGGCTGTTTACTTCCGATAGCTTACATAATTTTTTCATGATTTTGGAGTTGCTTTCGATTTAGATTTTTCATTTTTTTTTTTTTTTTTGTATTTCAAATTTTTTTACGTGTTAGCGTCATTTTATTTGTAATTTTTTGCTTTATTTCGTAATTTTTTAGCTTCATGCAGTTTTTGCACCTTTTTTTTAATATTTACCCTTTTCCATTATTTTATTTGAGTTCCATTATCGATGCTTCTTAGATTATTACCTCTAATGTATCGTAGAGAGTTATTGTGATTTTGAGAAACATTGCTCGGTAGTTAAACATTTATACAAACATATACACAATTTAAGACAAATAAATTCACTGTCTGACATGCTCATGATATCCTGACAAGAACAACAAAAATCATACCTCACATAATCACATATGCATATGTACAACATATCAAATCGTTATAAAACTATCGAGTAAAATATATCGATAACGAGTGACAATAGTATCTAAATGGAAATTCGTGTCGCTTCTCACACAATTACTCTTCCACAACAAAATTATGTTTGATCAATTGATTTTCAAACACTGCTTCGAAAGTCGCTGGAAGCGGGTCTCTGACACGTTTCATTCCTTTTTCACGGTTTGTGATAGGGCTACCGATTAATCAGTAAATCAAACATGCCAATTAATTATATGAAACTTAATTAGTGAGTGAATACTTTTTTCGATTAATCAAGACTAACTTTCCGATTAATCAAAAAGATTATTTTTCAATTAATCACAACTTAATTAATCATATACATTTTTAGCCAACAAATTTAGCTAAAAAAAAGTACTCAAAATAATTGAAAAAAGTTAATTCGTTTTTTTTCTGTAATTACTCGGGATCTGATTATACAGAATGTAATAATCCTTAGCTGCGATTACAATTTAAAATGTGTTTAATCGTTTAATCGCAAATCATCTTTTGTAGAATTATTCAGTGAAATCAATTAATAAAAAAAAGTCCATAGACTGAATTTTTGATGTTAACTTCTTAGGCGGCGATATGAATTTTTGATTGAGAGTAAAATTTGAGAAAATCGCGCTGATGATGCAACGGAAATTATGCCACGGAAATAGAAATTGTAGCCGACTTTCAGGCGTAGGCGATTTTCACCACGACTTTTAGCTGTGCAAATCAAATAGGAAGTGAAGTTCTAAGATCTAGCTAACATTTGCACAAATTGTAATAGTTAGGCCGAGCAGAATTCATGGGTGTTGCCACTTATGGCGGTTTATAGCGTTGCCACCTATCCCTGTTTTTTAAATATAGAGCTAGATATGCCAATATTTATATCAAATGAAAGGTATTTTCGAACGTATTCCAAATAAGATCATTTCAAGGGTTGCCGCTTAGGGTTGCAACCTAACCGCAATTTATTTATTTTTTCGTATATCTCGGGAACTGCTTGACCGCTTTGGATACAATTTGGCATATTGACAATTTGATTCGTTGTAAGATTATATAGATGGGTGTTGCCACTTAGGGCGGTTTGCAGGGTTGCCACCTATCCCAATTTTTTTTAATATAGAGCTAAATAGATATGCCAATATGGGTATCAAATGAAAGGTATTTTCGACCGTATTCCAAATATGATAATTTGAAGCATGGTTGCAACTTAAGTTGTATCTACACCATTCTCAAATAAACCTTATTCATATTTCGTTATTTCTGAATTTAAGAAGTTAACTTCTTTCACGCGTACTGGCTATACGCGGTGTTTTTTATTTCTTATTTTTAAAGAAAAAGAAATTTTTCTTATAATTATATTTCAATATTTTCCCAACTTAATTCACACAAAAATGCATGCTATACCTTTATAAATTTTGTACTTATGTATGTGTGAATATGTACTTGATAACATAAAAATCAGCACACCATTAATTTTCTCTCTCAAATTCAAACTGTTATTTTTATTTTCGAACTCAAAAAAAAATGTTTACTTAACTAAAAAAAAAAATCATTTTATATTTAACATTTGCTACATTAACCACAACAATAATAAAAAACTAAAAATCAAACATTCGCCCATGTTGTAACTACTCGTCACCACTACTAATCAACTAATCGCTGAATCATTCAAAAAATTCAATGGTGCCGGTACAGTATGACGAAGAAACGGGTACACCCGATTCGACGAAGGACAGCAGCGAGGTCCTTCGTGGCGTAACATACCGACCACCATCGGCATCGGGTCATCATCATCAAAGCCATCCATCACGACAACAAAAATCGACCACTTGTATGGGTGGTTGTTCGGAACGGAAAGGCTCCTCAGTAAGTACATACATAGAAGATGAATGTTGAAAGAACTTAAGAAAATAAACTACATATTAGATATTAAAATAAGCAACGTACATACTTAAGTATTTATTGTGGAAATATATATATATAAGTTTTTTAGACGAGGTTCGATATCTTACAGGTAACGTCGTTCCGTAATGTTTAGTTGTTAAGAAAAATTTAATTTTTTTCGGCTACATGTTGTAGGGTAGTTTAATAGCAACGTCTCCGGAGAATGATTTTCCACAGAGTGAAGTATCCAATTAAGTTGCTGACTCATTAAAAAGAACGTTTCGAAAATTATAAAAAGACATACCCCCATATTCATAAAAAATAAAATTCGTTTATAAAGCTTTTTAAAATGACATTTTCATACAAATTTTGATTAATAAGAGCTTATTAAACCTTTTATGTTTTTTTATCAATTAGGGAGATATTCTGTATACATTGTTTTTAAGAACCTTCGACAATCACCAGACCCCAAATATTTTTATTTTAGAAACTCTTAAGTTTATATAAGAGTGAGTTAGTTCAAAATTTATGGCCCACAGACTAGCTTTCCCTTTTTGTTATATAATCAACAACTGTGTTGCAAGAGATATACAATAAAGCCTATTTATGGTTTGTTTTTTTTTCATGCTTCGCAGACGGCGGTATCCGCTGGTTGAAAATAAAAAATTTAAAACAATGCAACGATTATTTTTAGTTTGGTTATTATTTAATTTTTTGAATACACATATTTGGATTTAAAAAAAAAAAAAAATAATTTTAATTTTTATACCTTTCATGAACATGAAATGGTATTATAACTTTGGTCCGATGTAAGTATGAGAAGAAGAAGAGATAGACACATCAATAAGTATACCGAAATGATCAGGATGACGAGATGAGTTGATTTAGCCATGTCCGTCTGTCTGTCTGTCTGTCTGTCTGTCTGTCTGTTTGAACGCAAACTAGTCCCTCAGTTTTTGAGATATTTGGCTGAAATTTTGTATGCGGCCACCATTTTCCAATATAGGAATCATTTGTCGGAACTAGCAAGATCGGACCGATATTACATATAGCTCCCATACAATCGATTGTTCCGATAAACGGATTTTGGGCTATAACTCCTGTAATTAAACACGTAGGAATGTGAAATTTTGGACGTATTGCTATTTTCATATGTGAAATATCGATGCTGAAAATCATCGAGATGGGATAAATATTTCACATAGCTCCCATACAATCGATTGTTCCGATAAACGGATTTTGGGCTATAACTCCTGTAAATAAACACGTAGGAACGTGAAATTTTGGACGAATTGCTATTTTTATATGTGAAATATCGATGTTGAAAATCATCGAGATGGTATAAATATTTCACATAGCTCCCATACAATCGATTGTTCCGATAAACGGATTTTGGGCTATAACTCCTGTAATTAAACACGTAGGAACGTGAAATTTTGGACGTATTGCTATTTTTATATGTGAAATATCGATGTTGAAAATCATTGAGAAGGGATAAATATTTCACATAGCTCCCATACAATCGATTGTTCCGATAAACGGATTTTGGGCTATAACTCCTGTAATTAAACACGTAGGAACGTGAAATTTTGTACGTATTGCTATTTTTATATGTGAAACATCGATGTTGAAAATCATCGAGATGGGATAAATATTTCACATAGCTCCCATACAATCGATTGTTCCGATAAACGGATTTTGTGCTATAACTCCTGTAATTAAACACGTAGGAACATGAAATTTTAGACGTATTGCTATTTTTATATCTGAAATATCGATGTTGAAAATCATCGAAATGGGATAAATATTTCACATAGCCCCCTACAATCGATTGTTCCAATAAACGGATTTTGTAAATAACTCCTGTAGTTATATAGGTAAGAACGTGAAATTTCGTAACTATTGCTATTTTAGAATGTGGAATGTCGGTGTCAAAAATCAATGAGATTGGACCAATATAACACATCTCCCCCATATAATCGATAGTTCCGATAATTTCGGTATGAGCTTAAGTTAAATTCACACAGGCTGTACTGGGATCAAACAGTGAAAATCGTGACGCTTATTCATGAAAGGTATTTAGCCTTCGGCACAGCCGAAGACAGCTTTCCTTACTTGTTTTTTTCAATTTTTTTTTTTTTATTTTTTTTAAATTTTTTTTTTTATTTTTTTTACATTTTTTATGTAATTTTTCCTTTTTTATGTTTTTATTTATTTGTTCTTTTTTCACCTTTTCTGAATTTTTTTTTAATTTTTTTTTATTTATTTTCACTTCTCATTTTTTTATTGTTATTCATAAATATATTAATGAGTAGTAATACCCGGCGTGCGTTGCTACGCCAAAGAAAAACACCTGAGTGTAAGAGTAGGTCGCCTCCCCGTTGGTGCACCCTGGGTAACGCTAAATGACTTACATGGCCTACACGGCTAGTTTCTTGTATCGTGCCGAAACGACCCGGGCCGTTTTCTTATATCGACCCGGCCAAGAGCGATACACTCGGGGAGACTCTGTCTGACTACACCTCGTTACAACAACAACAACAACCTGAATACGATTTTTAACATTTTTACCATTTCTCGGAAGATACATTATCTCATACTTTATCAAGGTGAAACGGTAGCTACATGACAAATATCAAGCTCATCCAGTCATAAATATGGTCGTTTAGAATATATCGGGCCCTGGTAAACTTACTGGAAGAAAAATTATCCCATACTTTAACCTAAGCATAACTCTCCTACATACCAAATTTCAAGTAAATCCAACCATCTATACCATAGTTAAGAATAAGTTAGTCCTGGGTCCACTTTCTAGAAGAAAATGTATCCTATATTTTCATCTAAGCATATACATAGCTACTTACGTACCAAGTTTTTATCAAATCGAGCCATAAATACGGTTGTTTAGAACATATCGGTCCCTGGTCCACTTCCCGGAAGAAAAATCATACCATACTTTAACCT
Source organism: Campiglossa producta (assembly GCA_964058755.1). Classification (NCBI taxonomy): domain Eukaryota; kingdom Metazoa; phylum Arthropoda; class Insecta; order Diptera; family Tephritidae; genus Campiglossa; species Campiglossa producta. Next base: position 108,552,497 of record CAXKVI010000004.1, on the reverse strand, counting down.
AAGCATAACGCTACCTATGTACATAGATACCAAATTTCAAATAAATCCAGCCATTTATACGATAGTTTCGAATAGGGCGGTCCCGGGTCCACTTCTTTAAAAAAAAACTTTACAGAAACACTTTCCAGACTCCTAATAACCTATCCCGACAATTTGAACAAAATCGGTTGAGTAGTTTTGGAGTGCATAAGCTACATATATACAAACATCCAATTTTATATATATAGATTATGCAGGTTTGGTTTATAGTCAAGAAAAAGCATAGTGACTGAATAGGTAGTTATATATATGTATATTGCTCTTGTTGTACTGTTGAAGGCCTATTATTCTGAAATCTTGAAGAATTTTGAAGATATGTATCAGAGCACCCTATTTTCTAAATATTTTAAAACACTTCCCTCTCTGAGATTGTTTCAAAAAAGGTACTTTTGATATTTTATTTCCTGGAAATTTGTTGAATTTACATGAACAAAGGACATTTTTAAAACTCATGCTTTTATTGAAAAAACCTAAAATAGTACTTTTTCCGAAAAATTTCTAAGGTAGGGCATTTTTTAAATATGTATGTATATCTTAAAATAGGGTGATCTTTTGAAATGTAAGAGGCAATCTGTTCTTCCCGGTTTTCTGGAAAATAGTAGCTCAGATCTTGGAAAATACTATGTACAGTTTGATCTCAGAGAAAAAAATATGCCGATAAATAAAAAATATTGCCAAATAATATAATTACTCAAGGTAGGTATTGAATAACATCAAAATAATAATCTTCTTAGTATTTAGTGCCTGTCAAACCTACGTCGAATAAGAAAAAAATTGTGCTGAAAATATATAAATTATAATATTAAGTTAAAATTTAAAAACACACACACCAAAGTAGAACTAATGCTCGATTTACACAATTGCTCGAATGTTAAAGCTTTCTAGAACTGAAATGAATAAGGGAATGTTTTGATAAGTTTTTGTAGAGCGAACGAGCACACTGTATATATCTATACAGAAGTATTAACTAATTTCAAAAATTCCACCACCGTAGATGCTCACGTAAAATCATTAATACTTCAGTTGTAAAAAGTTAATATATTACATACAACTCACTAACCTAGAACAGAATACGTAGCGCTAACTTGTAGTAATTTAAGCAAACTTTATTAACTAACCGTAAAGCAGTCTTCCATGTTTTTTCAGTATTCCATTAATTTGGCCGACGAGGCACGCAACAATCATGCACAACAAATTGAACGTGCCGAAATAGCGAATCTCGTACGTAGTCGCATGGAATCGTTAAATTTGCCGACAAACGATTATGATGACGTAAGCGAGAAACGTAATCATCTATCATATGTGATAATCAATCCGAGCTGTGATCTTAAATTGGAAGAAGGCGATGTGATGTAAGTAAATTTAATGAAATTTCAGAAAGAATCTTTACAATAATAGCTGTTATATCCACGGTTGCCACTTTTATATATAGGGGCCAAAAATGGTAATTTTGCACAAAATGACTAGCTAGATTTATCAAGAATAGTGACCGAGCTTGCTCGGTGTTTTCGGTGTCTTAGTTTCCATCATTTTTCCAATAGTCCTACTTACAAGCATAAACATTTCTAAATCGATTTTCGCAAATAGGTGGCAACTTTATAAACCATCTCAAATGACAAACCCAACACATAAACAATTTCATCCAAATCAATATATATCATGGTTGGTATGCGTCTGAAAGTACTTTATTCCTACTCACTCTAAGCCAAATTTCATCGAAATCGGTCAAGCGGTCCAAAAAAATCCCAAAATGTTCCGAAATGACCTCAAAACGATCATAAAATGACGCTAAAATGATCCCAAAATGACCCCAAAGTGATTCCAAAATGATCAAAAAATTAATCCAGAATGATCCCATTATGATCCCAATATGACCCCAAAATATTCAAATCCAATACGGTAAAATTCCAACCCTGGGAGGCAACCCTATTTGAAAATATTTTATTTGGTATGTCGCCGAAAATACCATATTGGCATATCTTGCTCAATATGCAAAAAAATCAGTTCGGTGGCAATTCTGCAAACCGCCCCAAGTGGCAACACCCAAGCGAAAAGTCCTAGAACCAACCATACTATTCCTATGCAAAATTTCATCGAAATCTGTCAAACTGTTCTCTAGATAGTACCGAATATGAAAATATAATGCGGCTAGGTGGCAACCCTAGGTGACAAGCCTACTTTAAAATAATTCAGATGGTATGTCGTCGAAAATACCTTTCATTTGATACCCATATTGGCATATTTTTCTCAATATTTATTTAAAAAAATAAGATTGGTGGCAACTCTGTAAACCACCTGAAGTGGCAACACCCAAGTGCGAAGTCTTAGAATCAAGCTATGCCAAATGTCATCGAAATCGGTCAAGCGGTTCTCGCAATAGTACTGGATATAGAAATATACTGCGGTAAGGTGGCAACCCTACTTGAAAATATTTTAGTAGGTACATATGTCTCGAAAATACCTTTCATTTGATACCCATATTGGCATATCTTGCTCAATATTAAAAAAAAATGAGATAGGTAGCAGCCCTGTAAACCGCCCGAAGTGGGAACACCCAGTCTTAGAATCAACCATACTATCTCTATGTCAAATTTCATCCAAACCGGCCAAGCGCCTCTCGGATGTACAAATATACAAGATTAGCTCGTTTAAAGTTATAAGAGTTCGCCCTATTTTATAGTTTATGCCTTTCGTTTGCAGGGTTTTGATACAAAAAAAAAATTATGTGGCAACCGTGTTCACAGCATATCATTATCTCTCTCTCTCTCTCACACACATCTCATATTCTCTTTACAGTTATTTGGTACGTCCATCACCATTTTCAGCGCAAAAAACGTTCGAACGTCATAATTCACGGCGCAAATCAAACATATCCTTTTGTTCGAATATCAATTTGGGTGCTGCATGTGGTACAAATGTTACAGCAACAACTGGTGGAGGTTCGCGTCGTGGTTCCGGCATGGCCGGTCTCAATCCGATGCAAATGCAAAGCGTTCAAACGTTGGCCGGGTATGGTTCGCCACGCTGCTCGCCGCCCATACAACAAATTAAATCCAATTCTCTTTCTCTACCCGACAGTCCGACGGTTGTGGGTGCGCAGCGCGGCAGGAGTAATTCATTGCGGGTTGGCTACTATTCTACTACTAATACTACTTATCACTTGTATCCATTTATTCATTGGCTATGAAACACAATTGTTTGTTTGGTTTTCAACTTTCTTTGTTGTGAAAAAAAAACCTTATGTAATTTTCCATCTTATTTGTTAAGTTTTTTTTTGTGTAATTAATAATTCTAAGTGTCCAACACCCTTCTTAATGTACAGAAATTACATTTCGTGTTTTCAATTTCATAATTTTATCTTGGTTTTGAATTAAAAATATCGAGTTGAGAGTTCCTTTCAATTGAGATATTGAGTTTTGTGTGAGATATTGGGTTTATCATTACCGGAAGGATATCCATCCCATTTGCATTCCCGAGACATGTTCGTATTTTTGGATATCTTGCAGTCCTTTTTGGGATAATTTTCGAATTATTTTTATTTCATAATTTTTTTAGTTTTTCAAGTAAAAAAACGGCCGATTTCTGATTTTCGTTCGTTTTTTTTTTTACCAGCTTTTTATGTAAAATTTATTCCGATTGTCCTGTGTATCTGTTTCTACTTGTATGTGTTACTAAAATTTCACCTGATATCACATTCGTAATGCTGAGGATCTGAGACTTGTTATCGCTAAAAATTCAAAATCGCTTTTTCAGTATCACTTTGGAAATACCTTCCCGAAAACTCTTCAAATTATCTCGAAAGAGTGCTGATACGATCCCAAAAACAATCACAAAATGGTCCTTAAAAAGTTTTGAAAACAATCACAAAATTTTCCCTTAATCAATTCTGAAAATGTTCCGAACAAATCCCAAAACTATTTGTATTTGTTCCCGAATTCTTCAAGCTATCTCGAAAAAGTGCTGAAACGATTCCAAAACTATCACGAAATGGTCCTGAAAAAGTTTTGTAGGTAGGTAGGTAGGTTGCAGTGGCTACTAATAAACGGACTAGCACACATAGGCCCCGTACGTCCCGTTGCGATACCACATGGATCTGAATGACTCCCTACTCGAACAATTTCGTGGATTCCGCGAACAGCAGAATATCCTTTGGCTTAGTTCTTGATAACTCGCCAAGGTGGTAGAAAATACCCGACCCCAGGTATTTCAACCTCTTGACCCCACAACGCGCGACATTAGTATAGAAGATGCCTCATCATTATAGGGAATGCCCAGCCTTTCCGCATGCCTGCCTAATCATATATGCAATGTGAAAAGTCCCATGAGTAATGAGAGCTCCTCCCTTCTGAGCTTGAGCAGGTCTTCCGACCTACTCGCCATACTCTTTGGCCACACCAGTTTTGTATGATTGCAGGTACCCATCTGTCCCTTGCCTGTTTCAGGAATATATTCCTCTTTAAGAGCTTGCTGGTCGCGAGCGGCATACCTAAACCCTTCCAGGACTGTAAAAGCGGAGCGGATGTGCCCCCTCTAGCTAGCTCGTCTGGCATCTCATTTCCCGTTATGACTCTGTGTCCAGGCACCCATACCAGATGAATTGAGAGTTTTGAAAATAATCTCAAAATACTTCCAACGATACATAATTACGAAAAAGTCTCGAACGGATCCCAAAAAGATCTCTATATGTTGCCGAAATCATCATAAGTAATCCCGCCAAAATACGCTTTTTACATTCAATTATGAAGAAGAAACCCTGCGGGTTAGGGGTTTAGAATATGTCCGAGGTAGGTATGCCGGTCGTAAGAGGCGACTAAAAGCCACGAAATCGTTCACAAGACAGTCGGGCAGTACCGCAATGGAGTACCGGAACGTACCGGATTCATCCGGCAAAGGGCTGTCAACACCCGTACAACCCCTGTCTGGTCTGTCACGTAACTTTTTATAAGTGGATCTTCCGACTAAGCAGGGCAAAATATGGCTACAACAACAACAACAAGAACATTCGTGAAGGCACCAATATTGATTCGCGAATGCATTCGCACTCTCTCAACCTAAATAGAGTGATCATATAGTAAAAGAGAACAACACTTCGATCACAAATGAATATTTAGCGATATTACAGTTTCTCAAATCTCTCTACATACCATTATACCAAACACTATTTCCCATCCATCACTAAACCCTCACTACCCGCAAGTAAATATATTCAGTAAATAAGGCACCAACCAGCACCACCACTACAACTGCAACTACCGACACCACCGATCACTACCGATCTTAGCGAGAACACCAATCATTTGTGTCACCGTATTGCTGGCTATTGATAATACTCGATGTTCAATGGAGAGCGAGCTTCAATGGAGCGTCCACAACGCATTTATATTTACATACATTTTTACTTTTTTCAGATCATATTTGTATTTATATTTGAAAAAAATATGTATATTAATATAATAATTTTATATTTCGACAGCTGGGTGTAAGATCATCCTATCCTGGCGGTCTGTTCTAGAACTTTGCCATATCTCACTATTCGCTCAAAGATAACCGATAAACTGTTTTTTCGAACCGACCACCGAGACTTATTTTCACTAATTCGGTGACCTGTGTCAAAAATAACTGAGCTATGATATATATGAGGCTCCTATACTCAGCTGTCGCTTTAAAACATGTTTATTATTTATATATGTAACTTTTTGTAAATTTTAAGCAACAAAAAAAAAATTGTATCACCAATAAGTTAATTTTATTTAACATTTTTTTATATTAAAATATAATTTTTGTATTTTTTTTTTTTGGATTCACTCAAAAAAACAACACCACCGCTTCTGTTTTTTTTTTGTTTGTTGTTGTTTTGTCAAAAATTGGTACTCTTCCTATTTTTGAATCGTTTGTGTTCCGCTTTTTACTTTCATTCGCAGATCGAAAATGATATATTATTGCGACGATCGTCATCGTTGCGACAAGGTTTACCGAATGTTGGTGTAAGCCATGGCCGACGAAAATCCTCTTTAGAGGAAATTGGCATCAGTCATTTTACGACGCTGATGCAGGCAACCAATCATTCGAATCCAATAAAAATTGCCCTTAATGGCAGTATAGGATTGGAGGTAAGTGGATGTGCAGCATAGCTTTCTAATTTCGCTTATACAATTTTATATTTCCTCAAACAAAAAAAAAAAAAAAAACAACCAACATAATAGGTCACACCCCCCGAGGAGCCTACACCCATATTGGGCGTGCCTTGTATCGTTGGCGGTGGCTCTAGTGGTGGCATTAATCCTTCAGCTTTGGGTGGCTCCACGCTAGGTGGTGGTTCATCGTTGGCCATCAATACTGCCGATTTGGGCGCATCACCCACATCGAGTAATACAAATTCACCGCTACAAGTGCCACAACAGGATTCACAACAATCCGGCGGACCAATGCAATCACCGCAACATTTACAAGGGACAATTGTATGATACAACCTTATGTGGGGTCGTAGACTCCGCTCGTCGATAGTAAAGAAAAATAAGTGGATATAATATAAGTAGAAATTGGAGCGGTGCTAAGATGTTCTGAGACAATTGTACAGCGGAGTCCAAAACGTATCAACAAAAACCAAACTAACTAGTATGTAGGATAACGAGTAGTTAACGGTAGCCGATATACAAAAAAAAAAATGTAAATAGCATCACAAAAAAGAAGAGTGTTAAGAAAAAAAGGCGAAGAAGGAAAAAAGAATGGAAAATGAAATCTTTGAAAACATTAAGGGCCCTTTTCATAACCGCGAATTGTGGAAATGGCCCTAAAAGTTAATGTTAAAATATCCGTTTTGTTGTTATTAATTTTACCTGCAAAGTGATATTCATTCACAGTTAAGTTTCAAGTGCTTGTTGCATGTAACGATTTTGGGTAATCATTTTAACTGTATAACATTGTAAATTAATTATAGTCCGGGAGCCTGTTCACAGTTTCGGTGACGAATTGTATCCAAAGCTCAGTCTACTACTTAGGAACAAAGCAAAGTAGCCGGAGTAGTTCAGCTTTCGTCAACATCGTGGTTAAGGCATTCCGCTAGGTGGTGCACGTATCAAAATTAAAAAAAAAAAATTCTTGCGAAAATGGGAAACTTATAACCCGCAACTTGGAATATATCGACGTGACATACGAAAACTAACACCAAAAATTTTGTATACGAAAACTAACACCAAAAATTTTTTGTCTGACGAAATTGTACTACCTAAAAGTGTTAGTTTTCGTCAGACACAAATTGAAAGTGTTAGTAGTAATTTTATTTTTTTTGAGGACATTTTTGATTCACAGTTTCTCAAAACTTGGCTTTTAGGGCTGTTTTTCAAAAAAAATATATACCTACATTTGTTGGTATGGGCAATGTCAAATTCAAAGTGCCACGTAATTTTTACTATATTTTTTATGTAATTTTTAGTGTACTTTTTGTGTAATTTCAATATATTTTTTCTTTAACTTTTACTATATATGTGGGTCATTTTTTAATATATTTTTCTGTAATTTTTACTAAATTTTTGCTAAATTTTTACTATATTTTTTTTTAATTTTTTCTATATTTTTTGTGTATTTTTTTTTTTGTGTAACTTTTACTATATTTTTGTGTATTTTTTCTATATGTTTCCCCAAGTTTTACTAAATTTTTACTATATTTTTTTTTAATTTTTACTATATTTTTTGTATAATTTTTTTTTTTGTGTAATTTCACTATATTTTTTGTGTAACTTTTACTATATTTTTGTGTATTTTTTCTTTATTTTTCCTCAATTTTTTACTATTTTTTTTTTTAATTTTTGCTATATTTTTTGTATGATTTCACTTTATTTTTTGTGTAACTTTTACTATATTTTTGTGTATTTTTTCTTTATTTTTCCTCATTTTTTTACTATATTTTGTTTTTTAATTTTTACTATATTTTTTGTATACTTTTTTTTGTGTAATTTCACTATATTTTTTGTGTAACTTTTACTATATTTTTGCGTATTTTTTCTATATTTTTCCTCAATTTTTTCCTATATTTTTTGTGTAATTTTTTTGTGAAGTTTCACTATATTTTTTGTGTAACATTTACTATATTATTTTGTAATTTTTCCTATATTTTTGTTAATTTTTTTTTACTATATTTTTGTGTATTTTTTTTTTTTTGTGTAATTTTTTACTATATTTTTTGTCTCATTTTTTCGTGTAATTTCAACGTCATTTTGTACTATATTTTTGTGTAACTTTTACTTTATTTTTTGAATATTTTTTACTAAATTTTTTGCTGTATTGTGAAAAAAGATGATTTTTTGGATTCCGAAGAGGAGGGTTTGGATCGTTGGATCCACCCCTGGCTAATCTTCCCGTTGAGCTATAGAGAACTCGAGTTTCACTACAAATGCTCATTAAAATGAAATCGACGGCTGAGTGAAAGATCAGCTCTAGATTTTTTTTTTTTTTTTCAAAAAAATATCACCAAAGATCGCATATAAATATTGGATGGTTACCGAGACATACGGGTTAGAATTCGCAATGTTTTTGTGTAAGCCTTTTTTCATTAGTCTTGTAATTGACGTGCTAAGAAGGAGCATGGAAACCATTTTCTTAAGTATTTTTTCCGTTGTTTTCAAAAATAAAAAAAAATTATTTAAAAGTTTTATAATACAAATTTTTGTTTGAAAATTGAATATTTTTAATATTTTTTTTTTTTATTTTAATTTATAGCTCAATTAAAGAACTCATTTACAAAAAAGGTATCATTTTTAAGGAAAAAGATGAAGCTGTAAATTAAAATTAAAAAAAAAAAATATTAAAAATGTCCAAATTTGAAAAAGATTGATAAAATTTTTTACAAAATTTTTACTAAAATTTTTCAATCAAATTTTTTTTAATTCATATTCGAAAGAACGAAAAAAAATTTTTATAAAATTTTTACTAAAATTTTTCAATAAAATTTTTTTTTTTTTTTAATTTATATTCGAAAAGAACGGAAAAAATACTTTAGAAAACGATTTCCATGTTCCTTCTCGTAGGACATGAACACGTAAAAAATACCAGTTGCTTATATGGAAATAAGACAATTGTCTGACTAGTTGGGCTTGGTTTACATACTTTTTGTGAAGTACTTAGTTTTCAACTCATTGCTTTGATTGCAGAGTATTTATATTATCAAGTTCTTTGTTTAAGTCTTTCGTTTTTTATTTCTTTATAAATGTTGGAGAGCTTCTTAAAAATATTTTTGTACAATATTTTTGTATATTTCCGACATATTCGCTTAACAATAATTTTTTTTGAACCCAAATTTTCTATACAAAAAAAGTGTTTATCGGGCAGATAAATTTTAATGTTTACTTGGGAAAACGGCATATGTATAAGTTAAAAAAAAAAAAAAGTATATTAATAAATAAGAAAGGCGAATAAATGTATAAGCAAATAGTAAACAAAAGACTTATGCAACGAACTTGATAACATATGTAAATACATATATACATTAGAGTGGGTCGATGTGACAGAGTTGCTGGTATTCCGAAACGTTGTTTGGGCATTAAATATGCTAATATGTAAGTCATTTCATTTTCTGTTTGTTTTTGTTTTTTTCTATCCAAATCATGTAAAATACTGTAATTAATAGTTGATAAGTAACGCGCGTTGATTTGTTATGAAATCATTTCGATTAGTTATGTAATACCAAATTAGATAAGAAATTATGAAAACCATGAAACTAAACTGTACAAACACATGGTAAAATTAAAATAGCCAAAGCACAAACAAATTATGTATTAGGGTTCATTATTATATAAAGCTAGAAACAATAAAACTTCTATAGCACTTTTTAATAAAATGTTTATTTATTAACTCGGCACATCACACAATCAAGGTATTCATTCAATGTCGCAAATGTCTCGTAGATATCGTATACATCGTAAACCTCCTAAACTTTATGGAAAGTGACAGATATACGAAGCTTACAATATTTACGAGGCAGAAAAGAATATAAAAGAAAACCTTTAATATTTTTTCCTTAACCTTTTAGTAGCAATTTTGACGTTTCAAAAAACTCCAAATTCAAAATATTCATGAAGAGTAGATAATAGCTTTGATCCCTTACTTGTCGGACCAAAACTAGTAAAACTATCAATATATAGAGATTTGCTCTCCGTGAGAGAGCAACACCAAAAGGTACGGGATTGCTTTCTAGTAAAAATATTTTAAATCTGTCAATTTCCCCCACGCATACAAACACACACATATTCACATCCCTGCAAGAAATCAGTAAACGATTGCATCATTTTTTTTTTTGACACTACTCTTCGCATGCTGATACAAATGTTGTCAACACTGTTCTTGCAAGGAAGTCAAAACAGCTGATCGCTTGACAGATGTATCAGAAGTAGTCAAAATTAGTCAGCAAAAATTCTTCTGACTAATGTAGTGTTCATGCTGAGTTTTGAAAGCAGCATTTTCCTTTTTCGGTCGTACATTTCGAAGATGCGTTCATGCTGCCGTATTTTGAAAATGCGCATTTAGCTAATATTCGAATGCTTAAGTGCGTTCCTACATCGCAAGTGGAAGTATGTTTGCCATTTCTTTTATAAAAGTGAGTTCGTGGGTAAAGAAACCATCTTTCTAAACAAACTTGGAAACTCTTCACATCGAAAATTGCAACTTTTAACAGGAAAAATTATTGCATAATTACGTTGTCTTGCTTAGTGAGAAGATATCCTATTATAAATATCGGTTCGCCCAAAAGTATTCAACATTTTTTCACTTTTTCTTCATACAAGAAAAATTTTCTTCGTACTGTATCTGTAATGCAGAAATAAAGTAGCATTTAGTTGCGTTTATATTTCAAAATTGTATGGAAAAAATGCTGCATTTTGAGCTAAATTCTAAAATGCAAAATGTAGGCGCAGCATGAACAGCACATAAAACTTGCAACTCTCTGACTGGAGAGAGCTCTATTTCCGCTCTCACCAGTCAGAAAAGTGGCGTACGGGATCACTTTCCTGTAATTTCCTGTAGCCCGTGACTGTTTCTGACTATCAAATTGGTGTAAGGATTGACAGCTAATATTAGAATTCTAAGGTCGAGTAGACTTAACAAAATTATGATTTTCACTGATGAATACATATTACGATCACTTTTCGCGGAATTATCGTATAGGTAGTAATTTTTTCGAAATTTACTTTTTGATGCAAATTTGTTCAACATCCCTCTGTTAACATATTGTAGCTAAAATGCTTATCGTTGGGCCGAAAACTGGTCTCACATTTTGATCATATGAATATATTCCTTTAAAATTGGTATTTTGTCCCTTACGAAAATTTTGCGAAAAGTGGTCGATATGTGTAAATTTTTCACCCAGAAGCATTTTGGGAAGGAAAAGTAGTAATTGGGAAGCCCAAGCTAAGTTCAGATAAAACACACCAAACAGAAACCAACCAGAAAGCTGATTGTGGTTCAACCTTCTTGAAACTATCCAAACGAAATATTCTCTATCGAGTACAAGAATTTTCTTTCGTCATGAAATTTCTTGAACGTCTGATTGTTTTAACTTATTACCTATTTTAATCCACAAATATGTCAATTCTTAGTGTAAGAATAATAATTTAGTAACGTATTCTAAGAAAACTAGGAGAAAATAGATAAAATTGATGTATATATGCATAAATATATATCAGAGTCAGGAACTCATATAAGTAATAAGTAGTTAGTATACTATAGCTTAGGCACCTTAGAACCGTTAGATTTTTAGACTCTAGGAAGAAAAGAATGTTTGTTTGTAAATATTTACAGTACGGTAAGCATTGAATGGCTAAGGAATCTTATTCTAAAAGAGTTTTGAAACATTCAACTAAAACTGAGAAACGCTTTGGTATACTATTAATGCTTTACAAGAAACGAATGTAGTGATTTAGGGATGATATTTGCAAATATTAGATACAAAAAAAATTAATAATAAGTTTGTAAAAATATTAATAAGAAGTAACACATAACTAAGAAAAATAGAAATAAAACATAACATAGAGAAAAACTAAAATGTATAAAAATAAACAACAAATTTCAAATACCTGTAATTACATTAAAAAAAAAACTTTAGAAAATGAATTTTCCTAACATTAAGTGCACTCAGAAACAAGACAAAGAAAGTTTGGAATACGCGATGTTCCATTCAACTAGTAGTAGATTATTCCTATTCAGAGTACTAAATACTAAACGCTAAATGTAAGGCCTTAATCGTTCTTAAACAAAACTAAAACTAAAAGTAAATGTAGATATACGAGAGTAGAAAACAAGAAATATGTAATAGTATGATTTGAATATTTATAACTTTAGTGTAAATATGTAAAAAAAAAATTTCATAAAACTACAAATTTATTAATTTTTAAGAGAGTTTATATAGAAAATTACGTAAATTTAGCAAGAAAATAAACAAATCATGAAAGATACGAAGTAAAATATTAGGGGGATTCATCAAACCTTATAAACACCTTATAAAGCGCGTAAACGTTTAAATTTATTAAGTGTTTAAATAAACTGTCAAAATTAGTATGGAATGAAGTTTACACAAATTTGGTAAACTTATGCGTCGATTTTGGTGTGTAAAAGAGTTCGTAAAATTATCCAATTCAATAGGGGGATTCATCAAACCTTATAAGTTTACGAAATGCGTAAATTTATACCAGTGGCGAATACAGGATTTTTTCTTTTCATTTCGGGGAAATTTTTCATTCACGTTTTCTTTAAAGTTGGCCTTTTGTGCTTGTTTTTCAAGAAAATATATATCTATGTACCTACATTTGTTAGTATGGGCAATGTCAGATTCAAGGCAGTTTTACTATTTCTTTGTGTAATTTTTACTATATTTTTGCGTAACTTTTACGATATTTTTTGCATAATTTTACCATATTTTTTGCGTAATTTTTACTATATTTTTTATGTAATTTTTACTATTTTTTTTTTTTTTGTAATTTTTTGAGAAACTTTTACTATATTTTTTTGTAATTTTTTTCATATTTTTTGCGTAACTTTTACCATATTTTTTGCGTAGTTTTTACTATATTTTTTATGTAATTTTTACTATATTTTTGTAATTTTTTTCATATTTTTTGCGGAACTTTTACTATATTTTTTTGTAATTTTTACTATATTTTGTAACTATATTTTTTGGGTAATTTTTTACTATATTTTTTGCGAATTTTTTTCCAAAATTTTTATGTAGTTTTTGCTATATTTTTAATGTAAATTTAACTAAATTTTTTGTGTAAATTTTACTAAATTTCTTGTGTAATTTTTACTATATTTTTTGCCTAATTTTTACTATATTTTTTTTTTTTTGGTAGTTTTTACTATATTTTTGTGTAATTTTTATTTTTTTTTTCCCGTGACTTACTATATTTTTTGAGTAATTTGAAAGTGAAAAACCCTGCCCGTTGATGATCCCGCCATTGAATTGAAGAAATTTCTTTTACACACGAAAATCGACACTTGATAAATTTATACGTTTACACGCTTTATAAAGTGTTTATAAGGTTTGATGAATCCCCCTTATGACGCTGTTCGACTTTAAAAGTTATTAAACCTTTTTATTTTAATTTTTCAAGTATAATAATTTTTTGTCAAAATAAATAGCACTTAGAATTTTTTTAAATAACGGTCTTTATTCAAATATTAAATATTAATTTTTATTAAACACTTATACCATGTTCATACTAGGTTAACTCATACATACTAGGGTGAGCCAAAAAAAATCGATTTTCTTTTTTTTTCGAAGGGGATACAGAAATTTACCCCTGCTGCGAATGGAACCCTCTAGAAAAAAGCTCTCACAAACTTGTTTCACTAAAGTGACAACTACAAAGTTTTTCGAGGTCGAAAATTTACATTTACTTCATTTATGGTCAGGTTATCGAATTTCTGTATACCCTTCGAAAAAAAAAGAAAATCGTTTTTTTTTTGCACACCCTAAGACATACTTAAGACGAGTTTTTGAAATTTGGTCTAACTCGAAAATACTGTTATATGTACCAGTGGCGTAGATAGGGGGGATTAGGAGGATCAATCCCCTTCCCCCCATAGGAAAATTATATTAATTTCATTTTACAAAATGGTTTTTGATATAAAACTGAAAAAAAACACTTAACCCTTCCCTCCCTCCCATCGCAAAAAGCTATCTACGCCCCTCTACATTTTGAGAATTTCTATAAAGTTGTTGCCACTTAGTTTTCTGTAATGGGGTTGCAGCCCGTTTATTTTTTGTTGCAATGAAATGAGATTTGACAATGTGGGTATCAAAAGACAGGTATTTTACCAAATTTGGCGAAAAATTGCTAATTTGGCGCATTTTTCCGTACAAATCTCATTTTCCAAATTTGACACTTCATCACATTTGACTCCATTTCACCAAATTCGCCGAACAATATAATTCACAGTTCATACAAATAGCAACCCTGCGTGTGTTCCACATTTAGAATTGCCCAACAAGAACCTTAATGGGTTAATGACGTGTGACAACTTATGGTGGCTTCGTGTACTGTTAGAAGATTATTGCAATGTAAACGATGTCGAAGTGGCTACTTTAAATTCGCCAAATTTGATGCAGTGTAAATGTACTATAATCCCAATATATATTTTGTTTTGCAGGGCTGCCACCTATTTGAAATTTTTAAAAATTGAGTGGAATATTCTAATGGTTCACGAATGGTATACGAACGATATTTTACATAGCATTTTAAAATAACTATTACTAGGTACGATTGTTATCTAATTACATTACGTTTTGTTTTTCATACCCACTTTTCGAAAACGTCTTAACTCATTTCACCTAACCTCTGAATATGAGTTATGTGGTACATATTTGAAGTTCGAAGTTCTTATATTTAAGTGCTGCTAATGGAAAGTTTTCCAGGGTTGCCACCAAATCCCGTTATATTTATTTTCTGTTATGTCCACTATTATCTCAAAAACGACTAGACCCATTTGGATAACCTTCTGCATATAGGCAATGTGGTACTTTTGAAGTTATTTTTTTGAAGTGCTGCCACTATGTATTTGAAATTTTAATATTTTTAATGCTTTCGTTATATTTTGTGATCAAATCGTTTATTATTTTTATAAGTTAACATCAAAGGCTAGCGATTTTTCCAGAGTCCCCGCAACTCCTTATTCATAAACAAGAGTGTGAACAGGATATTAGCTTTTCATATGTTAATTAGTTTCATATTTCAGAAACAAACATTTTTTTAGAACTGTTCGTCTATTTTTATTCAAAATATTTTTTTTGTGTTTCACACTAGTTACTAGTTACAAAATTGTAAATATTATTAGGCATTGTAAAGCTACATTTACACTGCACCAAATGCGTCACTTTTGGCCAAGTTTTTTAGAGACCGTTCATTCACAGATTGAATTAGATCACCAAATTAAGTCAAATTAAATTAAATTCATCTAAGTTGGCAAACAAATTCATTCTGCGGACAAACATTCTCGAAATAACTTAGCCAAATGTCACGCATTTGGTGCAGTGTAAATGTATCATTAGACTATTAGACATTGTAAAATTATATATCCCGTTTATCATTAAATAATTAAGGTTTGCCACCAAAAAGGCAGGATATCGAAAATAAAACTAACACAAATAGAAAACGGAATTATTCATTAAGAACAATTAGATATAATTGTTACCGCTATAACTGTAAATTTAT
The DNA here is from genome assembly GCA_964058755.1 of Campiglossa producta. Classification (NCBI taxonomy): domain Eukaryota; kingdom Metazoa; phylum Arthropoda; class Insecta; order Diptera; family Tephritidae; genus Campiglossa; species Campiglossa producta. The sequence goes on along the minus strand of CAXKVI010000004.1, from coordinate 108,536,763 downwards.
TTGTTCTAGTTGATCTCGAAAACCTAAACACAAACAAAAAAAATCGTAAAATTGTAGGTCTAAAAAATGTAATTGATATTGAAATTAAAAAAAAAAAATGTATCTTTAGTTTAAGGAATTGTAATGAAATCTGAAGGAAAATATTAAAAGAAAATTATAATTAAGTTAATAAAAACAATTACTTGAAATTTCCTAATCTTTAATGAGTTTAATTATGTACATGAAAAGTGAATAGCAGGTAAGAAATTTTGAACATTGCTGAACTTCGCACCAAATCGGTATGGTTTTGGGATCTCTTCGGGACTATTTTCTTTATGATTTCGGGAATTCTCGGGAGTCTTTCGGGACTTTTTTGAGATTGGCTTGAACATTTCTTCATCCATTTGGAGCTTTTTGTAGTGATCGCATTAAGGGCCACTTTGGTGCTAGTTCGGGCCACTACCGCTATGTTTTCGGAACTTTTTTTGGATGTTTTCGGTATAATTTCTAAACTTTTCTGGATTTTTTCGAGTTTATATCGGGATTTTTTTTTAGAATCAATTTAATATTTTTTTGCAAGTATTTCGGAAGCTTTTCCCAGTCATTACGGATCTTCTTTGGGATAGTTACGAAGTTTTTTTTTTAACTCGGATTACTTTGTAATTTTATAAGGGATCATTTCAAACTTTCTTTAGTTCTTTTGAGGACTATTTCGGGATCATTTTGATCATTTCAGGACTTTTTTCAGAATCATTTCGGGTTTTATTTGGGATCATTTCAGTAATTATTCGGAATGTTGCGGGAAACAATTCGCAATGATTTCGGGACTTTTTTTTGGTGGTTCCCAAAAGTACCGAAATTTTCCCAAAAAATTTTTTAATTAAAATTAAAAATGAAATTATCCGAAGATCTGGCTACTTAGAGCTGATCCCGAAATTATTCCAAAATCCATCCATTGATGATCCCGAAAAAGTTCTGAAAACAATTTACCCGAAAAATCAAGATATGGTGACGCAGAGTACCGAAATGATCACGAAAACAGTATGGAATGGTCCCACAGACATACCTAAATGTTCCCGAAAACATAGCAGAGATGAGCCGAAAAATTCCCACAAAAAAATACAGATGATCCCAAAAAATTCCCGAAATTATACCGAGGATATCAAAAAATAGTTCCGAAAACTACCCTGCAGCGAAAGCAACTAGTTGAAAAGTACTTTACAATTAGTTGGTACATCGGGCCCAACTAGTTAGTGATTTGTCTTTTTTCCATATAAGCAACTGGTATCTTTTACCTGTTGATGTCCTACGAAATGTCAATTGTCAGATTTCGACCAGAACATACCAGTCATCTACTAGTCATGATATTATAGAATTATACTAGTTGTAAAATACCAGTTCCATACCAGTTCAACTTGGACTAGTATGATTTACATAGAATGAACTAGTACCCTTACTAGTCCATAAAGTACTAGTACTAAAGATACTAGTCACATACTAGTCCAAAAGCATTGAACCTGGACTAGTATGATTTCAACTAGAATTTTCATGACTTACCTTTATTTTATCATTTGCCTTTATTTTCATGTTTATTCTTAGTAAAGCAGCGACTATTTGTATTTACCGTATCACGAAAAAGCATCTGTGAATTATAAGAGAAAAAAGAAGCAAACGAAACGAATGAGTTTTGTATTTTTTAACTGTTTTCATCCAGAAAAATTTAGTTCTAGTATACAACTGAAATGGATATTTCCTGACTAGTTTGAATACACCCAGAAATTTTAGTTGTATACTAGTATGAAATGGAAATGGATATTAGGTACTACGAAATAAATCCCAAATGAAAAAAGTTCCATGAAATAAATCCCACCAAAAAATGAAATAAGTCCCAACGCATTTGTATGGAAAATATTTGGAACTTATTTAATTTTTTTGGGACTTATTTCATTTGGGATTTATTTCGTGGTACCAGAAAATTATAGTCGTATACTAGTATTTTTCTGACTAGTTTGAGGTTTCGTGCAAGGATGACTACATATCGTTACCCTAATATAGAAGGCCCTAACTCATATTTTCATAGCTCGAAAAATTACTCGGGGAAAAAAAAACAATGTCAATTAAACCATACATAGTAGAAATGTATGTAAATTCAAGTGCACTTATGAAGTAGTATGTGGAAGGTAAAGTAAATTTATCATTTTATTATATCGTTTTACTGGTATCATCACAATCTATACCTACTAGATAATAAAAAATATTTGCATATTACACTATTTGCATTAAAATAATCAAAATGGAAAATATATATATGCATGTGTGTATTAGTTCATCACATTTTATTTAAGCTGGAGTTAGTTTCGCTGTAGGTTCCAATAATGCCCACAAACCGGCCGCAGAAGAAATGGCTCCCAATATACCAATAGTACGAGGTGAAAACTTTGTATAACCTAACCCGGTTAGTGGAATGAATACATCACATACATTTTTTATAGTATCCACAGCCACGTCCTTGTGTGCCTGCAACAAAGCATACGAATGCAATGCTAAGCGACTGAAATCTTGTGTGCTACGGACATGCAGAGGTGAGAATACAGGGCTTGCACGGCTTATTCCACTTTTAGCACCCGCTTTATGTAAATCGAGCAAACGGAATATTTCATAAACATCACGACATAAATTCATTATAATGGATAATAACCAATATTTGTTTGCCAGTTTTCCCCAACGTTTTGTATTGATATCTTTAAAGAGGCCAGTGCGTGCCAGCCACATAAAATGATCAGCTAACAGGAATAATGATTGTGATAGTTTACTTAGTGTCAGTGTGACGCGTATCGTAAGATCGGGATAGTGTATGGTGCGTAGTGATGAATAGAATATGTCCAAGCAGCGTCCAAAGCGCAGTACTACACAGAGGTCAAGTAATTTAGGTTAAATACTTATGGTTTATAAATTTTAATTTTGCAAACTTACATTTCCGAAATGTGCTTAATATGTATTCGGTAGTCTTGAAGCTATCGGCTAGCGCTGGACTGGCATCGGCACTCTCCAATGAATCCCACAATGCACGCGAAGTATATTGTATCAGGCTGCGGTCGTACAAGAAGAAATATAAAAGGTTGATATAAATTTAATAAAGATATGCAAACAAAGAATATACTAAACTTACCGAGCGATTTTATCACGACCCGCTGTCTGGCTATTTAGCTGCACCAACTTATCCATATTCAACAATTTGGCTTCTTTTCCTTTGCGATTGCTCTGCTTTGTGCTCTGTGAAATTACAATATCACAATTTATGTAAGTGCCGTGTTTCGTTCAAAGGTTCAATGGGATATATCAACAAATTTATGATCAACCGACACAAAAAGATTACAACCAAAAAACAAATGTTTTGTTTGTTCGTGGTTGAGGCCGGTGTGGTGAGTAAGCAAACAGCTGATTCTCATTAGACAGTGTTGGAACATTCTCTGACAACCAGAGATAGCCATGGTGAAAACACAATCAGAAATTACCCTGCTAACCACCATGCGCGAAACCTCAAACTAGTCAGAAAAATTTTAGTATAAAAAAAAAAATAATTCACAGATGCTTTTTCGTGATAGGGTAAATACAAATAGTCGCTGCTTTCTTAAGAATAGACATGAAAATAAAGGCAAATAATAAAATAAAGCGTAAGTCATGAAAATTCTGGTTGAAGTCATACTAGTATGGCGACTAGTTCATTTTATGGAAATCATACTAGTCCAGATTGAACTAGTATGGGTCTGGTATTTTACAACTAATATAATTCTAGTATATCATGACTAGTAGATGACTGGTATGTTCTGGTCGAAATCTGACAATTGACCTTTCGTAGGACATCAACACGTAAAAAATACCAGTTGCTTAAATGGAAAGACGACAAAACACTGACTAGTTGGGCCCGGTGCACCAACTAGTTGTAAAGTAGTTTCCAACTAGTTGCTTTCGCCGCAGGGCATCTTCCGATAATTTCTTTTGAAATTACTGGATCGCGCTTCTCAAAAAAGTAGATAAAAAAATTGGATAATTTTGTTTAGCAAGGTTCCTTTTCTATCCATTTTGAAGCTGCTAATTAGAGTTTGAAATTATGGAACTATCGAATTATATATTGCACAGCACCATGGCTAGCATTAGTTGGCAGGGTATTGTCAAACCTCGTCTTTCAGAATTTTGATACTGAGGTCAAACGTGTCTTTTGTAACCATGAAAATGTTTCAGGGTACCTGTTTGTAAAAGTAAATACCTAAAAAATGAAACATTATAATAATTCCAAACGGTTTGAAACCGGTTCCGGCTTTTGAAAAATTATTGATTTTAATCGGTTACGGTTTCATTTTTCTCTTAAGAACTTAAAAAAAACATAGCCATTTCACTGAGTTTTTCATGAAGTGCCAAAAATGGTTATTTTTTAAATGTTTGTATGGGGAACCCCCAGGTGGGGCTTTAGGGGGTGTGCCACGGCATGGGTGGGTCGACCCTTCAAACTTAGTGAGTGTTGGTCATACATTTGGACACGATTGGGCACTCTAAATGGGTCAACTTAGGATTTTTCAAACTTTGGCGCTCAAAGTCAAAAGTAGAAAGTCGGGGCATCAGAATTGGTTTTAGCGGTACGTTTCCTTCGGCAAAGTATCTATTTTATTTGGATCCCCAAAATACGATTTTCCTTGTAACTTGGGCGATTTCGAAGTCGACCCACCTAATTACACACAGTACTCCTGTAGGGCGCTTGAGACCAAAATATTAGATTTTGGTTCATGTTGCTTATCTTAAAAACTTGAAGTCCTTTTCAAAAAAATTAAAGTGGCATAATTAAGTAGTAGTTTCCTCTCGATGATATATAACCAAAAATATCATAAAAACTGGAAACCCGGATGAAATTTCCAAAAATTTCAAGTTCTGGCTTAAGAACATATGATACTTTTTTCGAATGAATAAAACACTATATATATTTCGAAAGTGTCAACAATTCTCAACCCAAAAGCGTTTAGAACTTTGAAACGAAGAAACTGAAAAAACTTTTTTTTGCCTTAAAACTAGATCTTGGGGTGTTACAAATCTTTTAAAGGGCGTTTCGGCTGTAGCGCTGTGTTATTATTATCCAGAAAAGAGGTACTGCATCAGCAATATAATAACCACAGGTAAACTCTTTCACTTTTTATTTGAAAACTGTTAGTTCATTTTGTAGAGTTTTGGGAATATTACAGATATTTAGTCACCAAAACTAGGCATATTTTCAAAGGCGTTCATGATAAAAAAAGTTTGGAAACCACCGAATCTCCAGTGGCCATCTCACGGTAATTAACAAACAAAAAAAAACTGCCGCAAATAGTTCTTCATTGTTCCATCAAACTTGTAGGCCCCAAATAAAAATTGAATGATGTAGGAAATAAATTGAAGAGCTTCAAACCAAAACGCAATAAGTGTACACTAATTCAGAATATATTTTTTTGGTTTGACGCTCCTCAATTGATCTATGTAAAATTTACATTAGGGTGTTTCAAAAAAATGTCGACTTGGTTTTACCCCCTAAAAAGTTATAGTATTGATGAGAAAAAAAGCCTTGCAAAAAATTAGCGCTCTAACTTAACCTTAGGGCTATTTTTTCCACCCTTTCCCATACATTTTGTATGGGGAAAATGGCATTTTTTCCAAAGTGAATTTAATCTTAATTGTTGAAACTTTTTTCAAAATATTTTTACATACTCTTAAAGTTGAAAGTTTCAACGATTAAGAGAAATTTCACTTAAAAAAATGTAATTCTTCCCCATACAAAATGTATGGGAAAGGGGGAAAAAATAGCCACCCCTAAGGGTTAAGTTAGAGCGCTAATTTTTTGCAAGGCTTATTATCTCATCAATACCTAAGGTTTCAGGGGGTAAGACCGAAAAAAAACAAATTTTTTTTTTGTTTGAATCACCCTGATGTAGGTACATATGTAAAAAAAGTCTTATATACCCTTTTCTTTTTTGGGCGGCTAAAAAAGGATAGGTATGCAAAGTTGAGGCATAGAACTTCAAATAAAATCTTTTTAGTTCATTTAAGCGTCTGTCCTATTTTGATTTGTGCCGGTTACAAATTTCAAGAAATACCAAAGTGCCAACACATTTTCTAATTTTCTTCACTAATTTCGTTTTTATTCCAATGGATACAATTTCGGATTTTACACAGACTCTAAAAAAAAAACTCATTTCCTTACAATTTTCGTGAATTCCTTAGTACTTTTATGCAACAAATGCGACGAAACTGCAAAGGATGCAAAGTCAAAAGGTTCACCAAAGACAAAATCAAAGTACGAATATTTCCGGCGACATACTTACCTACATACATACATACATACACACAGTCCCGCTGCTAACAAAGTTTCTTCAATTGTCTTTTGGGTTCATTTTCCAAAATTATTATTGCTCACGGCAGCGTACGGCCTACTATGGGGTAATTTAAGAAAATTTTACTTAAAAATAAAATCTCCCAGCAATTGTAAAAGCACACCAGTAACGACCTAATGTCATTTAATTGAAGACCGTAAAAGATTAACGATTTTTACGGTCTTTAATTTGATGTTATTAGATCGGTACATTAGGGTGGTAGCAACTGAGATATGGTGGGTAAGTACCACAACGGAGCGCCTGAGATCAATGAGCTTTTTTTTAGGAAAAACCCACTCCCTGAGACAAAAAAAATGGTGTATCACACTTTAAAATCCGACAATAAATGCTGAAGATATGAAGAAAAATGTAATTGGGCGACATCCAGGGTTGCCAGAAAAAAAAAATTTTTAAATGTTTTTCAAAAACACTTCATATGAGGGGAGGTACGGCCGACTTTTTTTTTTTGCACGTAAAGCGAGACGCTCTAATATATATATATATGTACACACTTTATTTGATCATTTAGAATCTATGCCAAAAAAAAATTTATTTCGGCCATTGTGCATTGCTAAGAAATGTTATTTCTAGATTACTTTTTCCAAATTTCCCCACAGTGCGGTGTATGCGAAGTGATTTGGTACTGTTGCTGCTCCTTTTGACAATCACGCTTTAACACACTGACACTCATACACATACATTGTAACAACCTTTTCGAGCTACGAAATTTTCGGCAAGCCGTGCTTCTGACCTTCCTTTTGTTCCATAATCCACAAAGTGCCCTGGGTCACTTGCAGCATTTCACACAGAGTTAATTTGATTAGCGAGGTACTTTTTGTCTCTTTAGCTACCAATAGCTTTTAGCATAGAAACCATCACCGCCACCAAATGCAAAAATAACAACTCAGCAACATCATCATTCGGTTGTCAACAATTGTGCTATAGTGTTGGTGATGTTGGCTGAGTTCCCTTTGGTCTCGTGTGCGCCTGCATTGCAGGTGTAAATCAAGTTAGGTTAGTTCGTGGGAGCAAAAATAATTTGCAGTAAAAGCTTTGTGTTAACTACACTCATATTGCTGATCCTTTGTGGCTACAGATGTCTTAATATCTCGCTGAAAAAAATTGCTCAATCAAATATTAATGGTCATTTAAAAAACAAGGATGAAAAATTATTTGCAATCAAAGGCAATTTGATTTTATTTGAATTGATTGGTGATGCATCACTCGAATAAATAAAGTTATGGGCATGAAGATATCGACGTGCCATACGAAAACTGACACCAGAAATTTTGTGTCTGACAAAAACAAGGCGAATTCATTACAGGTGGCATCCTCCCATCATATGGTTTCTTCTTCTTCCTTGAAAATCGAATCGTAGCTGTCAAATTGCTTATGTTGTTGCTTTGTCTGACATTTTCAGCTACAAGGAGTGTGTGCGTGTGTGTAAATCTGAATTCGCTCGAACTCACCTGTATGAATTCGCCTTGGACAAAAACTAAAGGGTCAAATACATAAAGCTTTGTTAACCTCGTCTGACATTTGCTGCCTCAAAACTTTGTGTCCTACTTCAGAGGTATGCTACAACGAACGCTTTGACGCTTTTCTTTTATACATTTGTTTTCGTTATTTATTTCTTTGTGTTCAGAGTGTTTTGGTTAATATATTAATTTAATAGAGAAAACATGCATTAATTATTATTTCCTCCAACTTTTTATTCTCTAATTAAAGCAAAGTCATCAACGACTGATTGTCAAAGCAAGCAAAATTTGAGAGTTTGCCAAATTTTAACCTTGCTTCAACTTTGAGGTCTTAAATTTGCCATGCTTCGTTTAAATACGTATACTGAACTTTTCTGTCAAAGTCAAAGTTCGAGGTAAAGTCAAAATAAAGCTTTATGTAACTGACCCTTAACACTTTTATTTTTTGTCTCCCGAAAAGTAACAATTTCACTCTTTTTATGAAGAAAATGTACTACCGAACAGTGTTCGTCAGACACAAAATAAAAGTGTTAGTTTCCTTACAGAATTTTTTAAGTGTTAGTTTTCGTAAAAAATTTAAAAAGTGTTAGTTTTCGTATGGTACGTCGATATGGGACATAGTAGCTTAACTTTAGTGACCGCAGTCGGATCGATATAAAGGGTTGATCCGGTTATGGACAACTTCAGAGCTCAAAAGGACATCCATCTTTAAAATCTATATGCGTAATATCAGAATTAATCTTCCACACCAATAACATTAACATAACCATATAGATCAGCTGATCCAGTAAACTCATTGAAATCATTTAATTATATTGCTGGCTTCGTGAGCAAATGTCGTAAGTCCATTTTTTTAAATGAGATTTTAATGCAAAATGATAGTACAGTTATAAATACATCGTTTTGCATTAAAACCTCATTTCAAAAGAAAAATGGACTTACATTTGCTCACGAAGCCAGCGATATACTAGCTAAGCCGGCAGACGTCATCATGCCACAAATTTATTTCCTTGCATGTTTCTCTAACCCGATTCCTATATCTATCTCAATCCCCATCCCTATCCCTATCCCTAGCATCAGGTTCTGAAAGGCAATATGAAAAAACTGATGGGTGTTGTAAATCATGTCTAGCAGGGTTTTAATTAGAAAGAAGTAGGTATCTTGCGTCCTACTCAAAATGTATTCAACAAAGTGTGCTTGAATTTGACGTTATTCTCAATCGGAACCAGGGTATAATGTGAAACAGAAAAATATTTTAAACCACTTGAAACAAATTTTTTCCGTTTATAAACTTTTAGGAAAAAAATTGTAAATTAACTTTTGTTTTAAATTTTCAATATTTATATTTTACCTTTTATTCAAATTCGGTAGCAAATTTAGAAGTATTTTATTGGTGGTAAACAAACTTCGGTGCCAGTGAAAAACAGTTGGAATTCAACTGTTTTGTAGGCTAAGGTAAGAAAACTGTAACCAAACATTTTTCACAAAAATCGCGGATGTTATAAGAGTAAATTATTGGTGGTCAAGATGAGAAAATGAGACCCAATTTACATATGGTGCGCCATAAAGGATTAATTCATTAGTTTACATTCGTTTGACATTATAGCCCCTTACAAGAGAAACATATTTAACTGTCAATCACACTTTATTGAATACATTATGGTCCTACTTGGCCGAATTATGATATTTTAAAATTTGAATGAAAAAAGTCGGCTGTTTAGCTTTTACAATGTTCCGAGCTAGAATTTTATATATACTATATAGTATAGATGGCGTTATGGTATGGAACCATTAAGTTGTAATTAATTTTCGTTATCGCTTACGCCATACCCATAACGCTAATCAGCTGTTCCAACCACCCTATAGAAATCAATGTAAACGCGTCAGCGTTATATTACATCAATCGATTACATTGATTAAAATAAGTTTGTTTGGAACAGCTGATTGGCGTTATGGGTATGGCGTTAGCGATAACGATAACGAATATTAATTACAACTTGATGGTGCCATACCATAACGCCAAATATATAATAAAATGATTTCTATGAGTTTACTGGATTATTTTAGTTGGTTATGGTGGCATTATGGCTATGAAAGAGTCCGCAAAACGTACAGGGATAATGATGAGTCTTGTGCCATAATGTGATAAAATTATCAATCGAAGTATTTATCAATTTATTGCAACACTTTGCATGCAATTTAGTTTTATAACTCGTATGCCTTTCTCCATAACAACACCTGAGACGTAGTTACGGCTTTCATACTTGTCGTAATCGAATCGGTAGGATTCAATTGAAGCATTATGACAACTAACTACAACAATTGGCATCTGTGAATAGCTTTAATAGGTGTATAAAATCAAGCATTTTGTAGACGCACCTGATGCTTTGCTACCTTCCATATGTAATACATACTCGCGTAATCCTACGTTAAAAGCTTACCCAGTAGATCGGATATTAATAATTGAGACTCATTCAAATATGGTTGGGAACCGGAAGAATTTCGAATATTAGACAGTTTTAAATTTTTCAAAATCGTAAAAATTTAAGTTCACAAAAAGTACCTGGGTGACCGAGCTTGCTCGGTGCTATCAATTTAGCGCTAACTTTACTTAGCCAAAATGATCCCAAAATAACCCTAAAATAATCCCAATATAATGCCAAAACGACTCCAAAAAGGTCCTAAAATGTTCCCAAAATGATCCGAAATTGAACCCAAAACGACCCAAAAATGATCCCAAAATGATCCAAAAATGATTCCAAAATGGCCATAAAATGATTCCAAAATGACCACAAAAGACCATTAAATGTACCAAGAAATTATTCTAAAATGACCACAAAATTATCCAAAAATGATTTCAAAATGACTTTAAAAAAATAATACTAAAATAATCCCAAAATGAACCCAAAAAGACCCTCAAATGTTCCCAAAATGATCCAAAATGACCCAAAAATTATGCCAAAATGACTCCAAAATTACCCTAAAATTGTCCCAAATTAATCCAGAATAATCCTAAAGTGACCCCTAAATGATCAAAAAATAATCCAAACACAATACGGTAAAATGGTAACCCTAAAAATATTTTAGTTGGTATGTCGGCATATCCTGCTCCATAATTTAAGAAAATTGAAATAGGTAGCAACCCTGTAAACCGGCCCAAGTGGCAACACCTAAGTGGTAAGTTTTATAATCAATCATGTCATCTAAATGCCAAATTTCGTCCAAATCGGCCACGCTGTTGCCGAGATAGTATCGGATATACAAATATACAAATAAACTTCGGTAAGGTGGCAATCCTATGTAGGTGGCAGCCCTACTTGAAAATATTTTTTGTTGGTATATCGCCGAAAATACCTTTCATTTGATACCCATGTCGGTATATCTTGCTCCATAATTTAAAAAAATTGAGATAGGTGGTAACCCTGTAATGGGGGGATAGTGGATAATCTAACCCCCGAATTCTGTAAGCTGTCTCTAGTCACTAATAGAGACAATAGTCACTAATAGAGACAATTCGTGTTCCAATTCCATGTTGTCCAATTACAAACCTCAAATGACAGATCTCAATTTTGTGACTTGAGATGAGACAAAATTACAGAATTCCATGGTTAGAATCAATAATACTATCTCTTTGCCAAATTCCATCCCAATCGGTCAAGCGGTTCTCGAGATAGTACTGGATATACAAATATACTGCGGTGAGATGGCAACCCTAGGTGGCAGCTGTACTTGAAGATATTTTCGTTGGCATGTCGCTAAAAAAACCTTTCATTCGATACCCATATTGGCATATCTAGCTACAAAATTTAAAAAATTGAGATATGTGGCAACCCTGTAAACCGCCTTAGTTGGCAACCCCCAAGTGGATAGTCCTAGAATCAATCATACTGTCTATATTCAAAATTGTATCCAAATCGGTCAAGTGGTTCCCGAGATAGTTCAGATACACAAGTATACAAATATACAAGTTTAGCTCGTTTAAAGTTATAAGATAGCAAGAAATACTTCCAAAATGACAGACTGATGGCTAGATGTCGCCAAAAAATAAACAATTCTCAGCGACATTTAGCTTTAAACCGCAAGAAATACGCTAGAAATACGATAGATGTCGCCAAGAAATAAACAATTCTCAGCGACATCTAGCTTTAAACCGCAAAAAATACAACCAAAACAATAGATGGCGCCGAGATGGTGGATTGTTAATTTTCAATGTTGTGTGTATCAGGGTAAAATTTGGATCTGATAAAAGAATATTTGTACGCGATAATCTCCGTGTATGTATCCATAGCATTAGACTGCGATTGAGATCTTGCGTTCATCTTCTTTTTGGGTATTCAATATGCGGACTTGTGCCAGACTTGCATATAAACGCTGCATATTTTTAGGCGCACCTTTTCTTTTTTTAAAGATTTTTCCCATACATGTTTTAACCATCACTTTAATCTGGATGTAGACCTCTCGTGCAAAATCTGATAGAAATCTTCGTAAATAAAAGTTTATTAGTGTCACTTCAACCTCTGTAATTTCGATGCTCCTCGCTTACGCTTTAAATGTCGTCATAACTATACCTACCTACTGTTTAAGTATCACAGAGTTTGGGAAAATGCGACTATAAAAGGCAAACCTTTCACAAAAATTAGCACGCATAGGTGAGCGTAACTAAAGGACAAACTAATCAGCGAAAGCGTCAACAAAAATAGGTAACAATAGTAGATAGCTTAAAGAGCGATGTTGACAATGTGACTAAAAAGTCAACGATCAACAGGCATAGATGGAGAGATAACGCAATACTTTACTATCTTCTGACTACAAAAAAAAACTGCTTCTCGGTATATTTACATGCATACATACATACATCACTAAAATGTTGCCCACCCAACGGTCGACCAGCAAACAGGTGTGACCCAACTGACACTATGCTCATCTATTCAATCAACAGTCCCATTAGTGGCGTAGTGCGCTTTTATTGTTCGTACTTTTTATTTTGCATATGTGTATGCGAGTATTGTGCGTCTGTGTGTGTGTGTGTGTGTGTGTTGAAGCAAACGCTGATAGCGCAGCATATAAAAGCAACGTAGCATTTGCTTACTATTCTCAGTTGTAGTCAACTTTTAGGCGCTTAAGCATTCATTTTGAGCTCAGCGAATGCGAACGTGAACGCACGGATTTCTAACAAGATTTTTCGTTCATATATTTTAATATACTACTTATCGCGCGTTGAATAATATACCTACTTACTTTTTTTCTTTTGAAATTTTAATTGTTTCATACTCGAATTGTGTTTTCTTATTTGTGTGGTCAAGCGCGTGTGGAAGTCAGTTAAATCTCGCGATGTGGTTTTTAAAGCCTGATATTTAACCAAAGCTCAGTTTACTTGCTGTTGAAAAATTGTTCAAAGTTCACAGCTTTTTGGATTTGTTGTCACATCCGGTGAAAGGTGAATAACAGTTGCGGCCACGGCATGTTTACTTTGTGGCGGTTTAAGTGGTCGTTGTTGCTACTGTTCACGTTTCACCTGAATAAAGGTATGTATGAAAGTGCGATACGTGTTTGGTTGAGGCGCTGAGTGAATTTTGAACATGAGATTTATAACGAAAAATTCATGACACTTCTTTAAATTGGAATTTGCCAGGACTTTTGGATTCTGTATCAGGCCAATAACCAAGGTGAATGCTTTGGTGTGATAGTAATAACATGATTTCTCGATTGGCGAAGTACAGGCAATATAGACTGGACCAAATAAGGCAAATTTTTTTTTTTTAATTATATTGATCTTATTTTTTCAAAATACCCCAAAAAATTGTTTAAGATACAGAACTTAATATGACGCGTTCCCTGTAATAATCCATTAGTCGAGCGCTTCCGATTTATGAATTTTGGTGGTGTTTTTGCTTTGATAACGAAATGACTTTTGCAAAAATTTAAAAAAGTTGCGCCAATTTAAAATTTCACATTTTGTTTTTTCTTTTAGTTTAGTTTTTTTATGTTTAGTTTTCCATGCTTCGGAAACTGTCGTTATTAAAAACAAAAACTTTGGTATTATTTTAAATTCAAATTCAAAATTATAAAATTTTTTTTTTTTCAAAGTATTTTTTTTTTATTTTTTTTTTTTACACTGCCAAAAATTTGAGCCTAAATTTTTAACTTTTTTGGGCTACATGTATGACCATACCAAATTTGGTTTCATATTTAAGCCAGACTAGTTTTTAAGCAAATTGGTGAAAAGAAAAGTGTTTAATTTTTAAACCAGAAAAGTCTTTACATTTTTTTAAAGAAAACAATTTATTTTTTTTTGTTCGTTGGCAGGGATCCGCATCAAACCCGAATGCTCTACCACTGAGGTACATCGCACACATAAATTTTGTGGGCAAAATGCAATGTTGAAAAAGCTTTCAAAAATAAATGAAAACAAAACAAAAGTTGAAAACCGAAAAGGTTTTAATTTTAAACCGAAAAGTTTTAATTTTAAACCGGAAAGTTTTCAATATAAAATAAAAATACAAAATTTTGTCAGTTGGCAGGACTCGAGCCAACTAATCTACCGCTGAGCTATGCCACACACAAAAGTTTTGTGGGCAAAACTCAATGACTTGAAAAATCTTTCAGAAAAAAATAAAAAGCCAATTATAGACAGCTTTTTGTTCTTGCAGGTACATAATTGAAAGGTTTGGAATGACTTAAAAAAAAGTGTAATAAACTTCTTAAACTTTAGACGGGTTTAAAGCAAGGCATTCAACCGATTAAAATAACATTTCGGTTTCGGTTCCGGTTTCGTTCTTCAAAATTTATTTCGGTTTCCAAGTAAAAACACGAAAGCAAAATATTTTTACAAAACTTAAATCCACTTTTTCCTGCGTATTGGACCAAAACAAATTTATTGAAAATATTAAGGGATAAGTAAAAAATGGCATTCCCTGATTTTCGAAGTTAGCCTCCAAAACTTAGTTACGAAGTTTGAAGTTGGACCCTTCGAAGATTTGGTTTTCTAATTGTTTTGTTTGAAAAATTGAAAAAGGTTAAATGTGGGCGTGGCGTTCTTGCTCCTCTTGCTTGATTGGTGCACTTTCTTTTTATTTGAAAGTGTATTTTTGAATTTTTTTAAACAAAGCAATTAGGAAACCAAATTTTCGAAGGGTCCAACTTCGAACTTCGAAAGCTCGTAACTTAGTTTTGCAGGCTAACATCGAACAACTTAAAAACGTTGGTTTGGTCCAATACCCAGCCGGCTGCAATTATTAACGCCATGCATGAAATTTCTGCATTATAATTTAAAAAATTTTTTTACTTTTTCTAATAGAAAAATATAAGAATGGAAACTAAATGAAATAAATCGTCAAAATATACATATGATACGGGCAACTAAACACTTTTTTCTCGGATCTCGTAAATTTATTTCGTTGCAATCATCCAGTTATAGCTAAATTTCCTCTTTAGGAATTTGATAGTGAGGTCAAAACGTGTCTTTTGTAACATTGCTCGACAATCTTCCATGAAAGTTATTCAGAGTGCCCTTTGGTAAAATAAAATATGTTCCCAGTAATAGAAAAAAGCCATAAAAAATTTCAAAATCGTTTGGAACCGGTTTCGTTTTTGTGAAACCGTTACAATCGTTCCTTTCCAGATCAAAATAATGGTTACGGTTTCGCTTTCGGTTTTGAAAAGTTAATCGGTTTTAGTCGGTTACGGTTACGGTTTCGTTTTCAGTCCTTGGAACCAACATTACAAAACTGAAAAAATGAAATACAAAAAAAAAAAAACGGCTTGTAATCAAAAAACGGCTTGGTTTTCATTAGGTTAAAATATGACATCAAATGTTTTCAAACCAATGAAAACGGCTGGCATTTTGTGTCAATTCCGTTTATAGTCAGTTTTGACAACACATTGTCATATCAAAAAATGCATGTGAAAATGATCGTATTTCAACACACAAAATAAATTTGCCAACATGTTGGTAAATGTGTTCAATTTGACGTGCGGACACCTGATTTTACCGTCCCAAATTAAATGCGATTTTTCATGACAGTTTTAAAGACATAATGAAAACATATTTGACGTCAAATTAACATGGTGACAGTTAAGTCAGTTTTTGAGGTCAGTCATTTTGACCTAATGAAAACCAGCCATAAGCCACTATGATATCGGATAGTGCAACAGGTTACTCATACGCCCAGGTGACCAACTGAATACTGCATAAGTATTTGCTTACTTTTGTTTTGTAATTTGGGCTTTTTGCTTTTGGTCTACCTTTTCTTAGCTAAATGAGGATAGCGAAAGATAAATTTTAACTTCATAAAAACATGTGTTCTGTCAAAAAATATGTGAAATTATAAGCTGTGTAGCCAATATATTTGTTTTGAATCAGAATGAATTAAATTTCTTTTCATTCATTCATTCATATTATTTTTTTTTCAATTTTGAAAATTTTAGGCAAAGTGAATATTCAAAATATAAAATATTCAAGGCAGTTTTTTTTTTTGGTTCTTCAAATGGAAAATTCAAATTTACTGTATTCTATTGTACTCAAAGTTTGAATACATTCATGCAGGGCTCTAATACCTAAGAAGTTTGTTTTAGCGCATAAACAGTCAATTAACTAATTGAACAACCTCAAATTTTTTTAAGTTCAATTTGACTTTTTCATTTAGGAATATGAGATTAAATTATAAATAAATATCAACTTAAAAAACACCCCCCGGGACTATGCGGTTACAATTACCGGCAGGAAGCAAAACAGATTTTTTTTTCGGTTCATTTTCTTTTTTTTTTTTTGCGTAAGTTTCGTCACAACTTTATGCTTATTTATAGATAATATGAGCCAATTTAATAATAACAAAGTACGGAAGTCTAAGTTCGGGTAAACGGAACATTAAATACCCAGCAATTTCTATCAGTTTCATCAGGAATATTTCCTATAATTATTCTACTATAAACAGTTTTGAAATTATGACCAAACGAATTTTCGAAAATGCCCCCTTAAAAATTCACGGTGCCATGCCCACTTTTAAAGTTTAACAGAAAATCACAACAGAATGACCAGAAGGATTTACCTACTAAATTATACTGTGTTATTTACCTTATCGAATTATGTCAATATATGTGATTTTCGAAAGTTTCGATATCGAAAAAGGGGCGTGGTTATCATCAGATTTCGCCCACTTTCAATAGCAACCTACCTTGGCCAGAAAGTAATCTGTATACAAAATTTCATGCAAATATAACAATTTTTAATCAAGTTATCGTGTACACGGATGGACAGACGGACGGACATACATTAATCAACTCCTCTTTTGAACCTAAGAACTTTCATATACGGAACTCTATATCTATCTCGATTATTTTATGCCGTTACGTAGTACTGTTGTGTGGACAAAACTATGATACCTTTGTACTAGTACTAGTACGCTGGGTATAAAAATAGGATAGTTAATTACCCTTGTAAATATTAGGGTGTACGTTATTATTTATTTTTTATCCTTTCTACCTCCTATTTAGATTTCTTTACTTATCAAACATTATCCAATACATTTATTTGTTTTTCTTTCTCGCTTTTAGTTTCATTATAAATACTCCTTGAAAGAAACCACCGGTGAAATTTTTGTGAAAATTAATTTTCTTGATGGTGGAAATTAGCGAAAACCCTAATGAGCTTTTTTAAAGAGCATGCATGTAGTTACGTATGTATTTGTAATTCAAGTAAAAGTGGTATCTTTAACAGTTATTTGATTTAATATTTATTCATTCATCTTTTTATACCTTTCATGAACATGAAATGGTATTATAACTTTGGTCCGATGTTTGTAAATATGAGAAGAAGAAGAGATAGACCCATCAATAAGTATACCGAAATGATCAGGATGACGAGATGAGTTGATTTAGCCATGTCCGTCTGTCCGTCTGTCCGTCTGTCTGTTTGAACGCAAACTAGTCCCTCAATTTTTGAGATATCTGGCTGAAATTTTGTATGTGGCCACCATTTTGTAATATAGGAATCATTTGTCGGAACTGACAAGATCGGACCAGTATAACATATAGCCCCCATACAACCGATTGTTCAGATATAAGGTTTTTTGGCCAAAACTTCTGCAATTAAAAAGTTAGGACCGTAAAATTTTGCAACTCGAGTACTTTCTATTTATGTAGTGTATATAGTGAAAATCAACAAGATCGGGCAAATGTAACATATAGCCCCCATACAACCGATTGTTCAGATATAAGGTTTTTTGGCCAAAACTTCTGCAATTAAAAAGTTAGGACCGTAAAATTTTGCAACTCGAGTACTTTCTATTTATGTAGTGTATATAGTGAAAATCAACAAGATCGGGCAAATGTAACATATAGCCCCCATACAACCGATTGTTCAGATATAAGGTTTTTTGGCCAAAACTTCTGCAATTAAAAAGTTAGGAACATAAAATTTTGCAACTTGAGTACTTTCAATTTATGTAGTGTGTAGAGGAAAATCGAGAAGATCGGGTAAATATAACATATAGCCTCATACAACCGGTTGTTCCGATATAAGGTTTTTTGGCCAATACTTCCGCATTTAAAAAGTTAGGAACGTAAAATATTGCACCTTTAGTACTTTCTACATATGTAATGTGTATAGTGTAAGTCAGTACAATTGAACACGTATAATATATAGCCTCCATACAATCGATTGTTCCGATAACTCGGATCCTATTATTTTGTAAGTTTTTTTAAATTATAACAAAGATGTGTAATGTGTATAGTAAATATAGTTAAATTGAAACAGGCTGTACTGGGGATCGAACAGTGAAAATCGTGACGCTTATTCATGAAAGGTATATAGCCTTCGGCACAGCCGAAGACAGCTTTCCTTACTTGTTTTAATTGAAATTGGCGTGTACTTATTGAAATGCAACAAAGTGGCAAACATTTCTATAGTCAATATATATAAGTACGTCAAAAACTATGTGGGAATGATTAATATCATGTGAATGATGTCATTGACATACATCTGTAGATACATACATAAATACAATACAGGTAGGGATTGCGGAGGTTCGATTCCGCCTCAAAAAAAATTTTCTTTAGAGCATTCTGGTTGAAATAAGAAACTTCCAGTTCCGGTAAACTCAGTAGGTATGCGTACATTTCTACATACACGCATATATTCATACATATGCTTATAGTTTAGATACATGTATTTCATTTGTACAATATTCACTTTTTATGGGGCCACTAAAAGATTTTTTCTTATCACAGAAAATTTGACCAGCAAAAGAAATAAAACAATAAAGGATACATGTAATAAAAAGCAAAACAAAAATATAAGAAAGACTTCCTTATCAGCGATTACCATACGATATTAAACAATGGCTTTCAATTACATTTCTTAATATTCGTAGAGAAAGCGTTGAATGGAATTTTTTTTTTTTTTTCAACAATACAAATTAATTATACAAACAATGCAGTTACAAGGCTCTTCCCATAACATTTCAAGTATGTACTTCTACGTCAGATATGCCTAATTTCTGCATTTAGGGTATAGAGTATTGGAGAAGGCCTTCCTCCCCTCCAGAGTTCTAAGTAAAAAAAAATATAAAGATAAAAATTTTAAAAATTAAAAAATTAAATTAAAAACAAACAAAATTTGAAAAAAAAAAATAAAACAAAAACACAAAACTTAATAAAATAACAACCAAAATAAAATAAATCATAATAAAAAATAAAAAAAAATCAAAAAAAAAAAAAAAAAAAAAAAAAAAAAAATAAAATTAAAAACCAATAAAAACTAAAAAAAAATTAAACAAAATGAAGTAAAATAAAAAAATTAATAAGTAAAAATCGAAATATCTAACATGGAATAAAACAAACAAAAAAATAACAAATTAAATAAAATAAAAAATAAAAAACAAAATAAAATAAAACACAGTAAATTAAAATAAAAAGTAATAAAAAAATAAAAATAAAATAAAGTAAAGTAAAAAAAGTAAATTAAAAAAAAAAATAAAACAAAAGAAAATAAAATAAAAAACAGGACAAAATAAAATGAAAAATTAAATAAAATTTAAGAAATAAGATTAAATGAAACTTAAAAATAAAATAAAACAAAAAATTTTAAATAAATTAAAGTGAAACAAAATAAAATAAATGAAATAAAATAATATAAAACAAAATAAAAAAAAATAAATTTAATTAAAAAAGGTTAAATAAAAAAAATTTAAAACAAAAAAATTCAAAAAAAATAAAATAAAATAAAATAATGTAAAATAAAAAAGGATAAAATTAAACAAAATAAAATTAAAAACCAAAAATTAAAAATAAATTAAATAAAATGAAGTAAAAAATAATCTCTACATATAATAAAATTGTAACAGGCCGATGTCTGTACATGCCAGATATCAAAAAAAATTGATTGGGGGAAGCGAGTAGAATCCAAATCAACCATTTTAAAATTTTTTGTGTGTCTGTCTGTCCCTATGTTTGTGGCCGTATCACTGTGAAAGTAATGAATGGAATTGAATGAAACTTTTTTCGCTGGATTGCTCGACGCTCAACTTAAAATTTAAGATATTACTTTTTTCAACATCTCAACCGATTTTGGAGTTATCGCCCAATATGTGGACCATGTCTGTCTGTATGTTTGTGGTCGTAACGTTGGACTGCTCGACGCTCAAACTAAAGTTTAAGATATTATTTTTTGCGATATTTCAACGGGTTTTGGGGTTATCGCCCAATATGTGGACCAGGGGTGACCAAAAATGTTTTAGTACAATATGGGTTTCAAACGAAAGGTGTCAATGAGTGCTATAATATGCAATCAGATTCATTGAAATATCTGAAATGGTTTGGGAGATATCTTGAAATTTCGATAGCTCGACCGGTTTCGGAGGTGTCGACGAATATTTCCACAAAAATGTGTTCGTACATTAGGGTACCTTTAAGTTCTGAACTCCAATCTTTTTGTTGGATTTTATTCTTTGTTAACCCAGCTGCAAAAAATCAGAAATTATACGCACACGAAGTCGCGGGCACCTGGTAGTAATAAATAAAAATCGAAATATGTAACATAGAATTAAAAAAAATAAAAATAAAAATAAATAAAATAAAAAAAGTTAATTAAAAACAAATAAAACAAAAGAAAATAAAAAACGAAATAACATAAAATAAAACAAAATAAAATAAGAATATTAAAAAAATAAGATTAAAAAAATTCAAAAATGAAAAAAAAAATTGAACACAAAAAAATAAAATAAAACAAAATAAATAAAACAAAATTAAATAAAAAGATGGTAAATAAAAAAAATTAAGTAAAATAAAACAAAAAAATTTAAATAAAATAAAGTGAAATAAAATAAAGGAAACTAAAGTAAAATGAAATAAAATAATATATAACAAAATAAAAAAAAACCAAATTTAATTAAAAAAAAGCAATAAAATATGAAAAAATAAAACAAAATAAAATTAAAATAAAAATAAAAAGATAACAAAACATTAAAAAGAAATGAATTAATGAAAATGAAAAGAAATAAGATAAGAAATAAAACAAAATAAAATGATATGAAATAAAATAATTTAATATAAAATAATAAAAAAGTAATTAAGATAAATCGATCATAACATTAAAATATAATAAAATAAAATAAAAAATAATTAAATACACTTAAGCAAAATAAATTTAATGAAAATTTTATAAATAAAATTTAAAAAGCCAAAAAAAGGACGTGTGGCACTCGGGGACCGCCGCGGTAAAGCTATTGCGTATCACTTTTTACCACGCTTTTATTAGGTTCACTTGTTTATCAACTTATGCAATTATAATACATATTTATGCAAACTCAATAAGCATATTAGTGACTTTATTGCATAGGCCGGCAATTACTTTCCTGGGAGGAAAATTCCAATGCTTTAATATAGCAGGCGCTCTCTCCGTGCCGACTGCTGCTGTAGTGCAGTACAGCCTTAACCTGTTAACAGTATAGCCTATACAGCTCCAATTGTATGTACAACGTCACACTGTTAGTAGTATAGCCTAAGTGTAGGCAACGCTTACAGATCCAATTTTAATGTAATGTAATGTACAGCTCCAATTTTATGTAATCGGCCTGTTGCTAACATTAGTACAACGTCATACGCCTAAATGTAGGCAACGCTTATATTTATTTTTGTCAAGTTATGTTGCTAACGCCGAACCTTTTAAAATTGAAAAAAGTCCGTTACTACGAACTTTTTTAACATTAACATTTTTTTCATTTCACTCCCACCGCCAAGGCCTGCGATAAAATCTATGCAATAGCTTAAAAAAAGAACTAAATACATGCGTTTACACACAAAATCCTTTTATAACTTTCCGTTGTGGACATCGCACATAAATGGAGCTAATTCAAAAACCTTAATGCCCACCGATCAGTATAGTCGATTAACTAATAGCTACACTACTCACCGAGAAAAGATATACAGACATATGGGAGAAGCCTCCAATTTTTTGAACATTGTGATTTTTTGAGTTTATCGCTGTTTATATCTATATGTGCGATATGCCCTAAGTAATTTATCCAAGGAGAGTCATATCTAACTGTCTATAAAGTTGTTTTTCAAATACCTCCGCGCGAACGCCTTACCTGAAAAAAACGATAGGTACCTATGTACTAGGCAACCTCGGCTCATTCTGGTACACGCCTGGATATTGCAATATGCTAATGTCATGCGGATCGTAACTAAACTCAGAAATACTTTATGTAATGGTGGTTCTTCTTTCGGACTCCCTGGTATTTTAGTTAAGTTTAATACTGAGTCCGATTCATTCGATCACTTACTATGTCGATTCTTCCAAGAAACAAATATCACATATGTACATATGTACGTTGTTAAATTAATTCCTTTCTATATTCACTTTCTTTCATGTGCAGTTGCAGCGAAATGGCCACCTGATCCCCCACCGCAGATGTATCCTCAGAATTGGCCTCAAGATTCCACTGACGACAATACAATTGATTTGCGCAGTTTTGGTAATGCCAACCCCATTGAAGGAAACGGAAATAATTTTTATGACAAACAAATTGCCAATGAAAGGACATTGCAAGATTTGTTTCAAGCAAATGACGTTCATGATCCTGCCGCCGAAGAAGGACGTCAACAAAAATTGCAATGGTTGGGTAGTTGGTTATTTGGAAAGCAACAACAATATCAGACACCAGAAATTAAACAGCTGCAAGGACAACAACAACAACAATTATTATTATGGAATAAAGAAAACAATCGTGGACAAGACGCAAATATTTTCATTTACAAGAAGGCACCTGAAATTTGGCCGTACGAAAAAGCACGAGACTCACTTGAAACGGATGTTAATTTAAATGATGCCACCGATGACAACACCAAAGTGGTGGATGTAGAGAAAGAGGATAAAGTATTAGATGCGCTGAGTGATAATGATTACACAGCGAATAAGCATTCAACTATTGAGCAATTTAATGTGGAGTCAACAACACCAATTACCAAAAATATACAATTTGGGCGTACGCGACGTTTAGACTTTGCGTATATACCGTATACGGCGTATAGGAATGAACAGGAGCGTAAACTCAAGGAAGCCAAGAAAACTGGAAATAGTGATCGACGTAGTTTTTTACCCTCAATAAGCGCTGGTAAGTGATATAAAGAAGTTTTAAAACGGGGTCAGAAGTGGTCGGCAACCCTCCAAGTGACTGGACATAAGCCATTAGGTAGGAGCCGGGATCGTTATATCTTTCATGAGCCGGAAATCGTATAAGTTTGGCCCGATGTTTGTAAGAATTAGAAGAAGAGATGAACCCATCAACAAGTACACCAAAATGATCAGGCGCCTACGGGTTAAGGGTCAAATACATAAAGCTTTGTTAACCTCGCCTGACATTTGAGGTCTCCAATTTGCCATGCTTGGTTTAAATACGTATACTGAACTTTTCTGTCAAGGTCAAAGTTTGAGGTAAAGCCAAAATAAAGTTTTATGTAACTGACCCATTAGGGGTTTAGAATATGCCCGAGGTAGGCATACCGGTCGTAAGAGGAGACTAATATGTACATAGGTAATGACGTGATGGTTGATCTAAAGATGTGGTACCTCTCATTACCCATCTTCTCCTTCCTCACGAATGGAGGGATGACATGACCTAGAAGGTTCCACTAGTCAAACCAAATCGCTACCACGACAGTCGGGTAGTACCGCAAGGGGGTACCGCAGCGTACCGGGTTCATATCCGGCCAAGGACTGTCAATTTCGGCAACACTGTTTTGCTGTTAACCACAACATCAGGACGATCTAGGCATGTCCGTCCATCCGTTCTGTGAAATTGAATCATGTTTTCTCTATAAACTCGATAGAAATGATAGAATTTAACGAAATAATCAAACAAATTCAGATACATTTCGTGATTTCTATCGAATAAGAAATAAAGTCTTCGGAACATCTTTGGTAATTTTTTATATAAATTTTGTTTCTTACTTTCACTCATTGCAGGCGCTATGGCTCACTTGGGTAATTTCTTTACGGATCTTTCAAAAAATGTACACTATAATGAGAAAACTCAGCCCTTGGTGCATCCGCAAGCAAAACTGCTCGAAGGTCAGCACCCATTGCGACAAATGCATGAGAAGATCACGGGTGACCACGAGTCTAATGCCGGTTTGTTAATTATACAAAAAAAAAACACGGTCCACAATTTAATTTAAATTTCTCTATTCTCTAGACTTCTTACATGCGATTCGCACATATCGTCCGTCACAAAAAATACGCTCTTTGGTATCGATGAATCCACGTGGCTATCATGGCGCACAATTTATCGATCCAAATTATATGTGGGTTGGTTTGGGTAAATAGCAGAACGCGCGGCGGCGTTGTGGTAGTTGGCATTGTGCCACAGATCCACCCAGTTGGCAAAGAGTGCGAGAAAGAGATAACGAAATGCCCTGCTCTCCATCTCATATCTCATCACAACTAACCACACCCTCCACATCGCGTTTTAAATGTAACAACGAAAAAAAAGGACAATTGAATGCAATGTTGTAGATTTTGAACTAATGAAAGTTGCATACGTTATAAGTCTTTTCCATTCTCGATTTTTCAAGAGTTTGTTACTCAGCACTATCGATTGTCGACATAACTGTCTATTGACTTTAACAATCAATTTTTCGACAATTGATGGGATCCAGTAGTAATTTCCTTGGAACGGAAAATCTGATAGAAGTTATCGTAAAGATCTACCCAATTCTGGTAAATTGCGTTATTTCTATAGAATTCCTCGTTCCTACGGAATCACTTATGTACCCCGGTGAATCACCCTTTTGTGGTCGGTTACTCGATAAAAAGTCTGTTGAAGTCGATTCTACAAGTAATCGAAAGTCAACTGAGTGGAAAATCTTAAATAGTTTTTCTTTTAACTATAAAGCGTTTTATTTAGTAGATACATATATTAAGTAAAAAGTGTGTGTATGTTCCCTTCAACCAACAAATGTTCAGCTCATTATTAAATATCCATAAATATGTAGTATAACCCATTAATGTGTAAATTGTGCATTACATAGATTATTATATAATAATACATAGTTATCTCAAAATAAATAGGGAATTCAACCGATTTATTTTTTAATTGTAAAATCGCAATGCAAATAAATGCTTTTAATATTCAAAACGATGTATGTTGCTTTTTCTACATACGCCTATTCGTCTGTACAGGAAACTCAACAGGACCCTTCTTGTTCTTTTCGAAATTCTGTTCTATTCGAAAGCAAATATCGATTTTAAAACATATCGGAACCCTGTAGTTCGTACGGATTGAGATATTCTATAATAGCAACCGGTGGGGCAACTTGAGACAGGAGGTGTATATCAGCAATTCCGACGGAGCTTCCCGTTGGGAATGATTCGGGAGAGTCGGTAGATAATTCATCGATTTTGTCGAAATAAGGTAGAGGACTTCGATTAAGTCGATAAAATAGATAAAATATCTATCGACTTTCACGAATTATTCCCAATGGGAAGCTCCTTCGGAATTGCTGATAGACCCCGTTAACATCTACATACCCCCTGTCTCAAGTTGCCCCACCGGTTATCACGTGATGTCTACTAATCGAATATCTCAATCCGAACGAACTACAGGGTTCCGATATGTTTTAAAATCGATTTTTGCTAAATGAATTGCAGGTCGACATCTCCTTTACGAATGGTTATGCCTTGGCTTTCAAAGATATCATCCGTTCCATCGATGTCGGTATCAAATAGATCATACTGTACAGAGTTGTATGTAATGAATGCGAGACCACCTCTTACACTTCATGTTTCTCTGTGACGGTCCTTCTGATGAATGTTATATCCAAAGATGACGTTATATCCGCCATAGGTAATGTGGTCGGACCTAGGACTGAGGCTGGTTTCTTGAACTGCGGCCTGTTACATCATGGTGCGATGAACGCATCCGTCGAAAGGTTTTTGTTTTGCGAGCCCAGATCATAGATGGGCGTTACATTGGCTTAACAGTTATTGCATTTGACCGATGACGCGAGCGTATATAATCTTTGCCGGCTAACAGTGCACGTAGAGATAGGCACGAGAAGATAGTGATCCTGACTCACGTGTAAATTTGAAAGAGAGAGGAAGTACGATGGGGGAACAGAGAAAGACTGGTGCTCGGCATTGCTCATATCTTAACAACTCCAGTGGGAGCGAGAGTTTTGAGCTGCACAGAATGCGACCTTTTGATATATTTTTTTTTGCAGCAGACACGTATATCCATTCTATTAGTCAGGAGTTCGGCTCAACGCCCGACCGTAACAATAGAATATCTTGCAGCCCTGCTGCGAGGGAGGAGGATGATAGTTTCGAAATGGGGCGTAACAAACTAAATAGGGTTACATTGTGGTGTAAAAGTAGGTCGCCTCCCCGTTGGTGCACCCTGGGTAACGCTAAATGACCTACATGGCATACACGGCTAGTTTCTTGTATTGCCGGTTCTACGAGAACCATACTAGTACTTGTGCTGTACCCATCGTGCCGAAACGACCCGGTCCGTTTTCTTATATCGACCCGGCCAAGAGCAATACATTCGGGGTGACCCTGTCTGACATTTAGGCAGGGCTACATCCCGTTACAACAACAACAACAACAACAACAACATTGAAAGTGACAGTTCTTGGCTGGGTTAAAACACCGGGTGGTCTATCAGTATTACGACGGAGATCTCGACCGGAAATATAAGACAGAAAGGTGTCCTGCACATAAATACCATGGATCCTGTCCCAATTTTAGTATAGAACCCGGGTAATTTTTCGGGCTTTTTACCATAAAGACTCTACATTAAATGAAAGGTAATTTCAAAGAGTTAAAATTGGTTCATTAGTTTTTAAGAAATTTTGTTTTTAAAAAATGCTTCAAATTTTACATTTAAGTTTTGGTACCTCAAATTAAAGATAATTCAAGTACGTATCCAATGCCAACATTTTAAAATCGGTTCAACAGATTTTGAGAAATTTTTATTTTAAAAAATGCTGCCTATGAACTTTGACTTTTAATAACTTTTGTTGTTGTTTGCCCAAAAAAATATACAGTTATGTTCAGTACAAAAATACCTATAGATCACAATTTTTGGTTTTTTTTCGACTTTCCCGAATTTTCCCCTACGGCAGCTCCGCCAAAATAGCTGATAGACCCCTATTTTTTCCGAATAAACCCTATTTTTAATTTAGTAGAAGTTTCACCTTGATCCACTGTACGTGATAGGTTAGTTACATAATCAGCCCTTAATACTAGTGTTGAATTATGCGGTATGGAGAAATAAACAAATTGGCACCACTTTTTCATCGTAGCAACGCAAAAATGCAGGTGATTTCATTCAAAAGTTGACCGCGCGCAATTAATAAAAATGGAAAATCAAGAAAATACTATTCCAAATGAAAATAATTTAGCTACCGCTTCGAGGAGTGAATTAAATGATGGTAGAGAAGAGCGGCAGCCAAAAATTGCTGAAGTTGAAAGTGAATTAAGGAACGAAGTAAACAAAGATGAGGAAGCTGCTGCGCGATCATTGCAGGAATTGCAATCAAATTTTGCAAATGCAGAGGAAGAAATTGAACAGTTAGCTAGTCCTACATCAAGTGTCCTCCTAGGCTATGGTAAGCGTGTACATAAATATGGATTCAGATACAAAAAATCTGATATTGGGTAAGTGGTTGCGTCGTCTTTGTTCCTTCTGAAATTATGGTAGTTAATTTCATTGTAGCAACATATTGACCATACATCACACTTTAGAGCAGGGAGCTCATATGATAAGGATACGTATTGCGGCATGTTGCTTTAACGAGTATTCGACTATATTTGTGGCTATAGATTGTCGGTGAGTAAAAACTTCTTATGTTCCACTTTCTCTGTAATGGGAAATGCACAGATAAGCAGTGCCAAGTGCCTTGTCAGCCTTCGTAAAAGCAGTCTTGGGGACCTAAGAGTATTATTGTCTGAGCCTTACAGGTTTAAGGTGTGGTTGGGGCCGTGTGCAGAAGTCGCCGCAAGTGGGGAACGTTTCTGATCGCCATTCAACTGGGAATAGCCAGAGAGATTGTTATGTGTGCGGCCCAAGCAACTCACTGGTTGCCACTGAAGGCCCGACACTGTCACCACAGGATGCTGCGTCGAACTTGGATCAATCGGCTTATTTTCTATTTCAAACGAAAAAAGGACGTGCACCTATAATGATCGGCCTCTAAACGGCGTAGTTGCCGCTGCCCGGCTGGTTGAGGTCCTCAGTTAAGCGTAACTGGGCATCTGATCTAGCAGTTTGTGTTGCTTCTCGGAAGGGCATATAATCAGTAAATCCGACTTTATCAAGGATTTCGTTTTCTACTTATTGCCAGTTTTCCCAGAACGGTAGTAATGTGTGTTTTTTTTCACAATACCGATCCTACAAAAACTAATCGGGTTTTTTACCCTACCAAGAGCAGTATTACTGATGTGACCCTGTCTAACGTTCTCGATTTCCGCTATCTTGGCCTGAATGACGTGTTATAAAGAGAATAGGACACACACGACCTACAGGTTACAGCGCGGTACCTCAACAACTAATACTATTTTAATATACCTACCATTTTCAGCGGAAATATATTCGTTTTTGACATGGAAAATAAACGCCATTGGCAGCTTATGGAAGTCATACTTAAAGCTAGTGTTATTACTCCATGGATGCAACGTCCTAATCAATTTCTAGTGGGTACAAAACGCGGACAGCTAATACAGTTGGATTTGGGTAATATAATAGCAATATATAAATATTAAGTAAAATAATTTAATGCTGATAACAAACTACTTATAGATCAATCGGCTGTTTCCAAAGCACTAGCTGTTTCCAGCGACCGTATCAGAGCCATATCCTTTCCTGGTCAACCATTGCATCCAAAGAATTTAGCACTTGTCCAAGCTGGTTATGATGCTATACTCATAAATTTAGAAAACTTTACTGCCACACATCGCTTAAGTTTTGATGATCTGAATATCTCGTTAAAATTTGCTTGTTTCATACCACAATCAGATCAGATTTTCACCTGCTTCAGCAATGATGCAGTTTATATTTGGTCAAGCGTTACCTTAAACACCTTACGTGTCATACATCCAATTAAAGCACGAGATCGCAAGCTACGCATGCAGGGCGAGGCAGCTATAACAGCTGAATTTACTATTTGTCAGGATTATGAAAATGCAGGCGCTGGAGAGTATTTAATTAATTGCCATGATGCAGATTATGCTAATGGTTTGATTATTAATTACTGTTGTCACCCTGAAAATGGTTTGTTATGCCTAACCACATTGGATAAGTATTTATTATTGATAAATACGTATACATTTGAGTTGCAATATATTTGTCGACTCGTTGATATTATAATACGCGAATGCGTATTCTTGCCACGTTCAAAAGAGTTGCTAATTTGCGGCCTAACAAGCGATGGCAATTCCATTGTGATTTTGAATTGCCTAAAAAAAGATAGTAAATTTAGAATAGCAGCAAATAAACCGAAATTTCTAACAATCTCCTCCGATGCAAAGTTGCTTGCTGTAGTCAATAATTGTGGCGAGATAAATATGTGGTCCGTATGTAAACTCTATAATGGCTTCAAGCGGCAAGAAGCATGTCTGCAACTAGTAAAGGACGCTTTTAAACAGAGTAAGCCGGTAGGAATATGTGTGAGACGAAAATCGGCCGATGCAGCTCAGGCGGATCATGCAAACAATCTCATGAAACAATTACTAAATCGTGATAGTCTCTTGGCTGTGCTGTGCGAATATCGTTGGTTTCCACGTAAATATCGTACATTGATTTGGTGCGCGCTACTTGAGCTACCGTATAATCGACGTGAATTTCAACAGCTACTCAAATTAGGCATACCTCAAATAGTGAAGCAACGCGCTAACAACATACAAATGCACAATGAAAGGCTTAAACGCGCGCTGGTGCGTATTTGGTCGTGCCTTGCGCATTGGTGCCCAGTTTTTGCGCACAGCAAATTTATACCACAATTAATATTTCCTTTTGTAAAATTATTTCCACGTAATGCACTCGTTTCGTTTGAAATATGCGTCACACTCTTAATGAATCAATATCAGTTATGCTTTGAACTGCATCCATTGGAGCCTAGTAATTATTTGGGTTTATGTGAGAATATCTTGCAATTGTATGCGCCAGAGTTATGTAAATTCTATGCATGTATGCATGTGGGTCCGGAACATTATGTGTGGCCAATGATTTCATCAGCCTTTTCGGAAGTTTTTATAGAAGAGCATTGGCTTTGTGTATGGGATAATATAGTGGCAAGACCAGCATATTTACAAATTTTTATTGCTGTGGCTTATAATATTTTACAGCGTGAAATAATAGTCAGATTACCTGATAAGCCTACCATAGTGTCGTTTTTCCATGAACCAAGTCCAACAGATATACGTTTGCTAATAAATAAAGCCTACGAGCTGTTAGTAAAATGTCCAGACACATTACATCCCAAACGTTATATGAAGGATTTCCAACCCATACCAAAGCATGTTTATCCAAAATTTTTGAACTATCCACGTGAATGGTTGGCAAAACATGAGCAAGATGTTGAAAAGGTGCAAAGGGAACAAAAGTGTATTGATGCGCGTATACGTCAGTTGGAAATGGAAGAAATGAAATTAATGGATCGTTTAGATAATGGTCTGCGCAATGAGGAGCATGTCAAGCAAGTCAAAAGTGAGTTTTTAAAATTTAAATTACGAAAAAAAAGTTTTAAGTTTTGTACCCAATAAGCAAAATAAGCTTGTTAGAGTAAGCTTATCGTAATTACTCTAGCAAGCTTCACCTTTGGAAAACGTTAACTAAATCACTGTAAAACGTTTGGAAAAAATTTTAAATGACGTTCGGAAAACAATGTTTAATAAGCGTCTTATTCATCGTTTTGTAAGCTTCTTTTTAAAACCAAAAAAAATGTCAACTTTGCCGAACGCTTTCATTACAGCTTATTTCATTGTTTAATGGGTAGCTTTCCTGAATGACAAAAAGTAATAAAGTCCAACTTCACGTGAAAGCGATTGTTATATGTATACCTAGAGGCTAGATTGCCCTATGTACAATAGTACATAACAATACTCAAATAAATTTAAAAAAAATTATTTGCAACTAACAATTGTAAAAAAATTAAAAGTGGCAAACGTTGGGAATCGAACTCGCAACCCTGTACAGCTATCAACTGGAGGATTGCGAGTTCGAGCCCCAATATGAGCTAAATGTTTTGTTAATTTAATTTATTATTTTTATTTTTTAATTTAATTTATTATTTTTATTTTTATGTTTTTTTTTTTAATTTTAAATTGCAAATATTTTTTAAATTTAACTTTCAGGTCGATTCTAAATAATTTTTCACTTTGCGGATTTTCTCATTTGCAGTAAGAAAATTATTTAGAATTTCCCTGTTTATGATTATTTTATATTTTCCGATATCTTAAAAAATATTTCGTAACATCAAATATTTCTTTCTATAGAAATGGAAAAGCTTTATCGCGACTCACTTAAGCGCGAAGAGGAACGCTTAGCTTGTCAACGCAAAATGTTGATGCTCTATCAAAAGGAGATACGTAACCGTAAAGCTGAAGTTGCAGCGCAAGTACAAGAATCCGAGCAGCGACAACGCGCTCTTCAAATGGAAAAAGATTTAGAATTGCTGATGCAAAGTATAGAGTGTGAGGTTAGCTATTCGTTTATTAAAAAGCTAAACATATTTAATGAATTTTTCTGATTTTATCTTAGCGCACGCGCAATGATGCTGACTTACAAGCAGCTGAAGAAGAGATACGCAATCAGGATATTGAGTTGTATGTGCAAAAATGTTTAAATGCACCACGCGCATGCTCGCTACGCGCTAAATATCATGGTGACATACAAAGATTGGGTCGTGAACGAAGTTTGCTTAAAGAACAATTACAAGAAGTAAGGCAAAAACATTTACATAGAAACAAATTTAACTGTTTGAAAACTGCATCTTCTAAAGCTTTAGTAATCCTTTTCAATTTCTTGACTTTGCTTGCATTAAATTTTTACAAAGATTGACTTTTAATATCTTCAACCTTTTTTTAGATTTCGAACTTGCAACGGCAACCTTTAAATGCGCATATACCAAGAAATACTTCCCAATTGAATACAATTGAAGAGAAAATAGAGGAAATTC
Organism: Campiglossa producta; assembly: GCA_964058755.1. Lineage (NCBI taxonomy): Eukaryota > Metazoa > Arthropoda > Insecta > Diptera > Tephritidae > Campiglossa > Campiglossa producta. The sequence goes on along the minus strand of CAXKVI010000004.1, from coordinate 108,504,239 downwards.
AACGTGAATTTAATGAAATTTTAAAATCTAATTAACACTTAAGCAATCTTAGACCTAGAAGCAGACTATTTTTTCGTAAGTGTTTTTCTATTTACTTAGTTGTAGATTTTATGTAGGCGAAATTATGACAATAATTATTGTTATTAGTATTTATATTGAAGATAATACTAAAAAATGTTCCATGTTAATTGAGAATTATTGTGTTGATTTGTTGATGGAAAATCCTATTGAATTTATTTGAAATCTGTTAACTACACAACACAGTTTAAACCGTGGGTAATTTAACTAAAAAAGGTTAAAACAACACAGAACATTTTTAGTACCATAATCAAGACTCTCAACATATGGGAAGACTGAAATGAGTAGTTAGAGACTTATTTTTATATACAATAAGATATTTTAGTAATCAGCTTTACCCGTATAACCCAATAAACACATTTTTTGTGAGCAAAAAGAAGATTATTGAGTGCAAGAACACTCTATATAAAAATGTTTTTCAAAAACGACCTATCTAAAAATTTGTTCGAGGAATTACCCAGCTCAGAATTTGTTTCAATAAAGCCCTATCTCAGAATATATTTAAAAACGACTTATCTAAATGAAAATTAAATAAATTTTCAGCTCAGATAGGGCGTATTTATTTAAAATTTGAAGTAGGGCAATGTTGAAAAAAAAATCTGATAATCGAGTAGGTTCAAGACTATTTATTTATTTGAATTGGTGTTATCGGTTCTGCTAGTTGAAATATAGGTTTAAGTTCTTGTTTAATATTTTTTATTAAAATAGATATGTGTATACATATGTATATGAAATGAAATGTTTGAATTTTACGTATTAGTACTAAATTTTTATATGCAAAAAATCGTGTATAAATTTAATCTATAACTACAAAAACTGGTTCTAACCAACGCACTTTGTGCCTATCAACTAGTTAAGTTTTATGAGCTTAGGTCACTTCATCAACAATTTTTTGTATTTGTATAAACATCCTTAATCACTTGCTATTATGTAAAAAACCATTTACTTCTTCTCCACTCTATAGGTGATTGGCTGTATTAACGATGGTTGACCAGTAGCTGGTACCACCATTGTTGGTATATTCATAACCAAATGCAATGTTGATGGCGGTATTTGTACTTGTGGCGCAACTGCTTGTAAATTGCCTAAAGGGAGGAAAAATGTAACAAAATAAATTAGTTTTCATCAAAACGAGATATTTGTGCAACAACATTGCTCTAGCAGCTGCTTCACTAAAGGAGACTGGAATTAATTCGGAAGTGGAATAAACAAAAAAACTAAAAATGCATTTCAGACAAGTACATATGCTTATAGCGCATTTATGACAAGCGGATAGAACTTATTCGGAAGTGGCATATTCAAAAAGATCAAATGTATTGCTGGGTGAGTGATTATAGAACTTTAAGATATGGATCGCGATCGCCTCATTTTATGATTCCCAAAGTACCTAACTAATTTCAGCAAAAAGGTCGACGGTTCTTAGAATTCTTCCAGTCTTGTTTCGCCATTAATTAATCAAGCGCATCCATAATAACTTACCATGGGCCGACTGCGGCATTTGTGGTTGACTTTTTGTGACCAAATCCTTTTCCAACTGCTTAATACGTGCACGCAATTTCTCATTTTCTGCATGCAGTTCACTATTGCGCCGCCTCAATTCCTTGTGCTCATTACGCATTTTGTTACGATAACGCGTGGCAGCCGCACGCCTGCGTACCATAGAGTCCTCATCGTATTTGACCGTACCTGGCGCTGCATTACGCGGTCGACGGCTGTTAGTCGTTTTCGTTGGTTGCACTGGTGCTGATGCTGTGCTGTGTGTTCTATTACCCATACTGAGTATGGCTTTAAGGCGTTCCTTAATGGGTAATTGTGAGGTAGGTGTGAGACTGGCGCTGCTTGGCTCGTGCTGCTGTTGTGGTATAGTAAGTGTTGGTGCTGTTGTTGTGGCGGTATTTGTTGAGCTGCTAGTGGTGGAGGAGGAGGTAGTTTTTGTGCTAAGTGGTGCTAGTTGCTTTGCATGACTCGACTTTTTTGTTGTTGGTCTCACTTCACTTGACGTTGTTGCCTTTGACTCTGTAGTTGATGCCATCTTTGGCAAAATAAAAGGCTTTACAGTTTGTATAGGTATAGCATTGTTAGCTAAGGCACCTAACGGTTTAGCGATTTCTAAGTTTGTAACCAAATTTGTATGTCCATTATTATCCGGGAAAGTCAATGTGATCAATTGCGGTTGCATTAATTGTATTGTGTTTGTTGTTGTTGGTAGTTGTATGCAGGACACCTCATTCACTGGCCTTTCTGCGATTGTGCGATATTTGTATATTTTACCATAACCACCCGCCGATGAAGTGGTCGAGTTATTTGAATTCTGTCGTGATGTGCCAATTTTATAAGCATCCGCTGCCGCATTCAGCAACTCGTCCACGCCTGGCACGTCCAATGTAACCGTCGTCGAGTTCGGACTATCTAGCGGTTTGCTAAGCATTTCACAACCTTGTATCGTCGCATCCATGAGCGGATATACCTGTGGCGTATGTAGTGAGTTTTCGTCCACATGCACCTCCACCGAGTCCAACTGGCGTATCGGTGTTTGTCCATTACTTTGTTCACAGGCACGTCGAAAGGTCTCATCAAATGGATTGACATGGCGCAGATCCTCAAACAGGCCCACCTCTTCGCAATTTCGAATGAGACGTGTAGGTGTTGGTGTTTGGTCAGCTGGGTGCGGAAATGGTTACATTATTTTTGGCGCATATTTACGTAATTTTTTAGCATAAATTGCTGTTACGAAAAAACAAAACTACTTACATCCAGCAAATAGATTTTCCGATTTCTGGTTGCTCAAACTCAAGTCCAACATCATTTCGTGCTTTTTTTCACGTTCACAATCGCTGCCACAATCAAATACCTTTTCCTTGGACAACTCCATTTTCCTGCAGCACGATGACGACCTAGTCTTTTTGTGTTTTGTTTTCTGGTCGTGGTTGGTGCAATAGTTCGTTTTGTTTTTATTCTTCTTTTATTCTGATCTCTCTTTTGTGCCATACATACAGCTTGTGATGAATATTAGCGGGCTAAGTACCTATGTAGGTAGTCGGGTTAAGCAATGTGTGTAGTCATTCACTTCTATTTTTAGGTGCAATTTACAGCATAATTCTAGTGAATTTTCAAATTACATACGTGGGGTTTACCCACATTTTCAGTCGAGGATCTGCGATCCTAGGTTACCTAAGGTGTGGTGAGGTGGGGTTCGGGGGCTTACAAGTTACGTGCTGTAGGAACGCCAGTTGTAAAAGTTGAATGAAATCCACGACCAGAAAGTTCATTGGGATAAAAAAATCGTTGCAATCGGGATAGTACCAGAAAGCGTTAGTTTCGAAGCGCACCTCATCCATGTCCGGAAAAGAACTGTCTACACCGGTAACACTCCTCCAACCCTTCGGATTTGGAAATGCTCAGCTTGGTTTTTGTCAAATCGTTCAGACAGCAGCCGTGCTAGTTATAGTTATCTTCTAATCCCGTTGAGGGATCTTAAATTTGGTTTTGTGAAGAGTACAGGTTCACCTTCAGAACGAAAGCTATCCCTAGGAAGTGTTCGGTTGCAGCAAGTTTTTGAATCATAAATGCCTTTTGTAAGTGTAACTTATGCGCCAAGTTTCGTAAAGGTATCTTCCTTTTCTGGGTGGGAATTAAGCTCTGTATTTAAATTTTTCTTATATAGGCCCAAGGGTGGGGGTGTACTACTAGGGATTGAATAAGGTGTGCATACCTTGTCAATCACGATATCTTAGAATTGTTAAAAAAAATCATAAAATAATTTTTTCAATGTTTCCATTTCATGTTATTCTTATAAAACCACCGTATTTGGGAGGTCAATCAGGCAGTATTACCCAAAATACTATTTACAGCATCGTCAATAATTTGGCGCAATATACCTCCTATAGTCTGTAATGTCTAGAGCTCCAGTAAGTCTCGACCGAGATTATATAGATTACTAGGGAGTATACCTGTGCCTAGTTAATCCGAGATCTTACCATTCCGAATGCAGACAGTTCTGTGTCAAACAGTTATCTGTTGTTTGGATGTGTTCTCTTTACAATGAGTTATCTAAAACTATATTCTTCAGGGACATATAGGACAAAAGTTATCGTTATTTAATGTGCTCGCATTTCTAGTGAATTTTTGGAATTCATATATATATTTTTTTAACGCAAGTGACCTCATGCTGGCATATTCTTTAGCCCGAAGATTATTTATATTTTGAAATCAAATGCATTTCTATTTTACAAATTAGTTACAATTTAAGTAATGTATGTATATATTTTACTAGTAGCTGAAAGCATGATTTTTTATAGTTGTGATGATGACAAGGTTGTTGTGGAAAATGCCGTCATCACACTTGATTTTTTTTTTGTGGCGTGCCCACATTTGTTTGTGACACCATATATGTTACAATGAACCAAAAATATTTAAGCATTAAAAACTTGTATTTTGACTTTGAATGTTGTTATTGTACCAAATAATATACTACATAAAGCAGTGATGGAATCTGATGTGACTGTTGTAGAAGCAACTAAATTAAATTCTAATAGAGCATGCTATGTAAATATGTTTCGTTGTTAGCATGAAGCGAGCTAAGCATCCAAGTTGTGTTAATCAAAGTTGGATGTCATGAGGCCAGAAGTATTCTGCAAAATGATGGTGATTTCACTTCTCTTGTTTTAATCTCGCCAGAATCAGACTTCCCACTATTCAACAAAATGTGGACCAGAGTGACTATATATGTAACATGCTCATACAATATGGTTATCCAACTAAAGGTGTTGATGAGGGTATTATTATGAGATAGGTCTTTTCCTTTATCTTATGTTGTATTAATGATATTGACCGATTTTGTAGACCATGCGGTCCAATAAGGAGTTATAGATATAGGGGGCCATTTACCCCGGGCCCGGGCTTCGGTAGGCCCGGGAATCTCAAAATTATTTTGTATGAAAGAAATTATCCAACACTCTCGACGAAAAAAAACGGTAGAAATTCTGTCAAAAAAGTGCAAATTTGTTGGCCGTTTTGCAAATTTCGAAAAATTCCCTTGAAGTTTGTGCAAATTTTTAGGGACATTTTTACTTGGTTTCTGTTATATAATTCGCAATATTTTAATAAAAAAAAAATTTTTTAGGTACCCCGTCTATCGAAATTCTAAAAGATGTTACTGCACGAAATAAGCTGGGAGGCACTAGCTTCGTTTCTTTCCTGCTAATTATGAATAATTATTCCTGTAAAAGCGTTTCTTGAACAAAACTAGCAGCGAATTCAGCAGCTTTTTGACATCTAATTGAGAGTGAGAGCGCCAATTCGCTGCAAGTTATTGCTGGGGATTTTTCGTCCAGCAGAAACTAGCAAGCAGGAACAGCTGATCGGTGACATAGCAAAACAACAACAAAAAATGTAAATTCAAATTATTAGCCAATCAGAAACGTAACCGCTGTTTTGTCTGCAAGTTTCTTCTGAACCCTGTTCGACGAAAAATTAGCAGAAATGAGATTTTGACAGCTTTTTAAAAGACTCTCTTCTGCTGACAGTTCTTTGCTGAAGATTTCAAGAAACAAAGCTACTGTATGTAAACATGTAAAAGATGGTAATTTTGATTTTGAGAATGTGTTCATTTAGTATGGGGGCCCGTATATTTTTTGATCCCGGGCCCGGCTTTTCTCTCGGTGGCTCTGGGATGGGGATAGGGATAGAGATAGGTATAGGGATATGGATTGGGATTTGGATAGAGATAGGAATAGCGATAGGGATGGGGATAGGAATAGAGATATGGGAAGGGAAAATGATAGGGATAGGGATGGGCTTAGGAATAGGGATAGAGGTAGAGTTAGAGATAGATATAGAGATAGAGGCAGGGGTAGGGAAATGGATAGGGATTGAAATGAGTATAGAAAGATAATAAGATGAAAAAGCAAAAAACAATATGATAGAGGAAATGCGGACGACGAAGGAGAAACGGTGTGGAGAATATGGATCTAAAATGAGGAGGGAGAGAATTAAATTTTATATATGCAGGCAAGTAAATTTACCACTGAAGCGGTATAGGTATTTTATACTTTTTATCTCGTATTTATTTATATGTTTTTTATTTATAACAAAATGTTCATGTTTTATACATAATTTTAAATATGGCTTTAGACGAACATGCATATATACTATACAATTTAATTTATAAAAAAATGCTTGTTAATTAAATAACATTAATAAGTAAATTATAAAAGCGTTACAATATTTTCTTCACTGCTTTTGTGGTGAAAAAAATCTCTTTCCCTTCTAAACACTTTCTCCCGCCATTAGGTTGGGCTGCGCGCTATGTGTCGTAAAGTAGTTTCCTTTTTTTTTTTATATAAATACTTAAGTATTAAAAGTATATGTATAAGTACACCCTTAAACTACAACGCCATGTGGTGAAGCCGACTGACTATTTCTCAAGTGGTAGAAGTAGGAATAAACCAGATATGTGCAATAAGCGAAGAGTACTGAAAATGAGAAAAAAACAAGAGTTAATTATAGAATATCTAATTTATGGTAGTAGAAAATATATTTTATCAATATCTCTGCAGCTGAGAAGTGTTAATTTTGCGGCACCTTATACATACGTACAAAGGTTTTTTTTTTTTAAACATTTTTTTAAGATAAAATTGGGTTTGTACTCACAAAATACCACGATGTATTCAAGCAGTATTAGAAATATGTTGTTGAAATATGCTGCCGCACGATAATCGCCATAGTTTAAAATTACACCCATAATCGCGAAAGGCCATTGAATGAAGTAGAGCGCCGCTACCACAAGCCAAACTAAAACTAGCCAAGGATTGCTCTGTGAAAAAAATATGATTTTAAATTTTTCATGTTAAATATTACAATAATTTAGTTTTGTTTTAAAAACTTATAAGATTTATAAAAACTAAACACAAAAACAAACATACCCATAGAACGCCAAAAAGTAAAGCCAAACCGCCAATGAGTTCTATGATAAATCCAATAAGCGAAGAACTGTAGTGCAAAGCTGAAACAAATTGATACATATATTAACAATTATTATTTTACATGAATGCTTTTCAATATAAAAAGATAAAAAAAAAAAACAAAAAGGCCCAAGCACAACTAGGTATACAAAACATAAAAATTGTCTATCCACAAGCTAAACACAAAAACAAAACCACAATTTCGTTGCATGTTTTGGCGGAAACTATGAAAAAAACAAACGCAGCTCACAAATACCTAAAACATATTAGACTGAACAAATAAACACATTTTTTTTTTTTGGGTGATATCCCACTTCAAAAACTTTTCAAAAACGCCCCACATAAATATCACAATTTTTTTTCAAAAACGCCTCATATCAGAGCTTTATTTAATAACGCCCTTTTTCAAAATTTGATTAAAAAAAGCCGTATCTCTGCTGAAAACGTGTTCAAATAGGGCGTTATTGAAAAAAATCTGAAATGAAGTGAAGTGAAAAATATTTTGAAATATGGTGATTTTCCACTCAGCAAACGAAATTTCATTCAACTCCCTTAAAAAATGTGTGTTTATTTTTTTCTACGTCGATTAGTTTGAAAACAAAATTTTCTTTTATTTGAATCACCCCAATCTACTAGTGTGTTCAAACAATGGTAGTAGTAAAACTTTTTTTTTTAACATGGGGTAATTCTATGGAGTTTTTTTGGCGGCCGCCGTGGTGTAGCGGTTAAGTGTTGGGCCTTCTACACCAAGTCGTGGCGGTTCGATGCTCGGCAAAAGTAACATCAAAAATTATTTAGAAAAAGAATTTTTATAAAACGGGGTCGCCCCTCCGCAGAAGGGTTTTGGCAAACTCTCCGTGTGTATTTCTGCCATGAGAAGCTTCTCAGCAAAAAATTCATTTGCTTTGCAAGTGCCGTTCGGAGTCGGCAAAAAACTGTAGGTCCCGCCAACTTGTAGGAAAACTCAAAAGCAACACACCACAAGCTGGAAAGAGAAGTTCGGCTAAAAAATCTCGTTAGAGGTTATGATAACCTGTTGGTATATTGCCCCCATTCGTGTTTTTTTTTTTGTTTTGCCGTTGATAAAGCGAAAAATTATGTCATTTCCTTTTTCCTCCTACCAGTTTCGATTTTTTTTTTTTTTTTTTGAAATTTTTTTGCTAAATAAGTTATTATACGCCAATTTTATGTTTATGAAACATGTGTGTATGAAATTATGGCTCGTTGACCCGAGCAAAATTCTTAAATTATTTAATTTTTTTTTTTTTTGACAACTACCGATCTCTTTACAAACCACCCTATGGGGAGAAAACCTAGGGACACCAAAAAGTTTCAGAAACCGTTCAGAAACCCGATGAGATTTTCAAAAACTGATTTCAGATTTCTCGTGTCACCCCAGGATTTCTCTATGGGGGTGGTTTGTTCAGAGATCGGTAGTAGTAAACATTTTTTTTTTTAAATAATTTTAATTTTAATAGTTTTAATTTTTTTTAAGTTTTTTTCTCAATAGCAATTTTTTGAACTATGAACTATCTGTATGCCGCTAGATATAAAAACCAAAACTAAATTATGGTTACTTGGCCCAGACGGGCATTATGCGAGGAGTCTTGGTTGGAATCCCAAAAAAAATAATTTTCTCTTTAAAAAATTGTTAAAACTTTTCTGGTTTAAAATTGAAACCCCTTGAAAACTGGTCTTCTTGAAAACTGGTCTAGATTTAATTTGAGACCAAATTAGGTTTCATCATATATGTATGTAGTACAAAAGAGTTGAAAGTTTAGGCTCAAATTTTTAACCGTGTATCCAACATCATATTGAGAACTCAAGAGTTATCAAAATATCTCAAAGCTAGAGAATACTTGGAAAATGATACTGGATATCAATTTAAAAACTATAAAGTTATCTAAATAACTATCTCTCTAGGGTTGGAGAAAGGTATTGGATATTAATTAGGGAACTGTAAAGTTTTACGCTCGAATTTGGAATATTTATCAATAATCATCTGGAAATTGATTTTTCGTTCCTATAGATCGTTTTCGAAACTCATAGGGTGTTGTTGAGCCAAATGTTGAGATAGGGCGCGGATTACTTCGCGATCTACTTTCAATTATTTACAAATTTGGATGTGTTGATCGATCATAGCTAAAATTTTAACGAATTTTCACTTTCAGATCACAGACGCGTTCGCCATCTTGGGAACGACAGTCTGTTTGTTTCGTAGGGCGAGGCTTCATAAAACACTAAGAATTTGAATTGTATGGAGATGTGTGTGCATTACTAAACAATTCAAATAAGTAGGTAATTTTTCATAATGAATCATCACTTATTTTACATCATTTTCACTTTTTTATTGTGAGAATTTATCCATTGGTTTTTTTTTTTTTAATTATTTTTTTTTGCGCTTAAATGTGTCAATGTTTTCACCTTTTTTTCGTTTACTTAATATTAGCTGTTTCTGTTTTGTGCTAAAATTCGCATTCCAACACACGATTTTTCCCTATTTTGATTTTCACTTACCACCCGGTCGCACAACAACACTCAAAACCAAAGTGATCAAAGAGAATATGGATATGAACAGGCAGGCATTACGCAGGCTGATATTGTAGAATGCTTGGTCTGTTACGTATTTCGGCATCTTAACTAACGTTTATAGAAACTGGTTTACAATAGAATTCTTTGAAATATTAACTTCTATATGTAGTATGTATGCAAGTGTGCATTCAGGTAAAAAAAAATAAGAAAACACTGAAATATTCCGTACAACGTTCCAAACGATCCGCACACGATCACGCTCAAAATTCAAACTAAAACCATTTGTGACTGAGTGAGATCACCAAGTTGGTTGTTGAATTGAAAAATCATTCATAAGAGCATAAAAACATCTAAATATCTCAACATTTTGACTGAGAGTTTTACCTCTTGACTGGCGCTCTGTTTTCGTTCTGTGATCGTGATGATGATCATCATAATATAAGATGACACTATTATAACATTCAAAACAAAAGTCAAAAAGTGAGATTGTAGATCATTAATCACATGTATGTATGTATGCTTGTATGCATTAAAATTGAATTCCAATTTTATTTTTGGAAATTTTGTAATTTTTATAGATATTTAGTAATTTAGTTTAGAATAAGAAGAGGTTTCTCTGAGTGTTTTTACTAAGCTGTGAATAGGGGCAGCACTCGCAGTGAGTGCACTAAGTCAAACTCAGAGAAATCATTAATATTGTTAAGTTAAGAGTCTTACCATTGGAAAATGTGAACTCATAGTATATCCTCTATACAATAGCTGTTCTCACTCATCTTTCCTCAAAAACTGCTGTTTTTGGCGGGAATTTTTTATTTATAGTTTACGTTTGTTGACTTTTATGAGTTATCCTTAAAATAAAACAAGTAAGGAAGTCTAAGTTCGGGTAAACCGAAAATTAAATACAAAGCTGTAGCTTTCGAAACGGGATAAAAATGTATGTGTAATTTAGCGCTGACTTTACTTACCCAAAATGATCCCAAAATGACTCTTAAATAATCCCAAAACAATCCTGAAATGATCCCAAAACATCACCAAAAAGACCCTTAAATTGAACCCAAAACGACCCAAAAATTATTCCAAAACGGTCCCAAAATGACTCCATGATGACAATGATAAAATGATTCCAAAAATACCCTTAAATGTATCCGATAAATGATACTAAAACTATACCAAAACAAGTAAGGAAAGTTGTCTTCGGCTGTGCCGAAGGCTATATACCTTTAATGAATAAGCGTCACGATTTTCACTGTTCGATCCCCAGTACAGTCTGTGTGAATTTAACTTTAGGTCATACCGAAATTATCGGAAATATCGATTATATGGGGGCGATGTGCTCTGTTGGTCCAATCTCATTGATTTTTAACATCGACATTCCACTTCCTAACAGAGCAATAGTTACGAAATTTCACGACCCTACCTATATAATTATAGGAGTTATAGCCCGAAATCCGTTTATCGGAACAATCGATTGTATGGGAGCTATATGAAATATTTATCCCATCTCAATGATTTTCAACATCGATATTTCACATATAAAAACATCAATACCTACAAAATTTCACATTACTAGCTCTTTAATTACAGAAGTTATAGCCCAAAATCCGTTCATCGGAACAATCGATTGTATGGGAGCTATGAATAGTTTTGGTCCGATCTTGCTGGTTCCGACGAATGCCTATTCTCATATAAAATAACGCCTCCATACCAAATTTCATCGAGATATCTCTAAAATTGAGGCACTAGTTTGCGTACAAACAGACGGGGGGACAGACGGACATGGCTAAATCGATTTAACTCATCGTCCTGATCATAATGGTATACTTATTAGTGGGTCTATCTCTTCTTCTTCTCATACTTACAAACATCGGACCAAAGTTATGATACCATTTCATGTTCATGAAAGGTATAATTATCTAATTACAGCTTTGTTCTATGAGAATAAAGACCGTACCTTCGCTGTTGGATTAACTACAAATTCTATCAGTTTTACCAAATTTTATAAATTAAATTTGACAGATCTATGAATGTTCAATCAACATTTTCGATTACACAGCCACACAAAAAAAAGTGTCGGGAGTAGGGGGATCAGACCATCCTTTTCCTATGTATTTTGACGACCTGAACACGAATCCGGTGTCCGTTTTGGTCCAGCACTTCTGGATTTTTTTCTAACCTCAAAAAATTCGTATACCACTAAATATTTGAAATGTTTTTTTGAGGTAAGAAAAAAATCCAGACGTGCTGGACCAAAACGGACACCGGATTCGTGTTCAGCGCGTCAAAATACATAGGGTGAGGGGGGTCTGACCCCCTAACCCCGACACTTTTTTTTTGTGGGGCTGCGTTATTTTAGGATCAGTTAGGGGTCACTTCGGGATAATTTTGAGGCTATTTTGAGATCATTTTAGGTTAAATTTTGGATCGTTTTGGGACAATTTTGGGATCATTTTCGGATCATTTTGGGTTCAATTTTGGGGTCATTTTCGGATCATTTTGGATTCAATTTTGGGAACATTTAAGGATCTTTCTGGGGTCGTTTTGAGATTATTTTAAGATTATTTTAGGGTCATTTTGGGATAATTTTCGGGTCATTTTTGGACCATTTTGGGTACATTTAAGGGTCTTTTTGAAGTAATTTTGGAATCATTTTGGGATCATTTTGGGATCATTTTTGGGTCCTTTTGGGTTCAATTTCGGATCATGTTGGGAACATTTAAGGGTCTTTTTGGGATAATTTTAGGATTTTTTGGAATTATTTTAGGGTCATATTGGAATCATATCTATCAATTGATGACATAATTTTGATCGACACACAAAATTTGATCAATAACTTAACTCATCGCCAAATTAGGTGTAAGTTTATAGCACTGGAATTGGGACAAAAACAATAAATCGACCCAATAAAAAGGCAATATGTGTGCTTTGAAAAAATTAATTATTATTCTACTTTCTTTTCAAATTTCTTTCAAGAACCACATTTTTTGTCTTTACATTTTTTTCCTCTAATATTAATTATCTCCGCTGATTCATTATGCAAATTGAATAATTTTGAATCTACAGGGTGCCTCTTATGACTTCATCAGCAGTTGACCTTCTCTTGCTGCAACTACTTAACAAATGAAATCATCTCTCAAATTCTCACGATTAACATTCGCTCACTCGCTCAGAGGCAAAATGAGATCATGATTAGAAAGATGATGCGCCAGCTTGATGAAACCTTATTAATGCTTCTAATATCTATGAAAGTATGCCTGTACGGCTGTTATCCATAACTTTCTGAATTGAATTATACGATTTAACGGGTATTCTTCGTATTGATTGCATACTTAAAGATAAAAAAGCTGTTTGGCGCGACGCACAGTGGCATTTTTTTTGATAAATTTGTCGCAAATTCAAATATAATGCCACACAAAAAAGAAAAAAATGTACATAGAAAAATGCTTTGTAATATTTATTTCGTCTTTAAATCGATGGCTGAGTGGATTATCACCCTAATTGAAAATATACAAAAAAAACCCATAACTTATTTGTCAATAACGCTTTATTTCATAATTTCATTCAAAAACGCCCTATTTCTGAATTATATTTCAACTTCCCTTTTCAAAAATTTGTATTCAATAACGCTCAGTTGAAAATGTATTGAATTTTCGTTTAGAAATGGTGCTTTTGAAACTCATGCTGAGATAGGGCGTTTTTGAACCAAAATTTTAAATTGAGCGTTTTTTGAAAACAAATTTTGAAATTATCTTCAACTCAGCTGTAACGCCATTTTAAAAACCTTTAGGGCCTATTTCCATTCGACTTTTGCCTTGCGTTTCGTACCTCGCTATAGTCGGTCGGGTGAACATTAATACCGAGAAACTCTACTTTGAGTTCGGGTTCGCCATCTTCTCTGATAAATTTACCCTTTTGACGGGGCAGAGAAGTGCTCCCTCCATAATCAATGAACTCGCCGAACATCTTAGCTTAAAAAATTCGCAGAGTCTGCCGACGATATTTTCGCTCTTTACCAAATCAAGTTTTTCACATTCATGCCTTTATGATTAAACTTTTTTTGTTCGGAAATGGAGTTTCGAACTAACATTTTTTTTTTTTTTGATTTGCCGGTATCCAAGTACTTCGTCTGTCTATCGGTACTTGGTCCCTCTGGTTTAAGTTGTCTGCTAAATTCATTTAGAGAAGTTTATCTGAGCTATCCTAATATGTGGCCAAAATCTTCCTCTTTACCCATCCTGATGTTAAAATCGTCAAGCACGACCTTGTCATCGTGTCTGTTTCGTGGCAAAAAATTCCTTCTAGCCCGACTGTCGCTAAAATTAGAATTTTTCAGGCTGAATATCTCTTAAATTGTTCATGGAAAGGGGCCTAGAATTCGGTAAGGAGATAAACGATACAACTCTCACAAAAAAGTTGGAGTTATCGGAAATGCGGGCGTGGTAACACTCATAAACCAAATTTTTTATGCTGAATATCTCTATAAGTCTAGGAAAGTTTCTGAAAATTGGTACACGGATTAGAGTGGATCGATTTAAAAAGAAACAAAATTAAACTGTCTGAAAGTCACATAATTATGATAAAAACAGCAATTCTAAATATTCTCCCAGAATTTTTCTCCCTAGGAATTTTGCATTCTTTTCGAAAAATTCTTTCAATTGCTTCATCTAGGAAAATTTTAAGTATTTGAAATCATCTGTTTTGCCAATTGACATGATATGCGAATTTTAAATTTTGTTTAAGTCATTAAATTAGTGGATAATTTTTGGGAGAGGGAACAAAATCCGTGCGAAATTTCATTTAAAATTGGCCTGAACAATTCTAAGTTATTTCTATTCTTGAACAGATATTTCGCCCTGCCTAATCGGCACGATCCCTACCTTATTAATTCTTATCAATTTCGTTTCGAAAGTCTCACGAAACTGGCAGGTTTGATCAAAGTCAAATTCGTCTTTGATAGTAAGAAATGAACGCATTCTCTACGAAAATCAGCCATCGAGCTGCGTGTCGCTACCAATTGTATCTGCGCTTGCATTTTCCATAGCTGTATTTGCATTAAACAATTTGGGGTTAACTAATATGACATGAAACGTCTGCTTGTAGCGCTCCACATTTCCCCCCACACAATAAAAACGCCATTATTTTTTACATATATGTATTTATTTAACAAACATAATTGCACACAGTAACTGTTGGCGAGGCAATGGATGAGAAGGGGAAATTTACTGCATGTACTTGTATGTATCTATGTATTTGTCATGCCTCGAAATACCATCACCAACACCAACATTAAGATACCATCCGTCTTTCAGCTAATATTTCTTGTATACATTTCTTTAAACATCTCGTTATCATCATTACAATTATGGTTACTGACATACATATATACTTTCTTTCATTAAATGTAAATATAATCATTCAGTTAGTAAGCTGCTTTAACATTGCAATTTGTTTCTTAAATCATGTTCTTTACAATGCTGCGTAACAACAACTTCAATCAACAATTTCTCTTTCGCATGTAGTTATGTAATGCGTGTAGCTTTTTTATATAGTATATTTATGTATGTATTTTCTTTTTAATTAAGGGTATGTCATACTAATGCAGCGAGCGCGCATAAATATGCAATTTGTCGCCTTTTACTCTTAGGTTTTTTTTTTTTGCATATTGGCTAATAGTAATTGAATTATAATTAGAGAGTAACATAATAATGATGGGTAATTTTAGTGTGGATTTTTTTTGTTTTTTTTTTCCTTGTGTTTTTTAACCTTTTTTAATTTGTTGTCACATAATTATAAAAGCGGTTTTGAGTTGGAACACATTCTTTCTGTTTTCATTCTCTACCTCGCAAAGTAGTAAATTTTGATGGAAGTTTTTTGCAAAATCAAATATCTTGGCAACGATTAGAGCTGGAGTATAAACCAAGAAGCAATTTAGACTGAGCCAATGACTTTTTTTTTTTAAATAATTTTGATGAATTTAATTTTTCAGAATGGCGAAAAATGGTAAAAGTTACAGATGTAAATATTAGTTTTTAAAGGTCTATCAGTGCTAGTTTAAATTTATGAGTACTGAACTCATATATGGTATAAAAATGCAAAAAAAAAAAAAAAAAATAACGTGCACATTTTTGTAGGAAATTGAATTCCCTTTCCCCTGACCTCCCTTTCAGACTAGCTGTTTTGGAGCCATCTAGTCTCAAACATTGGTATGTTTTTTCCAATTTCCGGTTTTGCTTTCAAAATTTGACAAAAATGCTATTATCTATTTAGAAAAAAGACAAACACAGATTTTGAAAACAAATTAAATGGTTTAGAAAAGTTGAAAAACGCTTTTTAAGTTGTTTAAAAAAAAATAATTTCTTTTAATTTTTTTGTTCTTTTTGAATCCTTTTTCATGTATTTTTACGACCTAATTTCATCAGAGTTCTCCTATCGGATTGCGGTTCGACTCTTGCCTCAAAAAGCAAAGGCGGTTTTTGTTTTTGAGGTTAAGGCCGAATCTATATCTATCGTTTTAAGGCCGAACCTGGTATCGGATTCGGATTTAAAAATTTTCTTTGATAAACTATTTCTTTCCTTTTTATAAAAAAAAACATACCAATGTTCTAGTCTAGATTATTCGAAAGCATCTAGCCTGGGAACATCTAGGGACTTCGATTTCAATATTTGAAGGTAAATTTGTTTTTTTATCTCAATAGTTTATCCGTTTGAGACCAAATATAAAATCAGTAATCAAT
Source organism: Campiglossa producta (assembly GCA_964058755.1). Lineage (NCBI taxonomy): Eukaryota > Metazoa > Arthropoda > Insecta > Diptera > Tephritidae > Campiglossa > Campiglossa producta. Next base: position 108,487,936 of record CAXKVI010000004.1, on the reverse strand, counting down.
AGTAAGATTCTAATTTTTACAGTATTTTTTCTCCATTTATACTTTTTTTCATTTGGCCTGTCTAATATTCTGGTATCGGATTCGGATTTAACAGTCAATTTTTTTCATAATCTGTATCTTTCATTTTTATAAAAAAAAAAACATACCAATGTTCAAGTCTAGATTATTCGAAAGCATCCAGCCTGGGAAAGATTTAGTCTAGACATTTTTTGTAAGACTTCGATTTCAATATTTGAAGGTATTTTTTTTCATCCCAATCACTTTTAGACCAAATATAAAATCAGTTCTTAAAAATGTAAGCTAACAATGATAGGCCTCTAAAAATTAATATTAGAATTCTAACGTTTACAGTATTTTTTCGCCATTTATACTTTTTTTCATTTGTCATAGTCTAATTATCACATATACAAACTATATACGATTCTTAAAGTTTGGATTCATACTTGACACTAGCTCCATTTGCTGACAAATATCTATTTGATTTCGCGAAAAATCCGCAAAATTTCCCTACACTCCAACGCTTTTATTTTTGCAACATATATTTTATCGATCACGCTAATATCTTCTCTCTCGTGATTACATTCCTTCTAACATTTTAAACATAAAACGGGAAATTACTTTTTTTAGTTGTAGCTGTAGTACTGCTATGATTACTGCTGAGCGTGTACGTCGCTTCATGCACATGCGTCTGTTGCTGTTGATTATTATAATGCAATAACTTGAAATGACAAGCCGCTGTAACACGACTGCTAAAACCACTACTACTCGACTCCAATTCACCGGCTACCTCGCGTATTGCAGTAACTAATTTTCACCTAGGCGTTGTACTAGTGGGCATCCGCTCTAAGAAATCTTTAGCTAAAACATCTTCGACTTCAGTTAAACAGCTGGCAACTTCCTTATCGATATCAGCATGATTATGTGGATTGGGACAATTTACGCTTAATGTTGAAAAGAAACCATATAGATCTTGTAGTGTAGTGATTTGTTGGCAGGTGAGCATTAAATGACGCCCGCGTTTAACATTATTTGTCTGAAAGAGAGAAGTGAAATTTAAAATGAGTTGGAGAGAAGTGAAATTAAAATTTTTTTGAGTAAGAATTAACTAAAGGCTGGGAGTGAAAAGGAAAGGATATAGGAAAAATTGGTCAGTTTCAATTAAAAGGGAGAAATATTGTTTATAAAAAGTTTCTTTTTCTCTCCCAGCCTTGTTCAGTAAACATCACAATTCTACTGCAATGCAAATAATATTTTTTCCTAAATAATCAACTACAACTCACCGGAGAATGCACAGCATATTTCATATCCATCAAACGTCCTATGCGTCTTATATGCGGTACATAGATTGTCGTTGGTAGCGTGGCAGTAGCCATTTGCTCATCAGCATTACCATTCATAATAGGCACCTCTTCGTGTGCATCGAATTCAGTACCCACAAAAGCCCAGCGATACATTTGGAAATGTGGTAAATTGGTGGCAGGCAACACGCAGCCCAATTCGAGCAGTTTTGATGCTTCCAATTGCACCGAACGCCAATGAGTCAATTGATTTTGTGAATATATACCATTTGCTGATGTATTTGATGACCAAGAGACATCCATGCCGGAAAGTAAGCGCATCTGTTGGCTGTAAAGAGAAGTGAGATTAAAATAAATTAAACCTTAGTATCGCTAACTCAAATATTATAAGTGGTAACTCACCTTAAGTCCTCGCTATCGGATTTCAATTCCTGCTCCATAGCCAGGAAAACGTGTACCATTTCAGCGATTATAATGGGCCATAACGAAGTGACATGATCCGCAGACATGCGTAATAAGAGTACGCGGAAGCATAGAAAAACTGCCGATTGCACTGATGGCACGGTAGAGAGCAGACGCAAGCTGTTGGCAAGTTGTTCTAAACGGAATATAAGTTGAAGATTAAAAGTTATTGGAATTAAAATAAAAATAACTAAGATTCAACACTTTAACTGAAGGTGAGCTCAATTGAATCGAAATTATTCAAATTTACATCTTCGCACTTACCCTGTATCTCAGGCATATACTTGTGATACTGATCGAATTCACTACAGAATATTACAAAAGCCAAACGCTTCAAGAGCATAGAACGCTGTTCATATTCCTGTTCACGCGATGTAAATATATTTAAACTGCCAGTTTGTGTTAGCGATACACGACTCATCAATTCGCGGAATGTTGTATTATCATATGTCATAAGGCTATCCATTATTTGTTTCCAGAAAGTCAAACAAGAAATATCCAATTGGAAGAAAGAATTATCGAGCAACAAATCAAGCATATCCTTACGCCACGCCTTGCGCGTATATTGATAACCGCTTAAGCTAGCCAACAGACTCGAGCATGCATAGAAAGATGGTACATTGCGCGCGGTATGATTCTTCAGATACGGTGTAATGTTATACAAAAGCGTCGTTATAATATTCACAACTTTGTCTTTCTCTTGCGAACCGTAAGCTACATCCAACAAATTAGCAAGCGTGGCCGCTAAAACACTTTGCGCTTGAACTGCATATTGTTGCTGCTGGCCGCCAATACTGTCGCGCACGCTACCCTCTGAGGTGACGGGTGAAATGTCTTCCTTGACGGCAAGATTGCGCCGTAACCAAGTAGTTTGTTCCAAACAAGAGCCAGCTACATTTGAGAGTGAGTCTACTAGACGCGCGGTGACATCATGCAAATCGCGTATATCTTTTTTGTCAGAGAAGGGCATTTGCGGACAGCGTTGCACGAATTCATTGAGTAACATAAGTAGCACAAATTGTGCAGGTGCTGTTAAGCTCAAACCATCACGCAGCAGGGCCAATAGTGAGCTCCATGAATCACCAAGTTGTGGGGCTGGCGCTGATTTCATATAAAAATAGAATAACTCCAAAGCGCTTACTTCTATAGTCAAATGTACGGGCGGGCGGTGTATGGGTGGCGGATTGCGCACAACTTGATGCAGCGTTTGCACAAAGGAATCCATTGGCATAACACGTATGCTAGAGACGAGCGTTACAAGACTTAACTGCTCCGGGCATGCTTGTGGCGCCGAATTGCGTTGATACTGTTCGGCAATACTCAGCGTAGAGAGCGGCCGGGCGCGTTTGTTATGAGCTTCACCACGTTCTTGCCATGTAACTGCCACAGCGGCGAGGAAATTGACGCCATGATGTAGTGATACAGGCGAGAGGAATTCCATTAGTTGTTGTTTCACTGGGCGCACTTGACCCAATTCGCTATCCCAAATAGCAGCGACGCTTGTGACAATGCGCGAGAGGTGAGAGAGAACGGCGTTACGCGCAGCTAGTAGTTGTGGATTACGTGGCGCTTGCGCTTCGGTTGATTGTGAAGTGGTGGCGGCTGCAGCGGCAGCAGCGCTCGATAGGAAGGAATGAACAATGCTGTTGAGTAACTGGCCTGTGTTTGAACTTTGCGCAGAGACGCTAGTCTGTGGATAGGCTTGATTGAAGAGATGTGAGAGCGTTGTCTGTTGTGTGTTGTCCAGCAAGCAGTAGTGACAGAGTATAGTGATTGCTTCTAGTTGTGAGACGACATAGTCTGGCGGAAAGCCATTCTGTTCTTTGAGCGTCAGTTTGGCAATGCGATCAATGTTGTGACATAGTTGATGCACGACGCTTATGACGATGTTTGTGAGCGAGCCACAGCTGAAACAATTCAGCGACGCTGTAACCAAATCAGTCCAATTGCGGTGCAGATGACGCAGCTGCTCATTTTGTAATGCGCTCAGCACCGCAGCCAAAAACATTGGTTGTTGACTAATCAAACAGTTGGGCAAGTATTTGACATTGTTGGCGCTTGCATCGCTTGCAATATTTGACAGGCGCGTTGGCGATATATTGCCGCCTGATGAATCAACGTTATTCGCATGCGCGCCACTGCCGCCGCCTTCTTGCCTCAACAGCTGCACTTCATATTCGAGTTTTATCACAGACATAAGTAAGCGCAGCAGCTGCAATTGCAGCGACTCAGCATGCAATTGATCATCTAAAGGGTTATTGAAGTTGAGTATGCGCGCGGGCAGCGTTTCAGCGCGTTGCTGCTGCTGGCGCTGTTGTACGTTAAACATGCTCACCGATGAATTGAGACAGTGCAATATCACCTTCTGCAGCTTACAGCGCGCCATCAAATCGGCTATATAACATGCGAGACCCTTACCCATATCGCGCACAATATTGATTAGCTCAGCACAGATCAGCGCCAACAGCTCAACGCTTTCCAATTGAACGCGACAATTACCCATTACATCCTCGGCGTTTGGCGCATCTGCAGCGCTCTCCGCATAACGCGCATCATGATGAAAGAAGCCGCGCGCATAATAGAGACAAATTGTTACCAACACTTCCAAATGCATACAAGCGCGATAGCTTTGCGCATACTCTGTATTACTAATGCTGCCAGTAAAGCCTTTGCCCTGCATACATTTACGATGTCTTATCAGCAACTGCTTCAGTGACCCACTCGACACAGACGTGGTGATGGATAAACAAAGAAAAGTGCGCGTGTCACATGTGATGATGTTGCGTAGCGTTTGGAATGCGTACAACGTTTGTTTAGTATCGTAGGCGCCTCCAGCATAAATGAGCATGTGCTGATAGAAGATAGGCATTTGGTCTGCATTTGATAGGCGCGTAGTAGCTTCGCTTATGCTCGAATTGGCGCTTTTCATAGATGAGCGTTTGCTGCCAGCGACATCAGCTTCAAGCGCTTGCTGTTGCGCCGCCGCATTATTTTGACGCAATATTTGTAAATTTTGTTTGCTCTTTTCAAGGGTTTCCTGTGTGAGCGCCCAGCTGCCAGATTTTTGACTGTTAGGCTTTTGACTTGTTTCTAAACTAAGCGCTCGTCGTTTATCCTCCACATTGATGGTGGATGTGGTTGTAAGTGAGTGTGATTGAGATTGTGAGCGCGACTCGTAGTCATCATCATCGGCTTCGACGTCGCTTTGTAGCAATGAATTACTACTAATATGCTCTTCCTCCTGCAGGCTATGCGTTGCGCAAGCATGAGCGGCGTTGTAGCTATTATTGCTATCCGTAGATGTTTTCGAAATGCAGCTCATACGTTTCTTGTCATGACTGCCAGCTTTTTTCTTATGTAATTTAGTCGTGCCTTGCGAGCGTCGTTGCTTATTTTTGCTGGATGTTTGTTCATCTCTCGGTCCATCACTGTGTAGTCCAGATGCTGCTATAGCCTCCACTAACTCTTTATTGATAGTCTCAACCGTTGTTGTATCGCTAGAGTTACCATTATTTGTGGCATTGAAATATTCATCGGCAGCATGCGCTGAATCATCAAGCACTGCACCGTGAAATGAAGAGTGTTCGTCTGTTGTTGATGTGACTGAGGCTAAGCTCGAGTCGCCGGGTGTTTTTTCGCGTGTTAATCTATATGTTTTGCGATTCTTCGTGCGTTCGTGCTGTGTTAGTAACTCAGTTACGCGCTCGCAGTCACCAGCGAAACGCTTTAGGTTTGCACCATTTGCTGCGCCAGCGCTCGAGCTCATCGTTAAACTGTCGTCTTTCTCAACGCTCGTTTCACGATTTTCCGATTCCGAATCAAACATACTGCTCTCCGAGTCATCTGTATAATCGTGCTCGAAGTCATGTGCATCGAGATCCTCTTTTTCATCATCTTCTTCTTCAGGCACCTCCTCATCACCACGTAACTGCTGCTGCGAAACGGTAGCTGTCATGTGCTGTGTTTGCTCCTTCGATTTTGTTTTGGCGCTCTCACGTAACTCACACTCTAACTCAGCGCTGACCTCATCATCAAAATCTGGTGAATTATCTAAAGGATTAACAATCAAGCCTATGTTAGAGTCTTGCATTTCTGTTGGCGCAATTTGTTGGGTTGGCGTTTTATCGCTCACAAAATTTGATGTTTTATTTTTGCTGCTCAATGTCACGCCGAATATTTTCTTATGAAAACTGCGTATGGGGCTGCGCTTCTTATTACTTGATGTATCCATATGATACTTAATATTACCATATTCTGAACTGATCGCATAGACATCGCGTTCTAGTGAATTATCACCTTCACGCTCGCCTTGCTGTAGCTTGTCGCCCACCATCGACTGTACGCCTTCAATGCCGCGTTCCTGCTGCAACAAGTGCAAATGCATCACGCTGATACGCTTCGTTTGCGCACTCAACAAAATCTTGTAGAGGGGCTTAATGAGACGTGACAAATCACCGCGCAGCAATGCCGACTGTAACCATTTTGTGACGCATGTACGTAAAGACATATATTGTGGTAATGATAGCGTATCCAACACCTTTAGCAATGTTTTCTCAAAGCCCTTTGAAGGTTGTTTATCACGTCCTAAATGCCAAAGTAATTCAAATTTACGAAAACTTTTCGATTCACTCTCTTTCAACTGTTCGATGGTAGCGCGTGGTACTGGGCGCGCTGGTGAAGCACATACAAGCTGTAGGTCGCGTGCACGTTCATAGCGATAATTACGTAGCGAAGTTTGTGGCAGCATGCTGCTATATTGTTCGCCCCAACCAGTGGTTGCTAACGCATCAGCAGCGGCGAATTGTTGATGCATGCTATGTGCATACATTCGATTGCCTATGATGGTTTCAACCAAACCGCTCTCCAAACAATTGTGAAGCTGATAGAGTAATGATGTTATTTGTGCAGGATCTATACCTGCTTCACCCAAGTAATTCCATAACACAGAAGTGACTAACTGGAAGATGCGTGTTTTGTGTTCAATGTAGCTGACGTGTCCAAATTTAAGCAGTGGAAGCATTACTACAAAGGTGACGCCTGGGCTAGTGGTGTGCTCAATTTGAGACTTGAGTAGGCTGTGGAAGAAGTTGGGAAAGATTAACAATAAATAGTAGAAAGTCGAATCGTTTGTTAAAACGTGTTTTAATACTTAATCAAAAAACTATGGGTCTCATCCATAAAAGGCGAGCACTTGCTCACTATCTATTTTTGATTCAAAGCTAGGTATTTTTGGTTTTGTAATAAAAACAAAGAAGCTACCTCTTACTTGCCTGAGAAAAACTTTTACGACTTACCGCAACAACTGGGTATACATATTTTAGTACTAAATCAATACATACCTTATTAAATCAAAGAGTGTTGTGATTACTGCCAATTGCAATTCTTTATCACTTTCTGTATATGCTGCTACAAGGCATAACACCTTCAACCAACTCGGTATCTCTTTCTCATTTTTATCTAATACAATATTTTTATTACAATTGGGAAATGTTGACATTTCCACAAGTAAATTAGCAGCCAATTTAATGGCGCTACGTAAACTATTCGATACACGCAAATCCATAAGCATTTGTATATGCCTCTCAGTTAGTTCATCACATTTTTGTAGAGCAGCATTTGGTGTTTCCTCGCCATCATCACTAGCATCGCTTGTAGTTGAATCAGTGCCAGTGGATGATGCGTTCATAGTGTGGCCCAAAGAACGATTGAGTAAGCTATGTAGCTGTTTGGAACGACTCATTATGTTAACGCGCAAAGTATCGAAGAGACGTTCAATTTCATGTAACCGTTCGGCGCTCAAATCTTCAATAATTTGTTCATTTTGAAAAATATGCTCAACACTCAACGGTTGATCACGTTCAACTTCGACTTTAATGCGACATTTTTCTTCATCCACAGCTGTGGTGCGTTTTATTTGTAATACGTGGCGTGTTAAATACAGCTCGAAAAATATTTCGTATTGACGTATACATTTCTCTAAGATTGAGAATTCCTCTTCGTTATTGCCATTGACATCATTATAATCGAATATTAATTCGTCAACGCGATCTTTCGATAGCTTTTCAGTAGCTGGCGCACTTTTCGGTTGATCATCGGTTTCATCTGTTGCCGACTTATGTGCACCTGGCTCTAGGGACTTGGGACCGGTTAAAGTTATATCCTTGGGACGCGTTTTTTTTGGGCTAGTGCGTATGCGCATATATGGCGTTTTTGCTTTTGATTTTAACTTTTTAATGCTTAATGGTGTATCTAAATCTGAAGAGGATTGTGGTTCGATTATTTGACCAGTATCGGGACAAATCTGTTGAAGAGTTTAAGGAAGTTGAGTAAGATAATTTTTTATGCACGTTTTTCAGTAATAAATACTACATACCTCTTTATCTAATTCTGACAACTTCGATGTCGATTTGGCCTTCTTCTTTTTTGGACTTTTGCGATCCATATTCTGATTAGAGTTCGAGCGCCGCATTGGCGGTTCTGTGTATGCGCTATGTGTGGAGCCCTCTTTATGTCTGCCATGTGTTATGCTTTCATCACCCGAAAAATGATTTAATTTCGAATCGGATTTACTTTTCTCCAGTGCATACATTGCCCCAGCAACTTGCGCTATGGAAGTATTCTTTAGTACAGCCTTGTTGGCGCTGGCGCCTTTTTCATCTGAGGACGAGTAATAGCCGTGATTGGTGGCGCCGCGTGGCATCAACTTTATGGGGCTACTGTAGGGGAGACAAAAGGGTGATATATCAAATAACAATCATTACCCATGCTTTTGAAAAAAAAAATCAGCTAACATTTTTTTTGCTTGATACCTGGAAAAGTCGCGAAATTATCCCGGGGAAAAATCCGAAATGATACGAAAACGATCCAAATTTACCCCGAATGCAATCCGAAACTATCCCGAAAGAGTTCCAAGTGATGCCAAAATGATTTAAAAAAGGCTAAGGAAAATTGCCAAAATGGGGTCGAAAACCTTCCGATATGATTCCGAAAACAATCTAAAATGGTCCAGGGAAAGTCCAAACAAAATCTTGAGATGGTCCCGAAAATTTCCAAAATGATCCCGAAAGCAATTCGAAATTACCCCGAACAAGTCTCGAAATAATTTCAGCAAAGCCCTTAAATGATTCCCAAATGGTCGCGATAAGGTCCGGCTATAATCCCAAAAATAATAAGAAATGGTCAAGTAAAAGTTTCGAAAACAAGTCCGAAAAAGCCCTAAAATAATCCCATATTTTGGAGATGAACGACAAAGATAAATGTTCGCGAATGGACAAATCTATGCCACTTGTAGCTTCACTTAAGAACGCACCTAAAATGTTGTACCTATCATTGCCGAACGCGAACTTTGTGGATTGAGAGAGGAAATTAAAATGTGTGTAATGTTCAAGTTCGCGAAGTGAATGTTTCCAAAGCTTTGTATCCAAAAAATGATGAAAACAGTCTTTTATAATATACTTACGTAATCATAGGCTGCACTCGCGATACAATTTTCATGCAAAGCTTCAATGAAGCCGTAACTTCATCACTACTTATATTATCCAAATGTAAGGTAAGCATTTGCGTAATAGCTAAGAATACTTTTGGCAAATAAATGCGTGTCGTTTCGTTATACATTTCTAAAGAGATTGTTTCCAAAAGAAATTCAGTAAGATAACAAATTTCCACCAAACTGGGATCGCCTGAGCCGACTTCACATTGAAACTTTGATTCGGTGCTGCCACGCGAAATACTGCGTGATAATTTTCCTCTTGATTTAGAGTTGTTAGCGGGTTTGTTGGTCTAAAAATAAATAAGCTTATTGAATGCGTAAACCTTTTTTTAACCATCACACTCACCTTCTTGCACGATTTATCATACATGCTTGTCATAAAACTCCAAATGTATGCCGGATCAAATGTGGCGAAGAGTAAATTGGCTGACTTAACCACCTCCACATTGCTACCACTCGATAGTGTCATTGTACGTATAATATCACATAGCACATGATCTAATACAGCGCTACCAATTTCTGCTTTATCCAACAATGAAACCATAATACGATAAGGTTTTAAATCAACCGGTGTACACTCCAAACTAAATTTCAATGTACAAATCAACGATTGTATTACTATATGTTTAGAATGTTTTTCAAAATATGTTTCTTTTGCACTTGTGACTGCGTTGCCATCCAAGGATGTTGTATCATAATTTGGTGAATTCTTAGCCACCTCACTACCCAGCAACCAGGAGTACAAACGTCGATTCAATGACATGTCACGTCGTAAAATTGTATTCAAACCATTTGTGACCAATTTAATAAGATCCGATTCAGTTAAATAGATGGTATGCATGGGAAAACCGAGCAAAAGAAATTCTAATGTATTGCGTTGTACTAAAATTACGCTATCGTTGAGGCAAGCGCATAAACCAGACATCATTATATCACGATTATGCCCCATAATAAATACTTGCTCTTGCATGCTGAGGCGTTTATTGAAATGCTCCAGTAAATAGGTAACGGCTGGTAAACGTATAGATGCATTCGTAGCCATACATTCCCAGAGTACAGTGTAGAAATGCGTGGGATTGACGGCAGCGCAAACTTGTGTCAGTAGCGAGTTGGTGCGATCAAAGTGATCCAAGCCATTCTCATAGCCAGGCAATACGCCACTCAGAAAACCACTAAGCGCTGGGCGTAGCTTATCTCCTAATGGTACAAAATAAGTTTCGTAAATGCCTAGCAAGGCGGGACGTACATTCATAGCAGCATAACCGAGTAGCGGAAAGAGTCCAGCACTAAAATTGAAGTAAAGAAGGAGAGTTTTATTAGACGAAAAAAAAAGAATGGAAAATATAAACGATATACCTGTAGATGAAAAGTTCTTGTGCCAAACGTTCTGCGCCAGTTTTACTGAAGATCACATCGTAAGTCTCCAATGCTTTTAAATGTACACCAGAAGGCAGTGCTGGATGCATACATTGCGCTAAACGTTTTGAGATTTTTATGCGACGTGGTATCACCTGATATTGTGTATAGCTGGATATAGCCTGTAACGATAGAAAATAGCGAATACAATTTCCTAAAAGCCACATCAAAGTCAGTAAGGGCCTCTAACACCATCTGCAGTTAGAGCAAACTGGCACGTCATCTGACAGATAGCCGGACGATTTTTGTCAACTTAACTATCAGTTAGTAATAACTGTGGATGGTGAAACCCGTCTTGAAATCGGCAAGGCATTGATTGCTCAAAGCATTTTCTGACACAATATGATCTATGCTTTGTATGGAAGAGGATGAGTTCAGAGTATTACACTGCTTTAAGAATTATGTCTTACTCCTCGTAAACCCTTTTTTCAATCAAATAAAAATTTACTTTCTTCATCTATAAAACAAAAATTTGACCAGAGAACTCATAAAGCGATTTAACTTTAGACCCAAACTCAATTGTTTATCAACAAAAAATAAAAAATAATATGGGGACCGTGTGTGCTTAATCGTTCGTTGTGTTTTTTTTTATTTGTTGATGGCGAGGTTTGGTTTGGTTTTTGTGACCTTAGCTTGCTTCCTGATTTCTGTCAACTTATCAACATCAATGTTCTTTTCTTTAAGAGCAAAATATACATACATACAATCTTTTTAAACAAAGAAATACCTTATCGCGTAAATAAATGCATTGATGGGGGTAATTAAAAAGCTGCAGTAACTTGGAAGCTAATAACATATGTTTTAAGAAATACCAAAGAAAGTTAAGAGAATTAAATCACCCTTAAGGTGTTGCCTCAATGCACGCTTGCTTTGCTGGCTTTGCTTATATTAGATAACCTTGCTTTCCTTTGATAGCTTATATGGCCAAAGCCGTCAAAACTACAGCGCTTTAAATTGCTTCAAGTAAGCTAAGTAGCGCTGGCACTTTGCAAGCTTTCATACATTTCAGTAGAGTTCAAAAGAAGAAGGTGTGCATTGGGCGAAAGCATTTATTGGAGTGGGAGCTCGATGCTTTTGCAGTCACTAAATAAAACGCGCCATGACCGGCCTTGGTAAGATATAGAATGAGTGCACATTTGGTTTCCCAACATTTCAATTATTTGGCTTTAGAACTTCTTAAGAATTCGGAGGGACTCCTCCATACAGTAACAACTTAAAAAGAAGACCTAAATTCATCAGAAGAAGGAAATGTTTCTTATATTTATAACTAGCTGACCCGGCAGACCTGCCACAAATTTTTCCCCCTGCATGTTTCTCTAACCCGATCCCTATATCTATCCCAATCCCTATCACTATTCTTACCATCAGGTTCTGAAAGGCAATATGAAAAAACTGATTGGCGCTGTAATGCATCTCTAGCAGGGTTTTCATTAAAAAAATGTCTTGTGTCCAATTGTGGCCGGATTATGATATTTTAAAAATTGAATGAAAAGAAACAGGCCAGTGGATCGGCTGTTTAGCTTTTACTAAATTTCGAGTTAGAATTTTATATATACATATATATACATATAGAAGTACAGATACCTATAGAGGAACTAGTAGATGCTCATGACTTTGTCTACGAAACTTAGCCAATTTCATCATTGTAACAGTTTTTGATTACATATCAAACATACAGCCCAAAACGAACAGATCTGATCAAGAATACGGATTTTGAAAACATTTCGACTTCAGCACCATCTAGCGGCATTTTAGCCGTCTAGTCGAGAGGGCTTAACCAATTAATATACTGTTAGTTTCTATGAGAGGAGACACGATTCTTTTTTTTAGAGATTAACCTCGTATACATCTGTTGGCGTATGCCGACGACATCGACATCATTGGCCTCAACAACCGCGCCGTAACTTCTGCGTACTCCAAATTAGAAAAAGAAGCGGAAAAAATGGGTTTGGTGGCGAACGAAGGTAAAACGAAAGAAGGTAAAATAAAAAGGATAACTCTTGAAAACAAATGCTACTTTGGTCTAAGTAGGCAATTGAGAAGTAAAGTCCTCTGTCGACGAACAAAAACAACACTCTATAAGTCACTTGTCGTACCCGTGCTGCTATATGGAGCAGAAGCATAGACACTGACAGCATCTGATGAGGCGGCTTTGGGAGTATTCGAAAGAAACATTCTTCAAAAGATTTATGGATCCCTAAAAGTTGCCGACGGCGAGTACCGAAGAAGATATAATGATGAGCTGTATGAGCTTTACGCAGACGCCGACATAGTTCAGCGAATTCCCAGCGACTCCGCTGGCTAGGACACGTGGGGAGAATGAACTAAGACGCTCCGGCCCAGAAGGTATTCTCATCGGCATCCACCATTCCGTTGACAGGACCAAGTGGAGGCAGATCTGAGAACACGCGGTGCAATTGGCGCCAGTTGGCTCAACAAAGAACCGACTAGCGTAACAAGTTGGACGACCAAAATTAAAGGCTATTTGAAGTAAGTAAGTAACCTCGTATAACTCTATCCCGAGAATTATTGTTCCAATATAAACACATCCATGAATATTTACATTGAAAACTCTATTTTTAGGAGGTGCCACGCCCCATTTTCCCATATCCAGAATTTCATTTGATGTGTTAGAGATTAACCTCCTAAAACTCCTTCCAGGCTTCTAACATATATACCTTATATTGAAAAATACCATTTATATTTAAGGTGCCACGCCCTTTTGCTATATCTCACACATTTTCCTTGAGGTGTCAGAAATTTGCCTGTGTAACTATTTCCCAATTTTTTATTGTTCAGACATGAATACTTTGAAAAAATATGCAGTATCAAAGATAATATATCAACAAGAGCCACCACTCGTTATGAAAGCAACGAACAAGATGGATGCCGTTTTCATTCAGGGTTTCGGTAATTTCGATATAAATATGTTATTGTCTAATCAAAACAAAATGTGTAAAAGAAACTAGACGAGAACTGAAATAACACAAGAGTCGAAACAAAAATTTACCAGCTGTCGAATTCACAAAACTGAGGAAAACAAAATTACTGAAACCCTGAAAGAAAACGGCATCCATCTTTTTCCTTGCATTTATAACGAGCGACGGCTCGAATTCACAAAACTGAGGAAAACAAAATTACTGAAACCCTGAAAGAAAACGGCATCCATCTTTTTCCTTGCATTTATAACGAGTGACGGCTCTTGTTGATATATTCTCTTTGGCAGTATCAAATAATTGATCGGTTTTGTGAAATAAAAAATATCTTAAAGATGTATATTGGAACGATTTTTCGTCATCCCTTGTCAATTTTAGTTTTGTAACAAACCGGGTTCGGCGATCCGCCATCTTCAGTGTTTGATTTCGTTCTCTCGTTAAACAATGTTTTAAATTTGATTAAAAATTGGTCCAGTGATTCCAAAGAACAAAGTTTGTTTCAAAATAAATATGTATACTACATTACTCTTCACAACAAAGTATTCGCTACTTCAAGGACAATTTCCAGTATTCCCCAAACAGCCACATCGGTGTTGTTGCTGCGCGCATTTGGCAAGGCTACTGATAAATAAATAATCACTGTGTAAAAATAATTCCCATGAACTCTTTATCATTTTCTTGCCCTTACGGTTATGAATACATGTCAACACGTCAATCAAAGCTTGTTATCGGAAGTGCAAAAAGGGAGCAACACAAATTTTTACAAAGTTGTGGTTTTTACATTTTTTGTTCGTTACTCATTCATGACCAATTTTCGCCATTCTGTAAAATATTGAAAATCGGTGTTATGCTTTTTTGTATTATGCTAATGATATGTTACTTATGCTTGTATATCAATATTAGTAATCATCAATAATCTGTGTCAAATTCATGGTAACAGAACTTCTAGCAAGTATAGGGTTTTTTCGCTCAAACAATCGCATGTATGTATATTGTTAACCGTAAAATCTAACAATGAATTTCAACTGTTTTCGCCCATTACTAATTCTCGTATGGTACATCTGTGTTTACACAAAAAAAACTATAACACTTCTAGTGAGAAAACTTGTGTCATAAGCATTGCAAAATTGTGGAAAAAAATAAAATCAATAAAAAATACTTTTGTATGGAAAGAAGAAGCTTATCAGCAAGTCGCGTGTGCAGTTTTTAACTAGACTTGCAGTTAAAGTGATTACTAATGTTTTTTTTTTTCACTTATCATTTATCATTCATTGAAGTTATAAGTTTTTTTTTTACATACATACATAAAGGAACTTTACTCATTTATATACATAATTAAAAAATCATCTGCAAAATGTATCACCAGTACGGTACATTTAAGTTTTAAAATAACTTTCAGTTGATAGTTATTCCCGTAAAAAAAAATCACCCATGTAGGGGGCTTTTGTAAGGAATTTGCTCATCGCATTTTTGCCAAATTTTGACAGTTTATTCCTTGGATACGCCCTGTATATATTTTTTGTCCGTTAAACGGCGCTGGAGTCGATTCTGTTCACTTTTGACACGTATTTTTGAATATACTATAATCAAAAACTCTGTCACTTACTACGACCTTAGGAAGTGCAACACAGAGGATTTATTCTTTGCGATGCTATAACCATGCTGAGACATAACAATATGTAGTATTTTTTTAAGATCCATAGTTCTATTCTGAGGACCTAATAAGACCCGTAATGGCCCTGCAGCGAAACCCCAAACTAGTCAGAAAAATACTAGGTTAGGTTGAAAGGGCAGGACAGAGTACACCGACCCCAACACTTAGGCCAGAAAAATAGGCCCATTGTGATACCCCACACGGTCTCTACACCACCCCCATGTCCGAGAGCCCAAGCTCATACTCAAGGCAGAGGAACAAACCGGGCGTGGAATCAATAAATTTGGCTAATGCCTTAATTTCCATTTTTGATACCTCAACGAGGTCGTCGAGTAACGGTTGGCCGAGTATAGCCAAACGTCTTCTACTAAGTGTGACGCCCATCCTAGCACCATGCGTGCCTATTAAACAATGTCCTGTTAAGACCCTTACCAGAGAAGAAATGCCCGATTTATTAAGGGTCAGCAGGCAATTAGTACGCCCTTTATTATAAGAAGGCCAACCTGACCTGGATATCTCGCACGTCGAGAGACCTGACCACTGAATACTAGTATACAACTATAATTTTCTGGCAGAACTCATACTAGCCAGGAAATATCCATTTCATACTAGTATACAACTAACTTTTTCTGGATGAAATCATACCAGTTAAAAAATACAAAATTCATTCGTTTCGTTTGCTTCTTTTTTCTCTTATAATTTACAGATGCTTTTTCGTGATAGGGTTAATACAAATAGTCGCTGCTTTCTTAATAAACAAGAAAATAAAAGCAAATGATAAAATAAAGGGTAAGTCTTGACAATTCTTGTTGAAATCATACTAGTCCAGGTTCAATGCTTTTTGGACTAGTATGAGACTACAATATTTCATACTAGTCCTAGACAAAACACTGACTAGTTGGGCCCGGTGCACCAACTAGTTGTAAAGTAGTTTTCAACTAGTTGCTTTCGCTGCAGGGGGTTTAAACTGACTTTCATCACTAGTCTGTCTTTTTGGGAATACGTACTTATATCGAGAATATTGAAACCATTTTTCTAAAACGCCCTACCTCATAATTTGTTTATTAAATAAAGCTTTTTTTTAGTTGTTTCCAATAATGTCCTCTCTGGAAGTTTCTTTCCAAAACTTCATATCTCAACTGAAAATGTATTTAATTTTCATCAGATATGGCGTTTTTGTAACTCATTCCTTTTCCTTTGAGGGCTATAGCTGTATACTATACTGAAATTTCCTACTGTGCGTGGCAGATTCTTGACTATTTATCTGCAACACATTGCAACACTTTTTTATTTATCTGCCATAGCAAGCTATGAATGAGTCAGTTCCGATCAACTGAAATGTATGTTTTACAAAATGTCAAACAAACAGATATTTGCAAAGTATTGTTAATTGTTGTTGTTGTTGTTGTAGCGAGGTGTAGCCCTGCCTAAATGTCAGACAGGTTCACCCCGAGTGTATTGCTCTTGGCCGGGTCGATATAAGAAAACGGCCCGGGTCGTTTCGGCACGATGGGTACAGCACAAGTACTGGTACCGTTCTCGTAGAACCGGCAATACAAGAAACTAGCCGTGTAGGCTATGTAGGTCATTTAGCGTTACCCTGGGTGCACCAACTGGGAGGCGACCTACTTTTACACCCAACGCATTTACTGCCTCAGCAAGCCATTTAAGTACTAGATAACAGATCTTTAAAGACACGCTTGATAGATTAACAAATATTTTTCACCCGCCCTTTTCACAAATTCCATATTATAAACATATGTAAGTACATATGTACGTACCTTGCTAAGTTTTCCCAACGCCGATATTAGATCCGCCCACTCGCTCGAATATTCAAAATTGCGCAATGCTTTATCAATATTTGACATATAATTACGATACTTGGCTTCCGCCAGTAACTTTTTCTCCTCCATTAAAGCATCGGCTGTATCCATTTTGTGGCCGTGCTATTTTTATATCACCAAATTGTTTCAATTTGAATTTTTAATCGATTAATGACGATTGTTGGAAATTTATGCGGTTTGTTGTTGTTGCAGCAGACCTGCAAATAAATTACAAATTTAAATACAAAAGCAAACAGAAAAGAATGTAATACATATTTATTTATTTAGAATCGAATGCTAACTGAGACTAGCAAAGTGACCTGTCGTGATATCTTCCACATGGTAGCTAGGGGTGGTGCGAAAATACCAGCTGCTGATGTTGTTGTTTGTATCCATAAACTTTCAGCACTTGACCGACTGCCGTGTTGGCTTAACATTGGTCTATTCAAATTTTGCTGCCGACTAAAGTAAGAATCAGTGTAAAAGTAGGTCGGCTCCCAGTTGGTGCACCCTGGGTAACGCTAAATGACCTACATAGCCTACACGGCTAGTTTCTTGTATTGCCGGTTCTACGAGAACGGTACCAGTACTTATGCTGTACCCACCGTGCCGAAAAGACCCGGGCCGTTTTCTTATATCGACCCGGCCAAGAGCAATACACTCGGGGTGACCCTTTCTGACATTTAGGCAGGGATACACCTCGCTACAACAACAACAACATAAGATTTGAAAATTCGGTAAAAGAGTCAGGGGATTGACCTTTTAGCTGCAGCTCGAGTAATAACAGACTTTGCAAATAAAAACAATTTAAGAGGAGGATTCTATCAAAGCAACACAGTGCGAATTTTTAAATATTTAGACATCGAACAGCGAGTTACAATCTAAATACCAACTGAACTATAGTTTGGCGAATGGGTAGATCTTCCATAGCATGCACTACTTGCCTTTCAAGACGACCTTTCTAACTCGAAATAAAAACGAAGAATGTTAGACAAATGGGTATGAGGGATTTCGCTAACGAGCCATTCTTTCTCCTCGCTTGATGATTTTCTCTCCCTGCTGCAAAAAGCTAGATGAATCCAGGTTTTGCTATTTAACAAAAAAATTAGTGGTCTAAAGATTTAAAAGTTTGTTATATAAACTTTTTGTTATCATTTGGTTTCTATTTAACCATTCATAGTAGGTACTTTATACATATGGATATATTTTGCTTTAGTTGTTTTTTTTTTCGCGATACAAGCACATTTTTTTCTTTTATCGTTTAGCAATAATTAACCAATATACAATACCTGTATACATTTTTTTGCATGTGCATATGGCACAACGACACAACTCACAACGTTGAACATTCACTCGACCAATGTTTAACGTTCCAATGTGTGCATTCAATTATAGCCATACTAATACCATCACTCACAATCGAGCACAATTGTTTATTTATTTGGTGTTGTTTTGTTCTCCATAAGTATAAGTATATGTACTATAAAAGATATATTTTTCATATAGTAGGTACCTATAGTACGAATGTTTGTTTATCATTTTGCGAAATCTTGTTGAATACATAACTACATAATTTTTTTTGGATTCCCCTTTTAAATTTACTTCTCCCGCTTTGATTTGTTTACTGCCACTACATTGTACATACAGAATACATATATATATAAATGCATGTAACTGGCTGGCTGCTTTCTAAATTGGCCAAATCAATGGGGCCGACGTGCCACCTTACATTAATGAGTTGTGCGAAGAGTATAAATCTACTACCTCTAAGACACCACCTGCCTTCTAGCTAGACAACACCACCACCATTTCTACATGCGCCAGCCACCACCACCCCAAAGTACTTGCCATTGTCTGAAACCACCAATACAAAATAGCAGCAACTTCTATTTTACGCATTGCTTTGGGTCTTGCATTTTTTCTATGAAATCTTCAAGATATTTATGCACTTTAAAATAGCTCTAATTTACCTGCGTAACTGCGTTGTTGCCGATGACACACCAGTAAATCTCCAATGCCAACCCAATTTACAACTTTCAAGTTTTATTTCTATTATTTTCACTTTTTTCTTCTCTTTGTGTTGGCAAATTCACACAAATTTTTTCAACTCATTCTAATTTGGTCTTCGAACATCGTTCTATAAGCAGATTATGCTGCAAATGCTAGTATGTTATCTGTATTTTCATTTTATCACATAATTATTGTTTTCGAATAAAGTTTTTTGCAAGAAATCTTATAATTTTGCAATCGTCTGCAAAAATTACGAAGTGAAAAACAGTGAAAAAATCAACCATTCATTGACGTAGAAGAATAATCAGTTTGACAAGTATGTTAAGTGCTGCCAAGTTCGATCAGCTGTTGAATGATGTTACCATATGCATTTTAAAATTTTCGTATTCTGCTCCGTTTTTTGTCTCACTAGAGAGCGCGCAAATTTTCTAGTCCGGTTTGAAAAATATTCCACAGAAACAAAAAATTAAAAAAGCGCTTCCGGATTGGTGATCCTGAATCCAAACCCCGTCTTTTCAGCTATCTCCCTTAATTTTAGCTAATTTATTAGCAGTTGACCCCTAATGGAAACAAATACCGTTTTTCCGTTTTTTGCAAATATTTTCCAAACTAGTTAAAATATTTGTTCGCCGAAGGCATATTATTATTATTCGGACCGAAAAGCGTATTTGGTTTCACCCCACTTTTTTCAAGTTGTTTGCCATTTTTTTCGTCCGAAATCCCGGGACTTGAATAAAAATAAAAATCCCAAGAAATATCTGAAACACGTCCAAAAATATAGAGAGAGTTATCTGAAACATGTTTGAAGTTTTTTTTTTTATTAATCGTTTGTCCACCGTTTGTCCAGGATTGTCCAACAAAAATTTTCGTCTGTCCACCCTTTGTTATTTAAAAAAAAAAAAATTGTTTTAAATGTCATTCGTTGTCCATCGCTTGTCCACATTTGTCCAGGAAAAATATTCGTTCCCTTAGTAAAAAAGTTATTACAAAAAAAAAGTTTTTATTGAAAAAAAAAAAATTTTGATTTTTGAAGTTTTTTTGCTTAATCGTTTGTTCAGGATTGTCCAACAAAAATTTCAAAAGTTATTTAAAAAAAATTTGTTTTGCCTGAATAATTAAAAAAAATAAATTTCATTCGTTTGCCCAAATTTTCGTTTGTCCACCCTTAGTAAAAAGTTATTACAAAAAAGTTTTTATTGAAAAAACAAAAATGTTGATTTTTGATAAACGATGATGTAAATTTCAAGATCCTACCTCAACGGGAAGTTCGTTGAAAAACGAATTTATCGACACCGAAAACAGACCTTCGTATTTCTTAAAAAGAGCGAATCAGGCGCCACCTATCGGGTACAATTTTTTTAAACCGTTTGGAAATTGATTAAGTAATACATACGCTACATATCAGCCAAATCGGTCCATAATTAGGACTTTCCGTTTTTATTACCCCGATCTCAGCTGCACCTAGCGGAATTTTTTTTTTAGAAAAATTATTTCTTTTCGTGATAGTAATGCATTTTCCGAATTTCAGCCAAATCCGTAAACGCGATTTTTGAAAATATAGCGACCCACGCGCCTTCTTTCGGATTTTTTTTTTTCATAATATTGCATTGTCATCGCGACCTGAACTGTGGTGAAAATTTCAAGACCCTAGCACAACAGGAAGTTGGTTTAAAATCGAATGCAAAAACCCGGGCACAAGAACGACGAAAGCGACCTAATAAAAACATTTTAAAAATCGCTTAAACTTTAGACGGGTTTAAAATTTAGGCTCATCTTCTTAACCGTGTACTTACAATTTTTTTTGAAATGAAATAGTTAGCTATTTTACTCAAAAATATTGACTACTATGATGGGGAGTATCAGAAATCCCGTCGGAGCTCCTGTCATGAATAATTCGGAAGAGTCGGTAGATATTTCATCGACTTTTTCGAAATTCATTACCAAATTCTGATGAAATCGATTGAACTCTTTCACGATCGATTACATTTTCCTCCCCCATATCTTTGATCCAGCCAGCCAACCCAGCTAAGTAAAAAAAGTGAAAAAAGGTGATCGTGTTTTACGTGCTTGTTTTTTTTTGTTTTCGGGCGCTCAACACGATCGCATTTTCGAACACGGGCACATGTCAACGTGTTTCGTGTCGCGGTCAAAAACACGCACGACGCCCGTCTCTAGTTCTGAGTTCGATTCTCGGTGACAATATAATTTATGTTTTATTTTTTTTTTTTTTTAATACCAAAAGGAGTCAAAGTAGAAAAAAAATTAAAAAAAAAAAAGTGTATGGGAACTGCCGCGGTAAAGCTATTGCATATCACTTTTTATCAACTTATGCAATTATAATATTTATGAAAACTCAATGAGCATATTTATGACTTTAGAGCAGTACAGCCTTAACCTGTTAACAGTATAGCCTTTACAGCGCCAATTTTATGTAATCGGCCCCGCTGCTAACATCAGTACAACGTCACACTGTTAGTAGTATAGCCTAAATGTAGGCAACGCTTACAGATCCAATTTTAATGCAATGTAATGTACAGCTCCAATTTTATGTAATCGGTCTGTTGCTAACATTAGTACAACGTCATACGCCTAAATGTAGGCAACGCTTATATTTATTTTTGTCAAGTTATGTTGCTAACGCCGAACCTTTTAACATTGAAAAAAGTCCGTTACTACGAACTTTTTTAAAATTAACATTTTTTTAATTTCACTCCCACCGCCAAGGCCTGCGATGAAATCTATGCAATAATTAAAAAAAAATTTTCAGATTAATTACCAAATTTCCTTCAAATCGGAAGGTGTCAGTTCCATACTTTATATAATTTTACATAGAAAGATCGACTTCAAAATTGCATAGATAAATATGCTTCAATTCATGATGCTGTGCTACTTAGACCAAAACCAATATATCTACATGCATACATGCTTTGGCACATAACTACAAAGAGCCGTATATAGTTGAAAGTCAGTGGCACGCACACTTTAATTAACGATAATGGTCACTTGTCAACATTTATGCGTGACAAATGTGATAACGTAAGCGTATTTAAAATACACTTACAAAAAAAAAAGAAAATAGTAAAAAAATATTAGCAAAGTAGAAAACATACAATTAGCGATGTCAGTAATATTTAAATGTCTATAATTTATGCATAAACAGTTTGTTTGACACCAAATGTGAAGTTCAATGCCAATATGTAATTCAATGATGATTCTGTGACAGCTGCAGGTACCATGAGGTGTGCGTGTGGGTGCGTAAATCAATATTTTTTTGGTTGGGTTATTTGCAAATAAACATTGGTTCGTGGGATAATTGGTTATGCGTAAGCTCATTTGGTTTTTTGTTTACAGTTATTGACCTCAAGACAAATATTGCCCTTTATTTACCATTCGTGGCATTGTTTGTGTGTTAATTGACATTGCATTAATTTTTATTTTATGTTTTACACCTTCAAATTAACGGTGTTGATTGACGTAAAATGGTCAACGTAATAGTACATTTATACCGCACCAAATTTGGCGAATTCAAATGTGACAGCTAACCGAACAAAATACGTCAATTAAACTCCGGTAACCGGGCGAATAGTCGTTATCGGCTTTTATGCAAGTGGCCCTAAGGGCTGTTTCATATTTAGGGCTGCTTGCATAAAAGCCGATAACGACTAATCGGTGATTAGTTTAACAGCTAACCGAACAAAATACGTCAATTAAACTCCGGTAACCGGGCGATTAGTCGTTATCGGCTTTTATGAATTATTCGGCAAATGAGGCCAAATATAATGGAATTCCAAATTTAGAAAATGAGATTTGTATGGAAAAAGGCTCCAAATTTGCAATTTTTCGGCAAATTTGGTGCGGTGTAAATGTACTATTAAACTGCATGGAATAGACGATTCGAAGTGGCAAATTTATCCATTTAAAAAATTTTGAAAAAAATATTTGAAATCTTCACTTAAAAATATTTATTTGGCCAAATAAAATAATCAAATGTAGTGCAATTTAATCCATTAACAATAAATTCCCATTAAAATTCACATTGTCAAATCATTTGTTATTCGTTTATTGGCTCGCATTGCGTTCGATGAATTACAAGTGTAACACTACTTGCAAGTCAAATGCTAATTTAAATGTAAGACCATAATATGTACCAAACTATTAAGGTGATTGAAATATTTAAAATGTAACGGGTTTTTGAGGTACATATTTAGATGCAAGTATGCATGTATGTATTTGCAAAAAGTATAATTTAACTAGGAAAGAAGTGTGAAATTGAATAATTTATTAGATTTTATTTTGGCATCACTAACATTTAATAGCAATGTGCAGTGGAGTTGGATAATCGCGAGCGTTTTGCGGTGAGGTAACGAGTAAAAGGATGATTTATGATAATGTAAATAGTTGCAACCTCCACCCCCTCCCTCCCTCTCCCCCCTTTGTGGGTACATGAAATGTGTCCCATAAAGCTATTGGCTATTATTGCTTGTAGTAAAGGGTCATTCTATATTCATACCCTGCCAAGTCAAATCTTCAAATGGTCGTAGATAATTGACCATTCCTATTTAAATCTTTTTTTCCAACAACAAAGTTCCGCAGAACAAAAAAAAAAATCAAAACAAAAATTTGCAAAATTCAAACTATTTATACCCGTATTACAATACGTTTGTTCCTCAAATTTTTTCTGTATTTTTTATCGCAAAAATCAAATCACAAAAACAATTTACAAAAAATTCAAGAAAATATGAATGAAAAAAATTGAAAAATATGTATTGTCATACGAGGATAAGAGGATTAAAAAAATATTTTTAAAACATATTTTTTGAAAATGTACAATTTTAGAAATTTTGCAATAATCGTAAAAGGGGAAAAGGGGCAAAAATTAATACTTTGAAATTTGGATAACTCGATTCCAATCATTTGAGGATTTTACATGGAATGACCCAGCCATAATCGCACATCTACATACGTTAACTCTTTAATCCTCTTTTTTGCTGTAAATTAGATAATAATAAAACAACAAAACTTAGGTAGGTACTAAACAAATTTTTGTGGGCAAACCTCGACTAACCTTTGTGACTTTGCTCATAAATCTGAACAGCTTACAAGTAAGTCAGTAGAGACCAACAAGTATTAGTAGCTGTAGTCAATTATAGATTTGAAAGGCGTGATTAAAGTTTATAGTCTTTTAGTGCAAGTATTAGCTATGAAGATAGACCCCATTGCATTTTTTAATGAAAATCAAATAAAACGTATAAAATTATCAAAATCTCAAACTTAATTAATCTCATTTTAAATATATCCACACGCCTTCTTATGATACATTTACACTGCACCAAATGCGTCGCATTTGGCGAAGTTATTTCGAGAATGTTTGTCCGCAGAATGAATTTGTTTGCCAAATTAGATGACTTTAATTTAATTTGACCTAATTTGGTGATCAAATTCAATCTGCGGATGAACGGTCTCGAAAAAGCTTGGCCAAAAGTGACGCATTTTGTGCAGTGTAAACGTAGCTTTACATTCTTTTAACTGTCATATGTAGTCCCTTTATTTTTGCACCAAATGCCGGAACTAATTTCCTTCAAATTAGTTCGAGCACAATACTAAACGAATCGATTAAAGGTAAGCTTCCCATACATAGTAAAAATATGAAAATAAACCCTTGCAGCGCTGAAACGTGACTATTTTGCAGATAAAAAAGTTATAGATATATGTACTTGTAGTTATTTTTGGAAGTCTTGCATTGATGGACACCATGTGATTAAGAAAAACAGTGCAAAACAAAAAAACAATGATTAAAAAGGCAATAAAAATTGGAGAGTATAACTATTTATCTGGTAAAATATAACCATATGCAGATACCATAACCACACCATAACTATACCATAACCATACCATAACCATACCATAACCATACCATAACCATACCATAACCATACCATAACCATACCATAACCATACCATAACCATACCATAACCATACCATAACCATACCATAACCATACCATAACCATGCCATAACCATACCATAACCATACCATAACCATACCATAACCATACCATAACCATACCATAACTATACCATAACCATACCATAACCATACCATAACCATACCATAACCATACCATAACCATACCATAACCATACCATAACCATACCATAACCATACCATAACCATACCATAACCATACCATAACCATACCATAACCATACCATAACCATACCATAACCATACCATAACCATACCATAACCACACCATAACCATACCATAACCACACCATAACCATACCATAACCATACCATAACCATACCATAACCATACCATAACCATACCATAACCATACCATAACCATACCATAACCATACCATAACCATACCATAACCATACCATAACCATACCATAACCATACCATAACCATACCATAACCATACCATAACCATACCATAATCATACCATAACCATACCATAACCATACCATAATCACATCTGGGTATCAAAGGAACTTCGCATAAAAAAAAAAATCAAGGTAAATTACCAATGTTACGGAGTGCCAAGAAAACAACATTTCCATAAAACTTGGACAGCAGAGGTCAACAGCGCGACATTCACCAAACTCAACCAGCATATTCTTGCTTGTGTGTGTGCGCGTACAAGAGGCACTTGCAACTTCCTGCCTTTGGCATATAAACTCGTACGAGCAATTGATTTTGTAATAAAATAATTGAAAAGAAAAATAAAAATTTTATAGTCACCAAAAACGTTTGTTTAGGTTTTTTTTACTATTGGCATCAAAGCTCTCGAGCTCCCTCAACAGAGAAGATGCGCAATGTGCAATGTAAAATTGTGTGCCAATGACCAATGAAGACTTTAATGATGTCTGATCGTGACTGCTTTTACCACAAACTGATTCCATGGAATTGAATGAATGAATTGAGGAAGCGCTGTGCAATGCGACAAACGACCAAACATGATGCTGTGCGATCTGCCACAATAATAAACATTGGCATTCAATGGGTTACATAATTTTTGGTCGCAGGCAACCAGTATAAAGAGAAGACACTTGTGAAGCAGGCTGATATTGACTGTTGTTGACTTTATCGTAAAAAATTGTATATGACCCAAAAAAGAAGACACGAATAGTTTAATAGCGATTCCTTTTCCTTTCATTTAACAGCACATTAGGGTGATTCCAAAAAAATGTCGACTAGGTCTTACTTGGCAAAAGTTAGTAATTGATTAGCGCTGTAACTTAACCCTTAGGGGTGGCTATTTTTTTCGCCCTTTCCCATACATTTTTTATTGGAACCAAATATCAGATGTAAATATCTGGACCCCAACGCCACCTAGTAGCAAGGTTTTTTGTGGAACTTTTTTTTCCTGTGGGTGACATTAGAGTGGACTTACATTTTTTTTTTTTTTTGCAAACAGACTGTACCGCCCCCTCAAACTATTAATTTGTGTGTATAAAAGATATTCACTAAGTTTTGGAGACCAAAAAAATTTTTTTTTTTCTTTTTACCTAATACCTAAAATCGATAATACCATAGTCGAAGATATCAAATTTTGGTTCCGATCGTTAACCCTCAAGTGCGCAGCACGAGGATCAAAGTACAGGTTGTTCTACGGAAACTCAAAAAATAAAACTAATAAGCTAATCTGAACTTTGAAGCCGTGCGACAAGCCTCAACGGTCTCCGATCGGAACCAAAATTTGTATGTGATATCTTTGACTATGATATTATCGATCTTAGGTATTAGGTAAAAAGAAAAATAATATTTTTTTTGGTCTCATAGGGCCATACGATAAAAAAGAAAGCCAATTTTTGGCACAACTACAAAGAGCCAAGGGCGTTCCCAGCTCTTCACAAAATTTCGCAAAGGGGGAAGGGCATTTACAGATGATGCGCGGAGGGATTTAAAACAACCTAGTATCGCTTGTGATCGAAAATTCGACCGATAAAATCTTTAGGGGGTCCATCCTTAAATTTCGGGGACGCCCCTGAAAATATACCACCTATACCTCAGTTTTTTTCAATTTCCTTTCCATCGGCGCATATTTCATTCAAATCGGTCAAACGGTTCGCTAACGGTCGTTACGTTAATTTCGCGAAAAGGGGTCGATGCATTCATACTTTATTTGGAGATTTAGAATTTATGCCGAAAAAAACTTAATTCAGCCCATTATGGAGTCCTTCAAAAAAAAACCTTAACCGTGACCAGGGGCGGATCCACGGGGTGGGTTTTCAGGCTCAAATAAAATTGTGTTACAAACAGGGACGAGTCCACTGGGGTGGTTTTCAGGTTCAAACCCTTAGTAAAAATTACACAAAAATATAGTAGAAATTAAGCAAAAAATACAACAAAAAATACACGAAAAATACTGTAAAAATATAGTAAAAATTACACAAAAAAATTGTAAAAACTACGAAAAAACAGCAAAAATATAGTAAGTCACGCGAAAAAATAAAGTAAAAATTACACAAAAAATGTAATAAAATTTACATTGAAAATATGGCAAGAATTACACAAAAATATAGTAAAAATTACACAGAGAAAAATGGTAAAATTTACACAAAAAATTTAGTAATAGCACTGCGAGCGTAGGTCTATTGTGCCCTCATCCCAAATTTACATTAAAAATATAGGAAAAATTTCACGAAAATTATGTTAAAAATTACGCAAAAATTATAGTAAAAAATTACCCAAAAAATATAGTAAAAATGACGCAAAAAAATACAGGAAGAATTACACAAAGAAATCGTTAAACTGCCAGCAAACTGCTAACTCATATTTTTGCTTTTACGTAATACACATTCGGTAACTTTTTAAACGATTTACATAAGTTATACCTTGAATCTGACATTGCCCATATCAAAAAACGTAGAAATACATTTTGTTGAAAAACAAGCATAAAAGGCCAGATTTAAAGAAACTGTTAATGAAAAATGTTCCCAAAATTAAGAGAAAAAATGTGATGTGGGGCCCTTCCCAAAATCCTGAATCCGCCACTGTCCGTGACATATTTTGGCGAGTGTAGCAAATTTTGCTGCTTTGCGTTGACTTTAATGCAGCCTCAAGCTAATGGCAAAACTAAAAAAAGAAGAAGAAACTGCCCATCAAGTTCGTCTATTATTAATTTTTTAGTTCCCATATAAAGTCTATCGATTAAGCGCGTAGATAATTTATCAACTCATAATTCGATGACTTGCGGGCCTATTTACTAATTTAATTATGGCGCTGATAATTTTGGCAATAACTAAGTCAATACTATTTGATTTATGCGCTGTATTTATATAGATTTAATAATAGTGGGCATACTGCGAAGTTTTGACAGCTGTTTAGCTACCTTTCTTTATGGCATTTGTTTTTTTTTCCCCTAAAATTGATGAGCTTTTAATTATGATTTGTTTATGCATAAATAATTTTGAAGGTTTATAGCTTTTCATGGTGAGAGCTGACTTAGAGCTTAAGGGCAGGGATGAGCTGAGAGGTCAGGGTAGACGAATTGGCACACACAAAAAATTAGCAAGCAGAAGGAGGGTCGATAAGCTGTATAAACAAACCTCTTCTAATCCTATGATAAGGAAGGTTTCACAAACTTCCAGAGATCCACCGCTGCTGAAGGGAGTATACAGTTGTTTAGGTGTTTCTACCCACATCTGATCTGAAGAATTTGAAAAATCCAGCTCTTTCATATACAAAGTCTAAAATGAGCTCGAGACATTATGCAATCATAATGCTAAATTATTCTTCAAATTCACTTTGGCAGATTAACGATAATGGTCTGCAAGTGCTGCTTCGCCAAGCCAACACACCATCAAATTTGATAAATCACCTTGGAGCAGCACACAATCGCACAAAACATTCACCACTACCTTGACGCTGTGGGCTGTGACATGATCCAATGTTAGTATGTAAGACACAAATATATAGCAAGCAACAAACAACAACTACCGGTTCGAACGAGTCTATGCGATGGCATCTTCACATCACAATGTTACTTTTTACTTTTATTTATTGCTTCAATTTTTCTTCTTATTATTGTTGTAATAGTAATATGTTGTCATTGTTGTTGTCGTTAGCAAGTTGTGTTGTGTTGTGTTGTGTTGCATAATACTTATGCTATAATTGCTTGCAACTTATTTACATTTTATGTTGCAAGCTGCAAATGCTGCGGTGATGGCCAAAAACTTGTCCATGCATTTGATGTTACTAAAAAAGCAGAAGTTGTTGTCATTTTTGTTGTTGTTGTTGTTTTGTCATTTCACGCTATTATTTATTCAATCTTCGCACAGTTATACTAAAGTTGTGTAAACACAACCGCAAAGCAGTTGGTGCATCTGCTTAGTTGCACTCAGACCAACTCCTTAAAATGCAAGACATCTCGCCTAGACCTGAAATAGAAGAAAAAATTGAGAAATTACATTACCCACTCTCGGACTGTGGGGAACGATGGGACATTTTGAAAATTTTTTTGATCAAATATAATTTGAATTTGATATTCAACTTCGGTTTTTGGAGAGGATCAAATGTTATATTAGTAAAATCTTGCTGCCTACCACCGGGTTTTACTTATTTACTGTTTAAATACCTGGCAGACCGAGCTTGCTCGTTTGTTTTCGATTTTGTCCAATAGTCTCACCTAACTACATTGTTTTCCAATGTTCTTACTTACCAACATAAACCATTCGAAATAGATTTCCTAAACAATATCAAATAGGTGGCAACTTTATAAAGCGCCTCAAGTGGCAAATCCAAGTGTAAAATCTTAGAATGAAGTATGCTATCCATAAACAAATTTCATACCAATCGGTCAATATACGAAGAAATAAATCAAAGGGAGTAAGGTGGTGACCCTAGGTCATAAGACATCATGGTTGAAATGTAAACCGCCACAAGTGGCAACACTCAAGTGTACAGTTTTAAAATAAATCATACTATCTCCATGCCAAATTTCATCGAAATCGGTCAAACGGTCCAAAATTACCCCGAAATGATCCTAAAATGGTCCCAAAACGACACGAAAAGTACCCTAAAATGATCACAAAATTACCCTAAAATGATCCCAAAAGACTCCAAAATGATCCCAAATGACCCTAAAATTATCCAAAAATTATCCAAAAATGATCCCAAAACTACCCCAATTGATCCTAAAACAATTCAAATATGATGCCAAAATTACACAAAAATATACAAATACAATACGGTAAAATGGTAACCCTGGGCGGCAACCCTACTTGAGAATATTTTAATTGGTATGTCGGCGAAAATCCCAAATTTTATCGAAATCCGTTAAGCGGTTCCCGAAATAGTACCGGATATACAAATATACTGTGATAAGGTGGCAACTCTAGCTGGCAATTCTACTTGAAAATATTTTAGTTGATATCAAGTCACAAAATGTAAGATTTGTATTTTGAGATTTGTAATTGTGACTAGAGAAAGCTTACAGAATTCGAACTTTTTTTTTAATTTTCCTCTAAGGACCTGGAAATAATGCCCTTCAAAATTATTATTCTTCAACTTTCTAAAAAAACTCGATGTGCTATAAAAAGTTGTAATCTAATAAAAATCTTGAAAATGTACCTATATACAAATATGTAAGGATGGACAGGAGATGGACATGACTGACATACCCCAAAAAGTGATTTTACAATATGGGTATGAAGTTCAAGGTTTTCATGAGAGCCTGAAAGTATTGTAAGTTTTATTTTGATATCTCAATCCGTTTCGGAGATATCCACCATGAAATGAATCAAATTTATCTGAACTTTTTTTACTTGAATAAGTAAATTTTACTCATACGCCGTGTATGACCTATAAAAAGTGCACTACATATGCAAAATTACAAGATATACACAATTATTTTTGCTATAAAAAAAAAAGTTACGCAATATACTAAAATGCTTTTGAAATTCCAATGTCCGTTTCTCGTGAATGCGTTTTTTTTTTAATAACCTGATAAAGGATCCTGTTATCCTTATAAAAATGCAAAGGTATAGATTTGTTGCACAGACCTTTATATATGGATAAAATAATAAAAATTATTCGTTTTTCGAAGCCTTAATAGATTTTTTTGCCGAAGGTGCCCCTCTTATGCCACATCCATGAGTGACAACGCCGTGTCCCACTGTGCAAAAAACTGGACTCGTTATTAATACTATTTAGCATATTCGTAAAAATAAACAATTCTCCACGAACGGCACAAGAAAGTAAGAGAAAAATGTAAGCTACAAGTAGGGTATGTTGCTAACAAACAATTTCACTTAGCTCCTACAAGTTACATAGATAACGAGCGCAGACCCTGTGCACCAGCACTTCGGTAGCAATTTCGTTGTGTGTGAATGTATTTGTGTCGTTGTTATGTCAATCACTACAAAAATCCCACGCTAAAGTGAGTGCATCTCACTTGTGCGCCAAATGGCACATCATCTGCGATTCAATACTTGAAAATTTTGTTGTTGCACAAGTATTCTCCTGCAGGTTATGGTCGCTTTTTTTTGTCGATTTTTGTGCCTTAGCTTCACTGCACATTTTATGGCATAGCTGTAGGCATTGTGGGCTGTGTACATTAATTTCCGCTTCCTTGTTTGTATATTGGCATTTTTTTTGGCGATTTGGGCAGCTGCAAACATTTTGGGCAAGAAAACGTGTTTAAATAATGCGACTATGGTAAGGTAATAGCGTCATAACCTTTGTGAACTCTTCTGTGCTCATCTCTAAATTTTTTTGAGATATTTCATCCTCTTTCTGCTCCAAATAATCAGTTCTTGTAGTTTTTTTTTTATTTTTAACAGGCACTTTTTTTAGTGAGCAACGATTGCAAAAATCTATAAAATTTAAAAAAAGTATTAAACCAAAAGTACGCAATTTCGGACTATTCATTTTAGGTAAACTTTTGCTACTATGAAAAATTTTACGCCTCCTTAGAAATATTAAGAGATTTTAATTGCCAAAAAAACGAGACTTTTAACAATAGGCAGCTTTAAAACATATTAAATTATTGTGAAACCCAAAAATATACAAATCGAAACGTGTACGATAATTGTTAATAAATTATATGTTCGTTTCGTCATGGCATTGACGGATTATTTTTTTTATTGCACAAAAGCCTACGAGAAGATGTTTTATTGTTTTTTTTTATTTTTATTACTGCAGAGAAACGTCCAGCTACTTTTCCTACTTTTTGACATGCGCTTATGCGTAAAGCATGTAGACAAGTAAATATGCATATGTATGCCTGCGCCAGTGCAATCAAACGCAACGCGCAGCACACCAGCAATTGTAACACGCAATATAACGAAAGACTTAAGACACGACTTTCTGTATGCGCATTTGTCACTGTTGTGTAGCTGCGCTGTTTTTGTTTGTTGTGCACGCATTTTTGTACTGCAAGCATGAATTAAATTGCGTAATGTTGTTAAAAAATATATGTTATTGTTTTAATTTTTATTTTTTTGTTTTTTAGTTTGCTATTGGCATACTGCACTTTAAGACAATTCCTTTTTCCGCTTCCAAGTCTGTGTGTGAAAATTGTGTTACTGTCATAGAAATTATAAAGAAATTAAAGCATAATCTAGTGTGTACGTGTTGTCATGTACACCTGTGCCTATTAATTTGAAGAAAGTATTAATTAACGACAAATGATAATCAACACTAAGACAGCTGAAGTATTACCGAGGTGTACTTGCTACCAGACACATATACACTATCAGATAGCGACAAAGCATAAAATTGCTGCATATATGAATGTTAATGGGACAATAGCGAAAATACATAGTCACGCAAACAATTTTTGTGTTTCGTTACGATGAAATAGGTGGCATTCTTTTTAGCTTTTAAATTATTCAAATAATTAAAATAAATCAAAATAAAATTTCCTTTGTTTTGTTAGACAAAACGTCACTTTGAAAGTCTCATTATCTTTTTTTACATAATGCCATAATTTGCTGCGTAATTGCGATTACTTCCTTTAAAAATTTTTTGTATCACGCTTCAACTGACCCACTGCTCGAGTAATGAGACAATTAGTTGTGTTTTTGAGTAAATTTTCGAGCACATCATTTGATATTAAACTTTTGTTTAGTTATTTATTTAAATATCAAGTAGGCTGCCTTAACTTTAAAATACATGGCATGGGTATACAGCCAAGCAGAAAAATAATTATTTTTCAACCCATCCCGATGTATTATTTAATAAAAAAAAAATTACATAACTTTTGTCATACGAAAATTAATAAAAAATATGTTTCTATATAAAATATTTATTTTTGATTAGGGGCGATTAATGTTTGCCTACCACAATATCTTACCCATAAAATTAATCCGTTATGGGTTTTCATCAATCAATTCAAATAATCAATATTTTGATAAATGGCGCTTCTTCTTACTTATCTTACATAAACATGATATTAGCATATAATTACTTGGGCTTAACATATTTGATTGATTATTATGAAGTGATTATGCAATTTTTGCAAGAAAAGGGCGAGTTGTAGATTGGTTGCCCAAGAAGTTGATTGCTACTACTGAAGTATACACAGAAAATTATTTGTACAATGCCCCCCCAAAAAATATTACGGTTGCACTGTTCCCAGTTGTTGTTGTGCAATGGTATTGATCCAGTAAAAGGAAAAAACTTTGAACCTGTTACAGAAAATCTCTATAAACACGCATCCATCATCAATGCACCTTGTAGTGACCAAACGAGTGTACATCTTTGGTGTCGCGCTTATCTGCACGCTACCTGCCATGCAATGAAAGGTCGCCTACAGGTTCGTAAACGACCTTGACCAGTTGCCAGCATAGATACTTATTAACAGGTGAAACAGAAAGTTGTTTTTCATTGGTTCATATATTTCAATTAACATTCCGATAAAATAATGTAGAAAACGAGAAACGAAAATTGGGCTTGATAGCATAACGTAATTGACAAGTTGATAACTCGACCCACTTTTTTCGTACTTGCTATGCTTATGAGTGTTGGTTTTCACATATGTAGCTTGATAAGACATTGCCATACCATTACCATACCATTACCATACCATTACCATACCATTACCATACCATTACCATACCATTACCATACCATTACCATACCATTACCATACCATTACCATACCATTACCATACCATTACCATACCATTACCATACCATTACCATACCATTACCATACCATTACCATACCATTACCATACCATTACCATACCATTACCATACCATTACCATACCATTACCATACCATTACCATACCATTACCATACCATTACCATACCATTACCATACCATTACCATACCATTACCATACCATTACCATACCATTACCATACCATTACCATACCATTACCATACCATTACCATACCATTACCATACCATTACCATACCATTACCATACCATTACCATACCATTACCATACCATTACCATACCATTACCATACCATTACCATACCATTACCATACCATTACCATACCATTACCATACCATTACCATACCATTACCATACCATTACCATACCATTACCATACCATTACCATACCATTACCATACCATTACCATACCATTACCATACCATTACCATACCATTACCATACCATTACCATACCATTACCATACCATTACCATACCATTACCATACCATTACCATACCATTACCATACCATTACCATACCATTACCATACCATTACCATACCATTACCATACCATTACCATACCATTACCATACCATTACCATACCATTACCATACCATTACCATACCATTACCATACCATTACCATACCATTACCATACCATTACCATACCATTACCATACCATTACCATACCATTACCATACCATTACCATACCATTACCATACCATTACCATACCATTACCATACCATTACCATACCATTACCATACCATTACCATACCATTACCATACCATTACCATACCATTACCATACCATTACCATACCATTACCATACCATTACCATACCATTACCATACCATTACCATACCATTACCATACCATTACCATACCATTACCATATCATTACCATACCATTACCATACCATTACCATACCATTACCATACCATTACCATACCCATCTCAAATTCTAAGTTATAATTATGACCTGTGGATATAGAAAAAATCAAAAATATCAGCGATTAATCAAAATCTACCACCCATTGCTTTTACATACCAAAATCTAATCTATCATCGCGCTTGTCTTGAGCCCATCCACCAACGCTGATGCAATCTCTATAAAAAAAAATTAAAAATTTGATGAGCCAACTTTGAACTTCTTCTTCTTCTTCATATATGACGTTAATTACAATTATGATAGCAAAGCATAAAACAAAATGCCCAACAACAAGTAATTAACGGTGTAATGAAAGTGATATGAATCAATCAGTCAAGGCTTTTTACCCTTTTGAGACGAAGTTTTGTTGTGTTTGCGTTAGCGTTAGCGTACAAAAGTTAAATATCAAAAAACATTTTCTTTAGCAACAATTGGTGCCTAAATTCACTTGTGCTCAGCCCATTACATAATTTAATTACAGCAGTGTACGAAGAAGAGGAGTTTTTAATATTACTGAATAAAGTAAAAGTTATGCGAATACCCAAAAATGTATATACAGGGTGTGTCCTAAGTAGTTCAAAATTTTGTTTTTATACTCAGGACTAAAAATTCTCAAACACTACTTCATTACATGGGTATTTCCATGACAAGCCATCAGATAGTTGGAATCGGCCCCTTCCGATTTAAAAAAATTAAGGTGGAGAGTTTTCTTTTATCATAAAACAAAATTCAGTAAAAAAAAAAATACAACTTTTTTTCTAATAAAAAATTAAAAACCTTTTTTTTCTTGAGACCAGTTTAAGGGCGTAGAAGTACCTTGTACAGTGTCTCATTAATTACATTTTCTGTTGCAACGACAATCGTTGAGTGGTGTTATGTATAGCTGGTCATTGTTATGTTGCTACAACAATGAAAACATCCAACAATAACAACAAAACAAACAAGAAAACTATAACAAACCAAAAAAATTGAAACAACAAAAATTTGCTTAAAAACGGATAAAGCAAAAACAAAATATCATATGCAGCAATACGAACAGAAAGAGCAGCACAGCAGCAGACCAACCAGACAACCACAACATGCAACATTTTTTGGAAATGAGAGCAGCGCAACATCAAAATGTAGGTCAGTTATACTCGTTCAACACCATTCCTTGCACTTGCATTGCCGAGATTTAATTTTAATTTTTTTTTTATTTGAAGCGGATTCACACTCCACACACTGGTCACTTTAATAGCTGGCTGTCATTTATTATTATTGTTTATGTTGCAGCCTCCCTTCACTTATATTTATTTACCATTTGAACGTATGTACATTATGGAGGCACTTTAAATTGCTGGTTGCAGGTGGAAAATTGTGTTTTATTATCTTCGGCTGCGCATTGTCTGATAATAATTGGTAGCGCTGCAACGAAATCGAGAGCTAAGTGTTTAGGTATTTTGTACATGAAAGGAGGAAGTGAGGTACATCTGTGTGTACTTACAATGAATGCTAAGTAGTGAATGGAATATATAATCAGTCTATAATTGGGTTGAATTGCGATGGGCAGATTACTACTTAGAGATTTTAAGCGGAATTTGAAATTCGTATGTAAAATAAATAGGCATATGAGATGTTTTCATAGCCTCCAAGCAGGAAAGGTGATGAAAAATTTCCAAACAATACAATAATATGCGGTTTGACAAGAACCTTCAACAAGATCGAAATTGCTAGCATCGTAGTTGGTATTGTTGGTAGCATTTTTTCAACTTGTTTTATTTTTTATATAATTTTTTTTTTGAAAATGTTTTTTTTTTTTTTTTTTGAGAAAAATTTACCTACGCGCTGCAGGAACCAGACAAGCCGACATATGTTTCGATGATACTGGAGTTACATCTCTTCAAGGACTTTTCTTCCCGGCATTGTGAGAGTCGAACTCACAACACTGTAGTGACTTGTATGCTAGAAGGTCTAGCACCTTAGACCACTACCCAGCTTGAAGGTAAACCCTTCTCAGTGTCACTTTATGCATATATTTATACTTCCATATAGCAATAGACTAAAAGTCAAAAAAGAAACAAAAAATAATTTTTTTTTTTTAATTAAATTTTTTTTTTTTTAGTTAATTTTTTTTTTAATATTATTTTTTTTTATTTTTTAATTAAATTTTTTTAAATTTTTTTTTAGGTTATGTTATTTTATTTTTTTATTTTTTTTTTTATTTTTTTTTTTAATTAAATTTAAAAAAAATTTTTTTTTAGGTTATGTTATTTTATTTTACCATATGTTTGGTATTTATATGTGTTTTTTTTTTCAGAGGAGAAAGCATCGAAAGCCTTAAAGTCAGTGTGGGACTTAAACCAGCACTAAAACTCCTACCGTCATGTACCGATCTCCCCGGTACTACCGTGAAGTATTCCGTCGGGAGGTGGTTTGAGCACTAGGCTCAACGTCTGTTGGTCATCGTAAAACGTCCATTTCAGTTCTTGACTGGGGATCTTTTTATAGGAATTTTTTTTTTTTCTACTATCTGGGAGTGTTATTGAAAAATACGTCAGACTTGTTCAAGATTATAACAAATTTATAATTATAAACTTATGTATGTACATACATACAACTTACTGCATTTGCTTACCATTCGTCGGAGCTGCTATCAGGTTGAATACCTGTACATCGATGTTGTCGTCATCAGGAGATTGGATTGCCCATGTTCGACGGTTGGTATGTATATGTGTATGGCAACGCTATTGTGAGGCGAAGAAGGAAGGAGGCCGAAAGGCGTGAGTGTGAGGACCTTGAGATGCTGGCTGACAGGAATGATGCCCGCCTCAGCGGGTTAGAGGTTTAGAATATGCCCGAGGTAGGTATGCCGGTCATAAG
The DNA here is from genome assembly GCA_964058755.1 of Campiglossa producta. Lineage (NCBI taxonomy): Eukaryota > Metazoa > Arthropoda > Insecta > Diptera > Tephritidae > Campiglossa > Campiglossa producta. The sequence goes on along the minus strand of CAXKVI010000004.1, from coordinate 108,449,923 downwards.
AGGCGACTAAAATCCACTTCGACCCCGACGAAATCGTTTCCAAGGCAGTCGGGTTAGTACCAGAACGGCATGGCAGTCGGGCTTCACCGGAACATACCGGATTCATATCCGACAAAGAACTATCAACATCCGTACAACCCTGTCTGGTCCGTCACGTTACTTTTTATAAGTGGATTTTCCAACTAGGCAGGGCGAAGTGTAGCTACAACAACAACAACAACAGCAACGATGCTCAAATGTTCTATGAAAAGATCCGGCGGAAGGCTTTAGGACCGGGCAAGTTTCTGCAAGGACTATAATGGCGACCTGGTAATCGACGCACAGAGTGTACTGCTAAATTGCGAGGGAGATGTCGAACCCGATACCTCAATCCCTGACGATGGAAAAATCGTCCCACCACCTGACTATGATGAAGTGAGGATAGCTATATCCAGGCTCAAAAACCACAAAGCGCCTGGAAAAGATGGACTACCCGCCGAGCTGTTCAAACACGAAGGCGAAGAGGTGATAAAAAGCAGCTCTTATGCAGAACCTTTCGGGTTAGGGGTTTAGAATATGCCCGAGGTAGAGGTTATATCGCCGCCATTAGTAGTAATAGTAGGCATACCGGTCGTAAGAGGCGACTAATGTGCAGAGCACGTTCTAGCTCGATGGTTGATATACGGATATGATGCCTCTCACCTCTCATTACCCATCTTCTGCTTCCTTACGGCCGGAGGAATGACATGACCTATAAGGTTCCACTGGTCATGCCAAATCACTCCCGAGACAGTCGGGCTGTACCGCAAGGAAGTACCGGAGCGTACTGAGTTCATATCCGGCCAAGGACTGTCAATTTCGACATAACTCCCAAATCCTTCGGAGAGTATTTTTGCCACTAACAACAACAACAACAACAACAACAACAACAATAAAAGAAACGTGTGCTTGAAAGGCACGAGTGTGAGGAGCTTAAGATGCTATCTGTCAGGAGCACTTCTCTTCACTGCTAAATTGCTAGGAAGACGTCGAACCCGATACCCCAATCCCTGACGATGAAAAAGTCATCCGACCACCTGACTATGATGAAGTGAGGATAGCTATATTCGGGCTCAAAAAGAAAACAGCACCTGGAAAAGACGGACTACCCGCCGAGCTGTTCAAACACGGAAGCGAAGAGCTAATAAAAAGCAAGCATCAGCCTTTAAGCAGAATATGGTCGGAAGAGTCCATATAGAAACCTAAGAGTGCTCTGCCCAATCCACAAGAAATGGCGATCGCGCTTACCGCACCAACTACCGCGGAATCAGCCTTCTTAATATCGCGTGTAACGTTCTTTCCAGCGTATTGTGTGAAAGACTGAAGCCCACCGTAGACAAACTGATTGGACCTTATTAGTGTGGCTTAAGACCTGGCATTAACACCGAAAATAATATCATAATAATAGAAAAATCACTCTTGCCAACAAGTGTTAGTTTGGACTTAGTAGGCAATGAGAAGTACAGTCCTCTCTCGACAAACAAAGATCACGCTCTATAAGTCTGTCATCATACCAGTCCTGATGTACGGCTCGGAATCATGGACAATGTCAAGAGAAGATGAGATGGCCCTTAGAGTATTTGAGAGAAAAGTTCTCCGGAAGATTTGTGGTCTTTACCGTGGTGCCAACGGCTAGTACCGAGAAAATTTAACGATGAGCTGTACAAGCTTTAAGCAACCCTTTTCCAAGAGGGTCTTACATGTGTAATAGCCAAAAAAGCTAGTTATTTTGATTGAATAATCCATACCATTTATGCAAGCCTATTTACTAGTACAACTGGACACCAAGTCAGTAGGCGATTGAAATTGCGAGCCTACTAAGCTGTTGTTACCAAACTATAGTAACCGGTGCCATCACCACCAAACAACATCGAAACAAGAAAACAAAAGAATAAACACTGCACATAAAGTTCACAACAGGTAATCATACACAGGAATCACGCAGTGCAGCTATTAATGGACCAAAAAGCCAAGGAAAATGCAGCAAAAGACGTGCATACATATGTAGAAAGATGAGACGTAATGCAATTTATTGGAAAGTGTAAAATGTTTAAAAGTACACACAATCAACCAAAAAACCAGATAATGCAACGCGCTGCAAAAGAGACACCTGTGCTACTTTGGACACTCAGTGGTGGTAGAATAGACGTTGGCTGGCGGCTTGTGGCTTGCTGGATGGATGTTGGCTGATTGCGCGTCGATGTTATCTGATGCTTTGACACGAACTGGTTGATGTGATGAGGCGGTAAACGAGTTATATCCTGGAATACACCTTTACAAATGTAAATGCACTCAAAGTTAAAACTTTCATTAATTATTGTCGATATGTATGATTAGTAACAAGTTGTTTGGGTGCAATAATATAACAAATTTGCTTGCTTTAATGCTTATGTAATTGTTACTTTGTATGATTATTGAAATTGTTGTTGGTCAAATAGGTAGATGTATCTTTGGATATGTGATCATTTTTGATATATAAATGCGCAATGTTCAAAAGTTTTTCCCCTTTTTTGCAATAGCCACAATTCTAGGATATACAAAACTTTATACATATCAATAGGTCTCCACGAGCTGTGTGTGCATCAACAAACCAAAAATTAAAAAAAATAAATTATGATATGAAAAATTTAGTTTGAAAGTCACACCACTACAAATGCTAAACACGTATTCACTTTATAGAGCCGCTGTTCTGTGTGTGTAGGTATGACCACTTGCGTTAATGTTTTTTTAGGAGAGACTGAGCATGTTCTCAAGAGTTGTTTTGTTGCTTCAGGGATCAAAAACAAACATAACAAGTACATATATAAACTTGACTTGGCATGTGAGCATTCATGTTCAAACAGAGAAGAAAAGTGACAAGATGGTCTGTTTTTTGTTATAAAAAGAAACCAGTTACATTTTTCTTCAAATTTTATTGTGAAATATTGAAAGTAAGATTATATAAAGCAAAAAAAAATTATACAAAATAATGTGAAATAAAATAAAGTAAAATAAAAGGAAATACATATAAATCAGTTCATATGAAAGAAACTCAAATAAAATAAAATATGTAAATATGGAAAGAAAAGGAAAGGAGAGGAAACAAGAGGAAAGGAAAGAAAACAAAACAAAACGAAGGGAAAGGTAAGGTAATGAAACGGAAGGAAGGGAAAATAAACGAAAGGAAAGGAAAGGAAAGCAAAAGAGGGAAACGAGAAGATAGGAAGGGAAAGAAAAGAAAAGAAAAGAAAAGAAAAGAAAAGAAAAGAAAAGAAAAGAAAAGAAAAGAAAAGAAAAGAAAAGAAAAGAAAAGAAAAGAAAAGAAAAGAAAAGGATAGGGAGGGAAGGAAAACAAAGGGATAGGAAAACAAAGAAAAGGAAAAGAAATGAAAAGGAATGAAGGCAAAGTATAGGAAAGGAAAGGAAAGTAAAGGTAAGTAAAGGAAAGTAAAAACAAGAAAAAGAAATAAGAGGAAATGAATGGAAAGAAAAAGAACGAATAGAAGATAAATGACTGTAAATGAAGGCAAAGGATGGGAGAAGATAGGTGAGGAAAGGAAAGGACAGCAAAGGAAAGAAAAAAGGAATAAAAGGAAATGACAAGGGAAGGAAATGAAGGTAAAGAAAAGAAAGTGATAGGAAAAAAAGAAAAGGAAAATAAAGGAAAAGAAATGACAGGGAATGACAGGGAATGAAGTTAAGGAAATGAAATGGAGGGAAAGGAAGGGCAAGGAAAAGAAACGAAAAGAAAAGAAAGGGACGGGAAGGAAAGTAAGGGAAAGGAAAAGGAAGGAAAGGAGAGAAAAAGGGAAGGAAAGGAAAGAAAAGTGAAGGAAAGGAAAGCAAAGGAAAGGAAAGGTGTAGAGAGTAAAAAAGCACAAGGAAAGCAAAAAATAGGAAAGGGACTTCAAAAAGCTAAATAAATTTGAATAAGGTTTTGTGGTCGAATTTCAACCACTGGGCAAATTCTAGTTTTTGAAAATGTAGAATACTTGCATTTTTTGTATAAATATTCACCATATTAGCGAGTCATCCCGAAAACCAGGTTTGATTGAACATTTTTTAAATAAATTTCTCATTTTTTTTATTTTGTTTTATATTATTTTGTATTATTTTATATTTTTTTTACATAATATTTTATTTTAATTTTTTTATTTTACTTTATTTTATTTTGTTTTATTTTATTCCTTGATTAAACTTTTCAAATTCTTTTTTTTTGTTTTATTTTATTTTATTTTATTATTACGTTTTAATTTATGTCATTATTTATTTTAATTTATTTCACTTTATTTTATTATATTTTTTATTTATTTTTTTTTTTACATTTTTGAAGTAGTAAATATGCTTTTTTTCTTTTTTTTGTTTAATTTTTTTATTTTATCCAATTTTATATAATTCAATATTTTGATTAGAAACAAAACTGTATGTGATTTTACAAAATATTGGTTTATTTATTTATGTTTGTTGTCACATCACTTCATTTTACACTTGGTTCCATTTATTCGGCAATGCCAACACATTCACCCAAATTGTCAACGAATTTTAAATCAATAAACGCCACATGCCATTAAACGGACGAATGGCAACCACTTCATACAGTGGCGTTAAATGCATGTGCATACAAAGTGTTGGTACACTGCTGGTCATCGGAATAAGTTCAAAGATAATATTATGGCGTTTTGAACCAAGAAGGCGACGAACAAAGATCAAGCTCTAAAAGAACTGTCATGATGGCATTTATCAAAACAGAGATGTTGAACCTATTCAGCTGATGGTCAGTGTATGTTAAGATTGCACTTATTTGTTTTGGCTTTATTTGTGCTGCCACGAGTTGTGAATAAACATGCATGTTAGCGATGTTGCGAATGTGGATTTTTTACTACATTTTCAAGGAAAATCTCTTGCAAAAAAAGTAAAGTAAATAAAAGCAAATAAGATAAAAGAAAAAAAGAAAAATAAAATAAAAGAAATTAAAAAAATTAAAATAAAACTAAATTGAAATATAAAGAATAATAAAAATAAATAATAATAAAAAATAAATAAATACAATAAAAAATTAACCTAACAAAAAAAAAAGAAAAAGTAACTAATTAAAATAAATAAAATGAGAAAATAAGTGAAAAAAATAAAAATAAAACAATAATCGTAAGCAAATGCGAATGCGAGAATATTCGCAACAACCCAAAGTACAAACAAATCCGTAAGAAATTTTATTTACTAATATTTGCGGAAAAAATTAAGCTAATGTTAATTTAGAATTGAAATAGTTGCCTAATAAATCGTCAAACTTAAAGTGGCATGCAATTAAAAGCAAGACATAAATATAAAAAAAGAAAAAATTAAAACACTTTGTATGAAGGTACACATGTAAGTGCTACCATACATATACAACTAATTTTTGGCGCCATCGCTAAGTGTCACCAAAACTGGATAAAACAAATTAAAAATTCGCCAAAACAATAAAACAAAATAAAAGGAAAAAAAATGCCACAAAAATAAAAAATTCAAACCGTTATCTGAGTTTGCACTACAAATTAAGATTACGTCACATGTGCACATGTGTTAACTGTCAATTTGTAAAGACAGTGAGTCAAATTGCTTGTCGGAAGGCCAGTTGGTCTGTCAAACGCGAAAATTCACTATGTTAGTGGGTTAGTATCGGTAGTTGGCTTAAATGCATTTGAAATTGCATGAATCTTCGTTATGGTAGCAAATTCGTATGCGGGTATGTTATTCATTGTGGGCAAGTTTGTATGTAAGTCGGAATAACGTGTAGCTGTGTTGGTGTTGTTTTTTCACGAGGAAGTGACAGTTGTTTTAACTAAACTCTTCACAAAGAGAAAGGGGAAGGAAATAAAGAAAATAAATAATAATAATAAAAATAAAATAAAATAGAAAAAAAAAACAAAATAAAATAAAATAAAATAAAATAAAATATAATAAAATAAAATAAAATAAAATAAAATAAAATAAAATAAAATAAAATAAAATAAAATAAAATAAAATAAAATAAAATAAAATAAAATAAAATAAAATAAAATAAAATAAAATAAAATAAAATAAAATAAAATAAAATAAAATAAAATAAAGTAAAATAAAATAAAATAAAATAAAATAAAATAAAAATAAAATAAAATTAAATAAAGTAGAATAAAAAAAATAAAAAGATAACAAAAAATAAAAAAGAAGAAAAATAATAAATAAAATAAAATAAAAATTAATAAAATAAAGCGTGTCACCAAAAACGCATTGACAATGAAAGCTTAGCATATTCCCAAATAGGTCTATCTGCGTTGCTATGGTATTTGCTTATAATTTTTACGTTTTCTAATAAATTAAAATTTAATAATTGTGAAAAAATGCCACGATAATTACAAAGGTCTTGAAGTCGTAATAAGTTTTCAAAGTTTCTAAAATAAAAAGAAAATATAAGTAAAAAAAATTTAACAAAATAATTAAAATAGAAAAAAAATAAAAAAATTAAAAATTAAAAATGAAATGAAATAGAAATAAAAACTAAAAGAATTGAAATGAAATAAAAACAAAATGAAAAAAATTTAATAAGATAAAATAAAACTAAAAAAACAGACTAAAATAAAAAAATAATAAAAAAATAAAAATAGAAATTAAAAAAAAAATGAAATGAAATAAAAAAATAAAATAAAATTAAAATAAAATGAAAAAAAAACAAACTAAAAAAAATTAAAAAAAATAAAAAATAAAATAAAAAGTTAAAACAAAAAAAATTAAATGAAGTTAAATAAAATAAAATAAAATAGAATAAAATAAAACAAAGGAAAAAAATATAAAAAATAAAATAACCCAAAATAGAATAAGATAAAGTAAAATAAAAAAAGAAAAAAAAAAAAATAAAAAAAATAAGATTAGGGGTCGTGCATATATGACGTCACGCGATTTTTGGTAGTTTTTAACCCCCCCCCCCCTCCCCCTCGAATGTCACATCACACCCTTAATAAATATAAATTCAATATTTATTTGACATAAAATCTGATACATATTTAGAATGTTTATATTAATTATTAAATAATATTTGCCAATCGAAAGAATGAAAACGTGCTAAATTTGAAAACGTTCATGGACGTTGCACGCTAGAAAGCATGCAAAAAATAACGTGACATCACGTAAGTGCTACTCCCCCCCTCCCCCAATGTCACATTTCGTCACAAATCGCAGACCCCTCCCCCCCTCAAAGAGCGTGACGTCATATATGCACGACCCCTTAACGAAATTTTTAAAATAAAATTAAGTAAAACAAAAAAAAAATAAAGTCAAATAAAATAAAATAAATAAAATTAAAGCTACAAACAATGTGAAAAAGTGGAAACACAAAAGCAAATCAACAACAATTATGGCATAACCGCCAACACAACCAAACTGGTGGCAGCTATTGAAAAACAACAACAACAAACTGTCAAAAAAAATTGCAGTGGCATCCACTAAAATAAAAAAAAAACGAACAAGTCGGGCGAGACTTAAGAAAAGGTACAACAAAACTTTAGGTCAGACCAAATATATTTTTCAAGTGATCCCTTGAAAACCGGTCAAATGATGCATCGATGCAGCAGAGCTGCCAATTATGTTTATTTAAATTATGTAAATGGTACCTAAATTTACATACATACATACGCGCACACTTACTTACACGAATCCGCCAGTCTGCGTTGGGAACGCTATACAAACATTGTTGAAGATGCAAACCTCACGTTCGAAATGTTGCATATCTGCATTTTGTTTTTTTTTTTGTTGTGCATAATTAATAAACCGTAGCCGTAGCCGATAGCTTATAGCTGATAGCGACGTCACTACCAACTGCCAATGCGTCAAATCATTTAGCGTTGCTGCTTTCCTGCTCCCTGCTGATAAAGTGTTTGTTGTATTTTTATTTTACACTCTTCTTCTTCTTTATATTCCCACAGTTGCATGCATATTATTACGTAATCTTTTTTATATTAACACAAATTTTGCCTTGGTGATAGTCTTTGCTGACGTTGGATTGTCCACTTGATAATTTGACGGCCATTAAGGTCGCGAAGCAAATTTTTTAGTGTTTAGATAGTTTTTGTTGGTATTTTATGCCGATATTTTGGTATGTTGGTAACTCCAGCTTTCATCAAAACGAAGAACTTTGGCAAGTCTAATGGCATCATTGGACCGAAAGGTTAAGAGAAATAATTTAAGGGAGATCCTCTTGGTTATGATTTTATTTTAATTTTAGGTTTTTTATACCTTTCATGAAGATGAAATGGTTTTGGCCCGGTGTTTTTAAGTGTGAGAAGACCCATTTCAATAAGTATATCGAAATGATCAGGATGACGAGATGAGTTGATTTAGTCATGCCCGTCTGTCTGTCTGTCGTATTTGAACGCAAACTATTCCCTCAGTTTTTGAGATATTTGACTGAAATTTGGATGCGGCCACCATTTTCTAATATAGAAATCATTTGTCGGAACCAGCAAGATCGGATCGATATTACGATAGCCACCATTCAATCGATTGTTCCGATAAACGGATTTTGGGCTGTAACTCCTGTAATTAAACACCTAGGATCGTGAAATTTTGGAAGTATTGCTATTTTTATATGTGCAATATCGATGTTGAAAATCATTGAGATGGGATAAATATTTCACATAGCCCCCATACAATCGATGATAGTGAAGATCGTGACGCTTATTCATGAAAGGTATATATCCGAAGACCGCTTTCCTTACTTGTTTTAAAATAAATTTTAACTATTTTAGTTTATTTTATTTTGTTTTACTTTATTTCTTGTTTTATTTTATTTAAATTTTTTTTGTTTTTTTTTTATTTTACTTTGTTTTCTTGAAATTTTTTCAAGTTATATTATTTTGTGTTATTTTCTTTCATTTTATTTTTTGGTTTTCTTTAATTTAATTTTATTTTTGTTTTATTTTATTTCACTTTATGCATTTATTTTTTATTTTATTTTTATTTTATTATTTTAATTTTATTTTTAAGCTATTGCATAGATTTTATCGCAGGCCTTGGCGGTGGGAGTGAAATGAAAAAAAATGTTAATGTTAAAAAAGTTAGTAGAAACGACCTTTTGCAATGTTAAAAGGTTCTGCGTTAGCAACATAACTTGACAAAAATAAATATAAGCGTTGCCTACATTTAGGCGTATTACGTTGTACTAATGTTAGCAGCAGGCCGATTACATAAAATTGGAGCTGTACATTATATTACATCAAAATTGGATCTGCAAGCGTTGCCTACATTTCGGCTATACAACTAACAGTGTGACGTTGTACTGATGTTAGCAGCAGGCCTATTACATAAAATTGGAGCTGTACATTATATTACATTAAAATTGGATCTGCAAACGTTGCCTACATTTATTCTATACTACTAACAGTGTGACGTTGTACTGATGTTAGCAGCAGGCCGATTACATAAAATTGGCGCTGTAAAGGCTACACTGTTAACAGGTTAAGGCTGTACTGCTCTAAAGTCACAAATATGCTCATTCAGTTTTCGTAAATATTATAATTGCATAAGTTGATAAAAAGTGATATGCAATAGCTTTACCGCGGCAGTCCCCGAGTGCAACACGTCCTTTTTTATTTTGTTTGTTTTCTTTATTATTTTATTTTATTTATATTATTATTTATTAAGGGCTTTTTGGGAGTTCCCTTCCTGGATAGCCTAAGCCAGATCGCGGAACTGGACATTAAGGACTTGATGGCCTTCATAAAGTCATCTAAGTGGTCCGAGGAGGAGTAACGGTGTCGGGGCCGGGGCCGGGTCCCGGGACTGACTTTCCTAGTGTTGGTGGCATCACAACGGGCCTTTCAAAACTGGCCTAAGTGTGCCTCTGCGGCAGCCACTTGAACCTAACCTAACCTATGTTATTATTTTTTTTTTGTATTTTTTTTTTTTTTTTTTGTACTTTATGTTATTTTATTTTTTTTTTATTTTACTTTTTTTTGCTTTATTTCATTTCATTCTGTTTGTTTTACTTTATTTTCTTTTATTTAGTTTCATTTAATTAAATTTTTTTTAATTTTTTTTTTTTTCAATTGTATTTTATTGTACTTTTTTTGTATTTTTTTTTTTTTTGTTTTATTTATTTTTTTTTTTTTTTCATATTATTTTGTGTTATTTTTATTTTTTACTATTTTGTGTTATTTTATTTTACTGTATTATATTCTACTTTATTTTATTTTAACTTATTTATCTTCGCCAAATGTTATATGCATTTGTATGTATGCGACCCAAATAAAGAGTATCACAACTCATGTATCACCCATGGCGCCACCTCTTTGCAAAATACTCCTCACATGCTCCGCATGATTTTGCGCGCTACTGCACTACGCTTGAATTTATTTATGACTAGTTTACCTACATCCGTAAGCTGCGGCACATGAAAGCCCAAAGAAGAAAACAACTAATAAAATAGCTATGCAAAAAAATTCGCAAAAACTTAAAATCACTTAAAATAATGCAGAAAAATGTTTAGAAAACCCATAAAACTAAAATGAGTCATAAAAACTAAAAGACATTTTAAGACAGCGATAAAAGGAGTCAACCACAAAGCAATAAAAGCAAAAGCAAAAGCAAACGTGAAATAAATTACAATAGCTAAATTTGTATGTAATCAGTCAACCTAGAGTTAGCGGCAATGCGCAAGCTTAGCGCCTCGCCCCGCAAAGGTCGTATGCAAATGAGAGCAACAGTTGGAAAAAAACCAAAAGAGTAAATAATATAAAAAAACTGGAAGTAGCACAAGCCGCAGGTGATACAAGCAAAGAAGTAAACAAAGAAGGAACGATTTTTTTTTCTTTTTCAAATTAAATACAGCTTAAATTAAAATTTTTGGAAGATTGAATTATATAGAGTTATGCTCGAATATGGCGTAATACGCTTATAATAACATACAAAGGTCAGTCAGGGACAGTGACATGCACTAATTGGGTGATTGATTCTATTTAACGATCTGAAATGAACGCCCAACAGCACACTCGATCCTTAAATTTTCCGTTAGCTTTTATTTTTATATAACTACGTTATCAGTTGGCAATGTAACTTAGAAAAATATAAATGAACCATCATCTTTGTTAAATAAACCAAGCTCAAGCCGATCAAAAACTGTTTGCGCCACATAATAAATATTTATTACAATAATTAATAACATTAGATATTTTGCTCTTGGGTTTTCGTAATTTGGGTTCGTTGTCTAAGTCTTTTGTTTGGGTCATCAATCTTATTGTCGTTCAGCTGCATGCGTTTGGCACTAGCTCACGCTGAATTGACATTTTTTCCTTGTAAATGCTAAAGTAGGACAATGACATTGTTGATAAATAAAAGATTTATTTTTGTTGGTATAGCTGCAGCAAAAGCTTTAGGCTTTAAACAATTCATATTTCATAACTACATAATGAATATATACATGCTTAAGTAGGTGCGTACGTGAGATTTCTTGTGCTTAATGAAGATATAAGTGACCAACTAAATCGTAGGTGTCTAGACATAGTACAATGAAATTGATATGAATAAACAAAAACGTATTTGAGAAATGTGTAATTAAGTTGAAGATATTCAATGTAAATGACACAACAAATATGGAGAGAATTTTACAATGGCCTTTTTCAACTTTTGAGGTCAAATTAATACAGTTTAGACATCAAATGTACTGATTAGGATGTGGAGGTCATGACTTGACTCGAAGCGTTTTGCAATTGAAAGTTCAATTCGTTAACATATGTATAAGAAAACAAGTTATAGTTATTTATTGATAATTGGGGGTTTTCTCCCAGGGTAGTACACTGGATCTACACTGCTATTGTTCGCCCGATTCTACTCTATGGAGTGCTAGTATGGTGGCCTGCACTAACTAAGAATACGTACCTTAAGTAGTTACACCACAGGAGTTCAGAACTCTGCATAACCGGGGTCCTTGGGTCCACCCCGACGGAAGCACTCAACACCATACTGTATCTACCTCCACTTGATTTGGTGGCGAAGGAAATAGCCGCGATCACAGCTTTGCGAATAAGGGAGACCGGCGTCTAGATAAATGGACAAAGTAGGTACGCCACAATCTTGGGCACTCACGCTTCTGTTAACATACCACCATATACTAACTACTGCGCGTCAAATAACGCGTTTGTCAGAAACTACGAGGTGACAAGACCAAAAAGACAAGTATGGGATAACAGACCACATACTGTTCGGGGCGCCATTAACTTTTTCACTGATGGCTACAAGCTTGAGGAGAAGATGGGGGAGGTACCTTTTCACCAGATCTCCTTCCGTTTTCCGACCACTGTAGCGTGTACCAAGCGGAATTACTGACAATAAACGGTGCGGTGAAAAGCTTGGTATCTATGCCCCAAAATAGCAAACGGATTTATATCTTCTCAGGCAGTCAGGCCGCACTTAAAGCCTTGAACTCATGCGTCGACAATGCAAAGTCGTTAACTGAATGTCGCCGATCTCTCAGAGAGATGGCTCAGTACTTCAGTATTAGCCTTATTTGGGTAGCTAGGCACAGGGATATTAAGAGTAACTGCAGAGCGGATGAGCTGGCCAGACGAGATACCACCACCCATCTCCTTCCAGGAAATAGCTCGCTAGGCATACCCATGGCCTCTTTTAAATTTGTGTCAGCACAAATGCGATGAAAAGAACAAATAGGCTCTGGTCAGCGCTCTCGACGTGCGAGTTATCCAGGCTAACCTGGCCTTCCTATAACAAAGGACGTACAAATTCCCTGCTGTCCCTTAATAACGCATATCTTGCCCACAACAAGAAATCGTTCCGAGAACATGTATCTTTTTGAAGGTTTTGCCGCCCAGGCTGAGCTTCTGTAATATAGTTTTTGCTGGGCAGTTTTCCATCCACGAGGTAAGAGAGAAAAATATATTCTATGTAGAGAGAATTAATGAACTTAGTGAAAATACGTTTAGCAGCATTTGAGACATTTCGTCATAAAAAACCGACCTTGACCCTTGGTTACTCTTTTAAGTAGACTTCCTACGAGACTTTGGATGTCCTGTTCGGTCATATTGCATACTGAAGTTTGGGGGTCTACACATAATTTTTTCCATTCCCTCGGGGTATTACAATAAAAATGCGAAACTTGTTTTTCTGCATCATCATTAATACATCCTTGATATTCCAATTTATAGCTTCCTTTCCCACAAAAATATTTCAAAATCCACATCAACAAAATTCTGCACGCATGACCTTGTACAAAAAAAAAAAACACCTGCTTTAAGTATTACTTCAGCGAACATTGCCATAGCCTTCTTACCGCACGAACTTCATCACAATTAGGCTCTCTGAAACGCCCCTTCGTGACACTCCACTATAACGCGCCACTTGACGCAACCGCCCTTCATACTCCACTTAATTTGAAATTGTTGGTAACACCAAATAACTGAAGTGGAGCATCACACCGAACGAAGGTGCGCACCTAACTGCGGTTACCTACAGACTCTGCTAGCGCTGTTGCTAATGCCACCACTTTAACGGCAATAACCAATGGCAACAAAACAGAAGTGCCATCATCAAGGTGCATTGCTCATATTCACACATGCTATGCGCTCAAAAATTTAAATTTAACGACTTTACACGAAATCCACTCTCACTTTTCTTGACAACAACTCACAGCCGGTCTCTTGGCTGCCCATGGTGCTCTATTGTTAGTTGAAATTCACTCTCGCTTTCGTTGGCTGAGACTGCGACTGAGAGTGGAGTCAGCATTGCTGTGGTGAATTTGCGCGAACGATCGTGATAAGTGCAACACCTGTGCCTGTGTGGGGTACTCATTTTGTTCCACAAACCAAGCCAACACTTTTTGGCGTCGAGTGTTGTTGTTGTTGTTGTTGTTTTAATACCTTTTCACATCTAGAGATCATTGTTGAGGGTAGGCCAATTGTAATATTCGGTTATTTAGGTAACTGGCATTGCGTTTCCTTGACGTTGTGGTTTTTTGGGGTTTTTGATAGATTTTTTTTTTTTTTGGAAGATATTTCTCTGCATTCGTTTGCGACTTACTGAAGGTAGCTGAGTTCAGCAGCTGCAGTGATCAACACCACTGTCGTCATTTTCAGCCGGTTTGTTATTGTTGTCACTGTGTTTGTGTTTAAGCTTTTGTTGTTGTTTTATTGCTTTTGTTTTTAATTTTGTGCTCATTTATATATTGTTACCATTGCCAGTGTTGTTGTTGTTGTTGTGGGTTTGATAGTTGCTGCTGTTGTTGTCGTCACTCTGCTGTTGCATAAAATCGTTGACGCTCTGTCGCCGTCTTCGCTGTCGCTGCTTTTTGGTGTTGATAAACAATTTTTGTTTTCCAAAATATAAATAGATGTGCAGCGGAGAAATGTGGGTAGTGTTTTTGGAAGACCTCAACGGAGGCATACATTCACTGGTGTTAAACAGTTATCGCCTTTAAACGCGACTCAAGGGGTTCAAGCGATGAGATCCCTAAATCTATTGGTGGGTTTTGCAAATAAACTAAAAATATGTTAAACAATTTATAATTGTTAAAAAAAAAATTAAAAAAAAAAAACTATGTCAAACTCTTGGATTGGATAATAGTGAAACAAATGTTCTGTGAATACAAAAACAAATTTTATAAACAAACGATGAAAAACACAAACTGTGCTATAAAAAGAGTTAAGAAAAAAATATTCACTCTCATGAAATAGTTATTTAAAAAAATGCCAAAATCTTAAGAAACTATGCAAAAAGAAACAAAAGATAAGAAACTAAATACAAAAACATAGTAAATACAAATGATTTTGCTAAAATAACTATCACCAAGTTAACCAAAGTTAAAAAAAAAATAGATGCTAAAATAAAATAATATTGGGGTTAAATTTGCCAAGAAAAACTCAAAAATGAAACTACTCAACTTTATTGAGAATAAAAACATCAAAATACTAAAAAATAAAAAACAACCTCAAGGGAGTGTATTTTCTCAAAAAGACTATACAATAGAGCGTATCACGGTGTAAGGAGGAAAAAAAAGTTGAAAATGTTCCCCCCAGTTTGAACACTTACCTTAAGAGTTTTAAAAAAAAAAAAAAATTTTAAATTTTTGTCACCCTGTAAAAACAGCGAAATTTGGTTTTTTCTATAATTTCTATATTTTACGTTCGATTTTCAAAAGTGATACAATTTTAGAAAGGTATTCTCCAAGGCAATATTTCCTTCATAGAAACTTTTATTTTAGCCCATCATGCCAAGTTCAGCTTTTATTCGTTTTTTTACTAAAACAACACCCTGTATTTAAAAAAAAAACAATTGTTTCCTGAGAACTAAGAAGAAAAAAAAGAATATTTACCTGCATATAATGAGGAAATAAATGTAATGCATTTATGCTAAATCTTTCCTTGACTCTAATTTGCTGTAACGTTCTCGGTTACTTAGTTTAGCGAATATATAACCTAGGCGCTCCTCGTCTGCAACTTCTGTACAAGAATCACTTACTACGTGAACAAATCGCTCAGAATTTTGAGAATAGCATAGAAAATCTAAGGCTATATTTATTTTATTCAAAAATTGTTTGAATACAGGGTGTTGGCTTTAAATAAATTCGAATAAAAGCTAAAGTTAGTGTCGCAGGTTAATGGCTTATATGGACGAAATATGAAACGGGTTAAAACCTTGACAACAATATATTGCTCGTTGAAATCAAAGGCCAAACAGAAAAGTTATAAGCAAAAAACGAATTTCGCTGTTTTTACAGGGTGGCGAAATTTTTTTTTTTTAATTTTTGAAATCACTAACAAGTAAACATTCGAACCAGTGCATCTGAAAAATACTTCGATACGCCTTTACTTTATTCAAATTTAATTTTTTAATACAGGGTGTTTGCTTTAAATAAATTCGAATAAAAGCTAAAGTTAGTGTCGCAGGTTGCTGCCTTATATGGACAAAATACGACACGGGTTAATATATATTGCTCGTTGAAATCAAAGACAAAATAGAAAAGTTATAAGCAAAACACGAATTTCGCTGTTTTTACAGGGTGCCGAAATTTTTTTTTTTTAATTTTTGAAATCACTAACAAGTAAACATTCGAACCAGTGCATCTGAAAAATACTCCTATACGCCCTTCTAAGGATACCTACATACAATAAAAATCTTCGAACTCGAACTGACTTTTTACGTTGAGTCCTTTTGGTTTCTGGTAGTTTTACAATTTTCAACCGAGTTGAAAAATTTAAACGGCGTTTTGTTTACATAATGAATTTTTTAATTTTTATTTTTGTTTTACACAAATTACACTATGTAACAAATTTTCCAAAATTTCAAATTTTGTTTTCGTGGCTTCCATGAGTTGCATGTCCTTTCAAGTGTATAAAAACTGCATACTACAAATTTACATCCCGCCCATAATTTTTAGTTAGGGGAAAAAGTCCATTTTTTTCAAACGGGATTCTGTTAACAAAATAAAATGCAAGGATTTGTGAAAGCCCGTTTTTTTAGTTAAAAACAAAAAAAAAAATTACACTTAAATTTTTAAAATCGGTCGAGTTTTGTGACCTCTAGGTGATTTTGAACCCTGTTTTGCCAAAAAGCGTCTTTGAAAGTGACAGCTATTTTTTTTTTCTATAAACAGTAGTTTCGAAAATATTGAGTTTGCATCATTCATCATTGATTGGCGCTTAACCGACTAGGCGATTTTGGCAGCTTCGTATCAAAGCACGTCAGTCGTTCCTTATAAACGACAACTGACGCCAATTGGAAAAGCCAAGCTAGTTCAAGTCAGACTCCACTCGTTGTTTCCATCTCAGTCGAGGCCCTTCCCTTCCGCTGCTACCGAATTCGGGTGTCGATAGGAAAACCTCATGTGCTGGGGACTATTTGTTCATTCGCATAACATGAACCAGCCAGCGTAGCCTTTGGGCTTTAATTCGCTGAACTTTGTTCTGGTCTTGCTTAAAGTTCGTAGAGGTCATCGTTCAATTTCCTTCGATACTCGTCGTTGGCAACACGAGAAGGACCATCAATCTTCGCAGAACTTTTCTCTCAGTGTCTATGCTTCCGAGCCTTACATCAGGACTAGTATGATGAGAGACTTATAGAGCGTGATCTTTGTTTGTCGAGAAAGGACTTTACTTCTCAATTGCCTACTTAGTCCAAAGTAACACTTGTTGGCAAGACTGATTATTCGTTGGATTTCTAGTCTGACATTTTTTTCGGTATTAATGCTGGTTCCCAAATAGACGAAGTCCCACACACAGTTCCAAATTTGTTACTAACAACGGTGCTATGGCTGCCAAGGCGTGCTGATTTGTTTTTGATGACAGCAAGTACTTCGTCTTGACCTCGTTCACTGTAAGACCCACTTTTTTCGCTTCTTTATCCACTCCAATATCATCGGCTACGCCAAGCTCTGCTGCTCGAATTATCTTCTCCAGCATCAGGTTGAAGAAATCGCAAGAAAGGAAGTCACCCTGTCTGAAGCCTCGTTTGCTTTCGAATGGCTCAGAGAGGTCTCTCCCAATTCTAACGGTGCTGTTGCCGTATGAGCTTTGCAGGGAAGTCATACAACCAACGCCTTTTCACACTGTCAAAATCGGCTTTGAAAACGGCAAAGAGATGGGGCGTGTCTCAATTTTCTTATAATGGATGTTCCCCGGAATTGGGCGTATAGTGAAAATCTGGTCGATGGTAGAATTACCAGGTATGAAGCCACACTGACAAGGTCCAATCAGCTTGTCTACGATGTGCTTCAATCTTTCGCAAAAAACGCTATAAACAACCTTATATGCGATATTTAAATATAGGACTGATTCCGCGAGGATATTTTAATTTTGTAATGATATGGTGAAAAAATTAATTAAAACCCTGATGACGATTTTTTTTTACTGAGTTTTTTCCTTACTTATCACATTTTTAATATCCTAATTTTAATTTCAGCTACTAGGCGCCAGCTGCGCGCTTATCGTAAGCCTCACATTCGCCCACCCGCCCGAAGGTGTCTGGAAGAAGAAGCTCACTTGGAAAGAAGACTGGGTGAAAGTTTGGAAGACGGTGAAAAAGGAGGCGTGGGAAACAAAATGGAAAAAAATTCAAGTACCCATTTGGAAAGAGGTGCAAGTGCCCATATGGAAGGAGGTAAAAGTGCCCGACTGGAAGATCGTGAAAAAGCCACACATTGAAGAACGTGAAGTACCCGCATGGAAAGAAGAAAAAGTACCCGAATGGAAAAAGATAACAAAACCGATATGGAAAGAGATACAAGTACCGGTTTGGCGTGAGATTCAAGTCCCCGTTTGGAAAGAAATCAAAGTGCCGGTATGGAAAGAAATAAAGGTACCCGTTTGGAAAGAGATCCAAGTACCCGTGTGGAAGGAAATACAAGTACCGGTGTGGCGTGAAGTGCAAGTACCCGAATGGAAAAAAATGTTTGTGCCCGAATGGGTTAAAATGGGTATACCCGGTGAAAAATATTTGGGTAAAGATCACGAAGGTTGGGAATACACCAGTCACGATCTATGGCGTAAGAAACTCATCTGGAAGCCAGTATGGAAAAAAGTATGGCGCACGGAAAAGAAAGAAGAATGGAAAACAGAAAAGAAACAAGAATGGAAAACCGAAAAAGTGCAAGAATGGAAAATCGAAAAGAAAGAAGAATGGCATACGAAGAAAGTGCAAGAATGGAAGACCGAAAAACAGCAAGCGTGGAAACCAGAAAAGAAATTGGAATGGAAAGTGGAATGGGTGCAAATTTGGAAGCCAGTAAAGAAACAAATATGGGTAAAAGAGAAACGTGAAACATGGGTAGAGGAAAAAGTGCAAATTTGGCGCGTAGAAAAGAAGCAAGCGTGGGCCACCGAAAAGAAGCAGGCGTGGAAGGAAGAATGGAAAGCCATACAGGTGCCCGTGTGGAAAGAGGTCAAAGTGCAGGAATGGAAAAAGGTGTGGAAGCCAGTTTGGGAAAAAGTGTGGGTGCCGGCGAGTCATGGCTGGGATTGAGCTCATCATATAACGTGAACTGAGAAGCACTGATGAAACACAAACGCTGACACGCAAATGCGTTTTTAGCTCATAAAAAATACAAAACAAACATATGTACAAATACATACATGCTCACACACACACACACACACACATATATACGTAAACGAAAAAGGCTGCCACAATCGAAGAATGAAGAAATATTGAGTGGGCGCACAGTGAAAAAATGCATGGACTAACTGACTGACTAAATCGTTGGCATGTATGTGTGTTGAGCGCTCACCCATTTCCATTTCCTGCCAACTCAAACACATACCATTCTTCTCAATTAACTGGCATGCCCTCCGCCATTCTTTTGTATATAAATATTTCCGTGCTGCTGTATGTATGTAGGCTTCAGCACTGAGCACCATCATCCAATTTATTGTTATCATTTTGGTTTCATTTAAAATATATAATTTAAATTTTTCATTTATTTTTCTATTTTAATGAAAATGTGTACAAATTAGTCATGATGCTATACATCCAGTTAATACAATTTCTATGCATAAAATAGCTATATACTTAAGTATAAATTTTGTATATATAGTATTTTTTTAGTTTCTGTTTAAACATAGATTTCTGTTTTTAATTTGCCAATATTTCTTTCTTGTTGTTTATTGAAAAACTTTGTTATAAACTATATATATATTTTTTTTTAATCTTCTAATTGTTATTAAACTTTTTTGTTTCAGTCTCAAAACAAAATTTAATTAAAAGAATTAAATTTTGATAAATGTTATTTTTAACAAAAATTTGAAAAAATTTTAATTTTTTAAAAACGATAAAATATATGACTCAAAGTATTAAAAAAGTTGTGTTTTTTCTTTTAAACTGCCCCACAATGAAACCATATACCAAAATTCTAGTTTATGAATTGGTATCCAAAAAACAACACCGCACCAGCTTATTTTGTCCAGTATTATACCTACAGGTTAAATTAATGGGTATATGGAGATATGAATTAAATATTCCTCAAACCTTAATTTTTTGTTTTGCTACTTGTATACCTTGTAGTCTCAAATTTATGAAAATTTTAAGTAACTTTTCGACATAAAATCAAATTTTCATAAAGGGGGGCAAATATGAGCAAAATATTTTTTTAGTATTTGATAGAAAATATTCCAAATATTCATTTTAATAAAGTTAGACAGTGTAGCAAACTATAGCACACAAACCTTTTGTCTATCCAATGTAGTAAAGGTAGCATTTATGAAGCGTAATTTTTTCTGGCTTATATTTGTTTTAATATTTGGTCAATTGCACTAGATTTTTCTTTATTTAGCCAAGGAAGTGATATATCGTCGCTCGCTTGCCAGAAGCATGAATGTGCCATAATTAAAATTTTGGTATAATGTATTTGAAAGTAAATTTTTTAAAATTCATGTTTTTGGCGCAACGAAAATGTTTAATATTTGAATTTCTATATTTTTTAAAATTTTCGTTGAGTCAGAAACACGAATGTGTAGCAAAACTGTTACGTATACGCCATGGCGTCTGTGGTTCAGTGCAACACATTCTTGTTTCTGGCTCACCCAAAATTTTCAAAAAATTATAAATATCTTTTATTACGAAACGAGAATAGGAATGACCCAGCTTAAAACTAGTAAGGCGCCTGAAAATGACTATCTATCCGACGAGCTGTTAATAGGGAAAGTTGGTAAAAAGTTTATATCAAAATTTGTGCCTGCCTCCAGTTTGCAACTTGCGTGTACTCTGCCGAAGCAGACGATCACGCAAACGAACCATCGAAAATAACGTACTATAGTACTCGTGAGTAGTCGAGTTAGTTCAAGTAAGTTTAGGATAAGTGGCTCAGCTAAGGGTCAACCCACTTTGACACTTATATGGTACTTTGTGATTCAACATTATAGTACATTTACACTGCACCAAATTTGGCGAATTCAAATGAGCCAGTTCGACACCGTTTACATTGGCAAATTTGCCTTTGGCTTCACCTTCCCTCTAAGAATCTTCTACCAGGACACAATGCGACCGAAAGAAAATGCGCTACCGTGATGTTTTAAACACCTATCGAATCATAATAATAGAAGAATTAGTAAAGCTACATTTACACTGTACCAAATGCGTCGCTTTTGGGGAAGTTATTTCGAGAATGTTTGTCCGCAGAATGAATTTGTTTGCCAAGTTAGACGAATGTAATTTTATTTGTCCTAATTTGGTGATCAAATTCAATCTGCGAATGAACGGTCTCGAAAAAACTTGGCCAAAAGTGACGCATTTGGTGCAGTGTAAATGTAGCTTAAGGCTTCTGTCTTTTCCTGGTAGAATTGGCCAATTTTCTTTGAAAAAACTAGTTGAAACTAGATGTGCATAAAGCATAAGTTATCACACGTTATTTAACCATTAAGGTTCTTGCTGGGCAATTCTAAATGTGGAACACCCGCAGGGTTGCTATTTTGAGGAACTGGGGATTGTATTGTTCGGCAAATGAGGTCAAATGTGATGGAATTCCATATTTAGATAATGAGATTTGTATGGAAAAAAAGCTCCGAATTTGCAATTTTTCGCCAAATTTGGTGCAGTGTAAATGTACTATTAGCTAGAGCTGAAACTTGCTTTAATTTCCATAACGAACCGCTGCGTAGCAATCAACAGACCCCAATCTGGTGTTCTGAACGGTATATATTTAATTTCAAAAGTGTTTAAAAAGATTTCAAATTATTATAATTTTTTTTTTTTTTTTTTGTTAGCGAGTTAAAAACAAGAACTTAAACTGAAACCGTAAAAGATTAAAACGGATTAATTTTTCAAACCCGAAATCGTAACCGTTCGTTTGATCTAAAAAAGAACTAAACCGAAAACGGTTCGAAAGCCGGAATCGGCATTAGGGTGGTCCTTATTCACTAAGGCATAATTTTGTTCATATAACGGTACTACGTAGCGGCACAAAATAATCGAGATAGATATAGAGTTCCATATATGAAAGTTCATAGGATGAAAAGAGGAGTTCCTTAAGGCATATCCCTCCGTCTGTCCGTCCTTCCGTCCGTCCATGTACATTTGAGTAAAAATTGAGATATTTGAATGAAATTTGGTATACAGGTTACTTTCTGATTAAAGTAAGTTGCTAGAGGAAATGGGCGAAAACGATATCGAAAATTTCGTAAATCATATAAATTGACATAACTTGAATAAAAATAGAGAAATTTGCATGAAATTTGGTACACAGGATACTTTCTGGCCAAGGTAGGTTGCTACAGAAAATAGGAGAAATCGGATGATAACCACGCCCCCTTTTCCGATATCGAAAATTTCGAAAATCATATAAATTGACATATCTCGGTTGTTGAAATGGCTAAAATGATATAATTTTATAGGTTACGGAAATGCCAAATGATACAGTTTGGTAGGATGAACCCCCTAGTCATTCTATTATGATTTTTTGATAACTTTTTAAAAGTAGACGTGACACCGCCCACTTTTCAGGGAGGCATATTTGAAAATGTCACGGTTCATAACTTTTTAACTGATAACGTTAGAAAGTTGGTAAGGTATACTAGCATAATAGGGAGTATACCTGATGTAATTGGTACCCAACCACGCCCACTTCCGAAATGGAAAATTCCGAAAATCATATAAAAAGTAATGCTGGGTATTAAATTTTCGGTTTAGCCGAACTTAGCCTTCCTTACTTGTTATTTTTGAGACGGCATATTGCCATTCTAGCTTCGTCATGGTTATCCCTGCAAAAAAAAAAACAATGAAGGCATATGGCTGTTATACCTCAAAAATCCTCTTTCCTCTAAAAAAAAAGTTATTAGGGGGAGAAACACTTACCTTTTTGCACCATCAAGTGCTCTATGGAGTGAGTGATTGTTTTTTGTTTTTTTTTTTTTTAAACTACTCCTCCGTAATAATTTCTTTATGAAGTACACAGAAGCAAAGAAATATATGGGCAATTCACAATACTGTCGTATTCGTCTATCGTTGTATGTTTCCATGGTTTCCAATACAATTTGTTTGAAAAATAGTAAAATAGCACGAAATAGTAGACGTTGTGAATTGCGGTGCTCTCCTGGGATATCAGATTTTTGTTGTACTCTCTGCTCTATTGGGCGAATCATCTCCTTGCTAAGTATTTATGAATGTGGAGAATTAGTTAGTCGTAAAACTAAAGTAAGATCTGTGCACCAGATCATCATATCGCCAATATTGAACAGCAGGTATTCGGCATATTCTTGAAACCTTAAACTTATTGACAGCATTTTTGAAATTTTTTAGATAAGCCAGTATCTCAAATTCCTTATACTCACATCTTTTGGCCTAGCGTTTTTCATCGCTTTTTTCAACTTAACGAAAAAACCCCAATTCCATTACTACTAAAATATTTATTTAATTTAATCCTTTTATTTGTGCAACTATCGGGCAACAAACGAGAAAATGCGTGGCATTTAGTGAATGTGTTACTAATTTGATTTTAATTGAATGCTTAGCATTTCCGTTTATTTATTACAGCATTATTTTTTACACATCAAGAGGTGTTGGCGCTTAACAATCTTGTTAGTAACTTTTATGCTGAGATTTTATGACGGCATAAATATTTTTACGAATTCATGCTGTTAAGTGGCGAATTTGGATAATGCAATTTAAATTTGCAATTTTTTTAAATTTTTTTTTACTTACGCTTTATTATGGATTTAAAAGCATAATCGAAAGATAATTAGCTGAAATTCAATTTAATGATAAGCAATAAATAAATTTTTAAAAATATGTGAAAATATTTTTCTGATCATCTGCATTGGGACTGAACACCTACATATATACATATATACCTAGTGAAGATTTTAAAAGTTAGGTACAAAATTTGTTTTTTCATCATATCGTCGCTCGCTTGCCAGAGGCATGAATGTGAAAAATATCCAGATTTGATTTAATGTGACTTTCTCTACGACTCACGAAAATCCTTTGTTTCCAAAGTATAAGGAGCTCCCGCAAATTTGCAATGCCATTTTCATGAATGTGTATTTCAATCTCTGCAAAATTTACCAGTAAAACAAATGTGCTACACATTCATGTTTCTGGCGGAACGAAAATGTTTAAAAATTTTATTTCTAAATTTCTAAAAATTTTCGTTGAGCCAAAACAAGAATGTATTGAACTGCAGGACAGATAC
Source organism: Campiglossa producta (assembly GCA_964058755.1). NCBI lineage: Eukaryota > Metazoa > Arthropoda > Insecta > Diptera > Tephritidae > Campiglossa > Campiglossa producta. The sequence goes on along the minus strand of CAXKVI010000004.1, from coordinate 108,425,793 downwards.
CATGGCGTATACGTAACAATTTTGCTACACATTCGTTTTTCTGGCACAACGTAAATTTAAAAAAATATAGAAATTCGATAAAAAATTTCTAAGCAAAAATACACAGCGATTTAACAAGATCCTTCAACAAGATCGAAATTGCAATCATGGTAGTTTGTAGTATTGTATGTAGCATTTTTATACCCAGCTGTACTTGTACACAGGGTATTATAACTTTGTTAGGATAACGGTTGGTTGTACAGGTATAAAGGAATCGAGATAGATATAGACTTCCATATATCAATATTATCAGGATCGAAAAAAAATTTGATTGAGCCATGTCCGTCCGTCCGTCCGTCCGTCCGTCCGTCCGTCCGTCTGTCCGTTAACACGATAACTTGAGCAAATAATGAGATATCTTCACCAAATTTGGCATGCGTACTTATTTGGGTTCAGAATAGATTGCTATTGAAAATGGGTAAAATCGGACCATAACCACGCCCCTTTTTCGATATCGAAAATTTCGAAAAACGTATAAAATGGGTTAATTCAATATTAGAAGCAGCTACAATGATAAAATTTGCAATATGTATTGATTTAGATGTTCTAAGGCCGATTTTATTAAAATTTTTGAAAAGGGGGCGTGGTACCGCCCACGTATATTTGAAGAAATTTTAAAATTTTGACTCTTAATAACTTCAGAACAGTTTATGCTAGTATAACGAAATTTCGTAGAGGACATACTATTGTTGTGGTAAATTCAGCTATAGAAAATAAACGAAATCGCTTCGCGACCACGCCTACTTTTTCATAAAAGTTATATTGAAAGGAGGTGGAAATATTGAAAAGTCCATATCTAATTAACTGATTTCGCTATAATAATATAATTTGGCACATACATCAACTTTCATATTCTTTACATAATTTTTTCAAAATTTTGGAAAGTGGGCGTGGCACCGCCCACTTATGAGTCAAGCAATTTTTAAATTCGACTGCTAACAACTTCAGAACGGTGTGAGATAGATTTACGAAACTAGGTACCAGGCATGTTATGTTTATGTAGAGTACTACCACAGAAAATAAGAAAAATCGGTGAACGATCACGCCCACTTTATGTGCACAGCTGGGTATGTAATGTTCGGTTTCACCCGAACTTAGACTTCCTTACTTGTTCAACTTGTTTTCGCCAAAACTCAAAAGAATAAGTTGAAAAAAAAATTATACGACTGGTCAAAAGTCCACAAAAATTCTCAAAATTCTTAATTAAAATAATAAATAAAATTAAATTAAATTAAAAAAATATTTGAAATATTAAAAAAAAAAGTAAAATAAAAAGATGATAAAAAAATTTTAAAGACAACCTTTATATGAATGCTGTCAGGAAACCAGCTTGCTTTCGAGGAAACCAGACCTTAAGGCAAACAATTTCTTAGAGCCTAAACAGAAGTTCGGTTATCGACAAAATATTTCCAGCACTCCACCTTTATATTTTCAAATCTCAAAAATTGGTTACAATTGGTATGACTAAAATTTCAAAACCAAAAACACCGAAACCATCTCTTTGTTTAACGACAAATTTGCTGAGGCTTTTTGACAGCATTCATATAAAGGTTGTCTTTAAAATTTTTTTTATCATCTTTTTATTATTTTATTTTTAGTTTTGGTGATTCCTATCGCAAATTTGATTTTTAAATATGGTACTGTCACGGTTCCTTTAATTAAATGCTAAGTTTCAAGTTCCTAGATTACCAGAAAGTTAGTCAAAAGTCGATCGCAAAGTTCCCAACTTCAAATTAGTTTTCGAATTATCTCGATCCGTGCGCCAACTACCGGAATTTTTTTGATGAGGGATTGCATTATCATCGGGTTGTGACAAATGTGTAAAGTTTCAAGTCTCTAACTAACCTGGAAGTTACTAAAAATCGATCGCAAAATTCCAGGAGTCTTCAAATTTTTTTTTAAGATTTGCAATTATTTAGACCAGCCAGAATTTTGATTTTTACTAGGTTACCTGGAAGTTGATCAAAAGTCGATCGCAAAGTTCCCAACTTCAAATTAGTTTTCGAATTATCTCGATCCGTGCACCACCTACCGGAATTGTTTTGATGAGGGATTGCACTGTCATCGGGTTGTGACAAATGTGTAAAGTTTCAAGTCTCTAACTAATCTGGAAGTACCTAAAAATCGATCGCAAAAGTCCAGGAGTCTTCTAATTTTTTTTTAAAGATTTGCAATTATGTAGACCAGCGTGCCATCTATCGGAATTTAGATTTTTACTATTTGTAGTGTCACTGTTTCCTCAATTTAATGCCAAGTTTCAAGTTCCTAGGTTATCTGGAAGTTGGTCAAAAGTCGATCGCAAAATTGCCAACTTCAAATTAGTTTTCGAAATATCTCGATCCGTGCGCCACCTACCGGAATTGTTTTGATGAGGGATTGCATTGTTATCGGGTTGTGACAAATGTGTCAAGTCTCTAACTAATCTGGAAGTTACTAAAAATCTATCTCAAAATTCCAGGAGTCTTTTAATATTTTTTGTAATTATCTCGACCAGTGTGACATCTAGCGGAATTTCTTGTACAACAGCTTGTATTGTCTTCAATTGTTCATATGTATGCAAATTTTCAATAATCTAGCTTACCGGGAAGTTCCTCAAATATGCGTCCGACAATTTCAATTTTTAAATGAATTTACCGTAAAAAAAAAATAAATAAATGTAAAAAAAATTAATGTAAAAAAAAAAATAAAAAAATAAAAAAAAAATAAAATAAAATATAATAAAATTGATTGGTAAAGTTTATTTTTTTTAATATTCCGTAGACTACGAGTATCAAGACTAAAAGAAACTCCCCACCAAAATTCATTAAAATCGTAAAGGCTAGATTTTAACTATCACTCGATTTGACATGGAAACACCCATTCATATTACGTTATGTTACTTTAATTTCTGTTATTTCTTTACCTTTTTTTCCACATAAAATCTCTATCAATCATTATTATTTTTATCTCCCCCAAAACATCACCAACATTAATAAGTTATCAACAACTTCTCTGCATCACTGCGAAAACTCTGTTGCGAGTTCGCTTGTTATAAACCGACAAAATCAAACGAATTCGCGCTTGAATGCCGACGTCGGAAGACAGCCCGCTACGAACTATGCATTCAATAGCATATAAATCTCAAGGAAGCAGCAAACATATATCTATATAAAACCCCACCAACTCAATTGCAATTGAACTTTGTGGCACACAATAAAAGAAAAAGGAAAAACGCAAAGCGCCTTTAGCTACAGCAACAGCATCATCAGACAGACTGCCAACATATGGATGCAGACAATTTCCTGCTTGACTACTGCAGATGCGCGCTAAAGAAGTGTATTACAACATAAATACACATTGAATACCAGCAAAAAAAAAAAAATCAACAAAAATCTACTATACAAACGACTTAAGACACAAACTTGTTGTGTTGAAAATAAAAAAAAACCAAAACCTAAGTAATGGTAAACAAAAACCAAAAACAAACAAGCTGACAGTAATAAAAGTAACCAAAAAACAAAATCAGCTACAAAAGTTCGAGTTCAAGCAAAAACTGTTGCAAGTTTCATGCGGGTTGTTGCAACACACATAAGTTAGAAAAAAAAATGTTCGCAACAAATAAAGCTTGCGTTTGACAAGCTGTGCCTCCAAAAACTAACAAGAACTGCTGCGAGCTCTATTTATTTTGTGTGTGTGGCGCGCGAAAAAAATTTTAAAAACAAAGCAAACACAACTTTTTTTTTTATTTGGCGCTTGAGCACCTTGACTGTGCTGCCACAATTGCCACTGCCACATTGCCACCACACAATCGTTTTGAGGCGCTTTGTCTCTGCTGCGACAGCTACTCGCATGCCAGCTGCTATTAAATTACTTCGAAACTTTAGCTGACTATTCTGTTGGCTATGCGACTAGGAATTTTCGGTATTTTTGTCTTTGGTATACAGCGTCATTGGCGCGTTAAATAATTCATTCAACCGCCCACCTCCGTTGCCATGTGTCGAACTACCTTTCAAGCTGCCTTGACAGCCGACAACCGCTGCGGAAATCGCGGTTTGTTTGTTTGCTTGTTTTCTCGTTTTTTTTTTTTTTTTTTGAAATCTTTATCGTTGTGGTTGAGGTAGTTGAAGCTGCGACTATTTAGTACGCCGACTGCGTGCTTTAGAGCTTTGCCGTTTTTGTTTCCATTATTAAATTTGCTTTGGCTCGTTACTGGTTTTCTTTTTTTTTCGTTTATGGCTTTGTAAATTTTCCCTAAATGTTGTCATTAGTCATTTGTAGTTATGAATCTTTTTGTGGCTTCTTTGTGCGTAATGGAATTTTCATAACTTTAACAAATGATGAGTTTTAAGTGGGTGGGTGTTGATGGAAAAGTAATAGATCATTGGATAATCGTTTTTGAAATTGCATGTCTACGGGTAAAAGCCTGAAAACACAAATTCAATTAGGGGTTTAATTTGAGGAAAAAAACAGGTCCGATATGGGCACATTAAAGTGTCCCAAAAAACCAAATTTGTTTTATTTTAAGCATACCCCCTTATTTTGATCACTCTGTCTAAGAAACTATCTTGAAATATCTTTTTTTAGTTACATTTTCAGGACATGAAAGTAATGCACTTTAAAATTATTATCCTTCAATTTCTTAAAAACTCGATATGCTGTAAAAAGCTGCAATCTAAAAGAAATTCCTGAGAATGTAAATAAAATTATTGAAGGATAGTCCAAAATGCGGACAGGTTATATCCTAGCAATTGATTTTACAATATGGGTATCAATGTGCTCATGTGGGCCTGAATTTAGTGTAAGTTCTCTTTCATATCTCAATCCGTTTCGGAGATATCAACCAACACATGAGTACAATTTACCTGAAATTTTCTTACTTGTGTAATGTTACTCATACGCCGTGTACGACCCCTAAAAAGTACACTATAATTGCAAAGTTTAAAGATGAACACAATTATTCTTGCTATAAAACATATTGTTACTAAATCATTTTTGAAGTTTCAATGTCCTTTTCTAGTGAATACGTTTTTTCAACATACATTTAAAGGATCCTGTTGTCCTTATAAAAATTCAAAGGTGGAGATTTGTTACACTGTCCCTTATAAAGGGGCAAAATATTAAAGTCATTTAATTTATGAAGCCTTAATGTAGTTTTTTGCCTACTTAGTATAAGCTGATAGCTAAAACTTTAACTAAAAATCCCCAATTTTGGCTTTAATCAAATTACTTCACCCAATTCTCTAAAAACATGTGCAAATTCCGACGAGGTTTTAATGGTTTTTGGATTTTCTCGAATAAGTTTTTGAATTCTTCCGAAATATCCCTTTAAATTTTTATACAATACGTGGTAATCTTAAATTCATGACACATCTGCTGATTTTTTACAATTTTAGTTGTGTTTTCATCCATGAAAAAGTTTGACCTAAATTTTTTTTTGTGGTAACGAAACACTTAAGCTCTTCAGAATTGAAAAAATATTCAAGATATTGCAGCAAGCATTTTCTATCGCCGTATGGTTGCTGCAAGTAGTCGAATATCATCGCTGAAGTTATCGCTTGCTCATCTTTTTGTCATCTTCTTTCGGTAAAAACTATTCCCCGTAAACGTGACGTCCACACTGATACTTTTACGATACGGAAAGTGACTCCGTAGGACTTCCGGGACTTCCGATCACGCTACCGCTAGGACAAGGCATTGTTATTATGATATTCACTTATGCGACGCTTTAGTATGTAACCCTGAAGTGACGCCTAGAAATGTCTAAAATGATATAGTTTGGTAGGATGGACTAGGGTGTTTTTGATTTTTTGATAAATTTTTAAAAGTAGACGTGGCACCGCTCATTTTTAAGATGGGCATTTTTGAAAATTCGACTGGTCGTAACTTGCAAACTGATTACGATAGAACGATGAAATTTGGTTGGCAGTATACCTGATAAAATTGGATAAAATCGGCCTCCAACAATGCCCACTTTCGATATCGAAAATTTCGAAAATCACATAAATTGACATAATTCGGTAACGGAAAAAAAAAAATTTTTAAAAAATATAAAAATGAAAGTAAAAAAAAAATAAAACAAAAAAAAAGTAAAAATAGAAACAAAATAAAAAAAATGAAAGTAAACTAAATAAAATAAAATAAACAAAAATAAAACAAAAAAAAAAAACTTTAACTTTTAAACTGATTGCGGTAGAAAGATGAAGTCGGTATAAGGTATACTAGCATAAAAATAAAATTAAAATAAAATGAAAGTAAAAAAAAAATAAAATAAAGTAAAAAAATGAAAGTAAAAAAAAAAAAAAAATAAAGTAAAAAAAAATAAAACAAAAAAAATAAAAATAAGAACAAAATAAAAAAAAATGAAAGTAAAATAAATAAAAAAAAAATAAACAAAAAATAAAACAAACAAAAAATAAAAAAATTAAATTAAATAAAGAAAATAAAACTAAAATAAAACAAGTAAGGAAGTCCAAGTTCGGGTAAAGCGAAAATTAAATACCCAGCTGTAATTTTCATATGTTTTACGAAATTCCTTAATTTAATTTTTTTTTATTTTTTGTTTGTTTTATTTTTTGTTTATTTTATTTTATTTATTTTACTTTCATTTTTTTATTTGGTTTTTTTATCTTTGTTTTACTTTATTTTTTTTTTTTAGTTCAATTTTTTTCATTTTTGTTTTAATTGTTTTTTTGTTTTGTTTTGTTTTATTTTTTTTTATTTTTATTTTTTATTTTTTTTTTATTGCTTTCATCATACTCCCTCTTGATTGGCAACAGACCAAATCCCGCTAAGCCAAAACGAGTGGTCGTATAGAAAAAAAATCTAAATGACACAGTTTACCACATCGTAAACAGTCCAGAAATATGACCTTAATGCATTGCAACAACCAAACAATTGCTTTATTTTACATAGTTGAATGCAATGAATGTTATTTAATTTCACACACACATTCACGCACACACAAATAAGCACAACACAAAACAATATGCAAATGTTGCTGCAATAAAATTTTTGCGCATCCAATGCGTGATGTCACTGATGTCGTTCCACCGCGAATGTGGTTTGTGGCAAAACGAAGCGGGATTAGCAGAAAAGAGCAGCAAGTAGCAACAGGTAGCAGCAGGTAGTACATCACACATTTGCTAACGAATTGTGTAATATTTGCAAATAAAATGTAAAATTGAATAGCGAAAAAACAAAAAGCGAAAAATGTGATTAAAAAAAATTACCTCACCAACAACAACAACAACTATCGCAGCAGGTGAAGCCGGCAATTTGACCAATTACCAAGTGCCAACAGTTTAGACACACCTGATGCGCTGGGCAATGAGTAAGTAACAATTGTTGCAGATGCGTGCCGCTATGCATGGTAAATAGGTTGGCGCATTACGAATGCGCATGCGCAAGCATTTGGTAAGCAGCAGCCTAGGTAGGAGTTAACGTTATAATAAAAAACAAATGTTTGGGATTTTGGAGCAATTAAAAATGTTACAAAATTGCAAAAAAAATATAAAAAAAACTGAAGATGCTGAGGCATGATAACAAATTTTAAATAAATATGTATACAAATATGGAAATATGTTTGTTCGTATATATTTCTGCATATGATGATTTCTTGTTTGTAAAGCCATGTAACCAGCTTGTCTGGCCAGCCTACTTAATAGCATGTAATACAAACTATGCGGGTAGAAAAATTTAATAAAAAAATAATAATTTTGCTCATATCTTTGTGTTTGGTTTCTTTATATTCGCTTGCGAAAAAAAATAAAAGTCCGGAGCTTTGAGAAATTAGCGGACTTTTTTCAAAGGATTTTGATCGTCGAAGTTTTGGGACTATAGAAAAGTTAATAACTATCTTCAGCGACACTATGTAAGCGCGAAACTTTATGACATCGAAACAAATAACTTTTACTCTCGGTCCCTGGTCGAAACATTAAAGTAGGAGCTCTACCTGGTATCTGTGAGGTGGAGTTTTGTTTAGCTAATCGTTGCTATTCTCAGCTTGCTTGTCACTTGTCATGACATTTTTTAGTTACAGGCACAAGTGGAATTGGGCTATGACAATCGTCAGTAGTAATGATGATAAGCTACCTTGGAATAAAAATATTTTTACGTAGGGTTGCCACCTTACCGCAGTATAATTTTATATCCGGTACTATCTCGAGAACTGCTTGACCTATTTTAATGGAATATGGCATAGACATAGTATGCGATTTCTAATACTATCCACTTGGGTGTTGCCACTTGGGACGGTTTACAGGGTTACCACCTATCCCGTTTTTTAATTTTAGGGCAAGATATGCCAATATGGGTGTCAAATGAAAGGTATTTTCGGCGAAATACTAACTAAAATATTTTAAAGTAGGGTTGCCATATTGTACTTTTATATTTTGGGGTAATTTTGGGATCATATTTGGACTATTTTAGCATAATTTTGGGGTAATTTTCGCATCATTTTCGGATCATTTTGGGTTCTTTTAAGGATCTTTTCGAGATAATTTTGGAGTCATTTTAGAATCATTTTGGGATCTTTTTGGGTTAATTTTGGGATTATTTTGGGATCATTTTGGAATAATTTTATGGTAATTTTGGGATAATTTTTGGATCATCTTGAGGTCATTTTAGGGGAATTTTGGGGTCGTTTGGGACCGCTTGATGAAATTTGTCATAGCCATATTTTGATATGCTTGATTCTAAGACTGTCCACTTGGGTGTTGTCGCTTGGGGCGGTTTACAGGGTTGGCACCTATATAATTTTGTCTTAAATATTGAGCAAGGTGAGCCAATATGGGTGCCAAATCAAAGGTACTTAAAGCCGCATTCCAACCATGATGTCTTAAAAGTGAGTTGTCTAGGTGCCGCCACGAAGATATAAATAAAAGGCAGTAATTTTATTTATATCTTCGTATATTGACCGATTTTAGGTAGGTAAGACTATTGGACAAAATCGAAAACACTGGTCACCTAGGTGTGATAAAGGTAAACATACCGCCAAATTGTATGCCAATCCGAAGGGGCGACTCCAATCATTGAAATTTTTAACCTGGGATGACCCATTTCAGGAAAGAAAAAACTGGAATTTCATGGCCCAAAATGATCTCTCTTCAAACATACATGTCGCCAGTCATGTAATACTCAATCGCACTGCACTCACATTGCAAGCCAAAAGCCATAGGTTACAAGTTATTAAACGCTACACATACCCATACACACACACACAAACACACAGCTGTACACATTTTAAGTGGCACTAATAAATGCAAATTAAAACAAACATAAGCGGTCAATACATGTTTATAATAAAAAAAATAAGCGCCATTGAATATTAAATTCATTAAATAATATCAACAAAACTTTGTGGTTTAATAAAATCAAAAATTGACGGAAAAGTACGCAAAAATTGTGAAAACCACATTTTTTTTCTTAAATCAAACATATATTTTATCACTAATAAATATGTTAATTTGATGTAACTAAATTATCAATTGTGAAATCTTCAATGAGTCAGCAATTAAAATGCAAATGCAAATCATCTATGGCCTATTTGTTTTTGTATCGGTCTGATATTAATTTTGTGGCTATGCTATTTTTATGATGTTTCTTTACGCTTTGCAGATCATTTGATTTGCATTTATTGAAGTGACTTCTTTTTTTTTTACAAACATTTTTTGGTTAGTTATAGGTTTTGGTTAAAAATAGAAAGTCCTTGTCATTTGATAATTAATATTTCAAATATTTATTTAGTTGCGCAAATTATGAGTCTGCAAAAATTTAAAGTTCCTGGTATTTGTGATATTTGACGCCAGTTTGCATTGCAAATTATTATTAGTTTGGACTTTTTTTTAGTTATTGTGGTTATTCCGTGAATTATGAAAATATTTTGTTGGAATATAGTACATAGTATCTTATAACTTTAAACGAGCTAAACTTTTATATTGGTATATCCGGCCTATATCGGGAACCACTTCACCGATTTAGATAAAATTTTGAATATAGATAGTATGATCATTCTAAGACTATCCGCTTCGGGGTTGCCCCCTGGAGCGGTTTACAGGGTTGCCACCTATCTAATTTTTTTTTTAATTTTGCAAGATATGTCAATATGGCTATCAAATGAAAGGTATTTTCAGCGACATACTAACTGAAATATGTTCAAGTAGGGTTACCAACTAGGGTTGCCGCCTTACCGCAGTATATTTATATATCCGGTACTATCTCGTGAACCGCTTGACCGATGGAGATGAAATTTGGCATAGAGATCGCATTGGGGGGTTACCACCTATCTCAATTTTTTTTAAATTATGGAGCAAGATATGCCAATATTGGGTATCAAATGAAAAGTTTTTTCGGCGACATACCAACTAAAATATTTTCAAGTAGGGTTGCCACCTTACCGAAGTATATTTGTATATCCGGTACTATCTCGGGAACAGCTAGACCGATTTGTATGAAATTTGGCATATATATAGTATGATTGATTCCAGGACTATCCACTTGTGCGTTGCCACTTGGGGGGTGTACAGGGCTGCCACCTACCTGCATTTTTTTAAATTATGGAGTTAGATATGCTAATATGGGTATCAAATGAAAGGTATTTTCGTCGACATACCAACTAAAATATTTTCAAGCAGGGTTGTCGCCCAATTTTACCGTATTGTAATTGTATTGTATATTTTTGGCATCATATTTGGATTATTTTATAATCATTTTGGCATCATTTAGGGTTCACTTTGCGATGATTTTGGGGCTATTTTGAGATCATTTTGGGTTCAATTTTGGATTAATTTGGGACAATTTTGGAGTCATTTTCCACTCATTTTGGAGTCATTTTGGGATCATTTTCGGATAATTTTAGGGTCATTTTGGGTTCAATTTTGGATCATTTTGGGACCATTTGAGGGTATTTTTTGGGCCGTTTTGGGATTATTTTATGATTATCTTGGGATTATCTTAGGGCCATTTTGGGATCATTTTTGGATAATTGGGTACGAATAATTTTGGGTACATTTAAGGTTCTTTTTGGGGTCATTTCGGAATCATTTTGGGGCCATTTTGGGATCATTTTCGAAACATTTGGGTACATTTAAGGGTCTTTTTGGGGTCATTTTGGAATCATTTTGGGGTCATTTCGGAATCATTTTGGGGCCATTTTGGGATTATTTTAGGGTAATTTTGGGATCATTTTAAGTAAGTAAAATTAGCGCAAAATTTATAGCACCTATGAATTGGTATCTATTGTTGTTGTTGTTAAGACAAAAATACTCCCCGAAGGTTTTGGGGAGTAATGTCGAAAATGATAGTCCTTGGCCGCAACTTACCTACTGAATTTATTCGACCCTTATCATATAAATCTCGTTGACAGATCTGTGACATTCAATGTTCGACATTGTATTGCTGAAACTTAAATCCCGGCTTTAAGAGCGGCCTGCCTGTCTGAGAAAATAAAAACCAGTTTCCCATGGATGTCACCGTGGATTAGTAGCACTCAGTTTAGTAGGTCCTAAAATGTTTTAAAAGGCAGAAATAGTTCTCTTGTGCCAGACCGCTTCCACTTTATCCCTCCCTTCTGAACTCTCCCTCACAACAGTATATTGTCTAGTAGACCATTTGTAAAATTTATTATGCTCACTTTGTATTTCCCAATGAACACTTTGCTTGCCTTGCAAATTGGGGTTAGTACTCAAGGTCGTAGTGCTCCCGCTAATACCATTTATCCAAAAGAACATGCCCGATGTAGGCATACGGGTCGTAAGAGGCAACTAATATACACATAGGTAATGATGTGCTACTCGATGGTTGATCTACGGACATGGTGCCTCTCATTACCCATCTTTACCTTTCTTACAGAAGAAGGGATGACATGACCTAGAAGGTTCCACTGGTCATACCAAATCGCTACCACAATAGTCAGAGTCCTTCTGAAGCTGCACCTCCCCCAATAGTTACACACATAACAAGGCGTGCCTAATAATCCATCTTCCGGTAACCCTTAACCTAAGAAAAAGGGGGCTATAGTTCCTAACTACCGACTTCTTGGGTATATTTGAAATTTTGATCAGCCAGTATTCGGTGAAAATTAATTCCAATTCTTTTTTCACACAGTGTTTTTTTATTGTTGTCCGCCGATTATTTTACCTGCCTCAATTTATTTTATGATGCGTATTAAAAAAATGTTGAGTATTGTAACAATTGGTTATGACACGCGTTATTAAAAAACCTGGAGATCATCTTCCATTTCACTTGCACTTTTTACATTGACACACCTTCGCACACACATTTCTTTGCCTGTTGAAATTCGGAAATAATTAAAGATGATTATCGCCTACGTCACTGCTTTATACACAATGACTCTCACACTGGCTATTTTACGGCAATAATTTTGACTTTGTGGCATGGAGGTAAAATAAAACAACAACAGATACATACGTACTCTACAGTAAAATTGAGGACATGTCTCCAGAAAAGTAGTCTTTGGGTTGCACACTTCAAAGCTCGTTCCTTGCCGGCTACAAAGCTACGAAATCCTGAAAGGGATCAAAATGATTTCGAATAAGTCACGAGAGCAATCCCGAAATAGTCCCGAAAAAGTTCCAAAATCATTCCGAAAATAATCACGAAATGATCGTGAACAGTCCCGCTGTAAACCTGAACAGATCCCAAAAAAGTCCTTAAGTTCGGTAACATACAAAGTAAGTAATCTCGGGAAAAATCATTTTTTTGTTCACATAACGTTCGATATTGCTGCAACCGGTCCAGGTAACTTTTTTACGATTTATTCGCTAACGATAAACATTCTTTGCGTTCTTATTCGCGAATGCGAAGAATTAGAATCTTTTATATATTCACGTTCGCGTATACACGAGAGTGAATGTTTCCGAAAACTGGTTCTAACCTAGTCAAATTTTCTGCAGGGTATATGTGGGTGAACTTAAGTTGATATGGGTATATCTATGTACATCAAACTCCATACATTTCACGCTTATTATATTCTCATTATCCAATTGAGCGGTAAATAACATGCATGCGCGGCTGCCACTTTGTGCCATTTGAACCAAAAATGGTTGTTTTATCTAACGCTTTTAGGTTACCGGTCACTTCTCCACTCTCACGATTATAAAACATAATTTGTGCAACACTTGATTTTGATTTACAACACACAGCAAATATAGGGGTAATTCCATGTCAAATGTTTGGAGACGACTTATTCCGATTGGAGTAAGTTTTGGTGCTTTTTTACGAATTTCAGCACCGAAAAAATGTGAACGTGGCAACCATGCTCATATGTAATGTTGTTTGTGAAAACTCTAAAACAAAGCACATTAGCAACAGCAACAAAGGTAAAAATTAGTTGACAACGCTGCAACAAACAAATGCAAATACTTACACAGAACTGAGGAAGTCATAAAAATCCGCGCTGGTGCTGCTGCTGCTGTATAGTCTATTGTTGTTGTTATTATTCCTGCGGTTTCATTAATGACATTGTCTTTTAGTTGTTTATTGGCTGATTTCCATTTTTATACTCACAGGCGTAACAAACAATGTGTTGTAATAAATTTTGTTTCACCTAAATGTATGTATGTATGTAAATATGTCAACAAGGCAGCGCTACCTCTTCAAGTAAATAAAACTCTATTTGTAGCAAATAAACGTAAAGCAGCAGCGTTCGCAGCAGCACCATAGCATTGCCCGCACAATTGGCAACAAGAAATTTGCATATAATGACGTAGGATATGTTTTTTTTTTATTTTTGTGGCTTCAACAAATGCAAATTGTTGCATGGGAAATAAGGGACTGACACAATTACATATCTTCACCTAAACGTAGAAATGTGTTAAGTAAACTTTTTTTAAAATTCAAGTTTTTGTCACAGCCTGAGATTTTTTTTAAAGTTAAGTAAACATATTTTTTAATAAAATAAAATAAAAAAAAAACTTTACTTAGGTCCTTTTCATCTTTAGGGCGTGTTTTAAACATAGATACATACATATTTATGTCTGTAATGTATCTTAGGATTGGTGAACGACATGTCAACAACACTGCTTTCTAGTTATCACAATGGTATGGTGACTATATTTTCTTATATCATCATCATATCGCTTCGCTTCATCATATGCTCAAATCAGCACTGCATGATTACTAGTTTTGGGAGTAAAGAGCTGGCTAAATATGTATGAATAAATACAACTTTCTAGGAGAATTACATTCAATCATCATACGACCACATCACACGACGACATCACACGGCCACATCATGTAATCACTAACTACATATTCACTGTATGACTACGTCACTTTTAATTTTAAAATGGGTTTTTTAATGAATTAGTACTATCTACTTTCCGGAATAATTTTTTTTTTACTATGATTTCTCATATCATGGCGACATCACATCATTACATCCAATGACCATTTCATCGCTACATCAATTTACTTCTGTTGATACCACGCCAGAAAAATATACTTTTTTATATCATGAAGACATCACTTCAATACTACCTCATATGACCAAATCACTATATCATATGGCCATATCACTACTTCAAATGACCACTACATTGCTACATCACTATATCTCTCTTGATACCACTCCAGACAAAGACACTTGAAAGTGGGAAAAAACTAAAAAAAAAAAACATATAGGTAATATTTTTATAATTCTTTTGATGCCATAACTTTAGAAAACAATTCAATTTTACTTACTTCCTCACTTGTCATAGCTAAATGTAAGTTATGATCCCCTATTCATGCAATTAACATCACTTTTGCCACAAGATCATTCACAGCGACATCTATATGTGAGATTCACGCTATCAACTGCTAATGAAAGTGAAAAGTTTATACTTATGTGAATATGTACGCATAATAAAGCAGTCCAAAGCAATTAAACTAGCTTTATCCCACAACATGCAAGCCAACTGACTAACAGCCAGTCATACAGTAAACGCCAAATTGTAGGCAAAGAGAAACGAAAGAAATTCCATGATGCTATACTTTATTCAACATTTCTATTCAACGCTTTGATATAAGAGACAATAAGCTGTAATGATTAGATATAAAAACTTAGATCACCGGTGTAAGTGTATTGAATAAAAATGAAAGTGCATAGGAAAGTTTTATGTAGACAGGTATTTGTTAAAAAAAAATGCAGCTTTTTTATAGGAAATTAAAAAAGCTTTGCAAAAATTATGGGATTGTTTTTTTACTTAAGTACTACTATATTTACTGGTGAATGAAAGGTCGCCCTATCTTAGCAAACGTTTGAAAATTGCACTAGTTCAGAAGTTTTTGTAGGAACGCCCTATTTCGAAATGAACTACAAACACAACTTCTCTTAAGAAATTGTTAAAAATAAAAGTTGAGATCTATTGTGAGATATGATAATGCAGGAAAAAGTTCTGTTATAGGATGTTCTTCAAGCAAATTCTGAGGCAGTGAATTTTGGAACAAAACCTTGTAATACACCTAGTAGTGGGTATAGGAAAATAAAAGTTAAATAAAAAATTATTGACCTATTATTATAATCGTTTTCAAGTCATATCCTCCAGGGAAAGGAATGGAAGAGGAAGCGAAAGAAAGGAAAGAATGAAAAATGAAGGAAAATAGAGAAAGATAAAAAAGGGAAGAAAAGAAAAAGAAAGGAAATAAAAGGTAGGGAAGAGGAAGGCATAGAAAAGAAATAAAGATAAAAAGAAAAAAAAGAAAGTAAAGGAAGGGAATGGAAAGAGAAAAAAAATTAAAGGAAATAAAATGGAAAAGAAATAAAACTAAAGGAGTAACGAAAAGGAGAAGAGAGAAAGTAAGGAAACGCAAGGAAATGCAAGGAAAGGAAATGACGGGAAAGGATAGGAAAAGAAAGCTAAGAAAAAAAGAATGTTATGGAAAATAAAGGAAAGAAAAAGAAGAAAAGAAAGAAAACAAAATAAAAGAAAATAAATAAAATGTAGGCAAACGAAACAAAAGTAAAGCAAAGGATATGAAAGAAACGAAAGAAAAGGCCTGAAAAAAATAAAACGGATGAAAAAGAAAGGAAAAGACAAGGCAAAAAAGAAAATAAAGGAAAGAAAAAATATAATGAAATGAAATGAAAAGATAGAAAAGGAAAGGAAAGGAAATAAAGGAGAAAAAGGAAAATGAAAGAAAAGCAAATAAAGCCAAAGAAAGTAAAGGAGAGAAAAAGGAAAGGAAAGAAAGACGAAAAAAAAATGTCCTAAAATAAATAGTTATAAACTTTGAAACTTTATTACTCAATGGCGTAAAGAGGGAGAAAAAGGAAAAAATAAGAGGAATGTATAGAAACGGAAAATATAATAAATAAGGAAAAGTAAGGAAAATTTAAGAAATAGCCAAAAAAGTGATAGTGAAGGAAACTGAACTTCAATAAGGTAGAGAAATTAAATAAGGTTTTTTGGTTTAATTTCAACCACTGGGCAAACTCTAGTTAAAATAAAGTTAAATAAAATGATACAAAAATTAAATTAATTTAAACTAATTCAATTAAAATCAAATTAAATAAAAAAGAAAAAAAAAATAAATTAAACCAAATTAAATTAAATAAATCAAAGTAAACTAAATTAAATTAAATAATATGAAATAAATATAATTAAAATAAATTTTAAACATAGTTATACCTATGTAACTTTTATTTTCAATTTAATTTTTTCACACAAATATAACAAGGAATTGCACTACAATTGTAAAAGCATAACCCAAAAACAAGAAACCACCAAGGCGGATGAAAATGTTAAAAATGTCGAAGAAATGAAAGAAATGTGGTTCATTAAGCTAAATGTGGTCATAAATCGCAGCGACAAAACAAAACAAAAAAAAAAAAACAAATACTAAAAATAAAGTGGTAAATGGCATTTCGCATAGCAAAAGCAAATTTGTGAATGAGAGCAAATAAAAACAAAAACAAAAACTCAGCTCTCTTACATGTATACGTAAGCATTGTTAGAGCATCGCGCTGCATCCAAGACAACATTTTTTTCGACTACGAGTCACATTTTAAAAAATTAATGGCGCATTTTGTTGAACATTTAAAATTACATAAAGTAATTTATTGCTGGCATACAAATTAAACAAAATTGAAAAGCATTTATTATTACCTAAAGGCATTGTATGCGAACATTAAGCTGTTAGGTGAAATTGCTGATTGGTATTAGGGATATGAGAGCTTTGGATATTTATGCCTTGCAATTTTTCACTCATCACTGAAACCGATGCCTTTTTCGAGAGCCTTGAAAATCCTATCCAAAACGGATTTTTGCCCAAACAAATATTTTTTATTCTAAAAGTCACCGAATTTTCAACTTTTCCTGTCATAATAAGGCAGTTCTGCTTGATTTTTGAGAACCTATCAGGGATTTGAAAGCAGATGCACAGTTATTTAGCAGGTACGTTAACTATCTTGTCTCATGTGCGAACAAGTTATGTTTATGACTTTGTAATGACGAGGCAATAATACACGAATAAATCTCAGCCATCGCTATCTCCTGCACGCGATTAGATATGGAAAGTTCGTAACCACATTAAATCGATTTCAATTAACAATTAAAAATAAGGAATTAAGCAATAAAACCACTAAACCACAATCAATCAAAGCAAACTACATTAAAAGGTAATTCAATCAAAAGACTTAGGAAGCGAACCTGATATAGTTATTGCGATTTTCATTACCGCATGGCAGCAAAATTGGTTTTTTATTTGCTTATGCCAATAGTTTTAATTGTTTTCAAACCAAATTAATATATTTTTATACATACTTCCCATTTCTTTATATGTCGCTGCGAACTGCAAGTCATGGCCAAGTTTGCATAATATGCTACCAAAATAAAAAGTCATTGTAAAAAGTGTAAGCGAATCAATTTCTTTGTGCAAATGTGTAACATAAAACGCCACAATTGCCTGACATATGGGCGTGTGAATGTAAAATACATATCCGAGTACAATAATACAACTTAGTTGCCATTTGATTGGTAGGCTGTGTGCCACACAAGATGGCAGTTTGCTACCAAATCGAAGACAAACTACGTATTTAGTATAAAGCGATAATTATACCAAATTGCTAGCAAACTAATAACACAACATAGAGGCTGGTGGTCGCAAACGACAACTGCTCAACAAATTTGTGTAGCTACTGGCTTGCAAGACATGCAACTTGTATGCATACTTACACACATACACACATTTGTATATGCAAATAATCATTCGGCCGTATATGCAGCTACACCCCACTTCAAACTATTATTAAGCGCATGTTAGTGCACTGCTGCTCAAGAGCGTTCAATGCTGTCGTTTCACAATAATTTAGCCGTAATGAAGTGATTTAGCTGTATAGTTAAATTTAATGAGGCATAATGGGAAACACATAATTTGCCATGAAACAATGCAAAAAGCCTAAACTAACAAAACTAACAAACTAACTATTTAAGTGGCAGCACATTGGTGTGACGTGACAGCAAACAAAGCGAGTGTGCGTTTCAAAAATAAAATAAAAAATGAAAGAAATAAAACTATTCACACCAATTGACATTTGCCATCGGTGCACTTGGAAGTGAGGCAGTTGGGTGTTGTTGTCTATTAGCCTATTTCATTTGCAGCAGGCGATTGTCATGCTTCCGCTAAATTGTTTGAATTTCATGCATTTTCATAAATAATTTTTAATTGAACGTAATAAAACTTAATAATGTTAATTGGCGGCTCTTTGGATAATGGATTAGCTAATTTGTTTGAAATGCAAAACTTTTTTTATTTTCAAAGAAAAATTGCAAACCAGCAGACATCAATTAAATAAAGTCAAAATAAATTAAATTAAATTACATAAAATGATGTGTAATCAAATTTAATATGATAAAAAAAAAATAAAATAATTAATAAAATAAAATAAAAAAAATAAAATAATTAAAAAAATAAAATAATTAATAAAATAAAAAAAAATTAAAAATAAAAAATAAAAATAAAATGAAATAAAAAAATTAATAAAATAAAATTAAAATAAATTGAATTTAATTAAATTAAAAGCAAATAAAATGAAGTAAGAAATAAATTAATTTAAATTATAATAAAATAAAATAAATTAGTTAAAAAATACAAGAAAATTTAATAAAATAAAAGAAGTTATAATAAAATAAAATAAAAATAAATAAAATAAAATAAAAGAATATAAAATTAAAATGAATTATAAAATAAAACTAAATTAAATTGACTAAAATTAAATGAAATTAAACAAAAAAAAATAAAATAAAAAAAAATAAAATAACAAAAAATAAAATAAAATAAAATAAAGTAAAATAAAGTAAAATAAAATAAAAAAAATAAAACAAAATAAAAAAAATAAATTAAAATAAAATTAAATAAAAAAAATTTACTAAAACAAAATAAAATTAAATTAAATTAAAATAAATTGAATAATTAAAACAAATTAAAATAAAATAGAATTAAAAAAAAAAATAAAATAAAATAAAATAAAAAAATTTAATAAAATAAAATTAAATTAAAATAAAATAAGATAAAACAAAATAAAATATAAATAAAATAAAATAAATAAAATAAAGTAAAATAAAAAAATAAAATTAAATTAAATAAAATTAAATAAAAAAAAACGAACAAAATTAAATTAAATTAAAATAAAATAAAATAAAATAAAACAAAATAAAATATAAAAAAAATAAAATAAAGCAAAATAAAGAAATGAAATAAAATAAAATAAAGTAAAATAAAAGCAATCGAAACTCTGCCCAGAACTTCCTTCGAAAAGTGCATTTTATCACAAATTTAATATTTTTAGGTAGGAAGAGCTATGGAGCCCAAGGCGAGGAAAATTTTTGTCTTAGTTATATATCGAAGCGCGCACAGTTTCCTTCCTAACGCCTTTATACCAACTTGCAATTGCCATTCGAAGTTAATGTTGCAGCTGCTTTACTCAAGAAACAGTTATGCAAGACAACAACAATCAACAGGCAACATTCATAACAAATCAACATGCAGCAACAATTATAAATGCTCATTGAAAGCGACAACAGCAGCAAAAATGAACACAACCAAACATATGACATCAATTGAAATGCTGTACAAATAAAAATAAAAATAAAATTTTATTCCTTCATTTTGACATCTCACATCAGCATCGCGCTTGGCGGTCAATGCCACAGCTTGCTTTGGCATCTGTGAGCCGATAGTTGGTAGTTGTTGGACTAGCAAGCTCATTGTCATGGTTAATGCGGAAAATATCAGAAATCATTGTTCGCGATAATATTGTCAACAATGAGCAATGTTAACACCAACAGTAACAGTAGCAGCAGCAGCAGCAGCAATGATGCGAATGCTAAGATAAAATGGATTTAAATGTTCATGCACATACGTTTCGGATGCTGTAAGCATATGAGCGGTAGAGATAGATGCGTATGTACATATGTATGTACTTTGACTGAAGTGTTTTGATGTGTTAGATATACGTACGAAACATGCTTGTTTCATCAACATATTTGTTTAGAGATTTTCGACTACAATTGAAACCAGTCAAGAGCAGCCAGGTAATACTATACCCCTTTTTTTTTCTATACATATATATTTTTTACCATTTAAAAAAAAATTATCAAGATAATTTTCAATTTGTGCTATATTAAGCACCATTTAAGTATAGCCTCTTTTGTTTCGCTTCTCATTTATTGATTTTGCTCATCACACTTGCAACTTACTGATATGCCAATCACGTTTCAACTTGAGTACTCATAAATAAAAAATATATGAAAATAAATAATCGAACGTGTTCGAAAAGAGACCAGATGGTCGCATACAGAATAGTTTTTGATGTTTTTGCTATGGGTTTTTGGTAATGTACACCTTGTGAATGCAATTTCGGTAGTTGAGCACGTTTTGATAATTCGTAATTTAAATTTGTAAATTGAAACGCGTTGATTGCGTTGTGCAGGTAATTCAATGGCTTAACGTAAGGTTTCCATGCTTGCATAGTCTTGGCCTTTGTTATGTAGGCTTTCCTTTGAAGTTTTCGAAGATATAAGATCACAGCCGGGTAAGGTGTATTGGAAGAGAGCAACACAATTATTTTAACCGATCGGCCAAAAAGAACTAGGGTATTCGCTTAAGCAAATGACAATGGGACTCAAATTTTTGGGAGCACGATTTTCCGAGAGCCCGGCTGAGGTGAGGAGAGGGGATATTTCGCTTCGCAGCATCACTGCTGTGCTTAACACATGTTGTAATAGACAAATGTTTGATTGCTCCAAATTTGCCCAGCATCACTTGTTTTTTTGATGAATAATAAAAGTGATTTCAACGACGATAAAATTGCAAGCAATAAAAAGGCATTTGCGCATGCCCCCAAGCGTGAAAGTGTGAATATAATTATTTTGTTATAAAAATGCACGCAGGCCATGCGCATATAAAGGTGCAAACATACCCATACAAACAAACAAATGGTTTATATAAAAAACTAGAAATAACTTCCTCATTGGCCCAATAAAGCGTGCAAGCTGATTTGAGGCAACGCATGCGTTTTCTTCCTACACAAAGTGCCACTAGCCAAAATCAACGATGCAGCAAACAGGATTATGGTATAACTTTTCATATCACTCCTTTGGAATACACTTTTTCTTTGCTTACAATGTCCACAAAATCGAACGCTTATTTGAACCAAATATGCATACTGACCAAACTAGATATAGCCAATCAAGCAACCGACAAAAAACATGCTCCATATGCATAGCTTAAACGTTTTGGCTAGGAAATAAGACTAAAAATAGGGAATATCATTTTACGCCTCAACCAAACAAAAGAAAAACGCAACCAGTGTAAAACAGCGGGCTCAATTGGTTGCAAGTCGTCGAATATGGTGTGCTATGAGGCGCCAAAACTGAATGCAACAAAAAAGGTTTGAGTTTTGTTTGGTAACTTGGGTTAAATAAAGGCATTTTTTTTACTTGTCTGAGCAATTAAACAGCAATTAAGGAAAACCATGGTACGGTATGGTAATGGTATGGTAATGGTATGGTAATGGTATGGTAATGGTATGGCAATGGTATGGTAATGGTATGGTAATGGTATGGTAATGGTATGGTAATGGTATGGTAATGGTATGGTAATGGTATGGTAATGGTATGGTAATGGTATGGTAATGGTATGGTAATGGTATGGTAATGGTATGGTAATGGTATGGTAATGGTATGGTAATGGTATGGTAATGGTATGGTAATGGTATGGTAATGGTATGGTAATGGTATGGTAATGGTATGGTAATGGTATGGTAATGGTATGGTAATGGTATGGTAATGGTATGGTAATGGTATGGTAATGGTATGGTAATGGTATGGTAATGGTATGGTAATGGTATGGTAATGGTATGGTAATGGTATGGTAATGGTATGGTAATGGTATGGTAATGGTATGGTAATGGTATGGTAATGGTATGGTAATGGTATGGTAATGGTATGGTAATGGTATGGTAATGGTATGGTAATGGTATGGTAATGGTATGGTAATGGTATGGTAATGGTATGGTAATGGTATGGTAATGGTATGGTAATGGTATGGTAATGGTATGGTAATGGTATGGTAATGGTATGGTAATGGTATGGTAATGGTATGGTAATGGTATGGTAATGGTATGGTAATGGTATGGTAATGGTATGGTAATGGTATGGTAATGGTATGGTAATGGTATGGTAATGGTATGGTAATGGTATGGTAATGGTATGGTAATGGTATGGTAATGGTATGGTAATGGTATGGTAATGGTATGGTAATGGTATGGTAATGGTATGGTAATGGTATGGTAATGGTATGGTAATGGTATGGTAATGGTATGGTAATGGTATGGTAATGGTATGGTAATGGTATGGTAATGGTATGGTAATGGTATGGTAATGGTATGGTAATGGTATGGTAATGGTATGGTAATGGTATGGTAATGGTATGGTAATGGTATGGTAATGGTATGGTAATGGTATGGTAATGGTATGGTAATGGTATGGTAATGGTATGGTAATGGTATGGTAATGGTATGGTAATGGTATGGTAATGGTATGGTAATGGTATGGTAATGGTATGGTAATGGTATGGTAATGGTATGGTAATGGTATGGTAATGGTATGGTAATGGTATGGTAATGGTATGGTAATGGTATGGTAATGGTATGGTAATGGTATGGTAATGGTATGGTAATGGTATGGTAATGGTATGGTAATGGTATGGTAATGGTATGGTAATGGTATGGTAATGGTATGGTAATGGTATGGTAATGGTATGGTAATGGTATGGTAATGGTATGGTAATGGTATGGTAATGGTATGGTAATGGTATGGTAATGGTATGGTAATGGTATGGTAATGGTATGGTAATGGTATGGTAATGGTATGGTATTAGAAGTAGAATTCCATTACTATTTTATATCTTTAATAGGGAAATTCCACTTTATTTCCATGGAAGGTGTAAATAACAACAACAAGTCTATTGTAGGAGCGCCTGTCAGCCAAGCTTATATGGTTATTGAAAACAAACAACAGTCAACGAAAATGTTGATTTTGGACACAAAAACTTAGACTGGAAGCTGTCAATCTGGTAAACGTGCCCCATCCATAACAAAATATATTTTATTTCCGATTTAACGCATTGACCAAGCAACCTTCCAAGTGAAAATGTGCGCCACAGAAACGACAAGCATCACAGAACGAGCAATATAAACGAAAGGCAGCAAGTGCCGTTATGCGCGTTTTCAAATATTATGCGCGTATATCAACTAGCTCTACAGGCGGCCAGCGGCAACTCTAAGATATGCGTTACTAAACCTGCGTAAGTCCGTTTATTTCACTTCCTGTTCGAGGCTGTTTTTGGTGGTGTCAGGTTGTGCAGATTTTTATATTATTTTTTTGTATTGTCTTTTTCTCTCGATCTTTCGACTTTTGTTGGGGTTTTTGTGCGTAACAGCCAATACATACATTGCAATTTTACAACTTTAGTGAGACGCACAAACGCACACTGTTACATACATTTTCGGCAGCCTGCTCTTGTTTTCTTCATTGGTCCATTAAAGTCTGGTTTTCAAATTGACTGTTATGGCAGTTGTTAGTTGCGTAATTTTTGACTTTTTGAATTTGCTCATTTATATGGAAATTAATTGTCGTAACATTTTTGGTACAAAGTGCGACAACTTCCTTGAAAATGAGACTCATTGACATATGCGGAAAGGAATTGTGCACTGAATTTTGACATCGATTGATCGCGTTTGCTGTGTGTGCATCAAAGTCAACCACTGGGCGTCACGTATTCAGTGCGTTCGAGCTTGATAAGCCGTAGGTATGGATGTTATTGTTGTTGTTGTAGCTTGTAGCGAAAAACATCCCCGAAGGATTTGAGGAGTTTTGTCGATAGTGACAATCCTTTGCAGGATATGCGCCCGGTACTTTCCCGACTATCGCCGGAGCGATTTGGTATGGCCAGTAGAACCTTCTAGGTCAGCTCACATAGTCCTACCGCAAAGAAGAAGAGTGTTGGTAGTAAGACGTGAGAGGCATCCTAGCCTTCATCATCATCATTTATTGGCGCTTAACCGCCTAAGCGATTTTGGCCGTTGCATATCAAAGCACGCCAGTCATTCCTTTTTAGCGATAACTGACGCCAATTGGAAACCCCAAGGGAGTTCAAGTCATCCTCCACCTGTTGTTTCCATCTCAGTCGAGGCCTCCCCCTTCCTCTGCTGCCGAATTCAGGCGACGATAGGAAAACCTTCTGTGCTGGAGCTCCTTTGTCCATTCGCATAACATGGCCCAGCCAGCGGAGTCTTTGGGCTTTAATTCGCTGGACTATGGTCAGATCTGCGTAGAGCTCGCACAGCTCATCGTTAAATTTCCTTCGATACTCGCCGTTGGCATCACGGGAAGGACCATAAATCTTCCGGAGAACTTTTCTCTCAAATACTCCAAGGGCCATCTCATCTTCTCTTGACATTGTCCATGAATCTGAGCCATACATCAGGACAGGTATGATGAGAGACTTATAGAGCGTGATCTTTGTTCTTCGAGAGAGGACTTTACTTCTCAATTGCCTACTCAGTCCAAAGTAGCACTTGTTGGCAAGAGTGATTCTCCGCTGGATTTCTAGACTGATATTATTTTCGGTGTTGATACTGGTTCCCAAATAGACGAAGTCCCTCACAGTTTCAAATTTGTAACTATCAACAGTGACATGGCTGCCAAGGCGCAGGTGCGCCGATTCTTTCTTTGATGACAGCAAATACTTCGTCTTATCCTCGTTCACGGCAAGACCCACTTTTTTCGCTTCCTTATCCAGTCCAGAGAAGGCAGCGCTTACGGCGCGGTTGTTAAGGCCAATGATATCAATATCATCGGCATACGCCAGCAATTGCACGCTCTTGTAAAAGATTGTACCATTGCGGTTTAGCTCTGCTGCTCGAATTATCTTCTCCAGCATCAGATTGAAGAAATCGCACGAAAGGGAGTCGCCCTGTCTGAAGCCTCGTTTGGTTTCAAATGGCTCAGAGAGGTCCTTCCCGATTCTGACGGAGCTGTTGGTATTGCTCAACGTCATTTGGCAAAGCCGTATAAGCTTTGCAGGGAAGTCAAATTCAGACATGGCGGCATACAGGCAACTCCTTTTTGCGCTGTCAAAAGCGGCTTTGAAATCGACAAAGAGATGGTGTGTGTCGATTCTTTTATCATGGGTCTTCTCCAGGATTTGGCGAATCGTGAAAACCTGGTCGATGGTAGACTTACCAGGTCTAAAGCCACACTGATAAGGTCCAATCAGTTTGTCTACGATGGGCTTCAGCCTTTCACACAACACGCTAGAAAGAACCTTATATGCAATATTAAGAAGACTAATTCCGCGGTAGTTGGTGCGGTTAGCGGGATCGCCTTTCTTGTGGATTGGGCAAAGCACACTTAAATTCCAATCCGGAGGCATGCATTCGTCTGACCATATTCTGCATAAGAGCTGATGCATGCTTTTTACCAGCTCTTCGCCTCCGTGTTTGAACAGCTCGGCGGGTAGTCCGTCTTTTCCAGGCGCTTTGTTGTTTTTGAGCCGGGATATAGCTATCCTCACTTCATCATAGTCAGGTGGTGGGACGACTTTTCCATCGTCAGGGATTGGGGTATCGGGTTCGACGTCTCCCTCGCAATTTAGAAGTGAGGAGAAGTGCTCCCTCCATAATTTAAGTACACTTTGTACGTCGGTTACCAGGTCGCCATTATTGTCCTTACAGGAGCTTGCCCCGGTCTTAAAACCTTCCGTCATCCGCCGGATCTTTTCATAGAATTTTCGGGCATCACTCCTGCCAGCCAGCATCTCAAGCTCCTCACACTCACGCCTTTCGGCCTCACTTTTCTTTTTTCTGAAAAGGCGTCTCTCTTCCTTCTTTGCCTCACGATATTGTTGCCATACACTGCGGGTTGCGCCCGTTCGCAACGTCTCCTTGTAGGCAGCGTCCTTTTTTTTCGAGGCAGTTTTGCATTCCTCATCGTACCAGTTGTTCTTGCGGGCTCGCTGGAACCCTATAGTGGCCTCAGCGGCGGTACGCAATGAGTGAGAGATATGCTTCCATTGCTCGGTTACATCGTTAGGTCGAGGATTGCCCTCTGCTAGCAGGTGTGAGAGTCGAGTTGTGAAATTATCAGCTGTCTGTGTCATGCGCAGCTTCTCGACGTCAAACTTTCCTTCCGTTACTGTGCGCACTTTCTTCGTTGCACAGAGGCGTGTGCGTATCTTGGCTGCGACAAGATAATGGTCAGAGTCAATATTGGGACCACGCAGTGTACGCACGTCCAGAACGGTGGAGCTATGTCTGCCGTCAATCAAGACATGATCAATCTGGTTTCTAGTTCTTTGATCAGGGGACAGCCATGTGGCTTGGTGTATTCGCTTATGCTGGAACCTGGTACTACTGATGACCATATTGCGAGCAGCGGCGAAGTCAATCAACCTAGTGCCGTTGGGGGATGTTATATCGTGGAGACTGAATTTTCCAACTGTGGGACCAAAGACTCCTTCCTTGCCCACCTTGGCATTAAAGTCGCCGAGCACGATTTTGATATCATGCTGTGGGCAGCGATCATAAGTCTGTTCAAGTTTATCGTAGAAGGAGTCCTTCTCTGCGTCGTCCGTCTCCTCAGTCGGCGCATAGGCGCAGATAAATGTTATGTTGAAAAACCTCGCCTTGATGCGGATCGCAGCGAGACGCTCGTTCACAGGAGTGAACGCTAATACTTGACGGCGAAGTCTCTTTCCCACCACGAATCCTACACCACGCGCTTTGCCGCGTGTCTGGCCACTGTAGTATACGTCACAAGGACCGATGGTCGTCTTTCCTTGCCCCGTCCATCGCATTTCCTGCAGGGCGGTGATGTCAGCCTTTGCGCCTACGAGGACATCAACCAGTCGGGCAGCGGTACCGTCCCTTGAAAGGGTCCGGACATTCCCGGTACATGCCCTAATATCCAAATCGTTATGCCTTATTCGTTTTGCCGGGTCGTCAACATTAAAGGGGGTTCTCATCCGAGGCTTTGTATATTTTTTCATTGGAATTAAGTTTTTTACGTGGCGGGTCCCAAACCCAGCGCACAACCCGTTTCGGGGTTAGATCAACCATTAAGTCGCACGTCGCGACAAGGATCATGGATATGGGGTTGTCAGCAGGTGGTAACTCTGTTTTGAAATCGGTGTAAAATACCTTACGCATTTTTAGCGGGAACGGGGAACCCGGAAAATTTGGTGTGATAGGCCGAACACACTACCACTATATCATGGCAAAATAAATTAAAAAAAAAATATAATAAAAAAGTCACATAATAACCACGAAATATTAAGGAAAACAATCCCGAAAAAAATCGAAATGACCCCGAAAACTGTCGCGGAATGATCCGAAGACAATCTAGTAAAAGTACCAAAACGATACGAAAATAATCCCGAAAATGTTCCGAAATGGTGCTGAAGAAGTACCGAAAACAAACTAGAAACGATCGGAAGAGAGTCCCGAAAGTTCCGGAAATGATCGGATAGGTCGTGAAAACAATCCGAAATGGTTCCTTAAAATTCCGGAAATGATTCCGAAGAAGTTCCGAAGTTATCCTAAAAAAGTCCTAAAATAACAATCCGGGAAAAGTTCCAAAATTGCACAGAATAAAGTCCCGAAATGATCCGAAATAGCTCCTGAAAACAACCCCGAAATGGTTTCCAAAAATTCGAAAAATGATTCCGAAGAAGTTCCGAAGTTATTCTAAAAAGTCCGAAAATAATAAAGAAATTATTAAAAAAAAATCCTGATAAAGCCCCGAAAAAAAGCTCCGAAATGGTCCCCAAAAATAAAACCAAGAAGTCTCGGGAAAATATTTATTTGGTACCTGAAATAGGATTTTTCAAATTTTTGAAGTTGAACGATAAAAAGAACGTTCATACATTGATTCGCGAAGAAAGTTTTTTTATTTCTTGTAAAGTGGGTACCCAGACTTAGACAGCACTGACTATGACAAGGATTAAAGAGAAGTTTAAACTTTTTTTTGTCAAAGCATTGTTAACTAACCATGAAAAGTCCCATATCATGTCATCACATTGCGCAAGATTAATAAAGCAACCAAATTTATAGTGTCATAAAAAAATCATAATCGTTTATTAGGCCTACTACGAATTTCGTGCGTGATTCAAATTTACGATATTTGTATGACAAAAACCGCTAAGTGACACACGCCAAAAAGATAAACATCACCAAATTAGTGGAAGCGCGAAAAACCAAATACTTTACACCACTTTGGGCACGAGAAGTTTTTATGCAAATAGGAATTGCATAAAATTTCCAGTTGCAGCAACAATTCCAAACACAAACTGACACCAACAAAATTGAACAAAATTTACTTTGAAAGCTCAACGTCAGCAATGTATTCGCTCAACGCATGAGTAAATGTTTACAACGCTTCTGTTCATTTCAAACTCAATCTTGATCTACCGACAGTTCCACCCGTCAACATTTATGACACTTTTATGAAGCTCATGCCACTTTGGTTGATCGATCGATCGCGCGCTCAATCAACAATGTAACGAAAAGAAAAATAACAAACAAAATAAACAAACCGAATTCCAAAAGCAGTTTAAAGACTTATGAACAACAGTTAGTAGCGTCAAACTTATCAATCTTTTAAGGAAACGAATTGGCGGCATGCCAACATTGATTGTGTTATGCTAAAACTACTTACATATAAGGAGGTCCACAATGCAATTT
Source organism: Campiglossa producta (assembly GCA_964058755.1). Classification (NCBI taxonomy): domain Eukaryota; kingdom Metazoa; phylum Arthropoda; class Insecta; order Diptera; family Tephritidae; genus Campiglossa; species Campiglossa producta. The sequence continues at coordinate 108,396,533 of CAXKVI010000004.1, read as the reverse complement.
CATAAAACAGCGACATCTGAATGTCAAGCCCCTGAAGCATATGATCTTCCCAAATGAAATTACTCTGAAATTACCCGTTATTATTCTGGGCCTCAATTGGGTCCGAAAACAATTATTCAGGATATCTGCCGAAATATGAATCAAAAACTTCTCTTTCCGGGACTAATATTTTTTCGGGATTACTACGGAAGTTTTGCGAGACCATTTCAGTAGTCGAATTCAGTAAGTATGGAAGGGTTGTTAGCTTAACAATTTTTTGTTTGCACTATCGGGTCTGTAGTTCTTACTTAACTAGTACTAATAAATAGGTGATTGTCTCAGCTAAATACAGTAGTGTGTCAGCTAAGCATAGAACCAATAGGTGTTTGCCCCAGCTAAACCATAGAAGCGCCTCCGCTAAAATATCTAAGAAAAGTACCACGTCGCCGAAAGAGCCGCAATGGCCGAGTGATAAGCATCACGGTTCATCAAGCAATTGTTAGGTTCGATTCCTAACGTCGAACAATTTCTTTTCACATTTCAACAAACAACGCCAAATAAGAGGTCGACAATTATTTCGCGTAAACAATAACAGCTGACATTCAGATGACAAATGTTGTCAAAGAAACTTGTGTGAATACCGAAAACGATAAAATTTTTGTTAAGTCAGCGTACCAACGGCAAATCTTGTTAAAATAGCGTAGTGAATTACACTACAGGACTGTTTTGGGTTTTTTTGCACTTGTATACGTCTGGACTTTTCCGCGATGGTTTTCGGCTCTTTTTAATTTTTTTTTTTTTTTAATTTCGGGATTTTTCGGAATCATTTTGGAGCTTTTTATGAATAAATTCAGGATAATTTTGAAAATTTTTTCGGGACTGTTTTTGCAATAGTAGAGGACACAATTTTACCGAGATTACTTCAGAGACTTTTTCGAAACCACTCGGGATGATTCGGGCAGTATTCGGGATAATTTCGGGACTGTTTTCGAGTCCGAATTGAAATTGCTTATCAAACCGGTACGGGATCATTTCGGGTGTGTTATCAGCACTTTTTCGGTATAATTTCTGAAAACTTCGGGACAATTTCAAGGTTGTTCTCGAGTCATTTTGGGATAGACTTTGAAACAATTTCCGCACTTTTTCCTGATTATTTTCGAAGCAGAAGAAGAAATGTCTTACCAGGATTAACTAGTTTTCTTCTGGAGTATGTGGGGACCTTTTCGGGATCCGTTAGTTTATACTACTTCGGGATCAATTTGTGATTGTTTTTTCGGTATTTTTGGCATTGTTTTTGTGACCATTTTGGAACCTTTTCAAGACCAAGGATGTTTTTTGAATTTATCAAAACGTTTCTGGATCATTTCGGGTGTGTTATCAGCACTTTTTCGGTATAATTTCTGAAAACTTCGGGACAATTTCAAGATTGTTTTCGAGTCATTTCGGGATAGGCTTTGAAACGATTTCTGCACTTTTTCGTGATCATTTTCAAAACAGAAGAAAAAAGGTCTTTTACCAGGATAAATTAGTTTTAATTTGGAGAATGTGTAGACCTTTTTGGGATCCGTTCGTTTATAGTACGGTATCATTTTGGGATTGTTTTCCGGTATTTTTGGCATTGTTTTTGTGGCCATTTTAGGACTTTTTCAAAGACCAAGGATCTTTTTTCAAATTGTTAATGAAACGATTTCGGGATCATATCGGTACAGTTTCGGAAAACTTCGGAACTATTTCGGAATTGTTTTCAGGTCTTTTCAAGCTAGACTTTGATATGACTTTTTTTCGTGATAATTTTCGAAATAACAGAAGAAAAGTATTTTACCAGGATTAATAAGTTTTATTACGGAGCATGTAGGGACCTTTTTGAGATCCGTTCGTTTATTGTTCGGAATCATTTTGAGATTGTTTTTCCGTATTTTGGCATTGTGTTTGTGACCATTTTGGGAATTTTTCAAGACCATTTTGGAAATGTTTTCTTGGATTTTTCGCGACTGTTTTCGGTAGAGAACTGCTTCCTCTGAACATCGGTTAGTAGGTTGCTATTATTGTCCCTTCAGGAATTCGGCCCTATTCAGAAACTTTTGTCATACGGCGTATCTGTTGGTAGAATTCTCGTGGTCTCAGTTATGCACTGAGAACAAGGTTTGTGAGTAAATTTTTTTTTAATTTCAGTAATTATACTAAGAAATCGATACAACTTAGTACACATAGCTTCTGGACTAAGCCAGAACCAATTTACAAATACCTGTTAAACTTAAGTTTTCTTCCCTGCATCAATTTGGCAGCTCTTAAATATTTACTAAATTTACCGATTTTGTCTTGCTCTTGTTTTGGCCTTATTTTTTACAGGAAAAGTAAAAGTGGTACAACTGGTTGACAAAAAAAACACAAAAACTATGGAACCACACGTCGCCTTTACTTTTCAACCACACTTGCTGCTGACATCAAATTTCCATTTATGAGTGTTACAAATTTGCAGCATGATGTGGCACAAAACATAAACGTCGCCCAAATTGCAACTCTTAACAACCACACCACATGTTACGAATATGTAACGTTAATCGAGTGTAAAACAATAAAATAAATAAATGTTGGCCAAACGAAATGGAATAATGAGTTTTTGTAAAATAAATAAATATCATACTTACATTCATACATACATCTTTTGTGATATCGCAACGTATGTATGTACATAGACTCATTAACCGTCTGCATCCTAGTTTTGTTAGTACAGATATGTCTGGACCACTTACTTCATTGGCTATCATTTTCCGACTTGTACTTGCTTGTGTTTTCAATAACATTTGCCTTTTTCGTTACTTGCTTTATTAGCGCTCACTTCCTGATTTTTGTCAAAATTGCACACATTCCAAATTTGACTGAATTTCGTTTTGTTTTTGTAATTGATTGACTTTTGTGTTATTTTAAAGCCTCATTGTTGGCATTTTACCCATTTGATTTTTGGGTATTTGTTTTTTTATCTGCTCCCATTTATTAACTGCACTGTACCCTTGTTTCGTCTGTGAACAAACGAGTTGTATGATTTCTTACAGATTACGCAAGGAGTATACTCTAGGGACTTTTACACATACTCGTATAAGGTGTGGGCACAACGGAATATTGCCGAGGCTGAAAAACTTTCATTCATTCACTTAGGATCAGGCGCGTATTCAGGGGATGGGTCTTGGCGCTCCGGACCTCTCCCGAAATGTGAAAGGTTGCGCTAATATATCAGCCCTATTACAGTTTACCCCTCTGTTAAGGATCGATTGCTTCATTGTCCGCTACTGTAGTTCGGAAAGAGTGAGTAACACACTCGGCTACATCGTTCGTTATGTTCGCTTTGTGCTGGTGAGAAATAAGAATGCAGCATCCATCTTTTGTGAAAGCAGCTTTTCTGCGATTTTCAGTGGGAAGCTGATACCACAAAAAAGTATAATTCCTCGACAAATTCAATCTCTTCTCTCTTTATATGATTCAGACTGATCTTTTTGATTGTAGGTCAAAAGACTCCCTGTAGGTTGAATCCTTCTTCGTTCATACTACTTGTCAAACGGAGCTAGGCGTATATGTTTAGAACTTTTTTTTGATCCTGAAATTTTGTGTTGATAGCAAAATTTATAATAAAATATTAAATCAAATTTTAGCAAAGTCATGTCCTTCGCAGCAGATTGATGTTATGCCATATTTGCTTTAACTGAAAAACGAGTTCGTTGCTTAAGTCTTTCATTTTAAAACCAAATTACATACTAGATTAAGAAATTGAGCTTCATAAAACCAAAAAAATTATTTTGCCATTTAATTTCGACCGCTCTACTCTCTATAGACCTGAACCTACAGACAATTTATAGAAAATTCTATTTTAAATGGAGGTGTTGAAATTAACTGATACAGGAAATTTGTAGTTTTTTGCAGTTCCATCACTCGAATTTGTTTATAATTATTTCAATTGATTCAATATGGAAATTGTGAACTGTTACACTTTAGATTGTCCTCCTTTTAAGGCGTGGCCCTTGCCTACGACACCGTGAACTTAAGCACGTAATCTTGATTCGCCCAAATAACTCTTTTTTTATCGACAATAAATTATTAGCTACTATGAATTAATAAGTGGGTTAATAGGAACAACAACAATAAAAAGTCATTGAATTATCGATCATTGCCCTTAACCGATATTCAAATATAAAATAACTGTCAATAGTTAAACAAACTTAATTTAACGGTAAAACACACGATTTAAGTGAAGGTGTGTAATATACTTAATTGTACTTGTACTTAAATACTTAATGGCTTGGGTGTGTGAAAATATTTTGTGCTTTGAGTATAAAGCGTCATTTTGGTGAATCCAAGTTAATATTTAATCAATTATGCGCGGTACCTCTTGACATGAGTATTTTTTTTTTTTTTTTGCATGTTGATATAAAAAATAAATTGCTCATTAAATGTTGTCCACGCGGAATAATGAATCCATTAGTTTGTTTATTTATTTTACATTTGCCAGTTTCTTCAAATTCGCACAATCATTTTTATCGAAAACAATAACATGACTTACGTGCTGACCTTGTTTACATTGCAGACTGGAGAATACCCAAAATATGCAGACAAATTGCGGTTAAGAAATTTCAGTTTAAAATTGCGAAATAAAAATCTTAATTTATAAAAATCCAGTGTCCTGATGTTTGATCAAACTGAACGCTTCACCAGCTCAACAAATTTTAATGAAAGTTGGCATGGAATCGAAATAGAAAAAGGAATTGAAATAGGAATAGAAATAGGAACAGGAAACGGAAACGGAAACGGAATAGAAATGGGGACAGGAATCGGAACAAGAAAGGAATGGGAAAGGAACAAGAATAAGAAAAGGGATGCCAATAGGAAGAGGAATAGAAATAGAAGTAGGTATGGGAATGGGAATAGGAATTGAAATAGGAACAGCAAAAGTTCTGGGAATAAGAATATGAAAGGAATGTAAATAAGAAAAGGAAATTGAAAAGAAACAATATTAGGAATAGAATTAGGAGAAAGAATGGGGATATGAATAGGAATAGGAAAATGAATGGTTTTAGAAACAGAAATAGTATAAGAAATAGGAGTAGGAATAATAGGAAAAGAATGGAAATAGGAATGGGAATAAGAATAAGGTAGGAATATGAATACGGAAAAAATGGTAATAGCGGCTTACGGGAATTTATAACATGGCTACACGGCTAAAAATTTTAACCTAAACTTTAAACTTTTTTGGACTACATATATGACCAAACCAAATTTGGATTCAACTTCAATATAGACCAGTTTTCATGAAAATTGGCTAAATGAATCGGGTTTCAATTATAAACAAGAAATGTTTTAACAATTTTTTAAAGATAAAATAAATTTTTTGTCCCTTCGCGAGAACTCGAAGCCAGACTCCCCGCGTCATGCCCGTCTGCTCTACCACTGAGCTACATCGCATACATAAATGTTGTTGGCTAAATTCAATCTTGAATAAGCTTTCAAAAATAAATTTGAATTTTCAAACCAAAAAGTTTTAATTTTAGACCGAAAAGTTTAAATTTTCAAACAAAAATTTTTTGAGTTTTAAACCGAAAAATTTTAGTTTTCAAACCAAAAAGTTTTAATTTTAAACCGAAAAGTTTTAAGAATAAAATAAATTTAAAATATTTGGCTCTTGGCAGGATTCGAACGAAAACGCTCAGGAGTCACAGCCGACTGCTCTACCGCTGAGCTATGACGCACATGAAGTTTTTGCGGGGCATTACATTCAAATAAACTAATAAAAAAAATTTATATTGCTTTTTTATGTAGATCTTAACTCGAAACCAAAAAAAAAAAATGAAAATCTTTGTAGGTATTTGGACGGTTTGAAATATTGTACAAAAAAGTTTGAAAAATTGATTAAACTTTATACGAGTTTAAAATTTAGGCTCATTTTTTATGCCGTGTAGCTATTGCAGCAAGCGCTTAGATGACAACAAAAATCCACTTTTTTTTTGGTTCGGTCACCAGCTTGCTCGGTGCTATTGATTTAGTGCTAACTTTACTTACCTAAAATGATACCAAAACGACCCTAAAATAATCCCAAAATAATCCTAAAATGATCCCAAAATGACACTAAAGAAGACACTTAAATGTTCCCAAAATTATCCGACGTTGAACCCAAAAAAACGTCCCAAAAATGATTCCAAAACGATCCCAAAATGTTCCAAAAATGATTCCAAAATTACCCCAAAAAACCCATAAATGTACCCAAAATTATCCGAAAATGACCCCAAAAATATCCAAATGATCCCAAAATTGCCCTAAAAGAATCCCAAAATAATCCCAAAATAGTCCCAAAACGACCGCAAAAAGACCCTGAAATATTCCCAAAATGATCCAAAATTGGACCCAAAATGATTCCAAAATTATCGAAAAATGATCCCAAAATGACTCCAAAATTATACGAAAATTGCCCCAAAATTGTCCCAAATTAATTCAAAATTGGGCCCAAAGGATCTCTAAATAGCCCCAATATTATCCCAAAGTGACCCGTAAATGATCCCAAAATGATACTAAAATAATCCAAATATCATCGCAAAAATATACAATACAAATACAATATGGTAAATGGTAACCCTGGGCGGCAAAACTACTTGAAAATATTTTAGTAGGCATGTCGGCGAAAATACCCTTCATTTGATACCCATATTGGCATATCTTGCTCCATTATTTAAAAAAATCTAAATAGGTGGCAACCCTGTAAGCCGCTCCAAGTGGCAACGCCCAAGTGGATAGTTTTATAATCAGGAATACCATCTATATGCCGAATTTGATCCAAATCGGTGACGCTGTTCCCCAATTAGTACCGGATATACAAATATGCTTATTTAAGGTGGCAACCCTAGGTGGCAACCCTACTTAAAAATATTTTAGTTGGCATGTCGCTGAAAATTCCTTTCATTTGATACCCATATTGGCATATCTTGCTACGAAATTTAAAAAAAAATAAGATTGGTGGCAACCCTGAAAACTTCCCCAGGTGGAAACCCCCAAGAGGAAAAATTTTATCCAAAGCGGTCAAGAAGTTCCCGAGATAGTCCGGATACACAAATATACAAGTTTAGCTCGTTTAAAGTTATAAGATTCGCGCACACACCCATCTACTTACATATTAATGTGATACATCCAATCTTCGCCATTACCCAATTTCTGGGTTTATAAATGTTGCAAAAAGCATGCATACTATAAAGATTTAAATAGTAAAAAGACATTAATTTAATTTTTTGTGACTAAAAAAAGTAGGCGAAACTTACATGACAAAAATTTAGGAGATGAAATAAAAAAAAAATAACTTAATGAACAGCATATTCAAGGGTTAAGCTAAAGAAGAGCGCTGCAAAGAGTATACACTCTCATAAATACTGTCATTATCTCTCTCTCTCTCTCTCTAAAAATGCTTGTGTTTTAAATATTAAATGCTCGCTAAAGATTTAGCCGGCTACGAAATTGCGTACTCAACCTTACTATCAGCACTTTTAAGTTTAGAGCTCATGCGCATTTGGTGAGTTGATCGCCAAGTTATCTCCTTATCTGCTGAGCAAACAAAAAGTCGCTCTTCACTTTCGCTTTCGTTTGCATGTCTTTGTTTACTATATATTCCGTTATTATGTCACTGCCATTGTGCGCTTGACGTACCAGCAAAAGTATTATCACATCTCAAGGTTGGAGAGACATTATACTGTATGAGTTTTGTGGTTGCAATATTTTCATATACCCAGATGTGCTAGCGTATATGGTATTGAAGTTGCTGTTGATAGCAAAATTGAGAATACAGTATTAAACGCTCAGTATTATGTGCTCAATGGATTGAACATATCCCATACATATATGCTTTACTCGATAATCGAGTTTGTTGCTTAAGTCTTTCGTATGAAAAAGTCACACAGCACAGTTAATTTATTTTAATATATTTTATTTTTTCATGTATTTCGTATTAAAAGTAACAATTTGAATCACTTAAATTTGATTTGATTAAAATTGTTTGAACTTAATTTGTTATATTATTTCACTTATTTTAATTTATTTTTTTTATATTGTATTATTTCATTTTATTTAATTTTTTAATTTTTTTTTATTTTATTTTTTATTTTATCTTATTTCATTTTATTTTATTTTATTTTATTCTATTTTATTTTATTTTGTTTTATTTTATTTTATTTTATTTTATTTTATTTTATTTTATTTTATTTTATTTTTTTTTTGTTTTTTTTTTTTTTTGCATTTTATTTTATTATTTTTTTTGTTTTATATTATTTTATTTTATTTTACTTTATTTTATTTTTTTTTAATTTTATTTTATTTTATTTTTTTTTTTTTTTTTACTTTATTTTATTTTAATTTATTTTATTTTATTTTACTATTTTCCATTATATTTCATTTTCTTTGAGTTATTTTATCTCACTTTATTTTATTTAAATTTTTTTAATTTTATTTTATTCTATTTCCTTCAACGTTAAGCAATTGAATTGTTAAAAATGGAATTCCTTAGGAAACTGGGAATTATAAAAGGCAGTGCCTTCTGAAATATGTAGAGCACAGTATCTGTAACTTCTACAAACAAGTTGTGGAAATACTCTTAACTATATAGAAACTCTGTTAATTACCATTATACTAGAGTATATCGAGTTCGCTACTTGGCTCTTTTGTATCTGCAACTCATTATTTTCTACTCGCTTCATGTTTTCACCACAAAACCACCGCTGGGTATACAATGCACGCTTACATTCGAGCTAAAACAACTCTACTTTTTTATTTCTTTGTTTATCTTCTCATTTAATTTATTACTCTTCAAAGCTCACATGGGCGCTTAACGCATGAGCCCAATTTTTTAAAAGTTTATGGTTTGATTTTTGTTTTGAATTGGCTTTTATCGCAATTTATCTCTTTCAACGTTGGGGTTGGTTGTGGGTTACATTTGCCGAATCACGGCTTGTTTTATTTTGCGTTGAATACTTTTTTTTGACATTGTTGTCTGTGGTCGTGGTAGTGTTGAGATAGCCGACGACGTAATTGGGACGCTTTGGTGCTTGCACGACCGGGGTATTTAACTGGAGTGTCAAAGAATTATAAAAACAGTTTTATCCTCCATACGTTGGAGTTTAAATTGATCTGCACGGCGCGCTAGCCGCTTTATATTATTACATAGCGGACGGAAATTTTTGAATTTCCCTTTCTTTAACGTGTTTTGTCGCGAAGGCCAAGCGCTGTTTGCACTGCTGAAGTTGTAAATTTTTTTGTGATTTGGTCCGATGAACCATGCGAATCCAGCGGAATCTAGTGGTAATTGTGAAAGATAGTTGAAAATTTATAAATAAATAAATATAAAAATTATTTTATTGAACAATGTGAAATATTTGCCTCTAACTAGTGCTTGCATGATATTTGATGAACAATTTTTGTGACTTTGAAAGTTTTTTTAATAAATAATGTATGAAAGAGGCAAGCAGACAATTACAAAGAACACAAATCTTTTTATGACTAACATTGAAAAACTAAACAATGAAAAACAATCAATATTAACTGAAAATGTATATCGAGAAAATCTTTATAATCGTTTTAACCAAATTCATTTATTGAATATTAATGAATAGTGCCGACCAACTAACCAAATGTACATCCGTGTTAGCGCGGTTTTTAGTGGCTTGCATGTTTTTTGCGCTTCGTTAGTCAAACATATTTGCAATTGTAATACAGTGGCAGCTTTTCATAAATAAAAAACAATCAATATTTACATTAGTGCATGTTCAACCTTTTATTTGTGGATTTTTAATGTAATGCTTTTGATGTGTTTCAAATTAATTTTGAACCAAAACGCGGCACTCGGACATTTCCGCATAATTGCAAGAGCAGTCATGTGCCTGTTATTGTTTATTTTATACCATTTTTTTCACTAAGATGAGTGCACTGAAGTGCGTGCAACCAAAGCTACTGCCTTATTATCTACTATGAACGAAAGACTGAAGCAACGAACTTGGTTGGATTTTTCTAGATAGTAGTTTAACTGACATTGTTCCTGGTGGTGGCTTAGTTACATTGTCAAATTTTAAATGTGTGGTGTTTATTTAGAAAAGGGGAGCAAGACCTACCATTCAAGTAAAAAAAAATTTATAAAAATTAAAAAATTATACATAAAAAATTGGTCAAATAAAAAATATATAAAATTGAATAAAATTTAAAATTTTAACAAATAAAAATTATTTAACTAAATATGACAATCAATTACATATAAAAAAATAAAGTAAAAAAATAACATATCGAAAAATGTTTTCAAATTTATATTTAAAACATTAAGGACCGTTTTCCCAAGTAAACTTTTAGATTTATCTGGCCGATAGATTTTTTTCATACATTTTTTTTGTACAGTAAATTTTACAGTTAAAGGCCCTTCAATATTAAAAAAAATTCACTTTTGACAGAATTTTCAGATACTTTTTTAGTATACAACTCACAAACTAAATTTATTTTTGTATGGAGGAAAACACTCAATACCCTTGAAATAAAATTCTGATAATTCAGAGAAAATTTTTAGGAAGTTCTAACTTGCACATTTTTAGAGTAAAATTGAATGGGCTACAAAATTGCATACTCAAAAATTTTCTGAAAATTTTTCCAAAAAAGTTGATAATTTTTTTATGTACGTATGTACATACATACAGAAACAAAAAATTCTGACGTGAACATGAAAATTGTATTTTTATTTTTTTGTCCACTTTCCGAAAAAGTCTATTTGGTTCATAGGACAGAATGTGTGTAGACCAGTGTAATGAAAATGGCGTCTCAAAAAAAAGAATGTGTATCCGAGAATTTAAAAACATCCACAAATTGTTGTTATGGACTACATTCACTTTTTTTGAGCACTTGCTCGTGTAGTTCTCAATCCTTCTTTGTCTTGATAGTTCTCCCGTAACTCTGGCTTAAAGCAGTGGTCTTCACGGAGAAAGCGCTCAATATTTGAAGCAATAGGCCGTCTCCTCCCACTGCCTGTCAATACGAGCACATGTCTCATTTTTTGCCATATTTGATCCTATGTAACCCAACAAGTTATGTGTTTACGTAGCGGTATATAAGAAGTTCCCATCCATTTGATACCCATGTCGTGTTCACCTAAACCCCACTGATTGCTATAAATCCACACCAGCTCTACATTGTAATGCTTTCCTTTTCCTCTTCCGTCTTTCCCCTTTTGGTTTCCCTCTCTATACTTCTATGTCTTCGTTTACATCTACCTCTACATCCACCTCGACCGCCTCTATATTTGCCTCTGGCTCTATCTCTACCACATCATCTACCTCTACATCTGCCTTTACCTTAACCTATACCGCTAAATCTAGATCTACTTACCTCTAGGTGTACCCCTGCCTCTGCCTCTACCACCTCCACTTCTTCCAATACCTCTGGCTCTGCCTCTGCCATACCTAGTCCTCCTCTTCTACCTCTAAAAAGCTAACTTATCTCGATCGCAACTTTACTTAAAAAAACATATTGCAGGTTATCATCAGCAACCTCTAAAGAGATATTTGCGCCGCACTTCTCTTCCCATTTGTAGTATGCTGCCTTGAACTTTTTCCTACATATTGGCGGGACCTACATTTTTTTCCGACTCCGAACGGTACCTGCAAAACAGATGAATTTTTGCTTGGGAAGCCTTTCATGGTAAAGATGCATGCCAAACCACTGCCAAGAACCCGGAATATTGGTGTAGTAGGCCGATCACACTACCTTCATACCGCGGGGCCGCCAATGGAAAAATGCATACATTAATTTTTTTTTTTTTTTCAAGGATAACAGGATTCTTTACAAGAATATTGAAAAAAAAAAAAAAAACATATTCACGTGAAAAGGACATTGGAATCTCAAAAGAGCTGAAGTAGATTGCGCAACAATATATTTTCTAGCTCAAATAATTGTGTACATCTTGAAACTTTGCAATTATAGAGCACTTTTTATAGGTCCTATACGGCGTATGATTAACATTTTTACAAGTATGAAAAGAAAAAGGCAAATTGTTTATTAATTTTTTGGTCGATATCTGCGAAACGTATTAAGATATCGAAATAAAACTTACACAACTTTCAGGCTGACTTTCCTAGTGTTGGTGATATCACAACGGACCTTTCAAACCCGGCCAAATTGTGCCTCTGCGGCAGCCACTTAAACCTAACCTAACTTTCAGGCCCCCATAAACCCCTTTCATTTGATACTCATATTGTAAAATCAGTTTCTGGGGTATGTCCTGTCCATTTCCTTTGCTTCCTTAAATTTTTGTACACACATTTTCAGAACTTTTATTAGTTGAAGGATAATAATTTTAAAGAACATTATTCTCATGACCTTGAAGGATAATTTAAAAAAAAAGTTATATTTAGCCTATATTTCAATTCTCTTTAAATTAGTAGCCACATTTCCACATTTTGTTAAACTTTTTCGGGAGGAGCCAGAATCTTTGAACCTTTA
>CAXKVI010000004.1:108339062-108379062 GCA_964058755.1 Campiglossa producta | reverse complement strand
TTTCGCAAAACAAGCCAAAATTCAAGTCCAAATAAAACTCAAGTTCGTTGCTTAAGTCTTTCATATTCGTACAAAAAAAAAACATTCTAATTTTGTATTTCTTTAGTCAGATCGATCATGAATCATCCATGTTCAATGAATGAAAAACCAATTTCGGCGCTTAACTCTTTTGTTATTTAAAATTCTATTTCAAATCGCATTAAATTTCACTTTTTTTTTCTCTTCCTCTTTTTTAATTTTATTCACAGTTTTGTGCCCTTGGCACGATCTCCTTCCTCACACTCGTCACCAGCAAGGCGCTAGTCAACGATCAACAAACGGCCGAGTCGCAGGCCAGTAGCGTTAGCGTTGCACAGCAACGTATCGGCTGGGATCACGATGAGCATCACGAACATCATCATGATCCAGGTTTTTGGAAGAAAAAGGTGCAATGGAAAGAGGGTTGGAAAAAGATATGGAAACCGGCGAAAAAGCAAATTTGGAATCCATCATGGAAACAAATCTGGAAACCCGTCTGGGTGCCAGTCAAAGTGCCCGCCTGGAAAGATATCAAAGTGCCGGCGTGGAAACAAATATGGAAACCGGTTTGGAAAGAGATACAGGTTCCCGCATGGAAAGAGATACAAGTGCCCGATTGGAAGAAGATTTACAAGCCCGTCTGGGTGCCCGTGAAAGTGCCCGCTTGGAAAGATATACAAGTGCCAGCGTGGAAACAAATTTGGGTGCCTGTCTGGAAGGAAATACAAGTGCCGGCATGGAAAGAAATACAAGTGCCCGAATGGAAACAATATTGGACACCCGAATGGATTAAATTGGGCATACCCGGTGAGAAATATTTGGGTAAAGACCCGGAGGGTTGGGAGTATACAAGTCACGATTTGTGGAAGAAGAAATTAATTTGGAAATCGCATTGGAAAAAGATATGGAAACCAGCGAAGAAACAAATTTGGGTGCCTAGCAAGAAATTGGAATGGAAAGAAGAATGGAAACAGATTTGGAAACCCGCCAAGAAACAAATTTGGGTTGAAGATAAAAAACTGGAATGGAAGGAAGCGTGGAAACAAATTTGGAAACCAGCGAAAAAACAAATTTGGGTGCCCAGCAAGAAATTGGAATGGAAAGAAGCATGGCAACAAATTTGGAAACCAGCGAAGAAACAAATTTGGGTTGAAGACAAAAAACTCGAATGGAAGGAAGCGTGGAAACAGATTTGGGTACCTGGATGGAAGGAAATTTGGGTGCCTGCGTGGAAGAAGATTTGGCGTCCAGTAATCATATCCGAATGGTTCCCCACACCAGATCATCACGATCACCATCATCATCACGAGCATGTCGAGCACGGCTGGGATCGTAAAGATGCGCCAGCGTCAGGAAGTCCGCGGGTGTTATGGAAACGTGACGATAAAGCAACGCAACTCAAACCAGTTGCTAGCGCTGATTTTCAAGCGTCAAAATCTACTGAAGTGAGAATTTCGCCAGCGGTGGGCACACAACCTGTGGCGCAGGCGCAACAAAGCAAAGCCGTTAATTTTCCCGGTGCGTAAGCAAGGCTTAAGGTCTACGAATAGAACTTGCACGTTGTTGACTGCTGTAATTGAAGAAAATGCCATTTTAACATGCAACTTTTAACGCGCTTCCTCTTTAGGCAACAACAAGAATTGCTCAATGAAAACTGAAGCCCAAGTGCAATCATGCGTAAGTCAATACAAGCATGAAAGGAAACTTAGGCTCTTAAAGAGTTTGCTTAGTGTTATTGTAAATATTTATTCCAGTCGTTAGTTTTTTAAGTTTCTACGAATATATTGTATCTAATATAAAACATTTGTTAAAATTTATTAGTTAGTTTAAGATCCATTCACTGCCAAATTTTTGCACGCTAGTGTATCTTTCCCTAAGTAGGGGCTTCCTTCATTTCTAAAGCAGTTCTACTTTTTCTTCTTCTTTTAACTTAAACTAAATTATGTTTTATTTCTTACACTGAAAAAAAAAAAGATTTTTAATTTATTTTTAAGTTTGTTGAATCAAACTAATTAGTTTTAGGTAAGTGTCAACTCTGTTCTACTTGCATAAGAAAATCAAAGCAGAAGTTAAAATAAAAAGCAGATATAACTTTAGTAACTCTACTAAGCAAATAATAAAAAATTAAAAAAGTAGTTTGAATGAATTTGATTAACTGAAAACATTTCCTGCCAGGTGAGCTGATTTTGCTTATTTTTATACCCAGCACAGTAGTACCTATGTATGGACACACTTGGCTCATAAACGAATAAGCCGATCGTAAGCAAATTTTACACACGCACTGGATATCTTCCACGGATGGTCACAGGCTAAAAAATATTTTGATATATATAGAGGGCGTGGCACCTCCCATGTAAATGGAATTTTTCAGTGTCCGTATCTCTGGAAGTATTCGGGTTAGACCACTGAAATTTGGTGATGGGTTGTACGAGATCGATCCCTGGGGATAACGGCAAAGGGGGCGTGGCACCTCCCATACAAATGAAATTTTTCGTTGTCCGTATCTCTGGAATTATTCGGGTTAGGCCACTGAAATTTGGGGATAAGGAAAAAGGGGGCGTGGTTCCTCTTATACGAAGGAGATAGGGATATGGATTAAAATAGACATAGGGATCGGGTTATAGAAACATGCAGGGAAATAAATTTGTGGCAGGACAACGTCTGCCGGGTCAGCTAGTATAGTATAAAGGAATCGAGGTTGATATAAAACTCTACTAGCAAACTTGACCAAACTTCGCGGCGTCCAAGAAATTATGATACCGGAACTTCAACTCTTTGCTGATTTTTAGCAATTGTATGGGGGGTACCACACCCCTTTTTCCGTTATCGCCATTTTTCTGGAAGCTTTTGAGATTAATATCCTATAAGTATTTTTTCAACTTTACAGAGAGCTCCTTTGCTGATCTACCCATCCCGTCTAATGCAAACGCAGGTGAACGTGCATTTCGTGAGGTCATTGACTCCGCCGCAGTCGGATATATTCCGTTTTTTCGCCTAGAGAGCATTTTACCAAACTTTCCCGACGAGGCTGCAGCCCTGGCCATCTAACGTGACCACATACGCGCTGAGACCCCTACTGACCTTCGAGACCCCTACTGACCTTCGAATCAGTAAACTAAACGCGTAAACCAGGTGGTTGCTCCACCATCATAAACACGTCAAGTGGGTGGCCAACTATGGGCCTGCAACCTCTCTAGTGGCTTAGGAAAATTATGGTACACGGTTAAGGTCCTATCAAACCCGACTAAGCTTACAACTACAAAAAAAAACAAAAAACATCGCCTTTGGCGACAGAGTCGTTTCGGATGCAAAGTTGTTTTGCCGTCAATATGTTCACCATCCTACGATTGATAGAGCGAAACGACGTGCCATCACCCATGCCCCTTTCCATAGCCACTACAGAATTTGAGGTGCCCATTCCGAAGGCTGATAAATCAAAATCACTGGGCCAGATGGGATTTCCCTGCTGCACCTTAAAGACATCGGTTAAGATGGAGCTAAGCACTTTACGGCCGTCTTAAATCTTTCCCTGATTACTTTTGTCATACCCGAAAAATGTAAACAAGCAATCGTGGTCCAACTACTAAAGCCTGGTATACCAGCCATCGTGGAGGAGTCAAAAGGTCCGATATCAGTCATCTCGGCAGTAGATGGAGATGGTCTTACTCCCATACTACCCAACAAACCTGAGGTAAGCCAACAACCAGCATGGTTTTAGAAAAACGTGCTGTACTACTACCGCGCCATCCTCATCTCATCATAGTAGGGTGGTACTTCTCTTCCATCGCTAGATGTGTTATCGGGTTCATTATCCTCTTTGATATTTGGTATCTAATGAGTAGCCAGATGGAGCAATACGTCCCTATCAAGTATAAGTCTCTAAAATCAGCCCCACCACATCCCATTGCAGCCCAAATTGATTTACTATGAATAAAAAAATTTATTATATAAATTAAATAAATAAACGAGGAACTCAGATTTATAAAAGTACATATTTTAAAACTCCCTATCATATCAAGTTTCACTATATAACCTCACTCACAAAAGGTCGCTTTGCACGTGTCTTCCACCCGATATCACCACTGTGCTTAGTGCTGTAAGCAGAACCATAACTACTTCTGCTGTTTCCGCTACTACTACTTCTTCCTCTACTAAGCTCGATCGGGCTCTTGAGCGAACGTGCATCACGACTGCCACTACTTATACTCGTCGATACTTCATTGCTGTTGCTACTGCTACGCCAATCACTATTTGAGCTATCGATGACACCATCTTTTTTGACCTCCCAACCTGGTGGCACTTTTGGTAGTGGTACCCATTCACTTTGCACCACAGGACTCCAGACCTTCTTCCAAATGGGTACATAAATCGCTTTCGGACGCCAATATTTTACCCAACGTGATTTCCATTGAACGTCTTTTTTCCAAAAGCCATCAGCAGATGGATCATTGCTGATTGTGTGTTTTATGCTGTGAAGTGCGAAAAAGAGTAAATATAAAATGTTGCTGCTAGTATTTTTTGCATACTTTTAGGCGTCATTGATTAAACTCACATTTCTGTCTGCTTTGTGGTGTGTGCTGTAGTGGGTGTGCAGAAAAGTGATGTGAGAAAAATTGCAATAAAGAAGCAACATGTGGTGATGTGATGCCATGAATGAAACTGTAAAGTATATAAAAAAAAATCAAATAAAACAGATATAATAAAATTAAATTATTATTTCTCTACCTCTGCCTAAAAGTATGCAGCCTTTCGGACCTCACATTCATGTATAAGTAATTTCACTATGGTTAAAAAGCAGGGCTGCAAAGCACTGCAAAAGTCAGTTCAGTGGTTCGAGCCACTTTGAGAAAATCTGTGTGGTTCGGTTAAGTGATTCGAACCACCTCGAGAAAACCGGTTCACGAACTTCTAATCTTGGCTTGCGTCATTTATTGACGCTTAACCGCCTAGGCGATTTTGCCCGTTTTGTATCAAAGCACGCCAGCCATTCCTTTTTAGCGATAACTAACGCCAATTGGAAAGCCCTAGGGATTTCAAGTCACCGTCCACTTGTTGTTTCCATCTCAGTCGAGGCCTCTCCCTTCCTCTGCTGCCGAATTCGGGTGACGATAGGAAAACCTTCTGTGCTGGAGCTTCTTTGTCCATTCGCATAACATGACCCAGCCAGCGGAGCCTTTGGGCTTTAATTCGCTGATCTATGGTCAGGTCTGTGTAAAGCTCGTACAACGGGAAGGACCATAAATCTTCCGGAGAACTTTTCTCTCAAATACTCCAAGAGCCGTCTCATCTTCTCTTGACACTGTCCATGATTCCGAGCCTTACAGCAGGACTGGTATGATGAGAGACTTATAGAGCGTGATCTTTGTTTGTCGAGAGAGGGATTTACTTCTCAATTGCCTACATAGCCCAAAGTAACACTTCACGAACTTGCAACTCTTTAAAATTTATTCTACTTTTGTACAGAACCGAATAATTTTTCTTAGTGGTTTTTGGTTTGGTTCTTGCATGTCAAAGAAAAAATGATTTTTTTCGTTGTTCGTTTCAAAGACTGAAAAACACCAGTGGTTCGTTTCACAAACCGGTTCGGTGCAAGTCAAGTTTTGAAGCCCTGTTAAAAAGTGAACCTCTTGGAATAAAATTGTTCACTTATCTTTTGCTTTGCGCTATTCACTGTTTATCTAGATTTATATCCATATTTGAGTGACAAGGGCTTTGTTCGAAAAAGCCTACTTTCTACACCTCTATGTAGGCTACAGAAATTAAAATTAAAAAATCTCAACTAGGCCTATAGCGAGCTAGTTGGGATCAAATACACTGTATAGCAGCCGGCTAGGTATGGGACGAAACCAACTTTTTTGAAGAGCTTAAGACATATGTAAAAACATGGCGTTCTCCGTTTTTCGAAGTTATCCTTCAAAATTTATTTACGCACTTTCGAAGTTGGATGTTCGAAAGTGGGTTTCTAATTGTTTTGTTTGAAAAATTTAAAAAGGCGAATTGTGGGCGTGGCCTGCTTGTCTCTCTTGATTGATTGGTGACCTTTTTCTTTTAAAAAGTTGATGTAGAAGTGATATACAGGGCCAAAGTGAGATCTTCGAAAAAATCAAGCCGTATATTTTTAAGTAAAAAAGAGTACACCAATCAAGTAAGAGGAGCAAGAAGGACACAGGCACATTTTGCCTTTTTCAAATTTTTAAACATAAGAATTAGACACCCAAATCTTCGAAAGGCCCAACTTCGAACTTCGAAAGCCCTTAACTATTTTTTGGAGGCTAACTTCGAAAAAGTTGGTTTGGTCCAATACCCATAAAAAGGTTGATTTTGTCTTATAGTGTTATGGAACACTGTAACTAGACGAAAGGTATTATCGCAGGATACTCTTACATGAGTTGTTTTTTTTTTTTTGGGAATACTTTAAGGCTTGATTCTAGAAGACGACCGCTTCGTTCACTTCAATGTGAATGCATCTCTTATAACGGATGACTTGGTCTCTGACAACTGACAAAATCAGATAGGCGGTTATGGTGATAATGTTGTCCAATCCCTGCGGTTTAGGGGTTTATACTATGCCGGAGGTAGGCATACCGGTCGTAAGAGGCGACTATTATGCACATAGGTAATGAGGTGCTAACTCGATGGTTGATCTACAGATATGATGCCTCTCACATCTCATTACCCATCTTCTCCTTCCTCACGGATGGAGGGATGACATGACCTAAAAGGTTCCACTGGTCATACCAAATCGCTACCACGACAATCGGGCAGTACCGCAAGGGAGTACCGCAGCGTGCCAGGTTCATATCCGGCCAAGGACTGTCAATTTCGGCATCACTCCCCAAAACCTTCGGGGAGTGTTTTGCTGTTAACAGCAACAACAACAACAACAACAACAACATAATGTTGTCCAAATATGATAAACATCCATTAAACTGCGTTGCCCATAGCCTTTTTTCCTGATTTTATGTTGGATTTTTTGTTGATTTAGGTACAATCATTGTTTAGCTAATTAATTATTTATTTCCATCTTAGTACACTCACAGTTCTTCGCATTTTAGGATTTGTTAAGCCAGAAATTAAAGAAATCTTTTTCTTATGTTTTGTCTACTTTTAGTTTTAAACACCAAGGAGAAGTCGCAATAAAATACCGCACCATCCACGCACTTCAAACGATTGAATGTTAATAAAACTCGAGCACTTTCTTTTGGCGCATTAAATATACTCCAAAGTAATTGAAAAGCTTTGAAATGCATTTAAATTGTAAAAGAAAAAGTAAAAAAAAAAAAAACTATAAAATTTGCATTATTACGTAGCTGAGAGCACTATACATTTTAGTTTGCTGTACGCATGCGTGGATTGTCCTCATAGCATTTCAATGGCATTTCTTGGATCGAAAAGCGATCCAATCCATACATGTGCTCTTGAATCGGTGTAATTTAAAATTCTGGACTCGTTTCACATCGTGCGACATGTACGATTGAATACAATCTATAACATGTTGGATAGGTAGATATATAAAATTTACATATACATACAGTGGCGGTTTAAAAAAAATAGCACCTAAATTCAAAATCCAACCGCGCCCACTTTCGATATCGAAAATTTCGAAGATCACCTAAATTGATATAATTCCCTGACGGAAATGGCTAAAATGATATAATTTAGTAGAATGAACCCCTAGTCATTCTATTATGATTTCTAGATAAATTTTGCCACGCCCACTTTTAAGGGAAACATTTTTGAAAATTTCGATTGGTCATAACTTTTACACTGATAACGGTAGAATCATGAAATTAGCATTATAGGGAGTATACTTGATGAAATTGGACGAAATCGCTTTCCGACCACGCCCACTTTCGATATGGAAAACTTCGAAAATCACATAAATTGACATAATTCGGTAAGTTAAATAGCTAAAATAGTATAATTTGGTAGGTAAATCCTGCTGGTCATTCCATTGTGATTTTCTGTTGAACTTTGGAAGATAATTTCGAAAAACGGGAAACGCCATTTTTTTTTACTTATTTTTTAATATCCCCAAAAAAGTTGGTTTGGTCCCATACCGAGCCGGCTGCTGTACAGTGCTATTTATGACTACATATATTCGCCTGCTCATTTTGGGTATATCATCTGCAAATAATATGTAGAAAAACAATCGAACACCTTAGCAATCTACAATTGTGCTCACTTTCAAGCATTCATCGGCTTACAGTAAAAAAAGGTAAAAATTTAATAAATAATATATAGTATTCAAAGCACATAGTCTAACCGTTATATTACCTTACATACAACGTGAGTTGGGTATATAAAAATCAAACAACAAAGCCTTTCCATTGGTAATCAAATAAAAAAAAATGTTGTCTCTTATGTAACCAAACAAAAGAAATGGAAATGGTAAAAAGATGTCAGATATTCCGAAGCATCAAGAAATTTAATAAGAGATTTCCAACCCTCTTTGTGCTTGAAACAAGGTTTTAGTTTCGTGTTTCTTGTTGATTTTTTTTTTAGAATAAAACAAGCACTTCATTAATTTTTTGTAAATTTTAATTTTTTATTTGGTAAATGTTTTGTTTCTTTTTTTTATTTTATGTAGTAGTTTTTAAATATTTTGCTTTAACATTTTTCGTGAGTACTTGCATCATATTTATGTATGTAAGATTACTTAGTAAATATGTTCGTAAAAAATAGTTGTTCTAATTTTCAACATATATAAAGCTATAGCTATGTATGTATGTATGTATGCATGAATTATATAATTTTAATGCTTAATGCTATATGCACTACAATAACAAAGCCTATAGCAAAAATGATAGTTATAAATAACAGCTATATTTTCTTATATAATTATGAGTTTGTGTTAAACGCGCTTGAAAATGAAAAAAATATAGTACGAGTATGTAGCTTATATGTATGTGTTGATGCATTTATTTAACAGTTATAATGATGCTCTTTCATCCAAATTTTAATTTCTTATTATAACTATCAATACTAGTATCTTATAGTTGTTGTAATATGGCATGCCATATAAGGATGGCTTCGATTCTGTTACGAATATTGTTTATTTCGCATATAAATTCTTCGTTCAAGTAATGAGTAGTATGTTTTTTTATATTTTTGAATGTAAGTATGCATGAATATTTATAATTTTTATGGAACTTTGCGATTACAGGAGGGTTTATATATATGTTTCTATGGATTGGAACAGGTAGGTAGGTAGGTACAAGTGGCTACCGTAGAGGCACACCTAGGCCAGTATTAAAAGGCCCGTTGTGATACCACCAACACTAGGAAAGTCAGTTCCGGGACCCTGCCATATGGAAAATCCCGGTATTAACGGAATTCTCCACATAGCAGAATCCCGGGACTGACTTACCTATACCGACACCGTTACTCCTCCTCGAACCATTTAGATGACTTGATGAAGGATTGGAACAAATTGTTTAGGATTTCTTTTTTAATTTAATCTAATTTAAAGCTAGCAGTAAAAGATCGTTTCTAGTTGCTCCAAATTGAATACTATAAAACATACATAAATCAATTAATGTCTAACAATTACGCTTTAGGTATATAATAATTTGAATCTATAACAACTACAATGAATTATACATACAAACTTAAAAATATAATAGCACATAGTACATAAATATATATATTAATTAAGAGTATTCGCGAAGCGCTAAGGCAAATTATGTTGCTAAAGCTTAAGTCGTTGGTTTATTTATAAATCAAAGAGCTACAAATTGTATTTAGCATAATCTAATTATAAACTAATTATACAAATTACAGTTAACTACAAAAATCATCGCTCAATAGACATTTTAACTGATTAAACGGCTGTATTTGAAATATATATAGGTCTACGTTCTAATCGCAGCTGACCATCCATTATAGAAGCTATCATCTGAAAGGAAATTCTGAACGGTCATATGGGCTAGAACACAGTGACCATCAGATTTGTAGCAGCAAGGTGAAAAATCTGATGCATCTATCACCTCGCTTTGAATTTAAAATTTTATATTTTTGTTACGACTATTTGGAATCGGAATCGATCGGTAGATAGAGACTGTGCAAACCGATATAAAAGTACCTTGAATTGAAAATTTCTGACAGTTAAAAGGTGAACATAATTTTAGCTCACTTTGATTCCGATTCCAAACCGCAGGAGCTTTTGGTTATAAGGTAAATATAATTTCATCAAGACTTGATTAAGAATTCGAAACGACTTTGGTCGACGATTTGAAATCTGAATCGATCTAAAAAAAGGCTTTGTCAAATTGTAAAAAATTCCCTTCTTCGATATTTTTGACAGTTGTGAGGTGAGGCGACTAATTGGAATCAAACTGTACAAAAATACCTGTGTTTGAACATTTTTGACAGTTCTAAAAAAACGAATGGCCGCGATATGCCAACAGGTTATCATAACCTCTAACGAGATTTTTGACGAGCTTCTCTTCAAACTTGTAGTGTGCTGCTTTGATTTTTTTCTACAAGTTGGTGGGACCTACAGTTTTTTGCCGACTCCGAACGGCACTTGCAAAGCAAATGAGTTTTCGCTAAGAAAATTCTCATGGCAGAAATATACCCGAAGAGTTTGCCAAGCTATTGCCGAGGGGCGACACCGTTTAGAAAAATTATTTTTCTAAATAATTTTTTGATGTTGGCTTTTGTCGGGCATTGATATGACACGACTTGTTGTAGTAAGCCGAGCACTTAACCGCTACACCACGACGGCCGCCAACAGTTAGAGGTGAATATAATTTCACCTCGTTTTGACTTGGACTTCGTTGCGTGAGAGCTTTTGGTTGATTTAGAGTTTGGATTTTTGTTGCGACTACTCGGAATCGTAATCGTCTATTTTTTACATTTTTGACAGTTACATATAACGATTGGTAAAAAGAAGCGGTGCCAAATGCTAGAAAAGTACCTTGATTTGGACTGAAATTTACAGTTCGATTAGTAAATTCACCTCACAAATTTCTTTCAAAAACATAATACCTTGGAGTTTTTTCCCATTTTAAGAATTTGTTTCCAGAACTCCCTATCGCAGATGAGTTTCAACCCACACCGTATCTAAGCGAATCATATGCTGCCTTTTGGAAAAAGGTCTAAAACCAAATTTCAAAATGTGTTATTTTAAAATAGACTGATTTTTGACTTAGCTCTGGCTTTGGATTCTCTAACTGTGAGTTTTGAAATGTACACTTTTTTTTTACATATGTATATTTTAAATGGTGAAGAAGTTAAAAATTTCAAAACTCACAATTAGAGAAACCAGGGCCTGGACTTATAGCGAATCAAAAAATTGTTACACTCATTTTTATAAAAAAATTTCAAGTACATTAAAAGTAAAATGAGTTACTGATTTTTATTAATTTAATATTTAATAATACATGAGTGCGTATAACAGTTAAAATGCCTTACAAAATTTACCTAAAACTAATTGAGCAACTATACTTATAGAACCAAACCCACAAAATAACATTTATGAAATGCTTTATGAATACACAGAAATTTCGAAATGCTTTAATTCGTTCAATCTTAATTCTTTCAAGTCACTGCAGTCACGAGAGTGGCTGCAGAAATTTTACAATAACGAAATTAGTTTCACATTCTGATCGACAAACAATTTTTTTTTTTTTTTTTTTTTGAGTTTTACATTGAGTTCGTTGAGTCTGCTTATAGAGACCTAAATCAGTCTTTTAGAAGAAACAAAAATCGTTTACTAAATATGTATGTATGTATTTTTCTTCTCATGCGCTGAATCTTACATTAAAAAATACATTTGCATTTCTATATTCGAGTAATGAATAGACGAGTTGTACTAAAGCAAATAAACATAAAACAGGCGAAAAGCATTTCATCATTTAGTAGAATGAATTACAATTAGTGTAAGAAGAAATTGCATAATTGTGAAGACATTCAATAATAATGAATCAAAATTCAGTTGTAATATGTATCTTGCAAATTTTCCACACCTTGCCTCAACAGTTCATCCACCATTCGATTTGACACAATTTCCCCTATATGTAGCAACATCAATTCACTCAAACGACATCAAGTTGATGGGCAATGGTTTTGGTGCACTCCGTTGCATTGCTACTTTACAAATGGACGCCGCCCAAAGTTGTGTTGCTTGCGCGCTATCCGTACGAAATTTATAAATCGTACCCAATGTACGATGATACAGTTCAAATGAGTTTTTATGTTTCGTATTATCGACAATTTGCGCAAACCAGCCTTCAAGTGGGCACACTTTGCATGGTTCACGTTTAAAGTCACAACGTTCGCTGCCTTTAAATGATTTGGGTGGAAAGTAAACAAGTGAGTTAGCCCAAATTTGTAACCAATAACGTTGCCATGAAGCGACTGCCGGTTTGCGTCCCTCTTTTTGTACAGTTTTACGACGCACACAACCCTGTATGCAATGATCGGGATTGAGTGAAGGCGCATAGATCAATTCCAAATCGCTGTTATGGCCTAGAACACCTTCGACACTATCATTTGATGTCGCATCACCGCTACTCAGCATGTTATTACTATGCTCTAGCACTGAGTCGTCGAGTAGATGACGCGATTGTTGTTGACTTAAAATGCTATAATCATGCAGGTGATGTTCATCGCCATAACCCAAAGCCAATACCGGATTACCATAG
This sequence comes from Campiglossa producta, assembly GCA_964058755.1. Lineage (NCBI taxonomy): Eukaryota > Metazoa > Arthropoda > Insecta > Diptera > Tephritidae > Campiglossa > Campiglossa producta. The sequence continues at coordinate 108,366,394 of CAXKVI010000004.1, read as the reverse complement.
CTGAGGCTATCGTTGTGGGCGTTATGTGTTATTTTACCAAAAATGCTGCAAAAAAGAGGAGAGTGGAAAAAATTAGCTACATGATTTTGAAAGTATCTGTCTAAAAAAACTATACACACATATTTACAAAAATAAAGCAATTTGAACAAAAAAAATTTTAACATGAGATTTAATTAGAACTTAGCAAAGAAAAGCAACATGCACTAAGAAATTATACATGGGGTTTTCCACTGCCAAATCGTCAGATAGTTCGAATCGTTACAACAACAACCACAACAACAACAACAACAGAGAAGGAAGTTCTGCAGATCTCTGGAAGTTTTTATAGTAGAGTATTGAAAGTTACTGAAGAGTTAAATGAGATAAATATCTGGCACCAGGGAAAAATTGGAGGGAAGGGAGAAGAGGGCGTGACAACAACAACAGGGCGTGACAATTCCCATACAAACGAAATTTTGTATACTACACACATATCTATGAAAGTACTAATGGTAGATAGGGATCGGAATAGGGATAGGGATAGAGATAGGGATAGGGAAAGGAATAGGGATAGGGATAGGGATAGGGATAAGGATAGGGATAGGGATAGGGAAAGGGATAGGGATAGGGATAGGGATAGGGATAGGGATAGGGATAGGGATAGGGATAGGGATAGGGACCGCGATAGGGATAGTGATAGGGAAAGGGATAGGGATAGGGATTGGGATCATTTCAGGTTTAGTTGGAATTTCGGGATTTTTTAGATTTTTTGGAAACACTTGGTATGTGTTTTCGGTATCAATTCTAAAGTTTTCGGGATTTTTTGGGGATAATTTAGCGTCTTTGGGGATTATTCCGGGATAATTTCGGCACTAATATTTCTGGAACTTTTTTTTAGATATTTTCTGGAGGTTCTCGGAAATTTTTTGGGATCAATTTTGGGCATTTTGAATCATTCCCCGACTTTTCCCTGATCATTTCAGAACTTTTTAGAATAATATCAAGACTTTTTTTTGGGATAGTTTCGAGACTTTTTAGGGATTAGTGCGGTATTGTTTTCGCGATCAGGACTTCTTTGGAATATTCCAGGATTTTTTTTAGATATCTTCTGCATTTTTTGGGCATTTTTGGAATCATTCCGGGACTTTTTCCGGATCATTTCATGACTTTTTAGAATAATATGAAGTCTTTTATGGAATTGTTTCGAGACTTTTTAGGGATTAGTGCGGCATTGTTTTTTGGGATCATTTCAGGAATTCTTTGTATTATTTTTTCGGGACTTTTTAAAAATATTTTCTGCATTTTTTGAGGAATATTTGAAGATCAATTTTGGACATTTTTTTAATCATTCCGGGACTTTTTCCGGATAATTTCATGACTTTTTGGAATATTACCAAGACTTTTTTTTTGGAATTGTTTCGAGACTTTTTAGGGATTAGTTCGGCATTTTTTTGGGGATCATTTCAACACTAATTTTAAATAATTTCTGGTCTTTTTGAAAATTTTTAAAAATTATTTCGGGACCATTTCGGGATTTTTTGGAATCTTTTCGGTACGTACTTTTTTTGGGATCATTTCGGGACTTTTCCGAAACTATTTCGGCATTGTTTTCGGAACCAGTTCAGAATGATTTGGGGACTATTTCTGAGTGGTTCCAAAAAGTCCCAAAATTATCCCAAAAACCATATTCAAAAATTGATAATGATAAATATACGGATAGGGATGGCAAAAATTGGTATACACAAAATATACTTTGCAGTAAACAATTCACGTTTAAAAGCATGAAATCACCATAAAGCTTTAAGTCCGAACTAAAAATAACAAAAACTACGAAAACATGGTATAGATTTAGAAACGAACGATTAACGTTATGTTGATATGAATTTTCAACTCACCGACTGCATCTACAACGCTTATTCGAAATGGTGCCAATACCAGGTGCAATCATCAAAATAGTGCACTGACATTTGTGATAGAAATTTCGTGGCAAACTAGTGCTACGAAATCTGCCAAGACAAATGACAATAACACAAAAAAATAAAATATTTAAGAGAACAGAAAAAGCAAGATTTCAATTTGCATATAAGTTTGCACATGGCACCGTTATAAATGTTTATATGTTAGTAGTACATCCAATTGCATGATATTGTGAGATAATTAGACAAATACAAAGAGAAAGAGAAAGAATTTACAATAATATGTTGCATTGCGGGTGAGAGATGAGATGATGATGATAGAGCGCAGTTAATGAAATACAAAAAAAGAAAAGGAAACACAAATAGTAATATTAAAAGTGTTAGAATTACAAAGTATTTAGTACTAATCATTGTACGTAAGTAAATCTTGCAATTTTTAGTAGTCTATTTGTATTTAATGTTTCAAGTGCAAAGATCTACGAGCATACGTGTACGTCAATTTTTATTACTTCTAAACTTACTTTGTACCCAGACTGCGACATTTACGATGCCCTGGTATGAATTTAGTGCCACTACTATTGGCTATCCTCATCGAACCGATCGTTTTGGCAGGTGAGAGATTCAAGCATGCAAGCGCTGGTGTCACGGCATCAACATTAAATGATTCCTTTGAGCTACACGATGAAGAACTGGGTCCGGACGGTGATGCAGGTTCTAATTTTAAAGATTTTCTGTAATGGAAACATTTAAATATTAGTAAAAAAAAGTAAAGAGCACAAGTTTATAATTGCTACTCACTTGTATTGATCTTCTTCGAATATATTCTGCAATTCTTCAATATAACGTATTGATGTCAAATACTTTTGTGTGGCCTCAATTGGTTGTATATGCGTATAATCGGATTGTTGATAATTTGCTATGACACGTAATATGTTATTCATTTTATTACGCCGCTGCTCCGGTTCCAAGCCACCCTTGTGCGGATGTGCCAAATCAATATAAATTAAATCGGTTAAAAATAAACCCAAATAGGGTATGCAAGGTAAGCGTAAACTCTCCAAATATGCGCGTAAATTTTCCCAATTATTTTGATCGCTAAATATATCGCTAAGTCGTTCAAAGGATTGTCTATCCTTTTTGGAGAGACAAGCCCAAGTCTTTTTCAAACGGAAAATGCTGGCACTTTGCATAGCCGAAATGATAGCGAACAGCGAATGTAAATTGTTGAGTTCGTGTAGTTTCTTAGACACCTGAAAATAGAGAGAAAATATTTCTTACAAATGGTATAAACTGGAACTATTTTTGTTATCATTAATTTGGGCAGGTAAAAAAGCACCCTAGCTATCGCGCAGAACTTTACTTCACTGCCTGCCAGGTACTCATGACTAATACGGGATAGAGCCGTCGCACTATGGCGCCTCTGCCGGTAAAGCATGGCAAACAATCAAAAAATCATGATGTGGCGATGAAGTGGTCATTGGATGTAATGATGTGATGTCGCCATGATATGAAAAATGATAGTAAAAAAAAATTATTCCAGAAAGTGGATAGTGCTAATTCATTAAAAAAAAAAAAACCATCTTAAAATTAAAAGTGACGTAGTCGCACAGTGAATATGTAGTGATAGTATGATGTGGTCGTGTGATGTGGTCGTATGATGTATTGCTTTGATGTGATCATGATTCAAGAAAAAATTGTCATTTAAATGCTATTGTGCTAGAAAGTTGTATTTATTCATACATATTTAATCAGCTCTTTACTCCCAAAACTGAAAGTGAAGAAATCATGCAGCTAAGCAGTATTGATTTCATGTGGTCATATGATAAAGTGTAACGATATGATGATGATATAAGAAAAAAATAGTCACCATACCATTCTGATAACTAGAAAGCAGTGTTGTTGATACGTCGCGACGCATCGATTCTGACACTAATTTAACTTTGGTGCAACGATAATGGAACTGCTTGTTTTTTAAGACTGCCCTGAAACGAGGGGTTGTTATTGCCATAAGGAACGTATCCAACTCACCTTAATAAAATGTGTCAGTATCTCTGCGCGCTGTTTTGGCTGTTCGCCACTCAAAATCTCCTGCACAGTCCAAAAACTGGTATGATTGAAACGTTTCGTAAATGCAACAATATTCGGTGTAACAACATGTTTATCTTTCTTAGTCCAAGCGCAACTCGTCAGTTCATCTGGTTGTATAGCGGCAAAGATGGGGAAATCCAAAAGTGTAATCTGATTAGCCAGTTCATCGGCTGGCACACGTAAAGCATTCAAAATGACAGCATCTAAATTATTGATAGATGAACGTGCAGGTAAGCTTTGACTCTTGCCAGGCGGTGGAGCGGAGCTAGAGGAGAACAAAAAAAAAAAAAAAAATAAAAATTGTTTAAAATTTTAGAGCTCAGCTCAACTTACCCAACACAATAATAACAACCAGGTGAACCCGGCGATGACGATAGAGAATTTAGGCAACCAATTGAATTTTTGCGACGATTACTTTTCACATGCATTGTCTTGCTGGCAATTGCTTGCGTTAACTGTTCGGGATCGAATTGACAACTTTGCGTTGAACGTGTGCTATCCTTGCGTGGACGCATGTAGGAGATGGTTGCAGCGCCGTCATGACTACCTTCACGCCCACCACCACACGAATAACGTTTCGAATTGCGCATACCGGCCGAATGTTGTTGGCCACAATTGTTCATAGAATTAGTGTAGTTATTAAGTTGTTGTTGTGGTTGCTGTTGTAGTTGTTGATGTTGTTGTTGTTGCAAATGCAACTGTGTACTATTATTAAAGTGACTTTGTTGTTGTGTAAGATGATGCGTATGTTGGTTATGAGAAATGAGTGTTGGTGTTGCTATATAACCATTACTACCATTCGTTTGTGTATCGCTACGTGGCGAATCCTCACGCAAATTCTTATAAATATACTCGTCGCCCAGCTACAATGACACAATAGAAATCAAATAATTTAATTATAGGAAACAACGAATATGTGTTATGTATGTATGTATGTATGTGCTACTCACTTCGACATAACGCAAACTATCCGATGATAATTCTCGAGATATTTCCGAGTAACGCATCATGGCATGCGGACACAGTGGTGAAATGAACATACAACGACGACTTCGTGTGCTGCACTTCAAGGAACTGACTTAAGTTGTTGACGTAAAAGTCCTTCCTCTCCTGTGTCTGAGTCAAGAATAGTCAAGTACCAAGAAAAGTCACTTTGATATGAATTATTTTGCTGTAAAAATAAAAAGGAAAGGAAAGGTGAGACAATACAGCAAGAGACAAAGGATAACGCATAAACTTTAAGATTTAAATTGCTACATTAGACTGGGCCAAAAAAAAGTTTCCAAAATTTGGTTGTTTTTCAGAATCGGAAGTGGCAGATGCCCGCGACTTGGTCTTCGGAACTTACAAAGAAGAAGATCATAAACTCGAATTTTTCAAATATAACGACTCCAGCGCCATCTAGCGGTAAAAAAAATATATAAACTGCCGTAAATTGGCAAAAATCCGTTAAAAAGTTTTTCGGTCATTACGTCACACCAAAAAACTACTTTTCATATAGATAGACCAGCAGTTGTTAGCGATCTTTTCTGCGAAACTTCAAAAAACGACCCATAAATAAGTTTTTGTATATCTCGACTCAAAGCCACCTAGCGGAGGTTTTTTTAACATACATATCAAACATATGTGTCAAAACCGTGCAAAATCTTATCATAAATACGTATTTTGAAAATATATATATCCAGCGCTATCTAGCGGGCAAAATATATCCTATTTCGAGCACTCATTCAAAAAATAAACTGTCGTCCCAGAACAAACAAACAAATTTTAACTACTTTCTTGCATATCTATAGAGATGGCCCAATAGAATCGGCTGAGCATCACATAGGGATACTGAGGGAAATTGTAAGGCAGACGAACATGCTAGGCACGGCACGACCAAGCAGGTTCTTCGGGATAAAGAGCGCTTAGGTATGCCCTTTGCCACATGCAAACTAATGCTGAAGGAGCACACACTACGTCAAGCCAACGAAATATGGCTACAATCGCTAGGGTGCCGGATATCCCATCAAACCTGGCCAAAATGGGATCATAAATGATCTAGACACATTCACGCCCTAAGAAGCAGAGAAATCTCCATATTTATAGCTGTTCTAACTGGGCTCTGCCTTACTGGTAGGCACCCAGAAAGGCTAGGTGTGTCCTACCGACGATGCTGTAGGAATTGCAAAGATAATAAGGAGGAGGAAACGGTGGAGCACCTCATCTGCAATTGCCCGGCTATAAGCGGCGCGAGAACGCACTCTTTGGGAGTTTCCTACCTGGATAGCCTACGCCAGTCTGCGGAGCTGCACATAAAGGACTTTATGGCCTGGTGTCGGTTTAGGAGTGTCAATCTCGGGATATTGCTGTGTGGAGAATCCCGTAAGCACGGGGATTTTCCATATGGCCGGGTCCCGGGACTCACTTTCCTAGTATTGGTGGTATCACAACGGTCCTTTTAATACTGGCCTAAGTGTGCCTCTGCGGCAGCACCTTGAACCTAACCTAACTATGGGCTGCGACCTTTTATTTGACATCTTGACATTGAAAATTAAATAACCTATACAGAAAACCCCATTTTTGCACAGGTAGCATTTCTGAAAAAAAGTTTAGCTTTCGTCCCTTCTCCGCATCACAAAATATCATATAATTCGCAGATATGAATTTTTTTCAGAGCCCATCGTTTCTGTAGGGTGTATGTAGGTCTAGCCCGAAGTACAGTTGGCCCCCACCTTTGAGGTCTTCAAAAAGTTTTAAATCCGTCCTGGGGGTTTCCAGAACCAGACCTTGACTTTAGCGAAAAAACTGCCTCATCTCAATTCGAATTCCCAGAAGTAATTAAACCAAGGTCTTTGTCAAAAAAGACTTTTCAGTCCAAAAATTGTTTCTGTCGTCTCTTCCATTTTTTGTGAATAACCTTACTGAGTTTTTAAAAATAGGTGGTGGATCATTTTTTTGGTCGGATATACACTTTAGGGTCTTACCTTTAATTTTAAAGTTCACTTTAAAGCGGCCTGCAGATTTAAGGTGAACCTCAAATTTAAGGCATTATGAGAAAATTACACTTTTTTTTACCCGATGAGAATGTTTTTTGTGAAGAAAATTTGTTTTCAATCGCGCAGACAAATTTTAAAGCTCGCTAGCGAAAACGTTCCTTAGTGGCCCATTTTTTTAATGTACTTTACAATTTTTTCTCAACGCTATAAAACTTTTCTATTTAGTTCATTGTTGATAATTATGCGGCATATTTGCATTTATTCGCATTTTGTTTTTTTTTTTGAATATTTAACGACCAAACAATCAACAACGTCATGCCAATGCGATAAGAACTTTAAATATCAACGCCAGCACAACAACAAAGTAACGCATCACATTCGACGGAAGCAAAGCTATAAAGTGTATTTTACCATTTTACAAAATTGAAAAGAGATTACAATGTTTTTATTACTATGCGCATATGTTATTGACGTATACATATATACCTATTTGACTTATGCACTGAAAATTGACTACATTTATACGAGCTGTGTATTACAGTTTGAGATGATAAGCTATGTTTATGTTCTTCCTCAAACTGATATAGACTATCGTATGTATAGAGGCGTTATTTGGTGCAAAGTTATTTAGGAAACTAAAGTAAGTTTAATATATTACAACTACTCTATTCAAAGAATAATAGTATTCTTCAAGTTTTCAAGATATGCAGCATACTCAATTCAAAATCAAATTTTTTAGTCTCAAGCGCCCTACAGGGGTACTATGTGTAAGAAGGCGGGTCGATTTGAAAATCAAACAAGTGACAAGGAAAATCCTGTTTTAGGGATCAAAATAAGATACTATACCGAAGGAAGCATACCTCTAAAACCAATTCTGATGTCCCGACTTTTTACTTTGGACCTTGAACGCCAAAGTTTGAAAAGTCTTTAGTTGACCCATTTAGAGTGTCCCAATCGTGTTGAAATGTATGACCGACTCCCACTAACTTTGTAGGGCCGACCCACCCTTGCCAGTGGCACACTCCCTAAGACCCCACCTGTGGGGCTCCCCATACAAAAATCACCATTTTTGTCACTTTAAGTAAAAAAATCAGCTAAATGACTATACAAAGCCGTACGTCTAGTTCCTTAGCAAGAACGAAATTGCAATCACGGTAGCTGGTATTGTTTGTTTGTGAGTTGTTGCTCAGTTTGTTCGTTAATAACAAAAATAGAATAATTTAAAAAAACTAAATTATTCGATCGGTCAAATAGTCCATGAAAATTTTTGACTATCGTTTTTTTTTTTTGGAGTTAACTTTTCTCTTAAGAACTCTGAAAAACACAGCAATTTCACTGGTTTTTTTAGAAAAATTGCCAAAAATGGCTATTTTTTTTAAATGCTTGTATGGGGAACCCCCAGGTGGGGTTTTAGGGGGTGTGCCACTGGCATGGGTGGGTCAGCCCTTCAAAGTTAGTGGGGGTCGGTCATACATTTGGGCACGATTTGGGCACTCTAAATGGGTCAACTTAGGATTTTTCAAACTTTGGCGTTCAAGGTCAAAAGTAAAAAGTCGGGATAACAGAATTGGTTTTAGAGGTATGCTTCCTCTGGCAAAGTATCTTATTTTGATCCCTAAAATACGATTTTCCTTGTCACATGGGCGATTTTGAAATCGACCCGCCTAATTACACACAGTACTCCTGGTGGGCGCTTGGGACCAAAATATTAGATTTTGGTTTATGCTGCATATCTTGAAAACTTGAAGTGCTTTCCAAAAAAAATAAAATTGGCATAATTAAGTAGTAGTTGCCTCTCAATGGTTATAGTGCAGTTGCCGGCATAAAGGGACTATATCAACAACCCAAGCGAATTGGACAAGGAATAGCGGAAAATCCCCAGTTTGACATATCTACATTTACCAAAATATTGTTACCACTCCCTTTTAACGCGTGCAATATAAACAGCATACCAACTGGGAAATTAAAATGTTTAAACAATTATCTATACTTGATAGACATACACGTATGCTCATACACCCCCATACGCTATAAAAGGTAAATAGCTTATCCCGGCGTTTTCGAATCCCTCTAAATGTGTATACAATTTCCGGCACGCGAACCTCAGAGCAGCACAAAAACAATTGAATGACGAACAAAACGAATTTGGTTGTAAAATATACAAAATCATTGGGCAAAATTACAAATGCTTTGCAGCCTAAACAATACCAACAACGCCATTAAAAATAATGAAATTTACGAAAATAAGACGAGCAGATAACAAAAAAACTTAAGTAGATACGTACTAAAGCTCTTTTATTTTAAAAGGAATCATGGGTTATAAATTTTTAGTTTAATTTGAGTTTTTGAAGAGCTTAACAGTCGAGACACACTATTAGGACTGCCTACAGTGACTTCCAATAATATAGAGTTGCTTGAGCTGCCATTACTCGGACTCTGCATTTTCTCTTTTTTTCTTAGTGAAACCGAATTTTAAGTAAAGCTCGACATCCCGTCTCAGTCGGACAACATTCATATTCTTTCCCATCTTGCAACTGATGACTCTAGGGATTTGTGATTAATCACTTAATCGAAGGTGACAAGTAACTTAAACTTGATTAATCAGAGCACAATCATTATCGAATAATCCTAAGGACTTATATCCATCTAATTCAAATTTTGAATTTTTTTATTAAATTTCAATAATCATTTTCAACTTGATCAATCAAATTATTGATAAAGTGGTAGCACGTTGAGCTAACATAGGCGACGCTACCACTGGTGCAGTGGAAAATGTGGTAACTGCTTATACAGTTGCAATAAGAAAAAGTAGGTGGGTTAATGTTAAACCATACCACCACGACGTAGTATAATGAATCATACCAGCAAAGTTAAATAGAAAAATTCAAAATAATATGCGACCATTAATGAAGGTAAATATATTCATGAAAGTACTAAGTGGCTTATTACTCATTTTGTTGTTTAGTTCGTTCGTTGTTTGGTTTGTTGACCTAGCACTACGGTCAAATGTCTAGTGTCATGTGTAAGTTCGTTTTTGTTCAAGCTGAAAGGCGTAAGTGGTATTTGGACCATATGTAGGAAACCTGTAAATGTTACAGTTTTGGTCGCCAACAAAGGAGTTGAAAGGAATAATGGTAGACGTCAACTAATATCACCTTGAACATTTAAGCTGGAACTCTAGACATTTTTCTTAAATTCAAACGTTATATAAGTCCAGAAAAAAACATCTATGCGATACCCTCTTTCAGAAAAATACTATAGCTACTCTATTTCTTATCTCCTAAGTATTTAATGACTGGCGCAAAGGACGAAGACAAGCTTAGAACAAAATAGCTTAGATAACGAAAGAGAGGTATAAATGTAAACATAATTTCAATCAGGACATGGAAATTACGCACATAAATAATAGTTAAGGATGACTTATTATGGATAGTGACTGAAAGTATGCAGCAGAACTTAAATAGTTTTTATCGAAGGTTTTTTACGTTGGTATTTTAATAAGTTACAAGAATAAAACTATTATATAAATTGGTAAGATCCATTTCAAATAATAAGAAACAAACCGACTATGCTTGTGTATTTTTTGACCTAGTTCATTGCTCGTTCGTAAAATTAACTAAATGTTTCTGTAACAACTTTTCAAGTGAGAGAGAAATTCACCACGTCATCATATACCCAAATAAAACTGCACAACAGACAAAAAATCCCAGAGGGTTTCTCATCGGTTTCTAAAGTCAGAGTTTTCGGGTTACCCTAGGGTTACTCTCCAAAGGGTAGTTTGGTGGGAGATCGGTATTAGTTCCAATAAATCTTCTTTAATCAGATCCAATCCGTCATTTTGGTTATATTTCTTCCGGTTTAAAGCTAGATGTCGCCAATAATAGTTGATTTGCCGGCGACATCTAGCGGTTGATACTCTAAATTCGTTAAATTTGGTTGTGTTTCTTGCTGTTTTTGTTTATCTCAAGAGTGTTGTCAGCTAAAATTTTTTGGAGCGGCTAAAATTATACAAACTCATTAAGGATTATTTACACGGGTCGATTTTCCTAACCTTTTTTTTCAATCGCCCGTGTAAACAGCAATTCGATCGATCTTCACCTTGTATTTAAGGGTTGAACACAAGTGGTTCGATAAAGATCGACCAGAAAATGCGGCGGATATTCAACAAAAAAAACAACACACACATAATATTTTCGTGAAAATTTAATAATAAATCCATTTCTAGCACCACATGCTACTAAATAAGTAAAAAGCCTACATAATTATGATTAGTCAAGTTGAATTATTTCAAAAGTAAAAATGACCATTTACAAAAACAAATAAATGCCCGTATCAAAACAAGCAACAGAGCCAAGAACAACAATCAGAGAAAATAAACAGCTGGACAAGGCGAAAACCAGCCAGCATGAAAGGAGTGAAAAAGTATAGTAAACACTCAAGTGGGGGAAGAACGTGAAAACTTCCAAGGCGATCGATGATGAGAAAAAGATAAGAACAGGCGACGAAAATCTACGCCTTCACAAATTCCAAATGCACATGCCGACGCCATTTATATTAAAAGCTTAAAAATTGTGCTTATTTGAATTATTATTTTTATTTAACAGAGTAGACGACTTTTGGTGCTGTCATAGTAAAAATTATGCAAGCAGTGAACTTGTCATTTGTGATCTTTTACTGCAGCCACAGATATCTTTTTAAGGCTATTTTTATATCAAGTACAATATTTCAGATTTTTTTAATAATTCTTTCACGCAGCGCACTCTGATTGTGTAAAGAAGAAATTCATTGAGCCATAAACTCATTGGTGGCCAATTATTTTGATGAAATGCGTTGATATTGTAAACATGAAACATGAATCTTTTGAAGGAAACCCAGAGAAGCCACGCACAGAACTTAGGCAACAACAACAAGCAACCAGAAAACACGTTGGAGGACATATTGACAGTCACTCAATCACTCAATCAAGTTCATGGCTGTGGTGTGACAGTGACAAAATGCACACGAGCGTAACAAAGCGCATGCCGAGAGCAAACACAGCATGGGCGCCCAGATCGCCCACATTATCGAATAGGAATAACCCCAAAACAAAGAATTAACTTAATGTAAAATAAGAAAGCTGAGACGATAAAACAAAACAAAGAACAGACTTAATGCAAATTGACTAATAAATACAAAAGAAAAAAAATATCCCGTCGAGATAATAGTTCATTGACAGATACAAAAAAGACGGGGCGCACAATGGGTTAATTCGAAGCAATTTCTTTCGAAATTAACGGGAGTTGATAATCAAAGACAGTTTTGAGCTCAAATTATTGAAAAGCTGAAAGTAAAAAGGAAACTTATTGTTCAGTAAAAGTTAGAAAACTTCTTGCTTTCCATTAAAGCGGAGAAATATCTTTTTTGATATATTTCCCCCTATTACTTCAAAAAAAAAAAATATTTGTCTACTTTTTACTGAACAAATATGTTGTCTAGTTTTTACTGAAATTTTTTTTTTTCAAGATATTTCTCCCTTTCTATTAAAAAAAAAATATGTCCAGCTACTAAAAAATTGTTTACCCCTTTTTGTTTTGTATAGAATTCCTTTTTTTTGTAAAAAAAAACGATTTGTCTACTTTTTACTGGAACAAATTTTTTACTATATTTCTCCCTTTTATTTTAAAACCGATTTTTTTACCTTTTACTGAAAAAAATCGTTTACCCGTACTTCTTTTAGGAACTATATTTCTCCTTTTAATTGATAAAACCATTCGTTTACTTTTTACGATAAAACTTTTTTACGATATTTCTCACTTTTAATTGAAAAAAAAAAAAAAAAAAACAATTTGTCCACCTTTACTAAAAAATAGAAAACACGATTTGTTAACTTTTTTTGAAGACCCTATCTCAGAATTTGTGTCACTATTTCGCACAGTGGAATGCTCCTTTTGCACAGTGAAACACAATTTCTTGGGCGTTTAACAAGTAGGAACGTGGCAAAGCCATCTCCTCCAAGCCTTCGAAAGGGCGTGAAGAAATGGCATACATATGTACCATGTGGCACGTTCACAAAAGCGATTCACATTAATTAGCTCGACCAACTGCGAAAATTGAATTACATTCCTAAAATCAAGGAAATCACTTCAGTAAACAGCAAACATGGGGCGAGTAAGCGTAAGATATAGAATTGTATTTCAATTCCCAGTGCTAATTGAGTGGGTACTTCGAACAGATAATTGGCACAACATTGAATATAGGTCGCTGCATAGTCATTGAACTTCAAAGGAATTCAATGCGCAACATATTTTTCGAAATAGCACAAAAGAGGCTGTAACTTTGCTGGAAGAAATTTATAAATGAGAGGGAATGTTTAAACTGTTGACACATTAATTAAGTTATTGAATGATGCTGTAAAGTGGAAGGGTGAAATTTGTTGGACGAAGAACGAAAAAGAAAAGTGAAGCTGAAAAGCGTGTAGAGGATGGATGCTGTCTGAATACCAGAAGGTTTCATGGGGTTATGGTGAGCGATGGAACGCCTTTACAATGCAAATGCGAACGTCAGATCAGGATTGGGAGAGATCTTTAAGATCCCTTCGCCCCCAAACGACTCCTGAAAAAATGTTCAAGCTGTTTTACTAAACCGTTTATCTCACAAAAAAGAACAAGAATCGGGCGGACAATTTGACTTTGCAATAGCAATATAAATTAACTGCAGTTGGTAATAAACTTAAATATCTGTTCTATAGAAAAGGTGAAAGCTCGGTATCGGGAAACATCAAAAACGAATAACTTTTAGGAAAACTTTTTTTCCCCATTTTTTTTTTTTTTATTATTACCTTTTTTCCCCATTAAGTTCATTACAGAGTTTCTTTTTGTATTTTATCATTTTATTTACTTCGTTTAGTGTTATCTTTTTGTTTCTTTTTCGGTTTTGCGCATCCCTTCGCCCCTTTCTTTATTTTATTCAATTTGATTTAATTTTATTTTACTTCATTATTTTATTTGATTTAATTTTTTTTTACTTCATTATTTTGTTTTTTTTTTTTTTAATCTACTTTTTTTATTTATTAATAAACCACAAATATTTTATCTTCTCATTTTATTGAATTTTTTTTACTTTTTTCCCATTTTTTACTTTATTCTTTTATAATTTTTTTTTTTTTTATAATTTTTTTTTTTTTTTTAATTTAAATTTTTTTTTATTTTAATTTTTTTTTTAATTTTAATTTTTTTTTTTTTTATTTAAAATTTTTTTTTTTTTTATTTAAATTTTTTTTTTTTTTATTTTAAATTTTTTTTTTATTTAAAATTTTTTTTTTATTTTAAATTTTTTTTTAGTTTTTAGTTTTTTTTTTTAATTTTAAATTTTTTTTAGTTTTTAGTTTTTTTTTTAATTTTTACTTTATTATTTTTTATTCTTTTTTCTTGCTTTTTCTTATACGCATTTCATTTGATTTTTATTTTTTAATTTTTTTTTTTTTCATTTTATTTCTTGTTTTATTTTTTTGTCATTTTTTTTTTATAATTGGTTTTTAGTTTTTTACTTTCTTTATTTTCTTAATGTTTTTTTATTTTTTTTTTGTCTTTTTTTTAAATACATAATTTTTTTATTTCTTTTTAATTTTTGTATTTTTTGTTTAATTTTTCTTATTATTTTTTAAATTTTTTTATTTTACTTTTATTCATTCCTTTTTATATTTTTTTTTACTTTATATAATTTTTTTTTTTAAACATGATTTCCTTCAAGTTCCTTTTTTTTATTTCACTTTTAGTTTTTTTATGCCTTTTTCTTGCTTTTTCTTATACAAATTTCACTTGATTTTTATTTTTTAATTTTTTATTTTTTAATTTTTTATTTTTTAATTTTTTATTTTTTAATTTTTTATTTTTTAATTTTTTATTTTTTAATTTTTTATTATTTTTTTTATAATTTTTTATTTTTTTCTATAATTTTTTATTTTTCTTATTATTTATGTAATTAAATTTTTTTTTCATTTAATTTTTTTTTCATTTTAATTTTTTATTATTGGATTTTTTTTTTACTTTCTTTATTTTCTTAATGTTTTATTTTTAATTTTTGTTTTTTATTAATTTTTGTCTTTTTTTTATATACATAATTTGTTTTTTTTTTTTTTGCTCATCATTTTTTAGTTCTTTTTAATTTTTGTATCATTTGTTTAATTTTTCTTATTATTTTTTAAATATTTTTTTATTTTACTTTTATTTATGTCTTTTATATTTTTTTTACTTTATATATATTTTTTTTTTCAACTTGATTTCCTTCAATTCATCAATTCATTTTAATTTTTATTTTACTTTTAGTTTTTTCTAATTTTAGTTTTTACTTTTTTAGTTTTCTAATTTTAATTTTTTTAATTTTTATTTATTTTATTTTTATAGTTTTTTCTTATACAAATTTTAGCTTTATGCTTTTTCTTATACAAATTTCACTTGATTTTTATTTTAAATTTTTTATGATTTTTTTATAATTTTTTATTTTTCTTATTATTTTTTTTTTATTTTTTTTTTTTTTGTTTTTTTTGTAGTTTTTATTTTTAAGTTTTTATAATTGGTTTTTAGTTTTTTTTTTACTTTCTTTATTTTCTTAATGTTTTTTTATTTTTTTTTTTTTGTTTTTTATTTTTTTGTTTTTTATTTTTTTTTTTTTTGTTTTGATTTTTGTTTTTTTTTTGTCCTTTTTTAAATACATAATTTGTTTTTTTTTTGGTTCATAATTATTTTAGTTCTTTTTAATTTTTGTATTATTTTTTTAATCTTTCTTATTATTTTTTTAGTATTTTTATATTTTACTGAACTTTTTTATTCATTCCTTTTTATATTTTTTGACTTTATATATTTTTTTCAACTTGACTTCTTCAATTAATTTTATTTTACTTTTAGTTTTTTCTAATTTTAATTTTTTTTTTCAATTTTTTTGTTTTTTTTTTTTTAATTTTTAATTTTTACTTTTTTTATTTTTCATTTTTTTTCTTATACAAATTTTACTTGATTTTTATATTTTATATTTTTTATAATCTTTTTTGTATTATTTTTTTAATTTTTCTTATTATTTTTTTTTTTTTTTTTTGTAATTTTTTTTTTATAATTGGTTTTTAATTTTTTTTTTACTTTCTTTATATTTTTTTATTTCTTTTTAAACCGTGCATTATTTTTTTTTTTTTGTTCAGTTTTTTAATTTTTATTTAATTTTTTTTCCATATTTTTATTGTATTTTAATATTTTTTTGCTTTATTATACTTAATTTTATATTATTTTCTTTTATTATATGTTATCCAACACATAGTTTATTCATTCCAGAAAAGAGTAACTCCTTAAAAAAAACTAAATAAATTAATGGAATATTTTACTGAAAATAAAATGCTTACACTCATGACACACTCGCCAAAAAATATTTTATCAAGACAAATTCACTCAAAAAGTTGTAAAGACGACGCAAAATTCCACATAAGGTCGACCCAACTAATTAATTTCAATTAAGAATTTTGTTTGAAGATAAAAACAATTGAAATGCCAACAAATGAATTTGTACTTGTACATACATAGGAATTGAGAAACATTCAGACTACCTAGAACAAATGCGAAGATACATAAATATAGAAGGAAAACAAGCTGGCAACAGCTATCGACCTAAAGAACTGAAAACTTATAAAACCAGAACCAACATAAAAAGCCTCACAAATCTCATAATCTGGAATTGAAAAAAAAAACAAGTCGATAAAGAAGTGAACGTTTGCAAAATATTTTAAAATTAGAGCGAGAAATTAATTTTCCAAGAAATAATAAGCGCATTCAAGCCAGAACGGAAAGTCTATGTACGAGTATAACATGAGTAAGTATAAGCGACGCGTGTAGCCCATATATCCATTAGTAGTTTCATATTATGTATTTGTATACTTAGCTGATATAAATAATAAACGCATTTAAAAGGCAAACGACGACCTGGCGCATATTGCAAATGAAGGAAAAAATAAACGCGCGCACACGTTGCATTTGGGCCGGCTAATAAATAAATAAAATCCATTAGAATAAAATGGCAGATAAGATCAAGATACTATGAATGGCAGGCAATAAGCTTCATATTTTAGAAAAGCAGGCAAAAAGCAAGTTGTATAGCGCATCCGATCGTCGTCGATATTCGCGCCACTGACACCACACGTACGCAAGTACAGCTAAATAAACTGGCTTTGAATATAAATTAACGTTAAAATGGGCAAATTCAAATGGTGTGGTGAGACGCCATAATCAGTTTCATAATTGATGTGCATATCATCCAAGTTGATCAAATTCTAGCCTCGGGATTATATAAGAATTTGTGATGAAATAATGGTAATATATTGCATAAGAACGATGGACTGCAGAGGAGGAGTTGACAGAGGTGTGAAGGGCAAGAGTACCATTTTGCCAGGAAAATCTGCTAGTAAACCCAGTCTAAAATATATATATACATAAATAAATAGTCGGTTTACAATAGAACTTTGTCAACTTATGGTTCTTTCAGGAAGCATAAATACAAAGGGAACCATTATAAAATAACAAGGAGTGGCTCATCCAATTCCAACTAGATATTTGATATAGCTATCTATCTATCTTTTCCAGATAGACCAAGATCCTAGATCCGCCGGGCATCCATTACTCCTGAGTAGTGCTCCTCTAGAACAAATGTGGACATTCCAAAGTTGTACCTATGACAGAGTCCTCGGTGCCAAAGTCGCCAAAAAATGAACCTACCTAAAACAGCCGCTAGACGATTTTGGCCGTTCAAAAGGTTAGGTTAGGTTTTGTTCAAGTGGCTGCCGCAGATGCATACTTGAGCAAGTTTTGAAAGACCCGTTGTGATCCCTGAGTGGTTGGGATTTTCCACATAGCAGAATCCCGGGACTGGCACTCCTAAACCGACACCATTACTCCTCCTAGAACCACTTAGATGACTTTATGAAGGCCATCAAGTCCTTTATGTCCAGCTCCGCGATCTTGTGTAAGCTATCCAGGAAGGGAACTCCCAAAAAGCGCGTTCTCGCACGGCATAAAGGCGGGCATTTGCAGATGAGGTGCTTCACCGTTTCCTCTTCCTCATCATCTTTGCAGCTCCTACAGCATCGTCGGAGATTTCTATCCTTCTCTAGATCTTTTATGATCCCATTTTGGCCAGGTTTGTTTGGATATCCGGCACCCTGGGGATTGTTGCCATCTTTCGTTGGCTTGACGGAGTGTGTACTCCTTCAGCATTAGCTTGCATGTGGCAAATGGTATACCTACATATGCGCTCTTTATCCCGAATGACCTGCTTGCTCGTACCCTGCCTGGCAAGTTCGTCTGCCTTAAAGTCTCCCTCAATGTCCCTGTGTCTCGGGACCCATGTGAGGTTCACGCGGTTCTGTTCTCTTGAAGATCCTTCAACTCTGCCGTCTTACTTCGAGCCGTCGGTGTAAACAGAAATGCCGCCATTAGTATCGCGACACCGATCCGTCCTCTCCCATTCCTCCCTGCTGGGAATGTTTGTTTTGAAGCAGCTAACTCCGACTATTGTGGCCGCACACCGATCTGTGCTCAGAGGGAGAAAACTTTAAGATCCCAGAATACTTGAGTGTCCAGTTGTGCTTGCGCCCCAGCCAGACGTTTCCCTTAGAACCAGAGCCGCTGCCGCTGCTGTCCCGTAAGCTTCCAGATTGAGTGGCTTACCAGTACTAGTACAAGGGTATTATAATTTTGTCCACATAACGGTACTACGTAACGGCATAAAATAATCGAGATAGATATAGAGTTTCATATATGAAAGTTCTTAGGTTGGAAAAAAAGTTCATTAAGGCATGTCCATACGTCTGTCCGTGTCGAAAATCAGATAAATTGACTTATCTCGGTAGCTGAAATGGCTAAAATGATATAATTTTATAGGTGAATCCCCTGGTCATGCTCTTATGACTTTTCCATTACTTTTTATTATGTTTATTTTATATATATATATTTTTTTTTAATTTTTTTTTTTATTTTTTTTTATTTTTTTTTTATTTTTTTTTTATTTTTTTTTTTTATTTTTTTTTTATTTTTTTTTTTTTTTTGTTTATTGTATTCTACATTATTACATCTTTTTCCAGATATTTATTTTTTTTGATTGTTTTTTATTGTATTCTACATATTTATTTTTTTATTGTATTCTATTTTATTTTTTTCTTTTATTTTATATTGTTTCATAATATTTTTCATTTTTTATTTTGTTTCATAATATTTTTCATTTTTTTATTTTGTTTTAATTTTTTTTTTCATTTTTTTTTTTCATTTCTTTTTTTTATTTTTTTTTAATTTCTTTTTTTTTATTTTTTTATTTTTTTTTTTTTTATTCTTTTATTTTTTTTTTACTCTTTTATTTTTTTTAGTTTTTTTTTTTTATTTTTTCTTATTTTTTTTTTGGTTTTTTTTATTTTTTTTTTATTTTTTTATATTGTTTTTTTTTTTAATATTTTTATATTGTTTTTTTTTTTAATATTATTTTTTTTATTTTTTATTTTAGATTTCAAAAAGTAAATCTGATGCAGTTTTGGATTTATGGATAGATTTTAGATATAAACTAGTATATTTGGCACGTTTGAATTTAAGTCGATAATATAGGCTGTTGGCAGTTAGCATTACGAAACGTATTGTAAATATTGGCGCGCACACAATTCATTCAAAAAACTTACACAACACGCAAACAACAACAATTCACCACTTACGATTTCATTTGAATGCTTTTTATTTGTATTTTATGAAAATTGCATATTTCTAACACAATTATAACTGGTAATAAAATCTATAAATTTAAACGCGCCCAAAGTGCAAAGCACCGCACTGCTACACGCAATCTATAGTAGACAATTCATAACAAAGCAATTTACTGTAAGTACGTACAAATTGTTTATAGTAATTGTTTAAAAAAAATTAAATAGGTATTTGCCGACACGCACTCCAAGAAGCGTACGATTATGAAAACAAAAACCAACTAAACTTCGATTAAACACAAATGATTGCCAAATGATACAAAAATTTCGATATTTTTATGGCGCGTCACGTCCAGTCCAACCAGGGGGAAGTTGGGTGTATATTTTTGCTTAACCACAACAAAAACCGCAAACACCCACCGCATTACGCTTTACATATCGTAAGACTAGCCAAGAAAACAATATGGCCGAAAAAAAACGCCTCCGCCACCTGACTGACAACAAAACCACTAGCCATTCATTACGGTTCCTGAACGATTCCTGTAGCACTGCTTACCCTAACCCACCCGTTGTTCGTAGTTCGCGATACTAAGTTTGCACTGTTTATTGTGCGCCTACGTTTGTATACTTTTTTGTTATATAAATTTTCCTATCGTGAATATAAACAATGAAAAATAGCAAGAACAAGCGCTTACAAGTAAAATAATATTTAAGGAAATAATTGAAATTGCTTATGCAGAAACATACATTAGGGGCATTCCGTGCCACAAAAGTGGCCAGAATACTTTACGTTTTAAGGTTAATATTTGATACATACTTAGAAGTATCGTAAAAAAAATTATTTTGGTTTTCTCCTTGCTGTTTTTTTTAGCTGAATCTAATTTTTGGCTTTATCTAGTTTGTTTTATGTTATATTTTTTATTTTTTTTTATTATACATATATTTTTTTTTTCAATTTTTATTTATTTTTTATTGTATTCTACATTATTAATTTTTTTACATTTTTTCCAGATATATAATTTTTTTTTTTATTGTATTCTACATATTTATTTTTTTTTATTCTATTCTATTTTCTTTTATTTTATTTTGTTTCATAATATTTTTAAATTTTTCTATTTTGTTTTATTTTTTTTTTAATGTTTTTTTATTTATCTTTTTTTAATTTTTTTTTTAATTCCCATTTTTTATTTTTTTTTTATTTTTTAATTTTTTTTTTATTTTTTAATTTTTTTTATTTTTCTAATTTTTTATTGTTTTTTTTTTTAATATTATTTTTTTTAATTGTATTTTTTTTTCTTTAAATTTTTTTTTTATTTTTTTTGTAACTATTTTTTTTGTAATTTTATTTCAATTTTTTTTCTATTTTTTTTTTTTTTTGTTTTTTTTTTTTTAATTTTTTATTGTTTTTTTTTTCGGGTAATTTAAGTTTTCATTGTTTTTTATTGTATTCTACATATTTTTTTTTTTTATTCTATTCGATTTTATTTTTTTTTTTTTGT
Organism: Campiglossa producta; assembly: GCA_964058755.1. Classification (NCBI taxonomy): domain Eukaryota; kingdom Metazoa; phylum Arthropoda; class Insecta; order Diptera; family Tephritidae; genus Campiglossa; species Campiglossa producta. The sequence continues at coordinate 108,345,240 of CAXKVI010000004.1, read as the reverse complement.
GTTTTCTTTTATTTTATTTTGTTTCATAATATTTTGAATTTTTTTTTATATTTTTTTAATTTTTTTTTTTTTATTTATGTTTTTTGTTTAATTTTTTTAAATATTTTTTTAATTTCCTTTTTTTATTTTTTTTTTTTTTTTTATTTTTTTATTTTTTTTATTTTTTTATTTTTTTTATTTTTTAATTTTTTTTTTAATTTTTTTATTTTTTTTAATTTTTTTATTTTTTTTATTTTTTTTTTATTTTTTATTGTTTTCTTTTAATATTATTTTTTTTTGTAATTTTTTTTTTTTTTTTAATTTTATTTTTTTTTTTAATTTTATTTTTTTTTGTAATTTTTTTTTTGTAATTTTATTTTTTTTTTTTTGTAACTTTTTTTATAATTTTATTTTCTTTTTGTAATTTTCATAATATTTTTAATTTTTTTTTATATTTTTTTAATTTTTTTTTATTTTTTTATTTATGTTTTTTGTTTAATTTTTTTTTAATTTCCTTTTTTTATTTTTTTTTATTTTTTTATTTTTTTATTTTTTTTATTTTTTTTTTAATTTTTTTATTTTTTTAATTTTTTTATTTTTTTTTATTTTTTATTGTTTTTTTTTTTAATATTATTTTTTTTGTATTTTTTTTTTTTAATATTATTTTTTTTTTGTAATTTTATTTTTTTTTTATAATTTTATTTTTTTTGTAATTTTATTTTTTTTGTAATTTTCTTTTATTTTTTTTTTTCTTTTAAAAACATTTTTTTAGTTTTTTTTATCTTATTTTATTTTACTCTTTTTATATTTCATATATTTTTTTTAGTTTTATTTGGTTTATTTGCTGTTCCTTTCTTAATAAAGCAACATTATTTATTTTTTTGGATAAGTCCTCTCGAAAATAGACTCGTTGGAAACGGAATGCCCCATATATATGTACATATGCAAGTAATAAGATACATATATCGACATATGTTTTTTCGCAAAAGCATGCCGCAATTGTGTGTATTGGGTGGCGTGGTAGTCAAACCAGAACCACAACATTCTACACCCCAATAAACCATAGACAAAATATCGTCGAAGGCTAGTAAACAATATTTTGGATTTGATCAACAGTATTTCACGAGTGAAAATGTGAATTTTGATCCCTTACTCTTGGGGTGATGTTCGAGTTGGAGTTTAGTAGTTAGAATATTTTTAAGGGCAACCCATCCCACATTTCCTATCATAGAATTTGATTGTAAAGAAAATGAATGAAAAATTTGTTTATTTTTTATGCACATTGAGAGGAATTGGCCCGCAGTCACAGTCAAAATAAAGTAGTAGCGGCAGTTTTTTTGACAGATAGTCCGTCGGAAATGTTGTCAAAAAACTGAAGTTAACTTGATTTTCTACTTTATTTCGACTATGACTACGGGCCATTCTGTTTGAGAAAATAGGGGTTTCGAGATAGTCATTGACGATAAAGTTTGTTGGGTATTGTAGAAACAGCACTTGATATGCGATCTACGGTAGTTGCGGTGAGCAAAAATTCTACATACATACATTACCGGGTAAATAACTAACAACAACCATCGAAGAAACATTTAAATAATTGTAGCAACAGCGAAAAAAAAAAAAACAAATAAATGTATAGCAATAGCAATTATTATAAAACAACAACATTAAGAATTATACTAGTAAATAATTGCTCGCTATTGGAGCTGTGGCCTGATGCCCTGGCGGCGATATATTAAAACGCGCGAACGTCGTAAAAATAATAATTACTACATAGAACGAAGACGTAAAAAGGGGCTGGAGTGTGAAAAGTATGCAGTATGAAAAAAAATGAATTTAAAAAAACTGTCTTATTTTCCGCATTGGCTTAGCTTAAATTACTCGTAGTATGTGGCTTGTCAGCAGCTCACACTTGCTCGCAAGGCAATTAAAACGGTTCTTAGAGCTTCGGGTGTAAAACGTTTAATCATAATAAAAATTGTTTGACATTGTACAGAGCATTTAAAAAATAAATATATATCACCTACATTTATTAAACAGTGTCTTGTATGGAGCAAAATATATAGATTAGCGCTGTATGTATGTACGTATAGAGCAGTATCCCTGCAGCGAAAGCAACTAGTTGAAAACTACTTTACAACTAGTTGTTGCACCGGGCCCAACTAGTCTGTGTTCTGTCTTTTTTCCATATAAGCAACTGGTATTTTTTACGTGTTGATGTCCTACGGAATGTCAACTGTCAGATTTCGAACAGAACATACCAGTCATCTACTAGTCATGATATACTAGAATTATACTAGTTGTAAAATACCAGTCCCATACTAGTCCAAAAAGGACTAGTATGAAATATACTAGTCCAAAAGCATTGAACCTAGACTAGTATGATTTCAACCAGAATTATCATGACTTACCCTTTATTTTATCCTTGGCTTTATTTTCATGTTTATTCTTAAGAAAGCAGCGACTATTTGTATTTACCATATCACGAAAAAGCATCTGTGAATTATAAGAGAAAAAAGAAGCAAACGAAACGAATGAATTTTGTATTTTTTAACTGGTATGATTTCATCCAGAAAAATCTAGTTGTATACTAGCATGAAATGGATATTCCCTGACTAGTATGAGTTCTGCCAGAAAATTCTAGTTGTATACTAGTATTTTTCTGACTAGTCTGAGGTTTCGCTGCAGGGAGGGCGCTAAATATGTCGAGCTATTAGTTTTCGTCCATGGGAACTGAAAGTTAAAATCAATTCTGGCTACGGTCTTGCGTTGGCTGCAAGATTATTTATTTTGCAACCCTCAGTCAACAAACAATGTGAACATGTATTTCGGTGTAAAATGATGCCTATAATCCCACAGCCTGTGATCCAGTGTGCTTATGTCATAACCAATTCACACCTGCTCATATCACAACTGTTTCATATCAGTCATGCCATGTCAGACATTCGCATAAAAGAATCACTAAAGTTGTGTGGTTTCATGCTGTCCATACAATATTGCAATGCTTTACTATTGACTACCTTAAACCTTTGACCGATTACAACACCTTGTACATAGCTTACAGTCTGTTTTTTTAAATACTTTACATTGATTTCGTAAATAATGTACATAAGGAATGTACATACATATCTATTTCTAGCTTTATGTTGCAAGTGAAAACAGAAGACTTGTCTATTACAGAATAAAAAATTTTTTTTGGAATTTTTCTAGGAATCATTCAGCTATTTTTATTTGACTCGTTAGCGATTGGTTTATGTTATGACGAAACGTACTTGCGTACGTACGCCTACAATTAGTGTTATAATCACATGCATATTTTTAGAATAATTTTGTAATCAATGAAAAGCAGGTATTTGTGCGCTAAATTTGGATTGCATGATTCAAGACACACTTGTTATTGTTATTACGAAACAATTGTATTCATTCATAGAAGCATAAAACTTATGGGGCGGCATAAAAGACGACACAAATGGGCGTACAACTTATTTGGTTTGGAATCAGATCATAAGCACAGATTTTGCAAATTTAGCCACTTCAGCGCCATCTATGGGGAAAAATATGTCGAGAGGACTTATACAAACACTAAACTATCGTAATTTGTCAAAACCCTATTGTGGTACTTCTGAATACTCTGGAAATTGGCGGGACCATGTTTTATGTCCACTTCTAACGGAAACTAGGGTACACTCAGAAAAAGAGTTTCCTTATTTCAAGGAAAAATTTCCCTTATTTGGCTCCAAAGACATGGTTTCCTTAATTTAAAGACGTTTTTTCTCATCTTAAGGAAAAAAGTCTTTAAATTGAGGAAAAATGTCTTTAAATTAAGGAATATTTTACTTAGTTTAAGGAAGCCATGTCTTTGGAGCCAAAATAAGGAAACTTTTTTCTGAGTGTAGCCGAAGGTTTCTCTGAGAAGCTTTTTGAGGGTAGAAATACCTTAGCAGGGTTGCCGACCACTGCTAAGAGACGAAGCAGCAGCAGTTTAGTATTTTCCAACTGCTTCGGGTATTCGGTTTCTTATGAGCCTTGGAAAATGTTCTGTTAAATATGTAAAAAAAAAAAAAATTAACTGTCCCAATTTCTGTGTTCATCACTGTATGCAGAATGTGTTCTTATGATAAAGTTTACATTTAAAATCACGTACCTACTGCGAAATATTAAAATGTTTTAGTTTTCAATTTCAATGTCAAAAATTTTAATACAAGCATATTTGTCCAAATGTATATTAGACTGAGCCAAAAAAAATTTGTGTTGTTTGATATTGATATTATTTTTCAGAATGGCTGAAAAACTGTATAAAATTGGAAATTAAATTCCCCAAAAAATAAATCTAGCATTTTTAGCAAATTTACAATCCAGAAACAATTTTCTTTTGTGTCTGACGAAAACTAATGTAGTGTTCATGTGAGTTTTAAAAGCAGCATTTTTCATTTTCGGTCGTACATTTTGAAGATGTGTTTATGCTGCCGCATTTTGAAAATACGCATTTAGCTAATTTTCGAATGCTTAGGTGCGTTCATACATCGCAAGTGGAAGTATGCTTGTCTTTTCAGATAAACACCATTTCTTTTATAAAAGTGAGTGAGTTTGTGGGTAAAGAAACCGACTTTCTAAACAAACTTGGAAACTCTTCACCTCGAAAATTGCAACTTTTAACAGGAAAAATTATTGCATCAGCACGTTAACTTACTTAGTGAGAAGATATCCTAATATAAACAGCGGTTCGCCCAAAAATATGCAACATTTTTTTCACTTTTTTTTTCATACAAGGAAATTTTCGTTCGTACTGTATCTTCGAAGATGCTAAAGCTAATGCAGAAATAAAGTAGCATTTAGTTGCGTTTAGCTTTCAAAATTGTATGGAAAAAATGCTGCACTTTGGGCTAAATGCTAAAATCCAAAATGCAGGCTCAGCATGAACAGCACATAACACTTTTAGGTAGTACATTTTCCTTAGACACAAAATAAAAGTGTTAGTTTTCGTATGGCACGTCGATATAAAATAAAGTTGAATTTTTGTTGGTATCCCTCCAACTAAGTAAATATCTAATCGATTTTGATCTTTTTGTTTTAAAATGTTCGTAACTATTACAAATGCGGAGTATGTTGTATACAAAGGGTTTTGGAAATGAGAATGGTTTTTGAGATATCGACCAAAATCCTAATAAAATAAGAGAACTATCTAGTAACTCACACATTCAAAAGAGAAGAGCGCCCTCTCAGCGTCTGTGTTGTATTAATGTATGTGTTTTGTTTATTACGTTTTTGCTCCCTTTGCGGATTTTTGGAATTTTATGCATCGGCACAACATTTCTTTTTCTATTGTTCATTTGCTCAAAATTTCTCTCTAATACATATGTATATGAAGAAAGAAAAAGAATAAGCTTTTGCTGCAACACAACTAACAGACGAAAGCGCAGGAGATTGGAGCTCCCTTAACCTAGCCCAACCTTTGTAGCCCAATCAAAAAAGGAAAGCGTACTAAATTGCCCAATATTTATTGCTAATTTAATACGCTTTGATTTAATTTATTACACTTGGGGTTTTAAAATTACCGAGGATTGGGCTAGCTTAAGGTTAAGCTAGCCCAACCATCAAAAAAATTTCAGCCCAATCAAAAAAGGAAAACGCAGTTGTTTTCTCCTTATTTAATGCTAATTTAGTACGCTTTACTTTAATTTATTACACTTGGTTTTTTTTAAAATTACCCAGGGTTGGGCTAGCTTAAGGTTAAGCTAGTCCAACCATCAAAAATATTTCAGCCCAACCAAAAAAGGAAAACGCAGTTGTTTTCTCCTTATTTAATGCTAATTTAGTACGCTTTACTTTAATTTATTACACTTGGTTTTTTTAAAATTACCCAGGGTTGGGCTAGCTTAAGGTTAAGCTAGCCCAACCATCAAAAATATTTCAGCCCAACCAAAAAAGGAAAACGCAGTTGTTTTCTCCTTATTTAATGCTAATTTAGTACGCTTTACTTTAATTTATTACACTTGGTTTTTTAAAATTACCCAGGGTTGGGCTAGCTTAACCTTAAGCTAGCCCAACCCTGGGTAATTTTAAAAAAACCAAGTGTAATAAATTAAAGTAAAGCGTACTAAATTAGCATTAAATATTGGGCAATTTAGTACGCTTTCCTTTTTTGATTGGGCTAAAATTTTGTTGATGGTTGGGCTAGGTTAACTTTAAAACCCTCGGTAAT
>CAXKVI010000004.1:108100658-108338862 GCA_964058755.1 Campiglossa producta | reverse complement strand
AACCCAGAGAAGCCACGCACAGACCTTAGGCAACAACAACAAGCAACCAGAAAACACGTTGGAGGACATATTGACAGTCACTCAATCAAGTACATGGCTGTGGTGTGACAGTGACAAAATGCACACGAGCGCAACAAAGCGCATGCCGAGAGCAAACACAGCATGCGCGCCCAGATCGTCCACATTATCGAATAGGAATAACCCCAAAACAAAGAATTAACATAATGTAAAATAAGAAAGCTGAGACGATAAAACAAAACAAAGAACAGACTTAATGCAAATTGACTAATAAATACAAAAGAAAACAAGTAAGGAAAGCTGTCTTCGGCTGTGCCGAAGGCTATATACCTTTCATGAATAAGCGTCACGATTTTCACTGTTCGATCCCCAGTACAGCCTGTTTCAATTTAACTATATTTACTATACACATTACACATATTTGTTATAATTTAAAAAAAACTTACAAAATAATAGGATCCGAGTTATCGGAACAATCGATTGTATGGAGGCTATATATTATACGTGTTCAATTGTACTGACTTACACTATACACATTACATATGTAGAAAGTACTAAAGGTGAAATATTTTACGTTCCTAACTTTTTAAATGCGGAAGTATTGGCCAAAAAACCTTATATCGGAACAACCGGTTGTATGGGGCTAAATATATGTTATATTTACCCGATCTTCTTGATTTTCCTCTACACACTACATAAATTGAAAGTACTCAAGTTGCAAAATTTTATGTTCCTAACTTTTTAATTGCAGAAGTTTTGGCCAAAAAAACCTTATATCTGAACAATCGGTTGTATGGGGGCTATATGTTACATTTGCCCGATCTTGTTGATTTTCACTATATACACTACATAAATAGAAAGTACTCGAGTTGCAAAATTTTACCTTCCTAACTTTTTAATTGCAGAAGTTTTGGCCAAAAAACCTTATATCTGAACAATCGGTTGTATGGGGGCTATATGTTACATTTGCCCGATCTGGTTGATTTTCACTATATACACCACATAAATAGAAAGTACTGAGTTGCAAAATTTTACGTTCCTAACTTTTTAATTGCAGAAGTTTTGGCCAAAAAACCTTATATCTGAACAATCGGTTGTATGGGGGCTATATGTTAAATTTGCCCGATCTTGTTGATTTTCACTATATACACCACATAAATAGAAAGTACTCGAGTTGCAAAATTTTACCTTCCTAACTTTTTAATTGCAGAAGTTTTGGCCAAAAAACCTTATATCTGAACAATCGGTTGTATGGGGGCTATATGTTACATTTGCCCGATCTTGTTGATTTTCACTATATACACCACATAAATAGAAAGTACTCGAGTTGCAAAATTTTACGTTCCTAACTTTTTAATTGCAGAAGTTTTGGCCAAAAAACCTTATATCTGAACAATCGGTTGTATGGGGGCTATATGTTACATTTGCCCGATCTTGTTGATTTTCACTATATACACCACATAAATAGAAAGTACTCGAGTTGCAAAATTTTACGTTCCTAACTTTTTAATTGCAGAAGTTTTGGCCAAAAAACCTTATATCTGAACAATCGGTTGTATGGGGGCTATATGTTACATTTGCCCGATCTTGTTGATTTTCACTATATACACCACATAAATAGAAAGTACTCGAGTTGCAAAATTTTACGTTCCTAACTTTTTAATTGCAGAAGTTTTGGCCAAAAAACCTTATATCTGAACAATCGGTTGTATGGGGGCTATATGTTACATTTGCCCGATCTTGTTGATTTTCACTATATACACCACATAAATAGAAAGTACTCGAGTTGCAAAATTTTACGTTCCTAACTTTTTAATTGCAGAAGTTTTGGCCAAAAAACCTTATATCTGAACAATCGGTTGTATGGGGGCTATATGTTACATTTGCCCGATCTTGTTGATTTTCACTATATACACCACATAAATAGAAAGTACTCGAGTTGCAAAATTTTACCTTCCTAACTTTTTAATTGCAGAAGTTTTGGCCAAAAAACCTTATATCTGAACAATCGGTTGTATGGGGGCTATATGTTACATTTGCCCGATCTGGTTGATTTTCACTATATACACCACATAAATAGAAAGTACTCGAGTTGCAAAATTTTACGTTCCTAACTTTTTAATTGCAGAAGTTTTGGCCAAAAAACCTTATATCTGAACAATCGGTTGTATGGGGGCTATATGTTACATTTGCCCGATCTGGTTGATTTTCACTATATACACTACATAAATAGAAAGTACTCGATTTGCAAAATTTTACGTTTCTAACTTTTTAATTGCAGAAGTTTTGGCCAAAAATCCTTATATCTGAACAATCGGTTGTATGGGGGCTATATGTTACATTTGCCCGATCTTGTTGATTTTCACTATATACACCACATAAATAGAAAGTACTCGAGTTGCAAAATTTTACGTTCCTAACTTTTTAATTGCAGAAGTTTTGGCCAAAAAACCTTATATCTGAACAATCGGTTGTATGGGGGCTATATGTTACATTTGCCCGATCTTGTTGATTTTCACTATATACACCACATAAATAGAAAGTACTCGAGTTGCAAAATTTTACCTTCCTAACTTTTTAATTGCAGAAGTTTTGGCCAAAAAACCTTATATCTGAACAATCGGTTGTATGGGGGCTATATGTTACATTTGCCCGATCTTGTTGATTTTCACTATATACACCACATAAATAGAAAGTACTCGAGTTGCAAAATTTTACCTTCCTAACTTTTTAATTGCAGAAGTTTTGGCCAAAAAACCTTATATCTGAACAATCGGTTGTATGGGGGCTATATGTTACATTTGCCCGATCTGGTTGATTTTCACTATATACACCACATAAATAGAAAGTACTCGAGTTGCAAAATTTTACGTTCCTAACTTTTTAATTGCAGAAGTTTTGGCCAAAAAACCTTATATCTGAACAATCGGTTGTATGCGGGCTATATGTTACATTTGCCCGATCTGGTTGATTTTCACTATATACACTACATAAATAGAAAGTACTCGATTTGCAAAATTTTACGTTTCTAACTTTTTAATTGCAGAAGTTTTGGCCAAAAATCCTTATATCTGAACAATCGGTTGTATGGGGGCTATATGTTATACTGGCCCGATCTTGTCAGTTCCGACAAATGATTCCTATATTACAAAATGGTGGCCACATACAAAATTTCAGCCAGATATCTCAAAAATTGAGGGACTAGTTTGCGTTCAAACAGACAGACGGACAGACGGACAGACGGACATGGCTAAATCAACTCATCTCGTCATCCTGATCATTTCGGTATACTTATTGATGGGTCTATCTCTTCTTCTTCTCATATTTACAAACATCGGACCAAAGTTATAATACCATTTCATGTTCATGAAAGGTATAAAAAAAAAATATCCCGTCGAGATAATAGTTCATTGACAGATACAAAAAAGACGGGGCGCACAATGGGTTAATTCGAAGCAATTTCTTTCGAAATTAACGGGAGTTGATAATCAAAGACAAAAGAAAACTTATTGTTTAGTAAAAGTTAGAAAACTTCTTGCTTTCCATTAAAGCGGAGATATATATTTTTTGATATATTTCCCCCTATTACTTCAAAAAAAAAAACATTTGTCTAGTTTTTACTGAAATTTTTTTTTCAAGATATTTCTCCCTTTCTACTAAAAAATTGTTTATCCCCTTTTGTTTTGTATAGAATTCCTTTTTTTGTAAAAAAAAACGATTTGTCTACTTTTTACTGGAACAAATTTTCTAATATATTTCTCCCTTTTATTTTAAAAACGATTTTTTTTACCTTTTACTGAAAAAAAATCCTTTACCCGTACTTGTTTTAGGAACTATATTTCTCCTTTCAATTGATAAAACCATTCGTTTACTTTTTACTGTACAAATTTTTTACCATATTTCTCACTTTTAATTGAAAAAAAAAAACAATTTGTCCACCTTTACTAAAAAATAGAAAACACGATTTGTTAACTTTTTTTGAAGACCCTATCTCAGAATTTGTGTCACTATTTCGCACAGTGGAATGCTCCTTTTGCACAGTGACACACAATTTCTTGAGCGTTTAACAAGTAGGAACGTGGCAAAGCCATCTCCTCCAAGTCTTCGAAAGGGCGTGAACAAATGGCATACATATGTACCATGTGGCATGTTCACAAAAGCGATTCACATTAATTAGCTCGACCAACTGCGAAAATTGAATTACATTCCTAAAATCAAGGAAATCACTTCAGTAAACAGTAAACATGGGGCGAGTAAGCGTAAGATATAGAATTGTATTTCAATTCCCAGTGCTAATTGAGTGGGTACTTCGAACAGATAATTGGCACAACATTGAATGTACATAGGTCGCTGCATAGTCATTGAACTTCAAAGGAATTCAATGCGCAACATATTTTTCGAAATAGCACAAAAGAGGCTGTAACTTTGCTGGAAGAAATTTATAAATGAGAGGGAATGTTTAAACTGTTGACACATTAATTAAGTTATTGAATGATGCTGTAAAGTGGAAGGGTGAAATTTGTTGGACGAAGAACGAAAAAGAAAAGTGAAGCTGAAAAGCGTGTGGAGGATGGATGCTGTCTGAATACCAGAAGGTTTCAAAGGGCTATGCTGAGCGATGGAACGCCTTTACAATGCAAATGCGAACGTCATATCTGGATTGGGAGAGATATTTAAGATCCCTTCGACACCAAACGACTCCTGAAAAAATGTTCAAGCTGTTTTACTAAACCGTTTATCTCACAAAAAGGAACAAGAATCAGGCGGACAATTTGACTTTGCAATAGCAATATAAATTAACTGCAGTTGGTAATAAACTTAAATATCTGTTCTATAGAAAAGGTGAAAGCTGGGTATCGGGAAACGTCAAAAACGAATAACTTTTAGGAAAACTTTTTTTTCACAATTTTTTTTTTATTATTACCTTTTTTCCCCATTAAGTTCATTACAGAGTTTCTTTTTGTATTTTATCATTTTATTTACTTCGTTTAGTGTTATCTTTTTGTCTTTATTTACTTCTTTTTTGTTTATTTCTTTTTTAAGTTTTTTCTTTCATATATTTTTGTGGTTTTATTTTATCTTCTTATTTTTTGAATTTTTTGTATTTTATGTATTTTTTTTTTACTTTTTTTTCTTTATAATTTTTTTTATATTAGGTACTGCCAATTTTTTAATTTTTAATTCTAAATTTTTTTTTAGTTTTTAATTTTTTTTCTAATTTTTTTTTATTTTTTATGCTTTTTTCTTGCTTTTTATGATTTTTTTATATTTTTTTTGTTTTTAGTTTTTACTTTTTTATTTTTATTTCTTTTTTTTCTTAATGTTTTTTTTTTTTATTTTTATGTTTTTTATTTTTTTCGCTTTTTTCTTGCTTTTTAATTTCTAATTTTAATTTTTTTTAATTTTAATTTTTTTTTAAATTTTTAATTTTATTTAAATTTTTTTTTTTTAATTTTTTTTTTAATTTTTTTTTTTTATTTTTACTTTCTTATTTTTTATGCTTCTTGTTTTTTATGATTTTGTATTGTTTTTTCTTTTATTTTTGTTTGTTTTTAAATACATAATTTGTTTTTTTTTTGGTTTCCTTTTAATTTTTGTATTATTTTTTTTATTTTTTTATTTTTTTATTTTTTTTTTATTTTACAGGACGTTTATTCCTTTATTTTTATTATTTATTCTTTTTTTTTATTTTTTTTATTTATTTTTTTTACTTAATGTATTTTTTTTAACTTGATTTCCTTCAATTAATTTTTTTTTATTTTACTTTTCGTTTTTTCTAATCATAATTTTTTTTATTTTTCATGTTTTTTCTTATACAAATTTCACTTGATTTTTATTTTTTATACTTCTTTTTTATTGTTTTGATTTTCTTTTTTGTATTATTTTTTTATTTTTTTTTTTTTTTGTTTTATTTTTTTGTAATTTTTTTTTTTTTTTACAGTTCGTTTTTAATTTTCTTTTTTGCTTTCTTTATATTTGTTTATTAAATTTTTCCATTTATTTTTATTATATTTGATTATTTTTTTTTCCTTTATTATATGTAATTAATTTTATATTATTTTCTTTTATTATATGTTATCCAACACAAAGTTTATTCATTCCAAAAAGAGTAACTCTTAAGAAAAACTAAATAAATTAATGGAATAATTTACGGCAAATAAAATGCTTACACTCATGACACACTCGCCAAAAAATATTTTATCAAGACAAATTCACTCAAAAAGTTGTAAAGACGACGCAAAAGTCCACAGACGGTCGACCCAACTAATTAATTTCAATTAAGAATTTTTTTTTTTTGAAGATAAAAACAATTGAAATGCCAACAAATGAATTTGTACTCGTACATACATAGGAATTGAGAAACATTCAGACTACCTAGAACAAATGCGAAGATACATAAATATAGAAGGAAAACAAGCTGGCAACAGCTATCGACCTAAAGAACTGAAAACTTATAAAACCAGAACCAACATAAAAAGTCTCACAAATCTCATAATCTGGAATTGAAAAAAAAACAAGTCGATAAAGAAGTGAACGTTTGCAAAATATTCAAAAATTAGAGCGAGAAATTAATTTTCCAAGAAATAATAATCGCATTGAAGCCACAGCGGAAAGTCTATGTACGAGTATAACATGAGTAAGTATAAGCGACGCGTGTAGCCCATATATCCATTAGTAGTTTCAGTAGTTTCATATATGTATTTGTATATTTAGCTGATATAAATAATAAACGCATTTAAAAGGCAAACGACGACCTGGCGCATATTGCAAATGAAGGAAAAAATAAACGCGCGCACACGTTGCATTTGGGGCGGCTAATAAATAAATAAAATCCATTAGAATAAAATGGCAGATAAGATCAAGATACTATGAATGGCAGGCAATAAGCTTCATATTTTAGAAAAGCAGGCAAAAAGCAAGTTGTATAGCGCATCCGATCGTCGTCGATATTCGCGCCACTGACACCACACGTACGCAAGTACAGCTAAATAAACTGGCTTTGAATATAAATTAACGTTAAAATGGGCAAATTCAAATGGTGTGGTGAGACGCCATAATCAGTTTCATAATTGATGTGCATATCATCCAAGTTGATCAAATGCTAGCCTCGGGATTATATAAGAATTTGTGATGAAATAATGGTAATATATTGCATAAGAACGATGGACTGCAGAGAAGGAGTTGACAGAGGTGTGGAGGGCAAGAGTACCATTTTGCCAGGAAAATCTGCTAGTAAGCCCAGTTTTTTTTTTTTTTTTTTTTTTTTATCTATCTATCTTTTCCAGATACACCAAGATCCCAGATCCGCCGGGCATCCATTACTCCTGAGTAGTCCTCCTCTAGAACAAATGTGGACATTCCAAAGTTGTACCTATGACAGAGTCCTCGGTACCAAAGTCGCCAAAAAATGAACCTACCTAAAACAGCCGCTAGACGATTTTGGCATGTCCGTCAAGTTAGCACTACAACTTTGAAAAAATTAATATTACTATATGGGATTAATTCCCGCTTTTTAACCGTTAACACACCGTGAAATCCAAAAAATTACCGTTTTTCATTTTTTTAAAATAACCCCTAGTAATGCTAACTTGACCGTCAAGTTAGCACTACCACCCTCGAAAACAATTTAATTCGATTCTAAATTTAAAATCAATTGCGCAGATAATTCCCGTTTAATAACCGTAATTAAGTAGTGCTAATGAAAAAAATCGAAAAAATTTTTTTCTCGATTTTTTTTAAAAATAACGCCTAGTAGTGCTAACTTGACGGTCAAGTTAGCACTACCACCCTCGAAAACAATTCAATTCGTTTCTAAATTTAAAATCATTTGCGCAGATAATTCCCGTTTAATAACCGTAATTAAGTAGTGCTAATGAAAAAAATCGAAAAATTTTTTTTCTCGATTTTTTTTTAAAATAACCCCTAGTAGTGCTAACTTGACGGTCAAGTTAGCACTACCACCCTCGAAAACAATTCAATTCGATTCTAAATTTAAAATCATTTGCGCAGATAATTCCCGTTTAATAACTGTAATTAAGTAGTGCTAATGAAAAAAATTGAAAAATTTTTTTTCTCGATTTTTTTTTAAAATAAGCCCTAGTAGTGCTAACTTGACGGTCAAGTTAGCACTACCACCCTCGAAAACAATTCAATTCGATTCTAAATTTAAAATCATTTGCGCAGATAATTCCCGTTTAATAACTGTAATTAAGTAGTGCTAATGAAAAAAATTTAAAAATTTTTTTTCTCGATTTTTTTTCAAAATAGCCCCTAGTAATGCTAAGTTGACGGTCAAGTTAGCACTACCACCCTCGAAAACAATTTAGTTCGACTCTAAAATTAAAATCATTTGCGCAAATAATTCCCGTTTAATAACTGTAATTAAGTAGTGCTAATGAAAAAAATTGAAAAATTTTTTTTCTCGATTTTTTTTAAAAATAGCCCCTAGTAATGCTAAGTTGACGGTCAAGTTAGCACTACCACCCTCGAAAACAATTTAGTTCGACTCTAAAATTAAAATCAATTGCGCATATAATTCCCGTTTAATAACCGTAACTAAGTAGTGCTAATGAAAAAAAAATCAAAATTTTTTTCTCAAATTTTATTAAGAAAAAAACATAGTAGTAGAAATTACCAACACTCGATTAAGGAGAAGGAAGTATCGGAACGAAAAAAAAATTCCGCAGTTAATTGCTGCTCTTTAAGCGTAAGCACACCGTAAAATCCAAAAACCACCGTGTAAAAGAATATTTTTTGGCAGAAAATCGAAATAATTGGAGCATATTTAGGTTTTCATATTTCTATTTTTAATTAGTCTTTCTTTTTTCGAAATCTTAGAAAATTATACAAAAAATCCAAAAGAAAACAATGAAATTATATTTCAAAATATAAATAATTATTAAGAATTAAAAAATTATTAATACACATATACAGTGGAAAACAATGAAATTGCGATTCAAAATATAAATAAATATAAAGTCTTAGAAAATTATAAAAAATCCAGCAAAAAAAAAGAATGAAATTACGTTTCCAAAATATAAATAAAATAAATAAATATAAAAGTAAGGTTCAGTAAACCCTAAATTTACGAAAAGGTCACATAAATCAGCACAGTTGGTTGGACCTTCAATTTCTCGTCGCAAAATTTCGCTTCGTCGTTATACAGGACCCATTTTTTGCGATTTCTGTAACATATAGCTGTGTAATGACCTATTGAATCTGACGTTCTGGTTCGAACCGATGGTCCGGAGTAGTTGACGAATCCTGCAAGAATGTATTTGCCTCCAGTTTTAGGATCTTCAATGGTCTTTGGAACTTGATTCAGCTGCACTGAGGTAGATTCAAATTTTTCGAACGCAATGATGTTCGCTGAAACCAAAAATTTTATTAAATTGTTATATTTCCTTTAGAAACACACAAAATTGTATTAAAATTATTTAAATATTTTAAAATGTTCACCTGCAGTCGAAATTTCTAACGTTTCTTTGTTCAATCCGTCGCAATCAGGGCATGGCCGCAACTTTCGAGGTATTATCGTGTCGAAAGCTTTCTCTCCAAAATGTTTATCGAACAATTCTTTGTCGCTGGCGGATGGCATCACGATGTTCATGTTTTCTCGTTGGCAGCCTCCCAAACATCTTGATGACTGGACAAAACTAGGTGTCTTTGAAAAAATTTTCGAAAAAATTCCTCCTACGTTGAACTGGCAATCCACGCTTGTTATCTCTCCTGGGTTCAATGTAATTTTATGAACTTTCACAAGCGTTTGGGCTCTCAGGTTGTAAGTATTTGTGGTGATTCCTTTGCAAAAAGTTTCCGTAACAAGCTCAAATATAGGATTGTCCTTTTTGTGGTTTTTGACGTACGTTTCGATGTGTGGATGATCCGTCGCTGCAGCCAATATTATTTGAAAAATACTATCAAAAGCACACGTATTTTTTAGAGAAACTCTTCCATTCTTGAGCCTGACGAATTGCAAGCTGAAGTCGTTGCCATTTTTCAAAATTGGTATGGCTTTATGCTTTTCAAATTTCATTGCATCCTTAACGTTGTTTTTATTATTCCCAAAATACATTGCCGTTCTTCTACGTTTTTTTGTGGGTTCGGCTTGTCCCTTCCAATTTTCGAATTCATTCAAGTCAAGTCGTTCAGCTACCTGATCATCCTGGAAACAATCCCTGCAGAGTCTTCCCTCGCCATGTCCTTCCTCCTCGCCCGCTGGTAAAGAACATTCTTCAAAAAGATGCACTTTTTTGGCACATAAAATACAAATGTGAGCACCGGTGGGAAAATCTCCTTTCATATCATATCAATCTTTGTTTGCATCAAACGTGAAATCTTTCAAGGGTTTTGAAAAGCTTCTATGCTTATTTTTCTTAGGAAATGGTTCAAAATTCTCTTTGTTTTCTTCGGACTTTGTGTAGTTATCACTTTCCGACAAACTGAAATGGTGAGCTTCTTCATCACATGAGGACTTATACGATTTTTCGATTTTTTTCATTAGCACTACTTAATTACAGTTATTAAACGGGAATTATCTGCGCAAATGATTTTAAATTTAGAATCGAATTGAATTGTTTTCGAGGGTGGTAGTGCTAACCTGACCGTCAAGTTGGCATTACTAGGGCTTATTTTTAAAAAAAATCGAGAAAAAAATTTTTTCAATTTTTTTCATTAGCACTACTTAATTACAGTTATTAAACGGGAATTATATGCGCAATTGATTTTAATTTTAGAGTCGAACTAAATTGTTTTTCAATTTTTTTCATTAGCACTACTTAATTACAGTTATTAAACGGGAATTATATGCGCAATTGATTTTAATTTTAGAGTCGAACTAAATTGTTTTCGAGGGTGGTAGTGCTAACTTGACCGTCAACTTAGCATTACTAGGGGCTATTTTTAAAAAAAATCGAGAAAAAAAATTTTTCAATTTTTTTCATTAGCACTACTTAATTACAGTTATTAAACGGGAATTATATGCGCAAATGATTTTAATTTTAGAGTCGAACTAAATTGTTTTCGAGGGTGGTAGTGCTAACTTGACCGTCAACTTAGCATTACTAGGGGCTATTTTAAAAAAAAATCGAGAAAAAAAATTTCGATTTTTTTCATTAGCACTACTTAATTACGGTTATTAAACGGGAATTATCTGCGCAAATGATTTTAAATTTAGAGTCGAACTAAATTGTTTTCGAGGGTGGTAGTGCCAACCTGACCGTCAAGTTAGCATTACTAGGGCTTATTTTAAAAAAAAATCGAGAAAAAAAATTTTTCAATTTTTTTCATTAGCACTACTTAATTACAGTTATTAAACGGGAATTATATGCGCAATTGATTTTAATTTTAGAGTCGAACTAAATTGTTTTCGAGGGTGGTAGTGCTAACTTGACCGTCAACTTAGCATTACTAGGGGCTATTTTTAAAAAAAATCGAGAAAAAAAATTTTTCAATTTTTTTCATTAGCACTACTTAATTACAGTTATTAAACGGGAATTATTTGCGCAAATGATTTTAATTTTAGAGTCGAACTAAATTGTTTTCGAGGGTGGTAGTGCTAACTTGACCGTCAACTTAGCATTACTAGGGGCTATTTTGAAAAAAAATCGAGAAAAAAAATTTTTAAATTTTTTTCATTAGCACTACTTAATTACAGTTATTAAACGGGAATTATCTGCGCAAATGATTTTAAATTTAGAATCGAATTGAATTGTTTTCGAGGGTGGTAGTGCTAACTTGACCGTCAAGTTAGCACTACTAGGGGTTATTTTTAAAAAAAATCGAGAAAAAAAAATTTTCGATTTTTTTCATTAGCACTACTTAATTACGGTTATTAAACGGGAATTATCTGCGCAAATGATTTTAAATTTAGAATCGAATTGAATTGTTTTCGAGGGTGGTAGTGCTAACTTGACCGTCAAGTTAGCATTACTAGGGCTTATTTTTAAAAAAAATCGAGAAAAAAAATTTTTCAATTTTTTTCATTAGCACTACTTAATTACAGTTATTAAACGGGAATTATATGCGCAATTGATTTTAATTTTAGAGTCGAACTAAATTGTTTTCGAGGGTGGTAGTGCTAACTTGACCGTCAAGTTAGCACTACTAGGGGTTATTTTTAAAAAAAATCGAGAAAAAAAAATTTTCGATTTTTTTCATTAGCACTACTTAATTACGGTTATTAAACGGGAATTATCTGCGCAAATGATTTTAAATTTAGAATCGAATTGAATTGTTTTCGAGGGTGGTAGTGCTAACTTGACCGTCAAGTTAGCACTACTAGGGGTTATTTTTAAAAAAAATCGAGAAAAAAAATTTTTCAATTTTTTTCATTAGCACTACTTAATTACAGTTATTAAACGGGAATTATCTGCGCAAATGATTTTAAATTTAGAATCGAATTGAATTGTTTTCGAGGGTGGTAGTGCTAACTTGACCGTCAAGTTAGCACTACTAGGGGTTATTTGTAAAAAAAATGGAGAAAAAAAAATTTTCGATTTTTTTCATTAGCACTAATTAATTACGGTTATTAAACGGGAATTATCTGCGCAGATGATTTTAAATTTAGAATCGAATTGAATTGTTTTCGAGGGTGGTAGTGCTAACTTGACCGTCAAGTTAGCACTACTAGGGGTTATTTTAAAAAAAAATCGAGAAAAATAAATTTTCAATTTTTTTCATTAGCACTACTTAATTACAGTTATTAAACGGGAATTATCTGCGCAAATGATTTTAAATTTAGAATCGAATTGAATTGTTTTCGAGGGTGGTAGTGCTAACTTGACCGTCAAGTTAGCACTACTAGGGGTTATTTTTAAAAAAAATCGAGAAAAAAAAATTTTCGATTTTTTTCATTAGCACTACTTAATTACGGTTATTAAACGGGAATTATCTGCGCAAATGATTTTAAATTTAGAATCGAATTGAATTGTTTTCGAGGGTGGTAGTGCTAACTTGACCGTCAAGTTAGCACTACTAGGGGTTATTTTTAAAAAAAATCGAGAAAAAAAAATTTTCGATTTTTTTCATTAGCACTACTTAATTACGGTTATTAAACGGGAATTATCTGCGCAAATGATTTTAAATTTAGAATCGAATTGAATTGTTTTCGAGGGTGGTAGTGCTAACTTGACCGTCAAGTTAGCACTACTAGGGGTTATTTTTAAAAAAAATCGAGAAAAAAAATTTTTCAATTTTTTTCATTAGCACTACTTAATTACAGTTATTAAACGGGAATTATATGCGCAATTGATTTTAATTTTAGAGTCGAACTAAATTGTTTTCGAGGGTGGTAGTGCTAACTTGACCGTCAAGTTAGCATTACTAGGGCTTATTTTTTAAAAAAATCGAGAAAAAAAATTTTTCAATTTTTTTCATTAGCACTACTTAATTACAGTTATTAAACGGGAATTATATGCGCAATTGATTTTAATTTTAGAGTCGAACTAAATTGTTTTCGAGGGTGGTAGTGCTAACTTGACCGTCAAGTTAGCACTACTAGGGGTTATTTTTAAAAAAAAAATCGAGAAAAAAAAATTTTCGATTTTTTTCATTAGCACTACTTAATTACGGTTATTAAACGGGAATTATCTGCGCAAATGATTTTAAATTTAGAGTCGAACTAAATTGTTTTCGAGGGTGGTAGTGCTAACTTGACGGTCAAGGGGTTATTTTTAAAAAAAAATCGAGAAAAAAAATTTTTCGATTTTTTTCATTAGCACTACTTAATTACGGTTACTAAACGGGAATTATCTGCGCAAATGATTTTAAATTTAGAAACGAATTGAATTGTTTTCGAGGGTGGTAGTGCTAACTTGACCGTCAAGTTAGCACTACTAGGGGTTATTTTTAAAAAAAAATCGAGAAAAAAAATTTTTCAATTTTTTTCATTAGCTCTACTTAATTACAGTTATTAAACGGGAATTATATGCGCAATTGATTTTAATTTTAGAGTCGAACTAAACTGTTTTCGAGGGTGGTAGTGCTAACTTGACCGGCAAGTTAGCATTACTAGGGCTTATTTTTAAAAAAAATCGAGAAAAAAAATTTTTAAATTTTTTTCATTAGCACTACTTAATTACAGTTATTAAACGGGAATTATCTGCGCAAATGATTTTAAATTTAGAATCGAATTGAATTGTTTTCGAGGGTGGATTTTTAAAAAAAATCGAGAAAAAAAAATTTTCGATTTTTTTCATTAGCACTACTTAATTACGGTTATTAAACGGGAATTATCTGCGCAAATGATTTTAAATTTAGAATCGAATTGAATTGTTTTCAAGGGTGGTAGTGCTAACTTGACGGTCAAATAACTTGACCGTCAAGTTAGCACTACTAGGGGTTATTTTTAAAAAAAAATCGAGAAAAAAAATTTTTCGATTTTTTTCATTAGCACTACTTAATTACGGTTACTAAACGGGAATTATCTGCGCAAATGATTTTAAATTTAGAAACGAATTGAATTGTTTTCGACCGTCAAGTTAGCACTACTAGGGGTTATTTTTAAAAAAAAATCGAGAAAAAAAAATTTTTCGATTTTTTTCATTAGCACTACTTAATTACGGTTACTAAACGGGAATTATCTGCGCAAATGATTTTAAATTTAGAAACGAATTGAATTGTTTTCGAGGGTGGTAGTGCTAACTTGACCGTCAAGTTAGCACTACTAGGGGTTATTTTTAAAAAAAATCGAGAAAAAAAATTTTTCGATTTTTTTCATTAGCACTACTTAATTACGGTTATTAAACGGGAATTATCTGCGCAATTGATTTTAAATTTAGAATCGAATTGAATTGTTTTCGAGGGTGGTAGTGCTAACTTGACCGTCAAGTTAGCACTACTAGGGGTTATTTTTTAAAAAAATCGAGAAAAAAAATTTTTCAATTTTTTTCATTAGCACTACTTAATTACAATTATTAAACGGGAATTATCTGCGCAAATGATTTTAAATTTAGAATCGAATTGAATTGTTTTCGAGGGTGGTAGTGCTAACTTGACCGTCAAGTTAGCACTACTAGAGGTTATTTTTAAAAAAAATCGAGAAAAAAAATTTTTCAATTTTTTTCATTAGCACTACTTAATTACAGTTATTAAACGGGAATTATATGCGCAATTGATTTTAATTTTAGAGTCGAACTAAATTGTTTTCGAGGGTGGTAGTGCTAACCTGACCGTCAACTTAGCATTACTAGGGGCTATTTTTAAAAAAAATCGAGAAAAAAAATTTTTCAATTTTTTTTATTAGCACTACTTAATTACAGTTATTAAACGGGAATTATATGCGCAATTGATTTTAAATTTAGAATCGAATTGAATTGTTTTCGAGGGTGGTAGTGCTAACTTGACCGTCAACTTAGCATTACTAGAGGCTATTTTTAAAAAAAATCGAGAAAAAAAATTTTTAAATTTTTTTCATTAGCACTACTTAATTACAGTTATTAAACGGGAATTATCTGCGCAAATGATTTTAAATTTAGAATCGAATTGAATTGTTTTCGAGGGTGGTAGTGCTAACTTGACCGTCAAGTTAGCACTACTAGGGGTTATTTTTAAAAAAAATCGAGAAAAAAAAATTTTCGATTTTTTTCATTAGCACTACTTAATTACGGTTATTAAACGGGAATTATCTGCGCAAATGATTTTAAATTTAGAATCGAATTGAATTGTTTTCGAGGGTGGTAGTGCTAACTTGACCGTCAAGTTAGCACTACTAGGGGTTATTTTTAAAAAAATCGAGAAAAAAAATTTTTCAATTTTTTTCATTAGCACTACTTAATTACAGTTATTAAACGGGAATTATATGCGCAATTGATTTTAATTTTAGAGTCGAACTAAATTGTTTTCGAGGGTGGTAGTGCTAACTTGACCGTCAAGTTAGCACTACTAGGGGTTATTTTTAAAAAAAAATCGAGAAAAAAAATTTTTCAATTTTTTTCATTAGCACTACTTAATTACAGTTATTAAACGGGAATTATATGCGCAATTGATTTTAATTTTAGAGTCGAACTAAATTGTTTTCGAGGGTGGTAGTGCTAACTTGACCGTCAAGTTAGCATTACTAGGGCTTATTTTTAAAAAAAATCGAGAAAAAAAATTTTTCAATTTTTTTCATTAGCACTACTTAATTACAGTTATTAAACGGGAATTATATGCGCAATTGATTTTAATTTTAGAGTCGAACTAAATTGTTTTCGAGGGTGGTAGTGCTAACTTGACCGTCAAGTTAGCACTACTAGGGGTTATTTTTAAAAAAAAATCGAGAAAAAAAATTTTTCAATTTTTTTCATTAGCACTACTTAATTACAGTTATTAAACGGGAATTATATGCGCAATTGATTTTAATTTTAGAGTCGAACTAAATTGTTTTCGAGGGTGGTAGTGCTAACTTGACCGTCAAGTTAGCACTACTAGGGGTTATTTTTAAAAAAAAATCGAGAAAAAAAATTTTTCAATTTTTTTCATTAGCACTACTTAATTACGGTTACTAAACGGGAATTATCTGCGCAAATGATTTTAAATTTAGAAACGAATTGAATTGTTTTCGAGGGTGGTAGTGCTAACTTGACCGTCAAGTTAGCACTACTAGGGGTTATTTTTAAAAAAAATCGAGAAAAATTTTTTTTCGATTTTTTTCATTAGCACTACTTAATTACGGTTATTAAACGGGAATTATCTGCGCAATTGATTTTAAATTTAGAATCGAATTAAATTGTTTTCGAGGGTGGTAGTGCTAACTTGACGGTCAAGTTAGCATTACTAGGGGTTATTTTAAAAAAATGAAAAACGGTAATTTTTTGGATTTCACGGTGTGTTAACGGTTAAAAAGCGGGAATTAATCCCATACAGTAATATTAATTTTTTCAAAGTTGTAGTGCTAACTTGACGGACATGATTTTGGCCTTTCAAAAGGTTAGGTTAGGTTTTGTGCAAGTGGCTGCCGCAGAGGCATACTTGAGCAAGTTTTGAAAGGCCCGTTGTGATCTCTGAGTGGTTGGGATAGCAGAATCCCGGGACTGGCATTACTTTTTATTTTGTTTATTTTATATTTTTTTTTTTAATTTTTTTTTTTTTTTATTTTTTTTTTTATTTTTTTTTTATATTTTTTTTTATTTTTTTTTATATTTTTTTTATTGTATTCTACATAATTACATTTTTTTCCAGATATTTAATTTTTTCATTGTTTTTTATTGTATTCTACATATTTATTTTTTTATTGTATTCTATTTTATTTTTTTCTTTTATTTTATTTTGTTTCATAATATTTTTAATTTTTTTATTTTTTTCATAATATTTTTCATTTTTTTATTTTGTTTTAATTTTTTTTTTTTTCATTTCTTTTTTTTATTTTTTTTTTATTTCTTTTTTTTATTTTTTTATTTTTTTTTTTTATTCTTTTATTTTTTCATTTTTTTTTTTACTCTTTTATTATTTTAGTTTTTTTTTTATTTTTTCTTATATTTTTTTTGGTTTTTTTTTATTTTTTTTATTTTTTTATATTGTTTTTTTTTAATATTTTTATATTGTTTTTTTTTTTTTTATTATAATTTTTTTTTTTTTTATTTTAGATTTCAAAAAGTAAATCTGATGCACTTTTGGATTTATGGATAGATTTTAGATATAAACTAGTATCTTTGGCACGTTTGAATTTAAGTCGATAATATAGGCTGTTGGCAGTTAGCATTACGAAACGTATTGTAAATATTGGCGCGCACACAATTCATTCAAAAAAACTTACACAACACGCAAACAACAACAATTCACCACTTACGATTTCATTTGAATGCTTTTTATTTGTATTTTATGAAAATTGCATATTTCTAACACAATTATAACTGGTAATAAAATCTATAAATTTAAACGCGCCCAAAGTGCAAAGCACCGCACTGCTACACGCAATCGATAGTAGACAATTCAAAACAAAGCAATTTACTGTAAGTACGTACAAATTGTTTATAGTAATTGTTTAAAAAAAATTAAGTAGGTATTTGCCGACACGCACTCCAAGAAGCGTACGATTATGAAAACAAAAACCAACTAAACTTCGATTAAACACAAATGATTGCCAAATGATACAAAAATTTCGATATTTTTATGGCGCGTCACGTCCAGTCCAACCAGGGGGAAGTTGGGTGTATATTTTTGCTTAACCACAACAAAAACCGTAAACACCCACCGCATTTAGCTTTACATATCGTAAGACTAGCCAAGAAAACAATATGGCCGAAAAAAAAACGCCTCCGCCACCTGACTGACAACAAAACCACTAGCCATTCATTACGGTTCCTGAACGATTCCTGTAGCACTGCTTACCCTAACCCACCCGTTGTTCGTAGTTCGCGATACGAAGTTTGCACTGTTTATTGTGCGCCTACGTTTGTATACTTTTTTGTTATATAAATTTTCCTATCGTGAATATAAACAATGAAAAATAGCGCAAATAGCAAGAACAAGCGCTTACAAGTAAAATAATATTTAAGGAAATAATTGAAATTGCTTATGCAGAAACATACATTAGGTGCATTCCGTGCCACAAAAGCGGTCAGAATACTTTACGTTTTAAGGTTAATATTTGATACATACTTAGAAGCATCGTAAAAAAATTATTTTGGTTTTCTCCTTGCTGTTTTTTTTAGCTGAATCTAATTTTTGGCTTTATTTATTTTTTTTTTTATTATACATATATTTTTTTTCATTTTTTATTTTTATTTTATTGTATTCTACATTATTAATTTTTTTACATTTTTTCCAGATATTTAATTTTTTTTATTGTATTCTACATATTTATTTTTTTTATTCTATTCTATTTTCTTTTATTTTATTTTGTTTCATAATATTTTTCAATTTTTTTATTTTGTTTTATTTTTTTTTTATTTTTTTTTTATCTTTTTTTTAATTTTTTTTTAATTCCCTTTTTTTATTTTTTTTTTATTTTTCTAATTTTTTGTTGTTTTTTTTTTAATATTATTTTTTTTGTAATTGTTTTTTTTTTGTATTTTTTTTCTTAAACATTTTTTTTTAATGTTTTTTTGTAACTTTATTTTTTTTTGTAATTTTATTTCAATTTTTTTCTATTTTTTTTTTTGTTTTTTTTTTTAATTTTCTATTGTTTTTTTCCAGATAATTAAATTTTTCTTTGTTTTTTATTGTATTCTACATATTTATTTTTTTTTATTCTATTCGATTTTATTTTTTTTTTGTTTTCTTTTCTTTTATTTTGTTTCATAATATTTTAAATTTTTTTATATTTTTTTAATTTTTTTTATTTTTTTTTTTTTAATTTCTTTTTATTTTTTTTTTTTATTTTTTTTTTATTTTTTCTTTTTATTTTTTTTTATTTTTTTTTTCTTTAATTTTTTTTTTTATTTTTTTTTTTAATTTTATTTTTTTTTGTAATTTTTTTTTTTTTTTTGTAATTTTATCTTTTTTTTTGTAATTTTTTTTTATAATTTTATTTTCTTTTTGTAATTTTATTTTTTTTTTTTTTGTATTTTAATTTTTTTTGTATTATTTTTTTTGTAATTTTATTTTTTTTTATAATTTTATTTTTTTCTTGTAATTTTCTTTTATTTTTTTTTTCTTTTAAAAACATTTTTTTAGTTTTTTTTTATCTTATTTTATTTTACTCTTTTTATATTTCATATATATTTTTTTTTTAGTTTTATTTGGTTTATTTGCTGTTCCTTTCTTAATAAAGCAACATTATTTATTTTTTTGGATAAGTCCTCTCGAAAATAGAGTCGTTGGAAACGGAATGCCCCATATATATGTACATATGCAAGTAATAAGATACATATATCGACATATGTTTTTTCGCAAAAGCATGCCGCAATTGTGTGTATTGGGTGGCGTGGTAGTCAAACCAGAACCACAACATTCTACACCCCAATAAACCATAGACAAAATATCGTCGAAGGCTAGTAAACAATATTTTGGATTTGATCAACAGTATTTCACGAGTGAAAATGTGAATTTTGATCCCTTACTCTTGGGGTGATGTTCGAGTTGGGGTTTAGTAGTTAGAATATTTTTAAGGGCAACCTATCCCACATTTCCTATCATAGAATTTGATTGTAAAGAAAATGAATGAAAAATTTGCTTATTTTTTATGCACATTGAGAGGAATTGGCCCGCAGTCACAGTCAAAATAAAGTAGGTACTAAAGTTACCGGCAGTTTTTTTGACAGATAGTCCGTCGGAAATGTTGTCAAAAAACTGACGTTAACTTGATTTTCTACTTTATTTCGACTATGACTACGGGCCATTCTGTTTGAGAAAATAGGGGTTTCGAGATAGTCATTGACAATAAAGTTTGTTGGGTATTGTAGAAACAGCACTTGATATGCGATCTACGGTAGTTGCGGTGAGCAAAAATTCTACATACATACATTACCGGGTAAATAACTAACAACAACAATCGAAGAAACATTTAAATAATTGTAGCAACAGCGAAAAAAAAACCAAATAAATGTATAGCAATAGCAATTATTATAAAACAACAACATTAAGAATTATACTAGTAAATAATTGCTCGCTATTGGAGCTGTGGCCTGATGCCCTGGCGGCGATATATTAAAACGCGCGAGCGTCGTAAAAATAATAATTACAACATAAAGCGAAGACGTAAAAAGGGGCTGGACTGTGAAAAGTATGAAATATGAAAAAAACGAATTTAAAAAAAACTGTCTTATTTTCCGCATTGACTTAGCTTAAATTACTCCTAGTATGTGGCTTGTCAGCAGCTCACACTTGCTCGCAAGCCAATTAAAACGGTTCTTAGAGCTTCGGGTGTAAAACGTTTAATCATAATAAAAATTGTTTGACATTGTACAGAGCATTTAAAAAATAAATACATATATATCACCTACATTCATTAAACAGTGGTTTGTATGGAGCACAATATATAGAGGAGCTCTGTATGTATGTACGTATAGAGCATTGGACCTGCAGCGAAAGCAACTAGTTGAAAACTACCTTACAACTAGTCGTTGCACCGGGCCCAACTAGTCAGTGTTCTGTCTTTTTTCCATATAAGCAAATGGTATTTTTTACGTGTTGATATCCTACGGAATGTCAACTGTTAGATTTCGAACAGAACATACCAATCATCTACTAGTCCTGATATACTAGAATTATACTAGTTGTAAAATACCAGCCCCATACTAGACCAAAAAGGACTAGTATGAAATATTCTAGTCTCATACTAGTCCAAAAAGCATTAAACCTAGACTGTTATGATTTCAACCAGAATTTTCATGACTTACCCTTTATTTTATTCTTTGGCTTTATTTTCATGTTTATTCTTAAGAAATCAGCGACTATTTGTATTTACCATATCACGAAAAAGCATCTGTGAATTATAAGAGAAAAAAGAAGCAAACGAAACGAATGAATTTTGTATTTTTTAACTGGTAGGATTTCATCCAGAAAAATCTAGTTGTATACTAGTATGAAATGGATATTCCCTGACTAGTATGAGTTCTGCCAGAAAATTATAGTTGTATACTAGTATTTTTCTGACTAGTCAGAGGTTTCGCTGCAGGGAGTCGTCATGAAGAGGGCGCTAAATATGTCAAGCTATTAGTTTTCGTCCATGGGAACTGAAAGTTAAAATCAATTCTGGCGACGGTCTTGCGTTGGCTGCAAGATTATTTATTTCGCAACCCTCAGTCAACAAACAATGTGAACATGTATTTCGGTGTAAAATGATGCCTATAATCCCACAGCCTGTGATCCAGTGTGCTTATGTCATAACCAATTCACACCTGCTCATATCACAACTGTTTCATTTCAGTCATGCCATGTCAGACATTCGCATAAAAGAATCACTAAAGTTGTGTGGTTTCATGCTGCCCATACAATGTTGCAATGCTTTACTATTGTCTACCTTAAACCTTTGACCGATTACAGTACCTTATATCTTACAGTCTGTTTTTTTTAAATACTTTACATTGATTTCGTAAATAATGTACATAAGGAATGTACATACATATCTATTTCTAGCTTTATGTTGCAAGTGAAAACAGAAGACTTGTCTATTACAGAATAAAAAAATATTTTTGGAATTTTTCTAGGAATCATTCAGCTATTTTTATTAGACTCGTTAGCGATTGGTTTATGTTATGACGAAACGTACTTGCGTACGTTCGCCTACAATTAGTGTTATAATCACATGCATATTTTTAGAATAATTTTGTAATCAATGAAAAGCAGGTATTTGTGCGCTAAATTTGGATTGCATGATTCAAGACACACTTGTTATTGTTATTACGAAACAATTGTATTCATTCATAGAAGCATAAAACTTATGGGGCGGGATAAAAGACGACACAAATGGGCGTACAACTTATTTGGTTTGGAATCAGATCATAAGCACAGATTTTGCAAATTTAGCCACTTCAGCGCCATCTATGGGGGAAAATATGTCGAGAGGACTTATAAAAACACTAAACTATCGTAATTTGTCAAAACCCTATTGTGGTACTTCTGAATATCCTATAAATTGGAGGGACCATGTTTTATGTCCACTTCTAAGGGTACACTCAAAAAAAGAGTTTCCTTATTTCAAGGAAAAATTTCCCTTATTTGGCTCCAAAGACATGGTTTCCTTAATTTAAAGACGTTTTTTCTCATCTTAAGGAAAAAAGTCTTTAAATTGAGGAAAAAAGTCTTTAAATTAAGGAATATTTTACTTAGTTTAAGGAAGCCATGTCTTTGGAGCCAAAATAAGGAAACTTTTTTCTGAGTGTAGCCGAAGGTTTCTCTGAGAAGCTTTTTCAGGGTAGAAATACCTTAGCAGGGTTGCCGACCACTGCTAAGAGACGAAGCAGCAGCAGTTTAGTATTTTCCAACTGCTTCGGGTATTCGGTTTCTTATGAGCCTTGGAAAATGTTCTGTTAAATTTGTAAAAAAAAAAAAAATTAACTGTCCCAATTGTGTCCCAGAATGTGTTCTTATGATAAAGTTTACATTTAAAATCACGTACCTACTGCGAAATATTAAAATGTTTTAGTTTTCAATTTCAATGTCAAAAATTTTAATACAAGCATATTTGTCCAAATGTATATTAGACTGAGCCAAAAAGAAATTTGTGTTCGAAATGATATTGATATTATTTTTCAGAATGGCGAAAAAACTGTATAAAATTGGAAATTAAATTCCCCAAAAAATAAATCTAGCATTTTTAGCAAATTTACAATCCAGAAACAATTTTCTTTTGTGTCTGACGAAAACTAATGTAGTGTTCATGTGAGTTTTAAAAGCAGCATTTTTCATTTTCGGTCGTACATTTCGAAGATGTGTTTATGCTGCGGCATTTTGAAAATAAGCATTTAGAAACATTTAAAAAATTATTTTAAAATATTATTAAATTTGACCCAGTCTAATGAAGATATGTTCATATGGAAAATTAATATTTTCTTCAACATGTATACATCAGCCAATGGCTTCTAATCCATATACGTCTAGAAACCATTTGAATTATTTTATTTAATTGTCATGAAATGTTTTCAATTCAATGCCAAAGAAAATGAAGCAAACATTAGTTATAATCAAGATATCAAAAAATGTGTATGATGGTCAAATTGTTTAAATTAAATTTATTAACAAGTACATACGTATAAAATGAAAATATTTTCATTGCCAAATAATGTACACACATATTTATCATTCAAAATATTAGGGTGTTTCAGTTTAGTCTTCAAATAAACGAGCAAGATTTTCCAATTTAGAGCTCAGTACAAGAAAAGGTAGTAATTAAGCGATTTTTCTCTCAGTGCCTCTGTCTACACAAGTGTCGACTAAAAGTTCACTAACCGTTGGGTATTCAGTGAAAATGTCAACCTTCAAAGTCGGCAGGGAAGCTGACAATTTTCAGATAAATGCTAATGACTTTAGTGCGTCGATGACGAATGAAACAAAAAAACGTTTTACAACAACCTTTTTACAACTTAAAACAAACAAGAAAACTCTTAATTGGCTATAATGGCTATAATTAGTGTTAGGTGAGTTGTTAATAGCATACTGAGAAAGAGGCTGATATGCGCAGAAAACAAAAAACTTAGTGGCCAACAGCCAAGTGCAAGTGATTTGAAATAACCTTTCATCATGTACTTTTTTTTCTGAAATGGCTCTTTATAATTCATCATCATTTTTTGGCGCTTAAAAGCCTAGGCGATTTTCTCTTTTGCGTATCAAGTCACGCCAGTCATCCTTTTTTTTTAGCGATAACTGCCGCCAATTGGAAACACCAAGCTACATATGTAGGCTGGTGTTGCCGTATTTGGATGCCGACTGATACGGATAGTTATATGGATAGGGATAGAGATAGGGATGGGGAAAGGGATATAGATAAAGATAGATATGGAGAAGAGACAGAGATGGATAGAAATAGGCCAAGCTATAAAATATAGTTTTCACATTGATTGATTTGCATTGTAATTATCTCCGATGCGAGCGAAACTGCGGGTAAAAGCTAGTATTACTATTTTAGGAGCATAGGGGGAGCCCAACCCTTGTTTTCCTTTCAATATGACGATATTCGCCCATCTTGACACTTCAAGTTCAATGCATTGCTTTTACGAACTCTGGAGAGTTGGTTGTAATTATTGTTGTGGAATGAACTTTTTCAAAGCATACTTCATTCTTTTGTTTTCCATTCAACTGCGCCAACGTCAACTCAATCAGAATCAAACTTGCATTCACTTAGCAGCTATGTCAGTATGTTCTCATGTCCCAACTAAGCTTATGTTGACCCAAGTGCCTGTGAGCACAACCGCGAAAAGTGGCTATTGTAATAACTAGCACCAAAAGTGCATTTGCAGCGCA
Source organism: Campiglossa producta (assembly GCA_964058755.1). Lineage (NCBI taxonomy): Eukaryota > Metazoa > Arthropoda > Insecta > Diptera > Tephritidae > Campiglossa > Campiglossa producta. Next base: position 108,314,022 of record CAXKVI010000004.1, on the reverse strand, counting down.
TTGCAAAAATAAAACAACGAATAAAACCAAGTCGAGTAGAGGATGTGAACTATTATAAAGTATGTCGATAAAATTAAGTGAAAAGCGCTAATTGTAGTTGCGAATATGTAAGTGAAACGTCAAAATGTCGACAAGTCAAAAGCGTGTTTACCTACATGAATGGCTGACACTTGGCGTATATCGACCGTTTTGCAAACTGGAACGTTGTAATGTCTCTGGTTTTGTATGTGAAGGGCAGGCAACAAGGCGTGTGAAAAAGTGGCAGCTGTAAAGTGCAAATAAGTGGCAAAAGGGTCTTACATACATGCAAGCTGTGCTGTAGAGAGGCAGAGGCTTTTAGCGACATGATTTTGACCTACATTTATTACTATAACGTCGATAGAACGTTTAGTGGGCCAAAACATCTACATTTAGTTGCCACACTGTCAGAGAATGGAAAGCAATAGTGTAATAGAGGAAATGGCTAGTTGAACAATAGTTTCGAAACACTTTCGCGTACACGTTTCTGACATTTCATTTTCAATTAAAGTTGTGTACTGTTCTTGCTCCACTTATGAAGAATTGTAGCTCAGCTAGTTTTGATACATGAACGGATGTGGAACTGTTTGCTAGTAGAAACTACAGTTCTTCTTCGAATATCATTTTTCGATAGTTTCAAGAAAACTTGACTTATTTCAATCGTAAAGCCTTGGAAGGTTGATGGTGCTTTTGAAAGTGCCCTACCACAACTAGACCCGAAACAGCATCGCTTTAGGGTATACTAGCTTATCTATTAACAGATTAGATCTATCTACAAATAATTACAAAATTGTTAGGGGTTTTTGTTTGACGAATTGGCTGTTGTTGTTGCCGTTGTTAACAATGCTTCACCCTGCCTAGAGTGTATGATCATTCCGAAAATCTTCATCCAGCTCTTCTAACGAGAGTCCAAGGAAACTTGCAGTTTCAAAAGGGTTGGACCAGAGAGACAGAGGATTTAGAAGAGTAGGTTCAATTGAACAGTTAAAGAGATGCATGTGTTTGAAATGGTGTCATTTAGTCTGGCTAAGTAAGAGTTTAGCCTGTTACAGTATCCAGACAGAAGCTGGGCCGTAGTGACTCTAGTCTCCCTTGGTAAGGTGTGTTCTTCTTCAGCAATATCGGATGGAAGACTGTTTAAAACGGGGCTCACAGGCCGAGATCTGACAAAGGTATCAACCGACTCAGTGTGGATATCTGTTAAAGCCCGCTTACGATTCCGTCGTCTCAAAGGTATGAGGTCGCAACAAGATCCTTAAAACACTTGCCGGCAGTACTTGGGGAAAAGATAAAGAAAGAATGCTGACTACATATAAGGTCATTTGCCGATCAGTCTTTGACTATGCTGGACCCGTATGGTCGCCTAACGTGCATAACACCCACTGGACGAAGTTACAAGTCTGCCAAATGACGAATTGGCTCAAAAACTACTGCAATGATTTTTCCTGTACATATTTTTAAAGTTTCTTCTTTGAATAGGTCCTTTCAACATGAGTCGTATTTTTGAAAACTACGTATTTACGTACGGTTTTGCAAGTTTCGCTGGCTAAGTCGATACAGGCTGCTAGTACCTAGCTAATAAGTTTGGCTAATAAAGCTCTTGAAGTTATATAACTAGTTTCGTGGTGAGATAGCAACTGATATTTTTGTATATTGTATGTATCCATAATAAACTCCCAAAATTGTTTGACTGTATTCTTGTATATTGTATGTATTCATTATAGATTCTCAAAAATGGTGCTCTGAAAAAGAAAAATAAACTATTATTATTAACATAGGGAATAAAAAATATATAACTACTTTCGAGAAATTGTTTTTGTTTCCTATTTTTCCTAATACTCTTAATAAGTACTTCTACCAAATATAAAAACTACCTATAAAGAATGCGAATATTTATAAATAAATATATATACATAAATAAATAAAAATTCCTTACCACTAGCTACCAGACAGTGCTTAGGTACTATTTACTCATTACAAAAAGGGAAGACACAAAAACATCCCAGCTAAGCGAAAAAGGCAGCGGAAGTTGCGACAGCTGCTAAAAGAACCTGAGCATATATGAATTATAACAAAATAAAAAACACAAACCAACACCAACAATGTGCGAAAAGATGTATGCAGGATAACAGACAACTCGAGATCCACAACATCAAAACAAAAATAAAAAATCTTATATGAGGGCGAAACTTGTATTGGCATTGTAGAAACAAGAGTGTCAACAACGCGAAAGACAGATGCATCTGAAACTTGCACGACAGCTGTAAAGGTTAAACAGTTCCAGCTGCTTTACTCTTTTATTTCTACATTCAGAAAAGTGGTAGATTTATTGCAACATTGCTGTAAAGTATGTATTAATTATTGCTTAACATTCTGTTGTTGTTGTTGTTGTTGTTGTTAACAATGCATTGCCCTGTCTAGAGTGTATGATCATTCCGAAGATCTTCATCAAGCTCTTCTAAGGGGAGTCCAAGGAAACGTGCAGTTTCAACAGGGTTTGTCCAGAGGGACAGAGGGGTTAGAAGAGTAGGTTCAAATGAACAATTGAAGAGATGTAGAGTATCATGGGGGGTCCTACCACATGCAGGGCATGTGTTTGAGATTGTGTCATTAAGTCTGGACAAGTAGGAGTTTAACCTTACACTATATCCAGACCTAAGCTGTGCCAGGGTAACTCTTGTCTCCCTTGGTAAGGTGCGTTCTTCTTCAGCAATATCCGGTGGAGGACTGTTCAGAACGGGGTTCACAGGTAGAGATCCGACAAAAGTATCTACCGACTCGGTGTGGATGTCGGTTAGAGCCCGCTTATGATTCTGCAGATCAAACGGCAAGGTAATATGATGCCGGATCTCATCATAATGTTTACGGAGATGTTTCCTTATGTCTCTCGGGGGCGGATCTATGTCCAAAAGATGACGGTTTGGATGTGCTGGCTTGTGGCAGTTCAGAAGGAATTGCTTGCTCAGCATTTCCGCATGCTCTTTTACATTGAGCAGTTTTGCCTCCTGATGGAGGTGAGACTCGGAAGACATGAGGAGACATCCCGTAGCAGTTCTGATGGCAGTATTTTGGCAGACTTGTAACTTCGTCCAGTTGGTGTTATGTACATTAGGCGACCATATGGGTGCAGCATAGTCAAAGACTGGTCGGCCAATGGCCTTATATGTAGTCAACAACGTTTCTTTGTCTTTTCCCCAAGTACTGCCGGCAAGTGACTTGAGGATCTTGTTGCGACCACGTACCTTTGAGACCTGTTTTGCTTAACATTCTCGTCATTATTATTTTAATATTTACTGAGCAGGTGCTGTGATATTTTGCAACAGGTTTAAAAGTGATACACGATTTAGATGAACATTGCGTAAGAACCGGTTGAAATACTGTGCAACAATGACATGAAGTTTAAAATCCACTTCGACGATATCCTTCACAAGGCAGTCGGGCTAGTACCACAAGGTACTATTCATCGGAAAGTAACGGATTCATATTAGGCAAAGTACTGTCAACATCAGTAAAACCCTGTCTGGTAACTTTTTATAGTTAAGTGGATTTTCCGACTAGGCAGGGCGAAATTTTGCTACAACAACAAAAATAACGAAAATCAAAACACTGAAGATGGCGGATCGCCGACACCGGAATGTTACAAAACCAAAATTGACAAGGGATGACGAAAAATCGTTCCAATATACAACAAAAAGAATGCTACTACTGATACATTCTAAGCTCCTGGGGTGGTAATGCGTTATCCGTCTGTGGGCATATTGAAAATGATTCACAAAAATTCTGGAATCTTAGTAAAGCATCTTAAATATATACATATGTACATTAGATGGTATCATAAAACAGATAACTAATTAATATTTCCAACTCACTAGGCCCATCCCCGGTTAGCACAAACCGGCTTTTAGACAGATGACAGGCACTCAGACTGTGGGAATATTCAAAATAAGACCATTGAACGATTAAATAGATAGATCAAATCAGATCTCAAACAAGGTCCCCAAAAGTAACATTTTAATCCTTTCTTTCCTTAAGACATCTTGATACGCTCTATTGTGCATATTAAAAAAAAAAACCAAATCTCCAGGAATTTGTTGCGCTGTGTGCAAATCGTAAAATAATTAGAAAATATTTTTAAATAATAATAAATACGCGAAAGGTACATACAAATTGGCTGCTGAGTGATCACGAGTTCGCCCGCAAGTGGGTGGAGGTAGTGGGTGGCGAACTCAACAAAGATCACCACGTCTCCATATAAATATGCACGCATTCCAGCCATCAACGCTTGTTGTGCTATTACGTTTGACCCCCTTCTCTCCAGAAAGCAGCCAAATAGGTGTGAATCGATTGCCAAAAATATGTTTGTTGGCGAAGAGCTCAACGTCTAAAGCAGCAGTGTTCATTGTTTTGATGCGAAATTTCAATGAATGAAATGTTGGAAAAATTACAAAAGCAGCAAGCTTATATAAGCAATAATCATTAAGTCAATAAATTTGTTGTTGTTGTTGAGGTTATAGCGGGGTGCGGTGCGAGATAACTTGTTTAAGGGAACTTGCAGAGTTGGCTCATGACAGGCGGCGACAACAAAATACCTCCCCAAACAGCCAACTCTTGGAATGATTCGGTACCAAGTCAACCAAAGGTGCCGGTCAAGTCAAATTGCCCTGCGGGTTAGGGGTTTAGAATATGCCCGAGGTAGGCATACCGGTCGTAAGAGCCGACTAATATGCACATATGCCTCTCACCTCTCATTACCCATCTTCTCCTTTCTCATTGATGGAGGGATGGCATGACCTAGCCATACCTAACCGCTACCACGACAGTCGCGCAGTACCGCAAGGGAGTGCTGCAGCGTATCGGGTTAATATCCGGCCAAGGACTGCCAGTTTCGACATCACTCCCCAAAACTTTCGGTGAATGTTTTTGCTGTAAACAACAACAACAACAACAGCCTCTTCATTGGAGTCATGTGAGACTCGCCACTGCGCTCTCCTCTTTCGATATATAGAAACTGGATAAGAGATAGGACACCACCGATTGCGCCCTGGATTTAAGTCACTTCTTACCCCCCAACCCGGAGGGGTTTTGCGGTTAACGAGGACAAGACGAAGTATCTGACGTCATCAAAGAAAGAATCGGCGCACCTGCTCCTTGGCAGCTAAGTCGCCCTTGATAGCTACAAATTTGAAACAGCGAGGGACTTCGTCTATTTGGGAAACAGCTTTAACACTGAAAATAATATCAGTCTAGAAATCCAACGGAGAATCACTCTTCCCAACAAGTGTTACTTTGGACTAAGTAGGCAATTGAGAAGTAAAGTTCTCTCTCGACAAACAAAGATCACGCTCTATAAGTCTCTCATCACCCCAGTCCTGATGTACGGCTCGGAATCATGGACAGTGTCAAGAGAAGATGAAATGGCCCTTGAAGTATTTGAGAGAAAAGTTCTCCGGAATATTTATGGTCCTACACGTGATGTCAACGGCGAGTATCGAAGGAAATTTAACGATGAGCTGTACGAGCTTTACGCAGAACTGACCATAGTTCAGCGAATTAAAGCCCAAAGGTTCCGCTAGCTGGGTCATGTTATGCGAATGGACAAAGAAGCTCCAGAACAGAAGGTTTTCCTATCGATACCTGAATTCGGCAGCAGAGGAAGGGGGAGGCCTCGACTGAGTTGGAAACAACAAGTGGGGGATGACTTGAACTCCCTTGGGATTTGCAATTGGCGCCAGTTATCGCTAAAAAGGAATGACTGGCGTGCTTTGATACGAAACGGCAAAAATCGCCTAAGCGGTTAAGTGTCAATAAATGACGCAAGCCAATATTAGAATAAACGTCTAAAATAAAGAAATTGTTTGTCCAGCCTAATACATATAGTGTGTACTCCAACTATGGTACTTACCTCGTCTTGATACGCTCGCAGTTCTAGTTTGCTCCACACTTGTTTGTTGTCGCTGTGACTTGTCAATTTTAAGTATAGCCAAACAGCTGCTAGTTCACACCCCTTTTTTTATTTTTATATGTATGTATGTATTTTATAGAATTTTATTAATTAATTTGTCTGTATGTATATCAAAGCGACATCGCGTGTAGCGCCAACGCCATCATCATCTTCAATTAACTAAATGCTGCACAAGATCGTCGATTTCAATGAAAATTTCTTGCCACCCAACGAGTGCTCACATGTAAAATTCTTGATGGTGATGCTCGTTCTTGCCTTGGGCGTCTGCTTGCCTTGGCAAAGATTCTCAAAAAATTTTACAGCCAATTTCTTTTGAACTTTTCACCTTTTAGCCTGCTCACACCAGCTTTTATATGCACAATGATACATACGGAAAGTGGGATGCAAAATATCTTGAACTTTACCGAAATTGAAATTGGAATATAATTCCTAAAGGTTTTCACTTTTTTAAATTTTATTTTATTGATTTTTGCATAAATGTTATGCGATAGAAAATTATAGAAAAGCCAAATGCACACACAATTTTTTTTTTTTTTTTTGACAATTTTGGTTTGGGATTTGTTTATTTCGTAGCACTTCACAATTTATTTAACTTCGCTCACAATATATTTGGGTTGCATTTCACTGCATTTTATTCACAAAAAAATCAAGTTTTATTTATTTAGAAAATCGATGAAGTTTTGTAATATGTGTGTGTATGCATTTTGGTGAAAATCCCTCAGCGTGAAAAACTCAATAAGTTACAAAAACAAAGCACAAAGACGACGAACATGGAAACGGGAAAAACTCGTACGTCCGCTGGTTTTATAAACCAATTCACTCGACTGCTTTTTCCCACAATACAATTGAAAATGTTCAAAATGTAAATTGAAAGAAAATCAAAGCGGTGCTACGGCAATAAATAGAAAAAGCGAATGCTCTGTAAAACAAAAATGCCGATGACAGCAAAAGCACAAAGCAAATTGAAATGACAGCCGGACAGCATTGCCAAAGCAATGGGGAAACCTGGCAGGGTTGTATGGTTAGTGCTTTGAAAACTGTCCTCTTTAACAGAGGCGATAAATACGTTTTAATCGATCTCGGGTAATCCAGATCTCGAACCCCAGGGTCTCCTGCACCATTTTTTCTTTTCGCAATCCCGGCAATATATTTATTCCGATCGCGTGCTTTCTCGGTCACATACTTTGAATAAAAATAATCCCACGAGACTGCTGAAACACGCCGGGAAATGTATATTGGAACGGTGTTTCGTCATCCATCGTCAATTTTAGTTTTGTTACAAACCGGTTTCGACGATCCGCCATCTGCAGTCTATGTTTTCGTTCTCGATACGTACATTCCCTCTCGATACATACCCCTGAAAAATCGAGAGTACTCTATTTCATATCCCAAGGATACTCCAATTGGATCATCAGAGTACTCCAAATGTAATCCTTTTTCATATAAAAATTGTGCTCCAATTAACATTGCGATGTCCTACGACTCTACCATCTACTCCAAACTTCGCTTTGTTCCTGCTACTCCATGGAGTACCTACAGTCAGAGTACTTTGCAATGTACTCCAATGTTGTTACTTCTTGGAGTATCTACTGTCAGAGCGATAGTGTCGTGATTTTCGTCGATAAGGCACGGGCAATGATCGGCTTTCAAAAAGCTGAAGGTGGTCCGATGAGGTATACAAAGGATTACTATTGGAGTACTCCAATGTCAAAAAATTGGAACACATAATCCAACGATTTTTGCAGGGTAGGTTCCAAAATACATCTGGTATCCACCCTATCGAAAAATAAAATCAAAAAACTCAAAAAGCGCTTTTTCACACATTAACACAAAAGCAGAAACTGAAACTTTTGTTCCAGTGCAAAGTTTTCGACCAAAAAAAAAAAAAAAACAATAACTTACCGGGTCCGATCCCGAAATTGGGGAGTGACCCATATTTTTTATGTTCAGAACACCTTTTTGAGTTGAAATATCTCTTTACAAAAATAAAATATCGAGTCTGCGCTGGTAACAACTTGACACCTCTCCTGTTCTTTTTGGACGGTATCTCCGATAAGCTAAAAAATCTCCTGCTCACGGGATTGTCATTTTAAACTTTGAGATTCGATGTCTTAGTATTTATTGAGCATTCAAATTTGGGAAGAAAGTGGGCAGGGTGGGTGGGTTGGTCATTGGTTTCTTAATCCTTTTAAGGTGATAAATAAACATTTGTTAATAGAATATAAGACAAGGAAATGTAAGTATGAAGAGTTTTACGCATATACTTTTATAAAATAACGGCAAAAGTAGACCACCGCGAACCTCCCACCATTCCGTTTCTGTCTCAAATTTCAGAAAATATATCCGAAACCAGCTGAGATATTTAAATTAATCACATCCCTTATGGCAGCACACGGGTAACTCCGATAGCGGTCGAGTTATCGAAATAAGGCATATCTTAAATTTTTAGTTAAGCGTTTCCTAGTCAGCAGTTGTCAAGTGACAAGACCACAAACATACAGACAGACAAAAATTCTATAAAAAAACGGTTGATGTGGGTTCATTGGCTTAATACTGAGTAACCCTATCAATATTTTTTTAAATATAGGCGATCAGAGCAGAGCTTGGTTTCTATACGTTTATAATTCCACAATGAGAAACTGGAAAACATTTTAGAAAAAAAAGCTATTTTTTAGGTTAAAATTTATTCAAATTTCTCTCTTTTCATTAAAAACAAAAAACTGGCTCTCAAACAACGACAACCACGTACCCTATGTTCAAATATGTTTATTTCGATAGGAGTGAGGAACACCATTTTCGGAGTCTGACCCTAGTAGACAGTTCTAGTAGACTATTCTCTGTAGCTTACGAGAGATTTTCCGGCAAATTCACACATTTTCTGTCAATTTATTGTGGTTTTGCAGGGCGGCGAAACTGCTGATACTTTTACAATAGATATTTTTCTCAGTTCCCTCTACTTAGCATTTCGTACTTCAACAAAATCAATAAGTGACAAGCGTTTTGAAATTTTTTGTTAGTTAAGTTTACTTTATTTGTATATATTGTATGTATAACTCTTGCATTATGTAAGTACAATTATTATTTATATTTATATATATTTATTATCTATTCATCGTTTCTGCAAACTATATTTCTATAGATTTTTTAACGGCTAACTGTTATCGATTCTTTGTTATCCAGTTTATTGTATTACGACTTGAGTAAGTGTTATCGCTCATACAAATTATTAATATGCTTTTACATGTTTTACAGTATAGCTAGTAAAAGTATAAAATAATTTCAGTTTACTTTTATTTTATATGCATTAGAGCGTATCACAAAAAAAAGTCGGCTATACCTCCCCTCGTATGAAGTGTTTTTGAAAAACGTTAAAAAAAATTTTTGTTTCTGGCAATCCTAGATGTCGCCCAATTACATTTTTCTTCATATCTTTGGCCTTTGTTGTCGGATTTTGAAGTGTGACACATCAATTTTTTTGTCTCAAAGAGGAGGTTTTTCTCAAGATATTCCTTTGAGCTCATGCGTTTCGTTGTGGTACTTACCCACCATATCTCTGTTTCTACCACCCTAATGTAGCGACCTAATGTCAGTTTATTGAAGACCATAAAATATTTACGATTTTTACGGTGTTTAATTTGCTGTTATTAGATTGGTACATGAGGGTGGTAGCAACTGAGTTATGGTGGGTAGGTACCACAACGGAGCGCCTGAGATCAATGAGCTTTTTTTTTAGGATAAACCCACTCCTTGAGGCAAAAAAATTTGTGTATCACACTTCAAAATCCGACAACAAATGCCGAAGATATGAAGAAAAATGCAGTTGAGCGACATTTAGGGTTGCCAGAAAAAAAAAGTTTTTAATTTTTTTCAAAAATACTTCATATGAGGGGAGGTACGGCCGGCTGTTTTTTTTTTGCCTGTAAGGCGAGACCCTCTAATATGCACATATGTTTGTATATGAGTTATTGAATGAGAATGCAAAAAAAATATTAGATATATGTATAAAAAAAAGTAAAGTGTTATTTTATTTTGGTGTTAGCTGTTTTTAGTATGTGTAAAGCTGTTCGTAGTATGTGTTATCGATTTTATAGACTTCTTTTCTTCTTATTAGGTACTAACTTTTTTTAATACCATTTTACTGAACGCATATTTTTGTTTGTAAATATCTTTGTTTTGGTAATTAACACTAACAAATATTCAACAACTGCACTTTCTTTGATTCATATTTATTTACAAAAAATGCGTTTCAAATGTTTTAAGTATTTAGGGTTAGTTTATTATTACCTTTTTTATTTGCTTGCTTGTAGATTTTTAATACCTTTTCTGTGATAACAGTTACTCAAATAACTTTTGTGAAATTATTGAGTTATCTTTATTTTAAAAAGTTTCGGTTATTAGTTGGCAAGAATTTTTTGTGAAATTGTGTTTTGGGTTTGTTAGTCGTTAGGTTTTTGTTTGTTTGTATTTTTTAATTAAATTAAATTTTTGTTTTGTGATAGTTGTTCTTTGTGTTTGTGGTTTGTTTAATTAAAAATATTCATGTTAGTTTTAAAATTCAATTGTAAATTTTAATTGTTGTATACCACCGCAATAGTTTCTTAATTTTTCTGAGTATATATATAAATGTGTAAGTGTTTGTGGGGGTTCTGCGGTCGTTTACATTTGTAGGGGTATTCAGTCAATTGTGTCTTGTTTTAAGGTTTTTGAAATTATTTACATTTACATATATATATTTATTTAAAATAATTGAAATTTATTTGTTTTTTAAACATAGTTAGATTTCATCTTGGATTTTTTTTTTTCAAATATGTATATACATTGACACTGTCATCTTAATAGCTTATTATTTACATTAAAAAAATTGTTTTCATCATATGCAAAAGTGGAAAATATGCTGCTTTTTACGAAAATTGTTTAAACTAGTTGTTATAAACTAGATTTTTATTAGAAACGATTGTGAAATGGAGTCAAATATTACATAAAACCATTCGCTAGCTCTGTTACATAAGCCACATTTTACCCACATAACATATATCTATAAATGTATGCATATCCATATTTTGTATAGTATATAGTGAAATTTTGTTTTATGAATTAAAAATTTGTTTGCAGCATTTTATTTATTAAATTGACACAGATATCAGTTGTTGATCACAAAGCGTATGATAATTTTAAGTATCAACAGAAATATTAAACAAATTCGCTCGCAACATTACTGATGGTAAAATTTATGAAAAAAATGTATAAATATTTTTTTTTTAACAAAATCTTCCACGAGCAATTTTCTTTCACTTTACATACATATGCACACAAATAAATACTTTTTTCAATATATGCTCAAAATATTATGAAACATACATATTTCTATATGGTTATTGTTACTCAATACATAAATACTCATTTAATTAATTTATTTTGACATTATTGTATAAAATACTTATTTATTTTTTATTTGTTTTAGGCATACAATTGTAGTAGCTTCCGATAGTTAAGCTTTTCTGCATTACCTTTTTCGCATTAGCACACTACAAATTATGAATTATAATATTTTTTTTTTTGAATTATTTATACAATTTACATTGATAGTTTACACACACATACATTTAAAATATTTATTTAAACGTTAGCCAATTGTAGTTAGAAAAAATATGCAACAAGTTGCTGTGTTGAAGCTACACAATCGATAATAAAATTTTAGTTGCTTAGCAGTTGAAAAGAATCGTTATCGATTGCATAAACTCTTTTTCTTAACATTTTAAGCTCACTAAAGCTGCTTTTGTAGGGCCGGTCATAGTTTTATTATGTATATAACCGTATATATGTAAATATATTTTTGTTTTTAAAATTTAAGAATTTAATAAAATTAATGATATTATGAAAATATATGTTTTGTGTGTATGTATATAATACTCATGTTTTTTTTTTGATAATTCTGTTAAAGTTTATTTCACTTTTTTATATTTTTTTATTTTTTGTTTGGGGGAAAATGTGGCTTTTTTATTATTAACTATAATCATTTTGGGTATATGTTGTTTTCAATTCGTTTTTGAAAGAAAAAAAATTAGCAGGAGACCCCAAATTAAGCGATTTTACGAATTCAGGGTCAAACTAAAAAAACGGCTTTCTAACGCCCGATAACGAATGAAAAGAACATGCTTCGGTCTAGGTTTGAAGATTTTGATTCACCTCGGACTGCAAAAAGAACGCACCCATAGTTGAAAATGCGCATCCCTACCGGACATTTCTTATGCACACTACTACATAAACAAACTCTGCGGTCAGTGACAACTCATAGTTGGCTGGTCTATACCGAACACTCACACATTGATTTTGGCACCCAACACATACACAAATGTTTGCATAAGTTTCTTCACCATCGCCTTCGAAATTTGATCACAATTCTGATGCTTCATAACCGCAGACTGGAGTATTCAATGAGTGTCCACTGACCATACAGCTGTCCGGTAGGGATTTAACTAATTTTCGAAGGCTTAAGGTGTGTGTCCCTACATCGCAAGTGAAAGTATGCTTGCCTTTCCAGATAAACTCCGTTTCTTTTATAAAGTGAGTTCGTGGGTAAAGAAACCGACTTTCTAAACAAACTTGAAAACTCTTCACCTATACAATTGCAACTTTTAACAGGAAAACTTATTGCATACGTACGTTGACTTGCTTAGTGAGAACATACCCTAACATAAAAAGCGGTACATACAATGGAAGATGGCAGAGTTGTATTCAGCATTTATAATCGAATACAAGAATAAAATTGCATTATTTGCATTAAGCTGTCAAAATTTGTATGGTAAATGCAGGAATAAATGCTGCATTTTGGCCTAAAATTTGAGGATAATGCAAAATGTTAAAGTTAACCATTCCAAAGTGCGTTGTTTTTGGTATAGGCAAGCAAATTAAAAAAAATGAGAAAAGTTATTTTGTAATTTTCAGCTCTCTGTACCTAAGGCAAATAAAGCTTATATGATTCAGAATATGTTGCATGTATGAATATACTCGTATTGTATCTACTTTAGGCTCGGATGATGTTAGTATTTTATGTACTTTATTGATATAAGTATGCAGCTGTGACTTTCTAGTTGAATGTATTTAAAAAAAATCTCCATAAATTCTTTTAGCGTATTTAGTGTTGATGATAAATTAAAACATTTTCGATGACTAAAATTCTAAAATTCGCAAATTCTATGATTTATAGTTTTCATAAAGTTTCTTCTACACATTCCAAAAAAAATTATGATAATCTATTCCATATAAATTCTTCAAAATTTAAATTCATAAATGCGTTTTTTTAGTTTATATATAATTGGTTTACTTAGTGATAGTTCTTGTTGCAATTCTGGCACAATGTTGACATTTTCCTAACATTAATTGTTAATAATATGTCAATAAATGACTGACAATTTCTTACGGACATTTGATAAGAAAATGTCAATTGGTCCGAAATTGCTAATTTACTAATAATTGAGATAAGTTCATAGTGTGTTTTTTTTTGTTATAGAAAAAATTATATCTAATTTATAAATAGGGAAGAGATTGACAAAAATTTTAATTGATGAAATTTAATTAGTTAAAAGTGATTTTTGTTATATATTATTTTACAATAGCTACTTTATATTTGTTTTGTTTGTAGTTCTTTTCCTTCCGTGCTAGGGATTGTTTTCATATATTTAGCAAGAAATTTGATTCCTTGCTATGTATAGTTTTCACAAACAATAGACTTTAAGTTTCATTTACTCTCAACGCACCGTTCAAGTTTTTCAAACTTGACATATGGTTGAAAGTGTGTTATTCCATTAAAAATACATATTATCGCCACTTGTTCTTTATTCTTCTTCAAAACTCTTTCCTCTTGCCCCATTTTCCTTATTTCCACATGTACCTATTTCGTTTTCAGATATATTTTGTAGTGCTAATGAAATCTTGATCAGTGGAGTTACCCACACCAATATCTCACATACCTATTTCCAAGAGCCTGAAGTTGTTTTTACCTCATATAGAATGAAAATTTTATCAGCTCGAAAAAATCTATAAAGCCCCACTGGCATGCTATTTTCATATATTAACCTATGCCTTATACGGCTGATACATTAGCGCAAATTCGGAATTAACTGCGCTTTTGGGAGTTAACTTGAGCATAATCTTCATTATAAACTCCCAAAAATTAAGAAGATTTGAGCAGTTTTAAAAAATTTGCACTGGCAACACTCTGTACATAAATAGACAACAACAGCAACAAACACTAGGAAATTAAGGGTAGCTGACAGATAGGCGTCGCGCTGGTTTGTAAAATCCGACTTTCGACAGCTAGATGTCGCCGAGGTAGTTAAGAATATGGTGCAATAACAACCAAAGTAGTAATTCTCAATGCTGTTAATCTTCAATTTTGTGTGTATCAGGGTAAAATTTGGATCTGATTAAAGAAGATTTATTGGAGATAATCTCCGTGTGTGTATCCATATCTTTTTCCTTTATCTTGGATGTTAATGTAGTAATTGGCCTTGTGACATTATAATGCTTCGCATTAAGAAATTAGTTTCTCATGACCTCATTTTATAAATTTATTCTCTTCTCCTCTTACCACTTTCCTGGCAGAAAACGGTTTACATTTTTTCTATTGGCACTGCACTTTTGACCACCTCTGTCAAACCTTTGTGTAGTACTTTACTTCTTGTTCTTCTTTTTCTTGTTATTCTCCTCGGAAGACTTGCTAGATTCTGCTGAGGTAGCTTTGGGATTTGGTGCAGCACCGACAACAACTTTATAAGTTTGTTTCTTGCCGAGTTGTTGTGTTGGTGGTTGTTGTGGGGTGGCATGCGTTATGTTGTTGGTGATAGTGGGTGTGGACGTGGTGGTGGTTACCGCAGTTGTATTGTTGCTTGATGGTGTAACTGGTGTTTCATCTAAAAATAATGGATTTTTTACTTCCATCTCACCCATTGGCTAAAAATGAAATAAATAAAAGAATAAATATTTATAGTATATTGATTTTTTTTCAGTGTATGAATATATTTTTAAAATACAGGGTGATATCAGAATCAGAAAATATTTAAGTTATAATTTGTTTCTGTGTATAAGAAATTTTTGAATACAGGGTGACTCAAGAATCATAAAAAAAAATTATATGCAGCTTTTTTGACATATCCCGTATTCAATTGTGTCAAATAGCAGCAACTACATTTTTGTCGCTCTGATTTTTTTTAACCTTTCAGTTGCTGTGACAAATTCAGAGAAACAATAAAATTTGCCAACTCTAGAGGGCAATACCGCTTTTAAGCTACGCTCACACTACAACCTACTTTTTCATCCGACATCATCAGAGAATTCGAACGCATTCTATTTTATCGGAAGGCCAAAGTTTGTTTACATTCGGGTGAAATCGGGTAGTTCATTTAAGACAGTTGTGTGCGGATGTGTATTTGCTGCCGGACGGCAAAAGTCGGTTGCAGTGTGAGCGTAGCCTTAGAAAACCAAATTCCGATAGGTGGAGGGCTGATCGAGATAACTAGAAACTCTCTGAAAACAAGGGGTATCTTGCGATGGCCCACTGATCGAGCTATTTTGTAATTTTGCGATCGAGTTTTAACTAGCTTTCCCGCGATCGGTGAACTTAAAACTTTGCACACAGTTCAGAACACGATGACAATACTAAATTGCACTAGGTGGGGCACTGGTCAAGATAACCGAAAACTACTGTAAAACGTGGAGAATCCTCCGATATATTTTTGGGTAACTTTCCGGTGAGGGACTTGAAACCTGACAGATGGTTCAAAATCCGGTAATATGGACTACTTGATTAAAAATCCGCTAGGTGGCCCACGGATCGAGCTATTTAAAATAGTAGTTCGAAAATGGGAATCATGCTATCAATTTTTAACTAAATTCCCGGAAACCTAGGGACTTAAAATTGAGGAAATGGTACAGGATCTCATGGGTAGCACCAGAGCTGTATTCAGATCATTCGGTATATGCAACTAAAAAACTCGCCAGCCACTTACCGGTGCGAGACCAGGACATTCGTATACAGTATAATCACCCTCTTCGTTCTCTTCATCATCACTTTCCACATCCGACATGCCGCAGCTACCTTCCGCTGCCTGACGATTCTCCATCGCAATAATTTGTTGTTTCTGATGCTGATAGTGGTACATTTGTGCGCTTTGTGCCAATTTGCGATCACCAGAAGGCGAGATATCCTTATTGGGACCAGTCACGCCATATGCCGGATATTCAACGTCCGCTGCGGCCTTTGATTTGCGTTGCAATCTAAAAGAAAAGTCGAAAGAAACGGAATGAGTAAAAGGACATGAGCCACAGAGCTTACTTTAATACTCACGTGTACCATGCGATGCCGAGCGCTATAAGTCCCACTGTAACGGCTGCACTCACACCCGCTATCAAAGCTACCAAATACATGCCCATCTCACCATCCACGCCCATATGTTGTCGTACTACTAGATTTTCTCGAGCATCATTGCCGCTCAACGCACCTGACACATCACCGGCGCCGCTGATGGTCGTCGATTTACCTTCCTTCTGGAGCTTGTCATAGAGTGCGCTAATGTGATGTCGGGTGTCATCACTCGCCGTAGCATCGGGCTTCATTGCCGCAACCACATTGGCACCTGCGACAGCAGCTGCTGCAGCAACATTTTGCGGTTTGATACGATGGAAGGTGGCCGCATTACCATCACCTAATTTTGTGGTTTCCACGGGTGCTGGCGCAAGTACTGGTGACTTGGCAGCGGCATTGGGTGCAATACCGGCGGTTTCGCTATTAGTTGCTGAAATCGTGCCTGCAACTGCATTAGCCGCTCCAGCGCCAGTAGCGCCGACTGAGGGGGCGGCTACTTTAGTGCCGAAACTCTGCGTTTCAGCAGGTACAAACTCTTGATAGTCGTCCAATGCTTGCGAATCCAATTCATCACTATTGCCCTCATAATTTTCGACATTATTCTGTTCGGCAAAGAAACGTGGATCGGCTGGACCCACCGCAAAAGGTATACGTTCACGCAAAATACCACCGTTCGCAATGCTCGCCATATTAGGCGGTGGATATTTGTAGCTGAAGAGTCCATTCGGTTCGGCGTATTGATTGCGATTTATATTGTTGTTGTTGTTATTATTGTTGTTGCTAAGTATGTTGTTGTTATCGAAATTTTTATAACTGTTATATTGATAACGATTGGAATCATAATTGTCGCTGTCCTCATCAATTTCTGTCGATTCCGATACATCCTCTCCCATATTCTCCGCATTCTCTGCCGCATTTTCAGCGGCCAACAACTGTAGTCGCTGGCTCAAACGTTCACGTTGCTCCTCACGTTGTCGCTGCCGATTCATTTGCATATGGATGCGTTCCAATTGTTGTTCTAATGTTTGTTGTAGTCGACGTCGCGCATTCTCCTCTACAAGTTGGGATAAGTAATCGGACGACACATCAAAATTTTGTTGCAAAAATTTGCGTAACGGTTTACGGCGAAGCCCTAGAAAGAAAGCGCAAAATAAAGAGATATACCTAGTAAATATCAATGTGTTTACATTAAGTAATTGGCATATAACGGTAATGTAATGAAATACTACTACAAAAGGCTAAAGACAACAAAGAATGAGGAAGCGAAACGTTTGCTAATGGGGTCACCTGCTTGGGGGTTTCTATTTTTTTTTTTTTTGGTTTTAATTTTTTGCATAATGGAAAATTTCGCATTCTTCCCTTTGTTTGTATTGTTTACTTTGGCGCTCATTCAACCATAATTTGATATGCAAAATGCCACTTGGTATTATTCTCTGGAATTCATTTTATTTTAATTTGCCTTTGAAGTTTTCTAATTTATGGTGTGTCCGAAGGTGTGACTTTCAGGGCTCCATAGACTTTGTGGCGCTTCTCTTTTCTGAAAATATCATCCCTATACTTTTAATTCATAAAGCAGAATGGTGAGTATGGTGGGTTTATAATAGCTGATGATGCTACGGAAATTATGCAACGGAAATAGAAATTGTAGTCGACTTTCAGCCGTATGTTGCATACTTTCAGGCGTAGGCGATTTTCTCCACGATGTTTAGCTATGCAAATCAAATAGGAGGTGAAATTCTAGGATCTAGCTAACATTGCACAAATTGTAATAGTTAGGCCGAGCTGAATTCATGGGTGTTTCCACTTATGGCGGTTTACAGGGTTGCAACCTATCCCAATTTTTTTATATATAGATCTAGATATGCCAATATTCGTATCAAATGAAATGTATTTTCGACCGTATTCCAAATATGATAATTCCAAGCAGGGCTTCCACTCAGGGTTGCCACCTAACCGCAATTTGAATTTGACGGAAAACGCACCATGTATAAGATATTTTCGAATTGGTCGGTTCCCTGGTCCACTTCCCGGAAGTAAGAAATTGTGAATTGAAACCATTCTCGAAGACACCTTATTCATATTTCGTTACTTCTGAATTTAAGACGTAAACTTCTTTCACATGTACTGGCTACACGCGGTTTTTTTTTGTTTCAATTTTTTATCAAATGCATGCCGCTATAGAAGTTTACACTTCAAAAACCTCTCTTGCTTGTAGCGAACAATACATACAAGGCGCACTGTAATGCACATTTAAGCAGATAACAAATTTGAAAAACTTTTAGGTTGTATATTCAGCAAATTAATGGATTTGGGCCATGCAAATTGCAGTTAACTTTGAATTATTGATAAGAACTAGCGTTCTCATGAAATATTTATGTTGTTGAACAAAAGCAAGCAGATAAAAACCAACAAAGTAGCTAGATTAGAAATAAAAATAATTCAAACTCAAAGAGACACTCAAGTCAATCTAAAGCTAGTATGTAGATATTATTCCCACAGAGCCAAATTTTTGTATACAGCTTAGGTTCACCTTCAGATAGAAAACCTGAAAAGTCCCCTCGATGCCATGTATGCTAAAAAAGTTATTCGGGGTCGAAGGTAAAATTTCAGATTTTTTTGGAATTTTTACGAAAATGCTAAGTTTTTTCGAAAAATTACCTGAGACCAAGTTGTAGACAAATATGGTCCTAGCATTTTTCCTCTAAGAGTAACCAGTTCTAAGATATAGTGATTGAAAAATTAGCTCTGGAAACCATATGAAAATATATGCCACGTATGGATTTTTCAAGATTTTTCTCGAAAACTTTAGTAGGTATGCGTAGAGAAATTTTCTTTTACCGTTTATTTGTGGCGAAGTTCTCCATCGACAATGAAAATAGTTATTTTTGTTTTTACCCAGAACCATGTATTAATTTTTAGGCTGCGAAAAGGTCACCCTGTACTAGTTGACAAGTCCTACAACTTTTTACAGCTGATCGTCGGCTTAAAATCTACCCTAAAAAGTGTATTATCCACCAAATAAGTGAAAGGAGCAAAATCGTTTTTCTTTTTTTTTACGATGTTTCCAAAACCTGTTTCCTTTTTTCAGCCCCGGGGACTTTTTTTGTAATAAAAGGACCGCATGAGCCAGATCCCTATTTAATTTGAATTTTCAATTTCTATTGTTTACACAGAAAAAAAGCTCTTTCGAGCTTTAAATCGAGTTTGAAATTTTGAAAGTAGAGAACAGAGATCTTATATTTGCTTTTTTTTCATAATGATTCATACAAATTCTTAAAATAAAGGAATGTCAAGATTTATCACTAACGGAGTTTTAGCTATATGAACTTTCAAAAACAGCTGACTTTTGCTCTCTGCCGATTATTTATATTTATTTCCCTAGCTGCCGGGTGCCAAAACAAATAAATAAATCATGGAAACTCGGTAAAGTTAACACCCTCTGATTTCATTTTAACGATTTCTCATCCGAATCCTTTTTTTGATACCGATAAGGAAAAAAGGGAGGCTTTAATAAAAATGTTCGAACAAATAAAATTTCATTCGATTAAAAAAAATCATTTTCTTTGGAAGTGTAACCAACCCCTACTTAAAACATCAAAAAAAGCCGGTTTTGAGAAAAATCGCGATCAATTCAGCACTCTATTATCAATAAAATACGTATTCACTAGAGCGTATCGCCAAAAAAAATGCGAAATAACTTCGCCAAATGCGACGCATTTGGTGCAGTGTAAATGTATCATAAGTAGCCGAGAACGTTACAGCAAATTAGAGTCAAGAAAAGATCTAGCATAAATGCATTACTCATATGCAGGTAAATATTCTTTTTTTTCTTAGTTTTCAGGAAATAATTTTTTTTTTCAAATACAGGGTGTTGGTTTTAGTAAAAAATAGAATAAAAGCTGAACTTGGCCTGATGGGCTAAAAGTTTCTATGGATGAAATATTGCCTTGGTAAACACCTTTCTAAAACTGTGTCACTTTTGAAAATTGAATGTAAAATATAGAAATTATAGAAAAAAACGAATGTCGCCGTTTTTACAGGGTGACAAACAAATTAAATTTTTTTTTTTGAAAACCTCATAAGGTAAGTGTTCAAACGGGGGGGAAAATTTTCAACTTTTTTTCCTCCTTACACCGTGATACGCTCTAATATTCACCCATACCTACTAACTTTATCAAATTGAAAAAGTGAAGCAATCTTCGAGCTCAACTCTAAAAACCCTGCCTCAACATTTTCAAAACTACCCACATATTTACCAGCTGAACTGTGAAACATTTAAGCGTTTATAGCTGGTAATTTAGTTAGTTAAGTAGCTTTAAGACGGTGTGGGGTTAGGTGATGTTGCTATCCATTGGATTTAAAGGCAAATAAGCTAGATACAAAATCAAAGGCAAATCCAAGCATATAACCGTTATGCGCTAAAAACAGTTAAGACAAGGCTAACGATTTAATTCAACGAAAACATGGAGGACAAATGCGTGAAGCGGCTTATTCGTATAAAGCAAGGCGATTGTTCGTTGCTGGGTTTTCATGTGTTACGCCTGAACTCCATGACTAGCTTCTTAAGCGTTTCGGGTGTTCTAGACATACATGAACTGGTTTTTTTTTTTAAATGTGCACTTCATTTTATGATCAAATAAACTCCTACCCAAAATTTGTTTAACTATGAAATTTTTGTTTTTGTAATTTACATGCGACATCTGTTGTATTCGGCTTTTGCTACGAAACGAATCGGAAATGTTTCCAAGATGAACGGTGTACCTATTTGTGGGAGTCTAGGAGCCTAATAAGGTTGAGATGTTCAGCCCACGCATTTAACGGTAAAGGCGTTGCTTGTAAGTTTGAATGTGTATATTTGAGGGAAGTTTTCACTGTTAAGTTAGTATGGGTTTGTTTCTTTTATATGTTTATCAAATAGCTACTTTCGGCAATGACGTCGGCAAGGATATGAGAATACAGTTGATATATATAAAAATGTTGTATGTATAAGTAGTGAATGAGAATTTTGTTGTTGTGCTCGTTGAATGTTTTATGGCGCGTGTTTATGAATGTAATAATGCTAGCCAGGTATCTACAGTAAATCCTCCGTAAAGCGAACACTCACCGCAAGTTAATTTTATTCGGCTTGGAGAGGGGCCGGCTAAAAAGGGTGTGTAACTTTAATTAAGCATTTCGTTCCATATGAGGAGGTTTGCGCTGGCTGAACACAGGGTTTTATGAAAAGTATTCGGTGTATGGAAAAATATCTCCCCCAGGGGAATGTCCATAAAATAGATACATCCAACTAAAGAAGATGTTCGTCATAGAGAGCTATCCGTCATTTAGAGATATTGGTCTAGTTGAGCTGTCCGTAAGTAGAGTTTTCACTGTATATACTTAATAGCCACATGTGCTTCTAAATGATTTTCCTGGAATACACATAATTATCCTATACAAAATTATGTTCATTTGTGTACCCCTAATTACTATCTAGCTATTAAATGATGAGCACGAAATTAAGAACGCATGGCACAAATTAGATTTGCTTTCTCAATTTTTTAAAATGCAGTTCAATAGATCTGCTCTTTATCAACCTCGACTGCAAAAGATGGTTCCAAACTTAGCTTTACAAACTCAAAGCCTCAGTTCAACGAGTGATTTCCGGTTAAAGTGTGATGTTATAGAATGCCTTCTTTTTGGTATTGCTTGGAAAATTTTGTCATTCCATGTAAGCTGATGAAAATCCCCAAAGATATAAATGGATCCTTTTTTTGGGACCATTTACATTGGATGTAATGTGATGAAAAAAGGTTGTCTGCGAGTTAAATTTTTTTTTGGAGATTTTTGTATATCCCATCCTTTCTAGAAAACTTATATCTGCAGCAAGGTATAAAACCGATTAAAATAACGTTTCGGTTTCGGTTTTGTAACACGATTCGGTTTCGGTTCCGGTTTCGTTCTTCAAAATTTATTTCGGTTTCGGTTATGGTTTCGTTCCGGTTTCGGTTAAAAAAAAAAACTAAGTTTTGGAGGCTAACTTCGAAAAAACGGGGAACGCCATATTTTTTACATATGTCTTAGGCCCGATTTCACAGTGGCAAGTTAACTTACGTTCCACAGATTTCCAATTTTTATTTTAAATTAACCTATGGTTAACTGTCCAACGTTGGTGAGTTAACCCCTGGTCAAATATCAGAAGGTCGTCTACCAACAATTTATGTAGTAAAAATTCAATTAAATAACTTAATAGAAATTGCGAATCCATGGTTAACTGTGGAACTTAAGTTAACCTGGCACTGTGAAATTGGGCGTTAATCTCTTTAAAAAATATTATTAACGCTATGTATGGATCCTTCAGCTATATTTAAATTTCCTAGTTCGGAATTTTATACTGAGGTCAAAACGTGTCTTTTGTAAGTCCCATTTTACACCAGGAAATTATTGAATTCAACTCTGCTGGCATTCTCTTGTGTGTTTTCTATTCGTGTCTACACTTATCAATTTTTCTTGAAAGCAATTGTGAAACCAAATACGAGCGTAAAAGGAGGAGTGAAAGAGATAGCAAGAAAAACTTGAAACGAGTTGACGGTACGCTTTCAATTGTACTCTTCCCCTCTCTTCTCACCCCCTTCGCCAATTTCGCGACAGAGTTGAATTCAATAATTGCCTAGTGTAAAAGGCCACTAACATTGTTCGACAATCTTCCATGAAAGCTATTCAGGGTATGTTCCCACAATAAGAAAAAAGACATAAAAAAATTCAAAACCGTTTGGAAGCGTTTCAAAAGCCGGAGAAAAGGATTCGCTTTCGTTCCTTTTCAGATCAAAATAACGGTTACGGTTTCGGTTTCGTTTTTGAAAAATGAATCGGGTTTAATCGGTTAGGGTTACGCTTTCGGTTTCAGTCCTTGATCTGCAGTTGATAAGTATGCAGCTGTACCTTAATAAATAACTACGCAGTATTTCCACTCATTGTCTATACCTTCCAACGGCGCAACAGTTAATACAAATCAATAAACAACAACAATAAATCCATATAAACCCCAGCAATCTATTTTTAAGACTTCAGTTCAATTATTGCGACTAAAATAACTTGATAAAGGATAAAGAAAACTAATAAACACAACAACACAAACTAATAGCTCGAACTTTCTTGAAGAGAGGTAGTTAAAACAGACGTAATTTCCTTTTGATTCGAACGCGTTAAAGGTAAAAATAGAACGTTGAAACGGAAATGAGAGAACATAAATTTTGTAGTAGGTAACTACCAAAATAATAACAACAATGACCACAGGTAAGTACATACATATGAAAAGCAGAAATGCCTAACATGAAGATTAGCCTGCCACGAAACACTATACTAGCTCTTAACACTAGTTTAGTGACAGTACTCAAAGTAGTTCCAAAGAGATTGGGGTACAGTTATTCTCGAAATAAAGTAGATACTAAAGTTAGGGTGAGCTTTTTTGACAGACAGGGCTTTGGAAGGGGTGTAAAAGTAGGTCGCCTCCCAATTGGTGCACCCTGGGTAACGCTAAATGACCTACATAGCCTACACGGCTAGTTTCTTGTATTGCCGGTTCTACGAGAACGGTACCAATACTTGTGCTGTACCCATCGTGCCGAAACGACCTGGGCCGTTTTCTTATATCGACCCGGCCAAGAGCAATACACTCGGGGTGACCCTGTCTGACATTTAGGCAACAACAACAACGAAATTGTGTCAAAAAGCTAACGCTTATTTTTATTAGGTATTTTCCTAGTCCGGTAAAAATAGTCATAAAAATGGTGGTTAAAAAACATAAATTCCTACGAAGCTAAATTTTTGTAGGGTGCTTAGGTTCACCTTCAGGAAGAAAATTTCAAAAATCTCTATTGAACCCATGTGTTCTAAAAAAGCTTTCGGGGTCAAAGGTCAAATTTTTTATTTATTTTTTATTTTTATAACAACTACCCAACTTGGCCGTAAACATGGGGTTTCTCTACAAATATGGTCCTACCATGCCGTTTTGAGGGTTTTTTAGGATTTATCTCGATTTTTTGGGCACGAATAACTTTTTTGACTCATATGGGATCGATGGGAACTTTTGCAGTTTTCTTTCGGGGGGTGAACCTAAGCTCTCCACAAAAAAAAAACAGAGCCAGCTTGGTTTCAGGTAATTTTTCGAAAAAACTTAGCGTTTGCGAGAAAATTCCAAAAAACCTAAAATTTTGACCTTTGAACCCGAATAACTCTTTTTGAAGATTTCTTTCTAACGGCAAACCGAGAGCTTAGATTACCAAAATTTGGCTCTGTGGGAATTTCTGTTATTTCAATTGTTTAAATTGACCGGAAATGAAACTCCCCACCAAATTTTTTTTTTTCAACTGTCTATTTGACCTGGAAATACTCAACTACATAGTTGCCTTCACTGCTAGCTACCAACAAACAATATATGTATCACAATGAGCGTTAAAAGTGTACCAGATGTTTTATCTAGATAAATATTTCCTTTTTATACTTTTCGTACACGGTTAAAAAAATGAGCCTAAATTTTAAGACCGTCTAAAGTTTAAGCGATTTCTTAAACCTTTTTTTGGAATATTTTAAGCCGTCCAAAAGTTTAAAAAGAAATTCAATTTGTTTGGTTTCGATTTAAGATCTAAATGAAAAAGCAGTCTAAATTTTTTTTTTTTTTGGTTTGTTTGAATGTAATTGAATTTTGCCCACAACAACTTTATGTGCGGCATAGCTCAGTGGTAGAGCAGTCGGCTATGACACCTGAGCGCTTTCATTCGAATCCAAGTGCCACATTACTTTAATTTTATTTTATTCTTAACATATTTCCAAAAAAGTTTAAAATTTAGGTTAAAATTTTTAACCGTGTACTTTTCATACTACTTACGTGGTAAATAGGAGTACCTATATATTGTAAGTAGTTTTCGCTGTTAAGGTAAGTTCTATATTTGGAATTCTCCGAATGCAAAGGTGCAGCAAGAGTGCTGTCAGTTGAATTGGGTTGGAATGGGCATAGGAGGCGCGCGAATGGTTTGCTGACGTTGTTTCGCAATTATATTATAGATTTGAGCATGAATGTATGTTTGTATGTGTGCGTGTGCTTATAAAGGAAATGCGCAGAAAAGTCAATGGAAAGCCGTGCGAAGTTGTTTGCATGAATGTATTTTATCTAAAGTATGTATATATGATTGTATGTGAATTAATGATAATTGTTGCTTTTTGTTTCATTATTTATTGTTGGACTAGTTCCACTACATATAAAGTTAGAAAATCGACCAACGCACACATGCACAACCTGCAACTTAAACACTTTTCTTTCTATTTCTTTAATCCGCGCATTAGTTAAGAGTCTTAGCCCCCACTTTTTGGGGGCTTTCTTTTACTTGATACGTTTATAAATTCGAAATGGGATTATGGCTCAGCTATTTAGTTGAATGCGTTTTTATGTGTTTGTGTACTTTACTCTCAAATGTATATTCGATTCGAAAAGCGTTCAATTGCTTTGGTGTGTTTTATTCACCAATTCGGTACTTTGAGACAGTGGAGGCTGTAGTAATAGGAATATTGAATAATTTGTTCCAATGCGATCATTTAATTTTCTAGTCAAAAAGTTACTCATACGCCCTGGCGAACGGCACTCAGACTGGAAATTGCTTTTCTTTAGTAAAAAAAAACAATTTAAAATGTCAAGAACGAAAATAGAGAAAAAAAGCTACTTATTTTGAAAGATTTTGAGATTGGCTAGTTGGTGTATTTCAAATTTGTTTGCTTTTGCAAAAACTTTTAAGCCCTTATTTTTTTCTCTAGATGTCTTATAACTTTAAACGAGCTAAATTTGTATATTTGTATATGCGGACTATCCCGGGAACCGCTTGACCGATTTGGATAAAATTTTGAATATAGAGAGTATAATTGATTCTAAGACTATCCACTTGGGGGTTGCCACATGGCGGGGTGTACAGGGTTGCCACCTACCTAATTTTTTTTTTAATTATGGACCGAGATATGCCAATATGAGTATCAAATGAAAGGTATTTTTCCCGACATACCAACTAAAATATTTTCAAGTAGGGTTGACAGTGTCAACTTGACACCCAGGGTTACTATTTTACCGTATTGTATTTGTATTGTATATTTTTGGAATCATATTTGGATTATTTTAGGATCATTTTGGGATCATTTAGGGGTCACTTTGTGATAATTTTGGGGATATTTTGAGATCATTTTGGGCTCAAATTTGGATTAATTTGGGACAATTTTTGGATCATTTTCGGATCATTTTAGAGTCATTTTGGGATCATTTTTGGATCATTTTGGGATCATTTACCGTCATTTTGGGAACATTTGAGGGTCTTTTTGGGGTCGTTTTGGGATTATTTTAGGATTATTTTGGGATTATTTTAGGGTCATTTTGGGATAATTTGTGGTCATTTTCGGATCATTTTGGGTACATTTAAGGGTGTTTTTGGAATAATTTGGGAATAATTTTTTGATCATTTTGGGATCATTTTAGGCTCATATTTGGGTAATTTTGTGATCATTTTGGGATCATTTTTGGATCATTTTGGGATCATTTACCGTCATTTTGGGAACATTTAAGGGTCTTTTTGGGGTCGCTTTGGGATAATTTTAGGATTGTTTTAAGGTAATTTTGGGATCATTTTTTTCGATTCGTTCTTGACAATCTAGAATTTGTCACAAAATATGAAAATTCCCATACTGAGTCTCGTTTGCCAGGGCGTATGAGTAACTTTTTGAGTAGAAAACTAATTGATCGCATTGGAACACTTCGGTTAATAATGGTCGTATTTGTTTTTACTCGCATATGCGCTTGTGCTTAAATTTTGTATGGAAAATAAGGGTTGAGCGCTTATCTCTCCATACAAAATCGAAGCTCAAAGGCATATGCGTGTGAATAAAAACGCGGCCATTAACGGCTTCTGTATAAAAGTACCAAAGTGTTGAAGAAAACACGCAAAAGCTGTCAATTTAACAGCAGTTGTATAAATGATACTGAGTTCACTTGAGGTGAGAACGGTGAGTGACGGAAAATTTGCATAAATTCGTCATAACTCAATGACTTTAACGTCAATTTTTATTATTTTTTCTTGGTTGGAAAGGGTATTTCATCCTCTCAAAATAAACTCAAATATAATCAATATCGAGCCGCCAATGGCGGAGATATTAACAGATTAGTTATCATACTATTTTTTCTTAAGCTGGGTCCTAACTTCGCGTTTCACGTGAAACAGCTGTCAAAATCCATACAAAATTTCTCGTCGTGAAATAGCGGTGAAATTTCGCTTGTACTTCACGGCAAAGTATTTAGTACTGAGTTCACGGCCTGAAAATATTGCGCAATATGACATTTTTTCACGACTTTTTTAATTGTCCATGTCATTTAAAACACTGTGAAGAGTGACATTTGTTGACATTGACCCATGAAATTACAAAAACAAAGAATTAATGAAATAAAAAAATTAAAATTTCTAGCAACATTTCACGACAAGCCAATTGCATGTTGCCGGTGCAATTCCACGGCTTTGATGATAGTACTTGGCTTTATCTCAAAAATGGAAATTTCAAAATATCTCCAATGAATAAAAATGTATTTCTTATTTTTTCTTCACTCATCCCTCAAAAATAAGGGTAAAGTTTTATTTTTGAATGACGAGTGACGAAAAAATTAAAAATTAATTTTTATTCATTATTCGAAATAATTTGAGTGACCGGCTTTTTTTATTCAAAAAAATCAAAGTTATGAATAAAAATTTATTTTTACTTCAAGCGATTATTGAATAAAATTAATTGTTATTCATCAATCAAAATTCACAAATTTTTAAAATAAGGAATCACTTTTTATTTTTTAACTTTTTTCGTCACTCGTCACTCAAAAATATTACCCATCCCTGACCCAGGTTATTATTTTTCAACACTATCGCATGTTATTTTACATGAATTTCTTTGAAAACATCATATCTTCCTATCACTATCTGCATCATTATCTAATGTAAATTTAATTTTACATTGTTCATGTTGAAAAAAATTATTCTGTGAACACAAAAAAGTTCCGAAGCAGAAGGTGTTTTTACCGATACGATACACCATGTTGGCAGCAAAGGAGTTTGAAGTTATCGGATGAATATTTGAAGTTATTTTGGGACACCCTAATCTATATACATTTCGTAGTTCCGTTGAGTTTATATATAAAGTAGGGGTGTCACTACTTTTTTGACGCGTAGTATATTTGAATATGAAACGACATTCGGCATGCAAATAACTGGATATGTTTAAAAATAGCTAAGGACAATGGCAAGCAAGGAGACAATGGTGGTCGGCGGTTGGTGGATGATTTGGAGTGGGCATACGACCGTTTAATTTACTTTGCTTGCAATAATTGACTTGAATGGTGGGTGGCATGTTTGGAACCATATGGATTTGTGCGTGTACTTGTTTTGTTGTTGACACGATAATTTTGTGTATCTAACTATAAAAGGACATATTGACCGAATATTTAATTGAGGTAAGTTTTCTAAATTTATACTTTAAGTAGGTACTATTTTTTCTTTTTGTTGTTAGTGACGTAGGGCATTAGTGCGTGTTCAAAGTGTTGTTGTCGTATGCGGTTTGTTATTGTAATTGTTACATACAAATGTACATATGAGTGGCTATTTTTAGCCAGACCTACCTGGATAGACGGACATTTCGCAGTGACCCAAAATGTTGAGCAGCACTGCACCGAGCAGCGCCAACGCAATTGCACTATGTTTTGTCATGTTTTATTTGTGTTTTTATTTTTATTTTAACTTTGAGAACTTGCAATATCTTGTACGTTGCGCTCTTTGCCGGGGAAGTTTTTATTTTTATTCAATTAAATTTTATATTTAATTCAATTTATTAATTTTCTCTGCAAATCCAGTGGAAAATTTCAATTAAACTTGACTTTTTCGCTTTTTTTTAGCTACCATATGGTATCTACACACGTAGATCTGCCTGACGCCGGTGTGTGTGCATGTGTGGTATGGTGCTTGTGTTGGCGTTTGCCCTCTGCCAATGCAGCATACACAATTCCTGTTGTTTGTATTGTTGTTGTGTTTTTCATTCGTTTATAGCCGCTTTTTACACCGCGCGTCGTCCGCCTTTACATCCTTTGGGGTAGCTCTCGTGTTGGTCGTTTTGCTATCGATTTTCGTAAGCGCGTAGGCAGGCAGGCAGCCAACTGCTGTGTCAATTATTCGTACGTGGCTAACAGCTTTTCCTAATTTTTCATTCAAATTTTCACTTGTTTTTGTAGTTTTTTAAACAATTCAATTAAGTTTCAAGTTTTATTCAATAAATTTTCTTTTTTCACAAGTTTTTTCATTAATTTTCACATATTTTTCTTTTTTCTGTGTAGGCGTTAGGCTGCTCAATACATAGCTGCTGCTGCCTTTTCTTTAGCACAAGAGAAATATATTTTTCTTTCCATTCAATGCTTTGAGGTTTTCCGTTTCGTTTTCGTTCGTTTTGGTATCAACGAAGTGTGCCGTTGTACTGAAAATATTACCGTTGTCGTTATACGTTTGGAGCTTAAGCGTGCCTCAATCGTTTGTCAGGTTCGGCTATTCCGTTTGGAAGCTTCGGTTGAAACTTGTAGCTTGCTGGTTGTGACGCAAAATGTGAAATGGTGGTGGCATGTCATACCAACGCCTCTGCAAATTCTAGAGTACCCCAAATTCATTGTATGTATACATATGTACGTATGCACCCCACTTGTGAGAGAGGCACTTCATTAACTGCAATGGATACTAAGTAACAAGATTTGAGTATCGAAAAATAGCGTAGCTTTTAAAACAAATTATACTATAGCCGGTTGGTTGGCAGCTTGTGTTGTGCGAAGGAGAAAGTATACAGTGTTTTGAAATCGAGAGATTAATGGAAGATCACCCTATTTTAAAATACTAGAGTTTGCCCAGTAGTTCAAATTCAACCACAAAACCTTATTCTAATTTACTATGTTTTTTGAAGTTTCTTTCCTTTGATTTAACTATTTTATCATTTTCTTTTTTTATATTTTCCTTCTTCACATTCTTCTTCCTTCTGCCTTTTACTCTCTTTACCATTTAGTAACGTAGTCTCAATTTAATTTCCTATCCTTTCCTTTCCTTTCCTCTCATTTCTTTTTCTTTTCATTCGTTTCCTTTCCTTTCCTTTCCTTTCCTCTCATTTCTTTTTATTTTCATTCCTTTCCCTTCCTTTCCTTCCCTTGTCATTTATTTCTATTCCTTTTATTTTTTTCCATTCCCTTTAATCCCTAGCCTTTTCCTTTCGTTTGCTTGCTGTCCTTTCCCCTTCTATCCCTTACCTTCATTTACAGTCATTCCTTGTCCTTTCATTTTCTTATTTCCTGGGATTGCTTTTCCCGTCTTTTCCTTTAATTTCCTGTCGTTTATTTTCCCTTCCTTTCCTTTCCTCACCTTACCTTTCGTTTCTCTTACCTTTCCCGTAATTTCCTTCCCTTTCTTTGCTTTCCTTTCGTTCCCTTTCCTTTTTCTTCCTTTCATTTTATTTCCTTTCCTTTCCTTCCCATACTTTACCTTTTCCTGCCGGATTATTTTTTAATAAAGTTCATTATTTTCTTCCTATACCTAATTTTCCACATATTTCCTTTTATTTTATTTTTTTTGTTTCACATTGTTTTGTATTACTTTTGCTAATAATTTTCTACCGTTGTTTATGTTTTTTTGCGCTATATAAATTTACTTTTTTTTTAATATATGTACGTATCTAAATTATTTTTTAATATTTCACAATATATTAAGATCTGTTACAATAACAACACCAATGCAAGTGCTCATACCTACACATAGCATTTGTAGTGGTACAACTCTCAAATTGATTTTTTCATATTATAATAATTTTTTTTTAAGTTTTTATTTGTTGAGGCACACACAGCACAAGTATACCTATCGATACATATAAAAATTTGTATACCTTAGAATTATGGCTATTGCAAAAAAGGAGAAAAACTTTTGAACATTGCGCATTTATATATAAAATTTTTCAAAACCGCTATATCTTATAATTTGAAGAAGGGGTCTGCTATCTCAGAACAAGTTAAAAAAAACGGCCTAAACGACAAGACCAATACTTGTTTAGCTGAGATAATTTAGAAATAATTTAGATGTACCTTAACCACACCAAAATATTTTCAATATTTGATTCATCGTAAATGTTTCTAAGTTTTATTTAAAACTAAACTGTTTCTATTTTTTGTGTTTCTTTCGTCCCATTATGCACCTACTCAACTATCTCCAGGCAATCGGGTACGCGCAGGCGTATGATTAACCAATAAGCCTGCACATCCACACAAACTCATTTCTGCGTCCTTCTACTCGTACTCTCACTCATTGCCGTTGCACACTCTCTTCGCACAAATGAAATTTTGCAGTAACCAGCTAATGCGCCATTGTAATGCGAATCAAATTTTGCATTCCATATTCATTCGGGTGTTTAATATCACACCCTTCATGTCCTGCATTAGCCAACGATTCAACTGTACCTCAATGAAATCTACACGAACAGGTGGCGGTGGCTGTAAATATACGACGATGGCGCGTTTGGAGTTAACTATCAAAAGGAGAAGCTAAATTTCATACAGTTTTTTGCGAGCTTTTTTAACGTCCGCTCTTTTCTTCAGTGTCATCTCTTCTCTCGCTGGCATTGCGGGCCGCGAACCAGTTTCTTTAGCTGCTGCAATTGCTATTTTTGGAGCGGGTATGTTTGTTTAGCTGTGTGTAAGTGCTGGCATTTCAGGTACTCGGTGCGGGTGTATACCTACCAATTTCCTTGTGGGATTGGATATATTTTTCATCAATGAAAATTTTGTTGAAGGATTTCACGCTCATGCGCTTCCCATTTCGGCAGCTCCATTGAACTTTTTTCCAACAGTCACAAACAAACAAACGGACAAATAATATTTGTACAAACATTGGTACATTGGAAGATTCGTTTGGGAGGATTGAAACGGACAAATTCTAGATTTCGTTTTTGTGTCCCAGTGACGTTTGGGGTTTTTTTGTCAATTCAAAAGCGTTTCTTGTACATATGTACTTACTTTTTTTAACATTAACATATTGTACTTTTAATATGTACTTATTATCTTCGGTATGTACCTACTTAACATGTAATTGTATCTATATTATATGATTTGAATTACGTACGTACCTATCTTTGGAATTGAGCCCATATAATATACCGAAGTCATACAATACGGGCACATCTTTAAAACAGATGGTACAGGGAGGTGGACAAAATATTCATTCTTCTTTTTTCTTTAATGAATTCGCAAATAAGCAGAGATGTTAAAAGTGTAGGAGTGGTCGCTTTTATAATAAAATCACATCACACTGATACAAGTTAAGGCCTATTCACGTTTTCTTAGAGAGCTATTTAACTGGACCATTGCGGTTTATTCTCGATCGTTCCATGACGATAGGCCAGATAGTTAGAACCAACTCCTTCCGATTAGCATAACTTGGGGCAATGTTGGGTCAACCCCCTTTTATTATAACTTTGGTCCGATGTTTGTAAGTATGATAAGAATAAGAGATGGACCGACCAATAGTTAAGTATACCGTAATGATCAGGATGACGAGATGAGTTGTTTTAGCCATGTCCGTCTGTCCGTGTGTTTGTTTGAACGCAAACTAGTCCCTCGTTTTTTGAGGTATTTGGCTGAAATTTGGTATGCGGCCATAAACGGATTTTGGTAGATAACTCCTGTAATTGGATAGGTAGGAACGTGAAATTTCGTAACTATTGCTCTTTTACAATGTGGAATGTCGATGTTAATATTCAATGAGATTGAACCAATATAACACATCGCCCCCATATAGTTCCGATAATTTCGGTTAAATTCACACAGGCTGTACTGGGGATCGAACAGTGAAAATCGTCAGTGTAGGCGTGTACGAGGACTGTATGTACATTAGGGTGATTCAAATAAAAAAAATTTGGTTTGTTTTCGGTCTTACCCCCTGAAACTTTAGGTATTGACGAGAAAATAAGCCTTGCAAAAAATTAGCGCTCTAACTTAACCCTTAGGGGTGGCTATTTTTTTCGCCCTTTCCCATACATTTAGTATGGGAAAAAATGGCATTTTTTACAAAGTGAATTTTCGTTCAATTTTTGAAAATATTTTTACATATTCTTAAAGTTGAAGCTTTGAAGCTTCCAAAATGGTAAGCCATGTGCGATTATCTTAACTATTAAGATAATTACAGCCATTTGAAAATGGCTGAGTTTTGTACTATAGCGCACACATACATTTAGTAAATTTTAAATGGCTGTAATTATTTTAATAGTTGAGATATTCGCACACGGCTTACCATTTTGGAAGCTACAAAGCTTCAACTTTAAGAGTATGTAAAAATATTTTCAAAAAAGTTTCAAAAATTGAAAGAAAATTCATTTTGTAAAAAATACCATTTTTCCCCATACAAAATGTATGGGAAAGGGCGAAAAAAAATAGCCACCCCTAAGGGTTAAGTTAGAGCGCTAATTTTTTGCAAGGCTTATTTTCTCGTCAATACCTAAAGTTTCAGGGGGTAAGACCGAAAACAAACCAAATTTTTTTTTATTTGAATCACCCTAATGTACATACAGTCCTCG
This sequence comes from Campiglossa producta, assembly GCA_964058755.1. Taxonomy (NCBI): domain Eukaryota; kingdom Metazoa; phylum Arthropoda; class Insecta; order Diptera; family Tephritidae; genus Campiglossa; species Campiglossa producta. The sequence continues at coordinate 108,280,051 of CAXKVI010000004.1, read as the reverse complement.
TACACGCCTACACTTGGCTTTTGTACCTTTATCAACGCAAAGAAAGCTCATTAAAACCATTCAACCGATTTAAGCCAAACGCCAAGTGTTTGTCATAAGCCACGTTATCATAATGCTTGTTAGTGTAAGTAGGTTAGTTTCTATGTATGTATGTATGTAGTTCAGTTTGTACCATTACTTTCTGTATTGGCATTCATCCGGTCACGTTCGATGACTTAGACATTTGTTCCAGTGGCTGAAGAAATCGTTCAAAATACATTTTCCTTTGGCAAACAAGTTGCAACTAAATCCGTACCAAATTTCCAAAAGACATTTACGCCTTGAATGGTTGCAACAAAGTCCGACCTTACTTTGTGTATATCTCATTACTTGGAGATACATATATGTATACTAAATTACAAGCCATTAGATACCTATACACTTCGTGATCATGTTAGATAATTTTATCAAATCACTTTAAATGCTGGTTTCTTTATACAGCATTTCAGAATTTTAGCGAGTGATCTTTTGCAACTCGGCACCAAAAGGATTGCCCTAGTGTACATATATTGAATAGTTAGTGGGTAAAGGCAATATGTTCATTGTTCCTTGCACCTACTTGTGCTGTTGTGTTGCAGCCTTGAACTGGTAATCTATGTTTATACGGCCTCAAGGGGATATTTTTAAATTTTGCAAACTCGGTACTTATACTTATACGCGCTAGAAAGCCCATGCCTGACATAATAACGTCGTTTACTAATATAAAGCAAATATGCTTGTTTTGCGTTCAAAGTTGATGGCCATTGTCCGGTTAGCAGGTCATAATTTATAGCCATGAAATGTATGGTACACAGGCACAAAATTTCCTCCCTATCACGGTTCTTCCTCATGTAAAGAACTTAGATACCACTGGCTGGTATACTGTCATCCAATCTAGACACCACGTTATGGCTCTTATTATGTATTCTCACAAGAAGAAGGACATGAACAGGAGGAACGGGGAGTTCCCGAAACTGGAGAAAAACCACGAAAACAGAAAAAGGTTTGGAAACGGAAAGTATCGGAATAGGAAAATACCGGTAACGAAGAGAGGGTCGGAGAGGGAAAGAGAATTAGAATCGAAAAGAGATCAGAATCAAGGAGGAGGTCGGAAAGGGAAAGAGGATTGAAATCGCAAAACACCGGAGGGAAAAGGGAAACAAAGATCGGAAAGGAAAACATTGTAAGAGAAGATCGTGAAGGGAAAGAGGATTAGAACCGCCAAAATACTAGAAAGGCCGGAAACGAGAAAGTCAACGGAAATCGAAAGAGACCGAAAAGGAAAAGTGTACGGAAACGGAAAGAGGGCAGAAACGAAAATAAACCGGAAACAGAAGCATAACGGAAATGGAAATGAAAAGAGTCCGGGAACGGTGAGGCGGTCGGACAGGGAAAGAGGATTGGAGTCCAAAATTACCGGAGAGAGACTAATAGTGATCTTGGCTTGCCAATAACTGATGGAGAGAATCTAGAAGGTATATTCAACCAGGTCTCATTATCATTTATATGCGTTTAACCGCATATTCGATTCTTGCCGCTTTGTATCAAAGCACCGGAAGAGACAGGAACCGGAAATGTACTGGAAATGGAAAGAGGCCGCAACGGAAAAAGGTCGTAAACAAAAAGAGGCGGAAAACGGAAAGACACACAGACGAAGGGACACCGGACACGGAAAGATACTGAAAACGGGAAAACAGCAGAAATTAAAAGAGGGTCGGAAACGGACAACGGAAGTGAAAGAGGTGGGCTTTCGGAAAGAGAACGGAAACGAAAGGACAACGGAAGTGTTTATTTTACATATCAAATGCAAATACATACCTATCTAACGAAATCACAATTTTCAAAATCGGTTCCTAAGTTTTTGAAATGTTTAAATTTAAGATGAACATCTATGTCAAGTTGCTTCGTAGGGCCCCGCGGCACTTTTTGTCCCGAAATCATGGGAGTATAGTTATTAAAATCCCAGAGTGAATAAATATAATACCAGGAAACTGTTGGAAGAAGTCCAAAAATTTCGGGAGAGGTGTCAAAAGATGCATTTCGACTTTGAGTTGTAATATAGCTTGAAACCTCTTCCTACCCTTTCGGAAGGTATCTGTTGTAATCTCGTAAAATTCCGGGGCCCCGGGATTTTCATTTTAAAATCCCGAAATTCGGAGTTGCCAGAAAATTTTCGGGATTCGATGCCTTGTTGTTGTTGTTAAAAAAAGGACGGAAGTAGTATCAACTTCTTCTTGACTTGGCTTCAATAATCAGAAATCGAAAATAAAGGTTTTTGTTTCGGAGGAAAGTTAATAGCAAAAATCCAATAGTTTTACCAGGTCCTATTCCAAAATTGGAACGTGATCCATTGTACTTATGTGCAGAGCACCTTTCTGGGTTGAAATATCTCTTGACAGAAAATATCGGGTTTCGCTTTCGAATTATGCATTATAGGTCAAAACGCGTCTTTGGATACCTCTCCCGACCTTTTTCTGAGATAATCCCGGAAAATCCCAGGACCCTGGGATTGCCATTCTGAAATCCCGGAATCCCGCGATTGTCAAAAAGCTTTGGGATTCGATGCCTTGGTATGTAATTGCCATGTCTTAGAAGCTAAACAAAGATAAGAAGAATATCTTAGTTAATTTGGAAGACTTGGACTCCCTCTGTTGTTGTTGTCGCTGGAACGACCGAAACCCTACCATAAGTTTTGGGGAGTATTGTCGATAGTGGCAGATTTTAGCCGGTTAAGAACTCGGTACCCTCCGGTATCAGCAGTTTGCGGTACTTGCGCGACTGTCGCAGGAACGATTTGGTATGACCAGTGTAACCTACTAGGTTATGGTATGAAGAGATGAGGTTGGTAAAAAGAGATGAGATACAAAATAAAAAATTTTTTTTTAATCACATTTTATGTAAATGTGGCATGATTTGTATATTTCATCCATAAAACCACTGAAACTACTTACGCACGTATGTAAAATTTCTTTCCGTTAAGTAAATTCCATGCCATAAGGCATGGTGCTAAAAACCCACTTTAGAAAAAAATTTTGAAAAATTCTTTTTAATTGTTCATTACGATGGCTTAAATAGTAGGAAAAACACAAAAACAGATTTTTAAGGCCAAAAACAAAAAAGAAGTTTCGAAAGGGTTAATGCTTTTTAATAAAGGGCCTATGGGGTAATGCAAATCTAGGCCCTGCCTAGTTTTTCCAAGGCAATGCCAGCTAAGAAATAAAGTATTTCATTGCCTTTCAGTCAGCATTGAAACGGGGCACCTACCTTTACATCACATTCGTCCGCTCTGTCCATTGGACTATTCCAATCATTGAAATATTTTCGGCAAATACACAACTTGAATTAAATTTCTTCACATACATTTAATAATCAATCATTGCCCCTGAGCCAGCATTGAACCAAGGCACCGTCATATTACAGTCATCACCTCTATCCATTCAGCTGTTACAACTCATGAAATTTGTTCGGCAAATGAACAACTTTAATTAAAGGTTTGGTATTAGTTTCCTTTAGGGGTCAACTGCTAATAAATTAGCTAAAATGATGTGATATAGCTCAAAAGACGGGGTTCGGCCTCAGGATCACGAATCCGGAAGCGATTTTTTAATTTTTTGTTTTAGTGAAAAGTTATGGCCAAAAAACCGAAAAATGACCCGGGCCCGATACCAAAATTGGGGCGGAATCCATGGTATTTATGTGAGAAACACCTTTCTGAGTCGGCGGCCTTCGGCCGCGCTTATAAAAAATAACCCTGGGCTACGCCATCCCAAGTCCTGCTTCTCTGAAGAGATATTTGCAATCAAAGTTTCAAGTTTTCATGTGGTTGTTGTAATTTTATTAGGCTGTCCCTAGGTTCAAGTGGCTGCCGCAGAGGCACACTTAGGCCAGTTTTGAAGGCCCGTTGTGATACCGGCTGTCCCTAAAAACGTGCAAAAAAGGTCGGGCCGTGGCGGTAGCCACGGTTATGTCACACGTCCGGACTTGGGCCGCCGACTCAGAAAGGTGTTTCTCACATAAATACCATGGATTCCGCCCCAATTTTGGTATCGGACCCGGGTCATTTTTCAGTTTTTTGGCCATAACTTTTCACTAAAACAAAAAATTAAAAAAGCGCTTCCGGATTCGTGATCCTGAGGCCAAAACCCGTCTTTTGAGCTATCTCCCATAATTTTAGCTAATATATTAGCAGTTGACCCCTAAAGGAAACAAATACCAAAGGTTTGTTTATTGGGCTGCTCTAGCTTGCGCCAGATTGCGATATTTCACAAAATTGGGTTTAACGAACACTTTTCTTGCTCTATCTTTTGTTTCATGAGTACGCTAAAAACAAAACTAGAGTAATCCAGATCACAAATTTCTGCTCTAGCTTTTTTATGGAGTAAGTTAGAGCAGAGAAGCAATTGAAGGATCATCGCGAATAACGTTCTAAGTTACAAAATCATAATTTGTGAGGAGAGCAAACAAACGCTAAAGTCATATTTTTTAATTTATTTCTCTCGTCTGTCTCCTTAACTTTTTCTTTTATATTTTTCATATTATTACACCTTCCTTATGATCTTCCAGTACCGTTACGAATCACTTTCGACGCTTCTAAATTAACCTAGTACTTTTAAATGCGTTTTTACAGTTTTGGTGTGTCAAATTTTAGAAAATTTGTTATCTGGACTATGCAAGAGAGCAATACAAAATGTTGTATGCAATAAAACCGGTTTTCAAAAAAATGTAACTTAGAACGTTATTGGCGGATGATACTTCAATTGTCAGTCAGGAAAAAATAAATTTTTGAAAACTTCAAAAAAATTAGCTTGCAAGAAAATCAATGTTTTTGTATACGTGAATTTGCATTAATTTTGAAGATTTCAACAAAAAAACCAAATAAAAAGAAACTATATAGATTAAAGTGTTCAATGGCATTTCTATACCATGGGCATTTCTGCTCTGAGTTGCTCTATTTCTATTTTGACAGCTGCCCTGCTCTGCTCTGCTCAGAACTATTTTTTGGTCAGTAAACAAACCTAATATTTATTATCGTGGAAAAACTATCCTGGCGCTGGATTGGAAAAACTAGGCCGCCCCAATATAGAAAAAGTATTCAGGCCCTGGATTGGAAAAACTGAGCAGGTGCAAGGTATGCAAAACTAGGCAGCCCCCTTACAGAATATACCATAAATTGCCCGTAAATTGAAAAAACACACGCTTTCCATTCCAGGGCACTGGCAGGCCCAAGGCAGAATTGTCTATTGTAGGAAAATCTAGCCAGCGCCTAGATTAAGAACAGATTTACCTAGATTATTTTCTACCCGGGGAGTTAGCACATCATTACCTATGTGCATATCAGTCGCCTCTTACGACCGATATGCCTGTTGTTGTTGTTGTAGCCATACTTTGCCCTGTCTAGTCGGAAGATCCACTTATAAAAAGTTATAGTACATTTACACAGCACCAAATTTGGTAAATTTGGCGAAAAATTGCAAATTTGGCGCTTTTTTCCATACAAATTTCATTTTCCAAATTTGGAATTCCATCGCATTTGGCCTCATTCGCTGAACAATACAATCCACAATTCCTCAAAATAGCAACCCTGCCTGTGTTCCACATTTAGAATTGCCCAGCAAGAACCTTAATGGGTAATTAACGTGTGAAAACTTTTGCATTATGCACAGTTCTAAATAACAATTTCAACTATTTTTTTTATGATATTGGACCAGTTCCACTAAGAAAAGAGAGAAGCGTTCTTGATTCTTCATTTATTATTACTCTACATATGTTTAAAACATCAAAGTGGTGCATTTTCTTTCGGTGACTTTGTATTCTGGTAGAAGATTCTTGCAGGGAAGGTGAAGCCAAATGCAAATTCGCCAGTGTAAACAGGTTCGAAATGACACATTCAAATTCGCCAAATTTGGTGCAGTATAAATGTACTATTACGTGACAGACCAGACAGGGGTTGTACGGGTGTTGACAGTCATTTTCCGAACAATACAATCCACAGTTCCTCAAAATAGCAACCCTGCCTGTGTTCCACATTCAGAATTGCCCAGCGAGAACCTTATAGTACATTTACACAGCACCAAATTTGGTAAATTTGGCGCTTTTTTCCATACAAATTTCATTTTCCAAATTTGGAATTCCATCGCATTTAGCCTCATTCGCTGAACAATACAATCCACAATTCCTCAAAATAGCAACCCTGCCTGTGTTCCACACTTAGAATTGCCCAGCAAGAACCTTAATGGGTAATTTAAGCGGGCTACTCACCTGCCAAGAAATGCCTCAAGAAAAAAACGAGCATATATTTCTTGTGCCTGGTCAAGAAATTTTGACGTTTACCAAATTTTCCATTTTCTTGCAAATTACTCTTATAAAAATGTACAATATATGTTTAGCGAGACATGTACTCACCTTTTCCGCGAATCTGCACGTTTACCTCAAGAAATATATACGAGCTTATTTATTTCTTGAGGTAAACCGGCGTTGCCAACTATCGAAAAGTGCTGTATTTTTTCTTATGAACTGAGTATTTGCTCAAGAAAATTTGACGTGAAAAAACGTTTCTTGACCATTTCTTGAGCGTTTTTTTATATGGAGTTTGACATTTCTTGGCAGGTGAGTAGCCCGCTTAACATGTGAAAACTTTTGCATTATGCACAGTTCTAAATAACAATTTCAACTATTTTTTTTATGATATTGGACCAGTTCCACTAAGAAAAGAGAGAAGCCTTCTTGATTCTTCATTTATTATTACTCTACATGTGTTTAAAACATCAAGGTGGTGCATTTTTTAGTACATTTATACTGCACCAAATTTGGCGAATTTTAATGTGTCATTTCGAACATGTTTAGACTGGCAAATTTGCATTTGGCTTCACCTTCCCTGCAAGAATCTTCTACCAGAATACAAAGCCACCGAAAGAAAATGCACCACCTTTATGTTTTAAACACATGTAGAGTAATAATAAATGAAGAATCAAGAAGGCTTCTCTCTTTTCTTAGTGGAACTGGTCCAATATCATAAAAAAAAATAGTTGAAATTGTTATTTAGAACTGTGCATAATGCAAACGTTTTCACACGTTAATTACCCATTAAGGTTCTTGCTGGGCAATTCTAAATGTGGAACACAGGCAGGGTTGCTATTTTGAGGAATTGTGGATTCTATTGTTCAGCGAATGAGGCCAAATGCGATGGAATTCCAAATTTGGAAAATGAGATTTGTATGGAAAAAAGCGCCAAATTTGCAATTTTTCGCCAAATTTACCAAATTTGGTGCTGTGTAAATGTACTATTAAAGGTTTAATGACGTGTGATAACTAGTTTTTTTTTTAAACAGGGCCAATTCTACCAGAAAAAGACAGAAACCTTCTTGACTCTTCTCTTATTGTTACTCTACAAGTGCTTAAATCATCACGGTAATGCATTTTCTTTCGGTGGCTTTTGTCCTGGTAGAAGATTCTTGCAGAGAAAGAGAAGCCAAATGCAAATTTGCCAGTGTAAACGGTGTCGAAGTAGCTCATTTGAATCCGTAAAATTTGGTGCGGTGTAAATGTACTATACAAGTACTCGCTATTCGGTTCTTTAGTTATCGATAAAAAATAGAGTCAATAATTCCAACATGAGTGGCAGCACTGTTATTTGACATCACTTTGTTGCTGTTGTTTTCCTGATGAGCAATAGTACAATTTTTTTTCGTAAACATACAAAGGGGACGTGTTTTGTAAGAAAATCTTTATAAATATAATAATTTGGATAAAATGGCTGCATTAAAAGGTATTTTCAAAAGTTATATAACTATCAGAACAAGTTTTAACAATGAATTTTCACTTTTGAATTGCTTTCTTGGATTGCACTTGGCTGTATCAATAACACAATGGTTTGGTATCTATGGATGATTTGGGAAACGCAGGGTGAGTTAACAAAAGACAAAGATCTAATGCGATTAATTGCGTTGTAATGCAGTTTTATTTAAACAATACGTTTTTTTATTAGATTATTGATTTGTGCACTTCTAACATGTTTGGGCATGACTTTCCTCATATTGGCGTGTGCTGTGCCAAAGCCAAAAATTTTCTATCCATTCTTTGTGCTGATATTCTATTTCCTGTCTGTATTGCCAGTATTTGTATCAAAACGCCTCAATCCCGGCAATGAAACTAACCCCAGAACAGAGTTTGCATTATTCCTGTGCGCTGGCATGGTTCTAAGTGCATTTGCTTTGCCTTTGGTGCTGGCACATAGTGGAGTGGTAAGTAAATAACATTAAATAATTCATACTGGGGATTGAGTTGGTGGTCGCTTTGTGATGACTGCTGGATTGACAAAGTTATATAGCACGTTTTTGTTGTATCAGTATTTGGTATTTGTTTCCTTTGGGGATCAACTGCTAATAAATTAGCTAAAATTATGGGAGAGGGTTGAAAAGACGGGCTTTGGCCTCAGGATCAAGAATCCAGAAGCGCTTTTTATTTATATTTCATATGGTTGTTGTAATCACATTGGGTCGTCCCCAAAAAGTGTTCTGCAGCATATCGATCCCGGGCATATTCTAAACCCTTAACCCGCAGGGGCTTGGAATATGCCTAAGATAAGAATGTCTAGCGTAAAATACGACTAAAGACCTGTTGTTGTTGTTGTAACGAGATGTAGCCGTGCCAACGCGTACTCCCCCTTAGCCTAAATTGTCATCAATATCTTCTAACGGAGTCCTAGGAAACTAGCTGTTGCAACAGGGTTGGACCAAAGGGAGGTGGGTGTTAGAAGAGTGGGCTCCGTAGAGCAAGTGAAGAGGTGGCTGGTGTTGTGGGGTGGACGAGCCGCATGCCGAACTTTCAATCGGCATGTTGTTGTTGTAGCGAGGTGTAGCCCTGCCTAAATGTCAGACAGGGTCACCCCGAGTGTATTGCTCTTGGCCGGGTCGATATAAGAAAACGGCCCGGGTCGTTTCGGCATGATGGGTACAGCACAAGTACTGGTACCGTTCTCGTAGAACCGGCAATACAAGAAACTAGCCGTGTAGGCTATGTAGGTCATTTAGCGTTACCCAGGGTGCACCAACTGGGAGGCGACCTACTTTTACACCCCATTTCAATCGGCATCATTCGTCGGGGTTCAGTCTGGATAAAGACCTCAACGACTCCGGCTCTGGAGTCAACGAAATCGTTGCTAATGCAGTGCGGCTGGTAACACAAGGTGCTATTCACCGGATCGTACCCGATTCATGCCCGGAAGAGATCACCTTCAGTTGAACGAACTTCTAACAGAAATATGACTCACCTTTTCTCGTCTTTTTAAAACTGGAACATTATCTGGGCTCTGGTAAACGATTTAGGTGACAGTGCTATGAGGAGACGTGATTTTTCGATCCGCCACTCAGTCATCAGTATAATCAGTTTTTAACCATCATTAATGATATGATTTCTAATTTCAGATAACTTGGCTGGCCGCTACATTAACTCTGATAAGTAATATTATTAATTACGCTACCATATTTGGTTATTCCATGAAAGATAACGAATTTGATGCTCCATATGGTGGAATGTTCTAAATTGCCATTTTATTAATTTTGGGAGTCATAAATCTGAGCAATGAAACTATTTAGTTAAATGACTGTATCGGTTTGTAATAGTCGAGTCTCCATTTTGTGAAGTACATACTAAATAACTAAATATAGAGTCAACAAAAACACGGTACTAACTAAATATCAAGATCATCTTAAAAATAAACTTGAAATTATCAGACAAAGGAAAAAAAATATTGTCTAGTTAATCTTATATAAACTCATATTTCGAAGTAGCAGCTGTTAACCAACACTCACACACAACCATAATAAAATAAATAATCATATTTAGTATTAAGATAAAACAAAATGCTTTTTGTATTTGCGGTTTGTATGCATAGGCAAAACTGACAAGAGCTATTGAGATTGATTCATGCACGAGAATAAAATTTGTTTATTTAGAAACATGTTTATTTAGGAAAATGTTAAGTAAAAGTATGTAGGATAAACTTAATACGATGTAATACGAATCTCTTTGGCATAACTTTCTGCACAATAATCACGCAATCACTCGTATGTATGCATTGTTTTGTTTTATGTTTTTTTTTATTGTAATGCATACTAAATTTTATAAATTTTGAAAATAAAATTTTGGCAATTTAATTACTTAAGTAATTCGAATGTAGAATTTGTTTTATTAGGAGCTTGGCAAGGGCTCTAGAAGTAGGAGATGTTTTTTTAAGGAGGAGCGTAGCATCGTTTGCATAAGATCCGGCCTGGGCAGCATCGCCTGTCGGGCGAAGTTTTCGTGTGGACATCGACGTCGTCATCACTATACGCGCACCAGCTTCGCACGAACACTGTTGTAAATAATATCACGCATGCAACGAGCACTCTCTGCCGAAGTTGCCCAGCCCTGCATTAGACGCATCCAGCACCACAGAGATCGTTTTATTATAAAACTAAAATCGACAAAAGGTCATCACGTGCAAATAGATTATTTCCTTTCGGATCCATATTCGCCGGAGGACTGCCAACATCGACAAAAGTAGGTCGCCTCCCAGTTGGTGCACCCTGGGTAACGCTAAATGACCTACATAGCCTACACGGCTAGTTTCTTGTATTGCCGGTTCTACGAGAACGGTGCCAGTACTTGTGCTGTACCCATCGTGCCGAAACGACCCGGGCCGTTTTCTTATATCGACCCGGCCAAGAGCAATACACTCGAGGTGACCCTGTCTGACATTTAGGCAGGGCTACACCTCGCTACAACAACAACAACAACAACACTCCCCTAACCTTGGAATAAATGTTTTTGCTGCTACACTACCTAACTAACTAGGACCGCTCTTTTAATGGGTTTTTGGTTCAGTCCGCAATGTTTTGCAGTGTGCGGGATCATTTGCATTTGTAGGAAACAATATTGGTGGTTGGCTGCCCCTGAGATTTGTCTTTATTGTTGTTGTTGTAGCAGTTCTTCGCCCTGCCTAGACGGAAGATCCACTTATAAAAAGTTACGTGACGGACTAGACAGGGTTGTACTGATGTTGACAGTCCTTTGCCGAATATGTATCCGGTTCGTTCCGGTGAATAGCACCTTGTGTTACTAGCCCGACTGTCTTGTGAACGATTTCTTTGACCCCGTACCCGTGATCGGAGGGGATTCTAGTCGCCTCTTGCGGCAGGCATACCTTCCTCAGGCATATTCTAAGCCCCTAACCTGTAGGAACGGTCCTCAAACTCCAGTCCTCCGTTTTAAGCGATAACTGACCCGAATCGGAAACACCTACCTAGGTCATCATTCACTTTTTTTTCATCTCAGTCAAGGGCTCCCCATTGCGCTACTGCCGAAATCGAGTGGCGAAAGAAAATCTTCAGGACGGGAGATTCTTTGTCCATTCGCATAATATGACCTAGCTAGCGCTCACACCTGCATTAAGCTCGTATTGCGTATCATTAAATTTCCTTTGATACTCGCTGTTGGCATCACTGCAAGGTTTATCCCATCTTCCTTTACTGTCTATAATTTCGATCCGTAAATAAGGATAGACAAGAGGATTTTACTTCTCAGACGCTGATTAAATTTTAAGTATCACTTCCTGGCATTGATGGATTCATCAGATTTTTCATATTGCTAGTCGAAATCTGAAGGTGATTTCGTCTTAAGACCGATGTCCCTTCAACACTTCCTTTCCGATGAGGCCTTCTATGATGGTCAGCTATTTTGTCAGATTTTTATAAGTTAATGCATGGTTCGAATCTTTGGAAAGACTATAAAAACCCAAATTTCATACGATTTTTCGAATATGACGTGCTCTCGCCGTTTGCGCTCTGATAGCCCAAGAATTGTTAGGTACATGTATGTATGTGTGTATGTATGTATTCGTGCAAGTTCGGTAAGTATCAATAAATAAATACCATAGGAAAGGTCAATGTGGAGGAAAGGTGAGTAAATCTCTTTGTGACACAACGCTCTCTGATTGTTCGAATACTACGTATCTGAGATTTACAGGTGCATACGGTACGCTGCGGTACTCCCTTGCGGTACTGCCCGACTCTCGTGGTAGCGTATTGGTATGACCAGTGGAACCTTCTAGGTCATGTCATCTCTCCATCCATAAGGAAGGGGAAAAATGTTCATGGTACCTGTTCCGGGACTTGAAGTAACCGTTTCATAACCTCAATAGTTTGCCTTTACTGGAATCAAAGCAATAATACTTAGAAGCTTGGGAAAAACTTCGTTGGACCTTAAAACCGAACAGTATGTTCTCAGCCGCTGTTTACTTAACCCTGAGTGTTAGGACTTTAGAATATGCGCTAGGTAGGTATGCCTGTCAATAGCTTTTTTAGCACACATGGCATCTATGTGAACTTTTGAAGTTTTCTTCCTGAAGGCGAACCCAGACTCCCTACAAAAATTTAGCTGCGTGGGAATTTATCTTCTTTAATCACTATTTTTTTATGTCTATTTTGACCGGACTATCCTTTAAGTACCCCCTTGAGAAGTGCCAAAGTTTTTTCTAAAAAAATAGTTAAAAGCTTAAAAAAACAGGGAAAAATCCCCAATAGTAAAATTTTGAATTTCTCAAAGCTTGCGAAAGAAATATTAAATTTTTTATTGTAAAAGGAAACTCCACACAACAGTTCATTTATATTGAAACTGGTTGATTCTAAAGGGTCAAATACATAAAGCTTTGTTAACCTCGCCTGACATGTACCTGGCGATTTGACAGGGAAAGACCCTTGTATTTTGAAGCTCTGAGTCCATAATACTATCATCTGAACTGGCCTACTGGTCGTGATTCGGTCCCTAAACTAACAAAAGTAAAGCCCTGTTAGTTTAATTTTTAGTCTTAAGGCTGAACCTAGATCCTTTCTATTCTGTTTTATACCCAGCGTACTAGTACAAGGGTATTATAATTTTGTCCACATAACGGTACTACGTAACGGCACAAAATAATCGAGATAGATATAGAGTTCCATATATGAAAGTTCTTCATCATCATTTATTGGCGCTTAACCGCCTAAGTGATTTTGGCCGTCATTCTTTTTTAGCGATAACTGACGCCCATTGGAAACCTCAAGGGAGTTCAAGTCATCCTCCACTTTTTGTTTCCATCTCAGTCGAGGCCTCCCCCTTTCTCTGCTGCCGAATTCGGGTGACGATAGGAAAACCTTCTGCGCTGGATCTTCTTTGTCCATTCGCATGACATGACCCAGCCAGCGGAGCCTTTGGGCTTTAATTCGCTGGATTATGGTCAGTTCTGCGTAAAGCTCGTACAGCTCATCGTTTAATCTCCTTCGAGAAGGACCATAGATCTTAGGTTGGAAAAAAGTTCATTAAGGCATGTTCGTCCGTCTGTCCGTCTGTCCGTGTACACGATAACTTGAGTAAAAATGAAGATATTTGCATGAAATATATATAGGTAACTTTCTGGCCAAGGTAGGTTGCTATTGAAAATGGGCGAAATCGGATGATAATCACGCCACCTTTTTTGATATCGAAAATTTCGAAAATCACCTAAAATGACATAATTCGGTAACGGAAATGGCTAAAATGATATAGTTTTGGTAGGATGAACCCCCTAGTGTTTCTATTATGATTTTTTGATAAATTTTTCAGAGTAGGCGTGACACCGCCCACTTTTTAGGGATGCATATTGGAAAGTTTCACGGGTCATAACTTTAAAACTGATTACGGAGAACGATCAAATTGGTACAAGGTATACCAGCGTAATAGGGAGTATACCTGATGTAATTGGACAGAATCGCTTCCCAACCACGCCCACTTCCGAAATGGGATATTTCGAAAATCATATGAAAACTACCGCTGGGTATTTAATGTTCGCTTTACCCGAACTTAGACTTCCTTACTTGTTTTGTATTAAGGCTGAACCTACTAGGTGCGTTCTATTCTGTGTCTTTCACAAATCGCAAATTACCTAAAACATTTTTTTCATACGCCCTAATCCACATTTTCGAATTTCGATTCAGAGATGGGAGATACCTCACTCTCTCTAAACACCTACAAAAACAACGCAATAGCGGTGAAAGAATTCGGCCAAAACAGCCAGCCAGCCAAGTGCTTTTGGCCAAATCAGTTGCTCTCAGAACGGCGGCCAAGGCGCACCACCAAAAAGACACAGCGCAAGTGGGCAAAGTGACACACACACACATTTAACCCATATACACACATTTAAAAAAAAAAAATGTGCATAAAAGTAACAAAACCAATAAAAAACGCAAGCAAGAAAATTTTAATTAGAGAAAAATAGAAATTTTTGTTTGCTGCAAATTTGTGAATAAGAAAACGGTAAAATTAGAATACAGAAATGAAATTAAAGTGCAAAAAAAAAATGTATGTAATTAAATGAATAATTTACAGGCAAATGCAGTGTAATGCCTGTGTTGGTGTGTGTGCGTAACTTTGTGTAAACGTGTAAAAAAATTAAGGTGAAACGTAGAAAAAGTGCGTGCAAAGTGGAAAAGAATCGATGAATTGATTCGCTTGCCGCTGTAAAGGCTGAAAAATTGTCTGCAAATTGCAAAAAGTCTATAATTAAATTTTGGAAATAAAACGCATTGAAAAGTTCAAGCAAAAATTTAACATATTCACTAAGGAAATACTTGAGGAAAAGTATGGAAAATTTTAAAATGCAATACAAAGTGAAGTGAATTTCTGAATTTCTCTACAGCCCACAGGAAAAGCAGAAAAAAGGAAAGTAAAAATTCGCTTTTCACGGATTATGAGGCAAGCTACGATGGCAGCTGACACATATTTTCGACATGCTTCAATAAACGTTGCATACTTCAGGGCGTATGAGCATAGATTTTGCTTTGTTACAAGTTTTTGTTGTTATTTTTATTTTTATTGTTTGTTGCTGACACGCTTTAACACATCAACATTAACCCTTAAAGTGTGTTGTGCATCGGGCAAACACATTCAAATGTCTATTAGATAGTGTCCGACCGAAACTGGGAGTTTTGGCCAAAATCGAAGCCGCAGCCGAATATTCGGCATAATCCTATATTCAAACGAATACCGAAGCCGAATACGAAAAAACACTTAAGCTTGAGATTTTTTAGGTTAGAGTTAGGTTTAAGTGGCTGCCGCAGAGGCACACTTAGGCCAGTTTAAGAAGGGCCGTTGTGATACCAAAAACACTAGGAATGGTAACTCAGAGACCCGGCCATATGAAAAATCCTTATGTTTTCGGTGTACACCACATAGCAGAATCCCGCTAATGACACTCCTAAAACGTCACCGTTACTCCTCCTCAAACCATTTAGATGACCGGATGAAGGCCATCGAGTCCTTTAAGTCCAGCTTCGCGACCTGGCGTAGGAATGGAACTTCCAAAAAGCGCCTTCTCTCGCCACTTGAAGTTGGGCAGTTGCAGAAAAGCCGGACAGTTTCTTCCTCCTCAACATCTTTGCAACTCCTACAGCATCGTCAGTAGGGCACACCTAGCCTTGCTGCGCTCCTTCCAATAAGACAGACAGTGCCCGGTTATTACCCACATTAATTTGGCGATTTCCATCCTTTTTAGGGCGTACATCCTTCAGGATCCCATTTTGGACAGGTTTGTTTGGATATCCGGCACCCTTGGGATTGTAGCTATCTTTCTTATCCCGAAGAACCTGCTTGGTCGTGCCTTCATAACAATTCACCTTTGGTCGGACACAAGTTTTAGGGATGTTATCTATGAATGACACTTGAGATCTGGAGTGAGGATGCTTTTTCATGATCTGAAGTTGTTCAAATTTCTTGCCTATTTCGATTGTAGTAACTCGAATAAATTCCAACATTCGAAACATCCCTAATGTAATGTTGTAGTCACTGTTGTTATTGTAGGTCATCTATGCACTATTGATTAATTTTTGAAACAGTGTCATGGTAAAAATACCATCGGTGTAAGAAAGTGTTAATAACAACAACAAGCTGCGAGTAGTAATCAGAGCAAAGCAAGAAGATATAAAATTATTATTTTTTTTTTGGTTTAGTTTTCGCGTATTAGGGAAATCGATAAATCAGCGTATTACATAAAATTCAGTGGTACTAGCCCTAATGTCAACAACAACAATGACAGAGGCATACAAACATACTTATGTACATACATACGAAAATACTTATTCGAAATTACTTAGCACTTGACTGTCACATCACAGCTTCCGTATTGCAACAAAATTAGCTTCATATATATATATATATATATTAGGGTGACCCAAAAACTAACTTTAAAAAACTCGATAGCAATGGGTAGCTACCCCACTATTTTCCAAGCGGAAATCCATGCAATAGAAATCTGTGGCTGAGAATGCCTCCGAAGAGGACTATCCTCTAAGCGAATTTACATTATGTCGGACAGTCATGCCGCCCTACGTGCCTTGCAGTCGTACACAATAACTTCGAAGCTTGTTTATGAGTGCGTCCCAGTCCTTAATGATCTGGGGGCCAAAAACAAAGTGTTGTTAGTTTGGGTCCCAGGGCATGAAGGACATGATGGCAACGAAAAAGCGGACCAGATTGCAAAACAAGGTGCTCACCAAGGCTCACGTAAAGGAGACCATAAGCAACTGGGAAGACAAACAGTTTAGGCAGCATTGGTTAGCAGCCTAGGACAGAGGCAGGCCAACTCTTTATAGAACCATCGCAAAGATCATCGGCCAGGCTCATAAATCTAAGAAGGATGGATCTAAGAACCCTCACTGGGTATTATACGGGACATTGTAGTCTACGTTATCACCTGAGTAAATTGAATCTGTCAGATACAACAATTTGTCGGTTTTGCGAACTGGACGATGAAACGCCGGTTCACATACTCTGCGAATGCATTGCGTTAGCAAGAAAGAGAGTTTGCTACCTAGGTGGTGTCACTCTCAATCCGTTCGTGATATGGAATAAAAAACCTGAGGAGGTGCTCAAATTTATAAAGAGCCTCCGCATACAGCAATAAGCTAATAGGTCACACAATAGATCGTATTAATGGTCGCGGTGTAATAAGGCCTTATAATAAAAATAATAACTTCAAAAAATGTTTTTAATCAAGCATCTGAAAGATGGCGACTAACAACTGCTTGTAGGAGGGGAGGCTAACATGGTCGCTATAGGACAAGTTCTCGTTATACATTTGTTCCACTTCAATGCTCTGCTCGACCCTTATCAGAATCAGATACCGGTGCTTCAACGCTCTATTTTTAGGTGACCTTGGTCGGCTTCATAAGACTTTTCGGATGGTTCAATGACATCACATCACATCTTCCTACCTTCCTAGTGTGCATTAACCTCAAAAACGTCTTGACTAATCGTGATAATTTTTTTTTAGTCTTGTTCATTACACTATACGACAAAATACATTTTTTTTTTTTGGATATGGGACCATACCAACATTTTTGGAGAGATTAAGACATAATTAAATAAATGGCGTTCCCGGTTTTTCGAAGTTAGCCTACAAAATTTAGGCACGGACTTTCAGCCCAAAAAAAGATAAAACAAAATCTGAAACATAGTGGGCCTGGCACATCTCCCATACAAAATAATTTGTTTACACTGTAGCATATCCCTGGAAGTATTTTCAACAGAGAATTGAAACATTGTGAAACCTTATATGGAAGCAATAAAAAACGTATGTCGAAAAATATGAATTATTGAAAAAGAGGGAGTGGCACTCCCACACGAACTCATATTTTCTCTGGAAGTGAAAGAGAGGGTTAGACTAAGGTGTGGGGATAGGGAAGAAATTAAATTTGAAAAGGAATACAAAGAGAATGACGATATAAAATAGGTCGATAAGATTGAGAAAGGTAAAAGAAGAATAGAGATATATAGGGTCACAAGAATAGGAAGTGAGTGACGAGAAGGGAGATAGTCAACTGTTTTTTTTTCATCACTCAGACTAATTTTCAGCAAGACAACGTCTGCCGATCCTGCTATTAGGCATACATAATATAGTGCAGAGGGTCACCTAGGCCAGTACCAAAAGGCCCGTTGTGATACCACCAACACTAGGAAAGTCACTTCCGGGATCCAGCCATGTGGAAAATCCCTGTGGTTCTGTGTGTGTACACCCTTCTCAAGTTAATTCAAGCTTTTTTTTTAATATGTAGCCCAAAGTCTGACAACAATTCCGATAGAAAAAATGTATCTTTTTTGTGTATGGAATGCGTGGCACCCTTATGTACATATCTTACCTTATTTTACAAAGACCGTGTGCCAATTGGTTTAAAAAAGCTAATTTTGACAGAGCGATGGTAAATTCTGACAGTTATCAGCCCAGGGGGCTAGGTCAAATTTTGACAACCAATAATGTGAGCACAGGGATGCATGTACTGTTAACATATAATGCGAAAAATATGCAAAATAAATGCATGAAAGATACGTAAATTGATTCACAAACCATCTGCTTTTTGCATATATGTACCAAAATTTACTACTGTCAAAATTTACCTTTTCGTTTGGCCCAGCAAAATGGAAAATTTTTGTACACCATAGGAAATTTGTTCACCTTATTTTACTCTGACGAGAAAAGTTACCTATTGATACACAGCCAAAGACCCAAACCAACGCTTTTTGCAAAGCTACTTTTTTACCCTGCTAACAAGTAGCGGATAAAATCTTGGGAAATTACCGGGTCGCGTTTCCCAAAAAGGTGGATAAAAAGCAGGTAGTTTTGTTCACGGAAGAGCCCTTTTTACCCATGATGAAGGTGCTACATAATTAGTGTTGGAACTTTTCGAATTGTCGAATTACATACATATATCGAATTATGCATTGGTATTTCGATGCCTACTTTAACCCAAAATCATTTTTGGTATTGCACAGCACTAATTTTTGATTTTGTTTTCACAATGGCTAGCGCTGGCTATTAAAATATACCCTGTCTATCTTAATAGCCCTCTCTAATTAACAGCTCCAACGTGGATAGAAAAGGAACCCCGCTGAACAAAATTATCCAATTTTTATCCGAAGATGATTAGCAGCGAGTTTTACACCACCCTATCGATACTTTAGAGATTGCTTCGTCATTTTTTCGCTTTTTTTATTTATTAGCCTATTGTACTAATAGGATTGCACTCGATATGATAGAGTGGTCAATGCCAATTTTGTTTTTGGTTTTGTGTCTCTATTTGCATGTAGTCGTCACTTTTAGCTTAATAGTTGCTTTATTATTCTTCGCTCTTTTCCGGTTGTCAGCTATCTATTTTCTTGTATTCGCAATATTTAAGTAGATAAAAGTGTCGTCTAAGTGACAGTGACAGTGATTGACGATATAAAAACGATAAGTTTTCATTTGAAAATTTATAAATTTATGCCTGGAATACATGTGTAGCGATTTGGCCTGCAGCGCTGCTAGTTTTACTGCTGCTTGAACGATTTGTAAACACACGTGCCGCAAAGTTTACCTGGCAGTTCCATGCCGTGACACTTGAACAACATTTTCAAAACTCACTTAAAACGCACATAAATAAGCTGAAATATGTTTTAAACACTCAATTTATAATTAAAATTACATTTTTTATAAATTTTTTCATTCAAAAATACAAAATAAATGCAAATCACAAAATAAAATATTTGTTTTTTTGGCATTTTTTTTTAGCTTGTTCATGGTTGTTGGGTTTTTCCATACCCAACACTGGCGAGGTGCATAGAAATTTGATTTGAACACGCAGCAGTTTTCTTAATATACAAATATTTAAATTACACTCTGCGTCAGGTATAATCAAATATATGAATTTTTAAATTTCATCTCAAAAGTGCTTACCATCAAATTCTCTGCAACTTAAATGCAATTGAAAATATTTCAGTTATCAAATTTTTTGGAACAATTAACATTAAAAATCTAATAGTCTTGACGTCAATAATTAAAATTTGAAAATTTGTTCCGCTTTTGGGACTGGTGTATTGTACATTAGAGTGGGCCAAAAAAAAAATTTATTTGTTTCAAAAATTATATTGATTTTCTTTTTAAGAAA
Source organism: Campiglossa producta (assembly GCA_964058755.1). Taxonomy (NCBI): domain Eukaryota; kingdom Metazoa; phylum Arthropoda; class Insecta; order Diptera; family Tephritidae; genus Campiglossa; species Campiglossa producta. The sequence continues at coordinate 108,260,069 of CAXKVI010000004.1, read as the reverse complement.
GGTGAAAAAAATGACTGTAATTTTTTCAGATTTTTAAATTAAAGTCTAGAGGTCTATCAACGCTAGTTTAGATTTTACAGACTTTATCTCATATTTGGTATAAAAACGACAAACCATTGTTGTAAAACATTATTTACCCGAACATATTTTTGAAGGAAATCGAGTTCCCTACAAAATTTGCAATGACTAAAATTTTCTCAGACTAGCCGTATTCTAGCCTCAAAAATTAGCATGTTTTTTCGATATCCCATTTTTTCATTCAACAATGATTTATCGTTTTTATGCCAAATATGAGGTAAAGTCTGTACAATCTAAACTAGCAATGATAGACCTCTAGACTTTAATTTAAAAATCTGAAAAAATTACAGTAATTTTTTTACACCTTTCTTATAAAGAAAATCAATATAATTTTTGAAAAAAAAACGAATTTTTTTTTTTTTTTTGCCCAGTCTATTGTACATACATACTCGTACAAGCATACAATTGTTTATATGTTTCTGGATAATTGGCCAGAGTTGTAATAAAAACAATTTTATGGCGATATTAAATAAAACAACTTAAAATAAAATGTTGGCCGAGCCAATGTAGTATTTGGACGAGACATGCCGGCATCAAGTGTTTTAGGTGTGATGTGGGAACAACTTTGTGTATGATTTTTTTTTGTTGCTAATTTTTAAGGTATTGTCATAACTTATTTTTTGTATTCCGGATGACTTTTTGAAGCTTGGTCTAGGATACTTTTAATGTCTTTCAGAAGTACTTAACAGTCTTCCAAAAAATTAGACTCACTATTATAAAATCTAGGAGATGGGTCATTCCATGTCAAATCGTTAAATAATGGAATCGCCCGCTTTCGATATTAATGAATTTTAGTGGAAAATTTCATTTAAATTTTTTCAATATTTAAAAAAAAACTACGGCACTGCGCAGTGCTTAGGGGTATAAAGAAATATTAAAAAAAAAAAAAAACATTTTATCTTTAAAAATTTTCATGACTTGAAGTTCGCCATTGAATTTTGAACTTGAATTTTTTTCCGACTATGCACATATCTACAGATATCCTTAAATTTCCAGAAAGGGAGTTTTACGGTTTTTTTTCAAAAATATTATTAAATTGAAATTTTTTTAAATTATCATAACAAATGACATTTTTTTTAAATTATCTTCAAAATAATTGTTGCAACGTCTAAATCTAAATCTAACAAAATCATTTTCTCTCTCCTTGTTGCATTTATATAAACTTAGTCTTAGAAAACAATTTTTTATCTGCACTTTAAAAATTGATGATTCATTTAAGATATCTTAATATTTCCCCTCATAAAAATTCCACGAAAACAGCACTCAACTGGAGGAACGCTTAATCAAATTGACTGTCAGTGGAAAATGTGAAACAGTTTATTTTTAATCTGTACAATGTCCAGCTGTTATGGCCACAAATAGCAAATACACAAATGAGAAATCAAAAATAGAAACAAACAATTGAACAATTCAAATTTAATTAAATGTATGCAAAATAATTTCATATTCGTTGCAATTGTCACACGCCCACTTAATTCTGTCCAAATTTTAAATGTAATATTAACTGAGAAGAACATTATTTTCATCATTTTGGGTCTTTCCATGTCAAATTGTCAGATAGTTAGAATACAACGGTATCAGACGGTTTACAGGGTTACCACCTATCTAACTTTTTTTAATTTTGTAGCAAGACATGCCAATATGGGTATCAAATGAAAGGTATTTTCAGTGTCATGCCAACTTAAATGTTTTCAAGTAGGGTTGCCACCTTACCACAGCATGTTTATATATCCTGTACTTTCTCGAGAACCGCTTGACCGATTGGGATGAAATTTGGCATAGAGATAGTATTATTGATTCTAAGACTAGTCACTTGGGGGTTGCCACTTGGGGGGTTTACAGGGTTACCACCTATCTCAATTTTTTCAAATTATGGAGCAAAATATGCCAACATGGGTATCAAATGAAAGCTATTTTCGGCGACATACCAACTAAAATATTTTCAAGTAGGGTTGCCACCTAGGGTTGCGACTATACCGCGGTATACTTGTATATCCAGTGCTATCTCGGGAGCAGCTTGAGCGATTTGCATGAAATTTGGCATATAGATGGTATGATTGATTATAAAATTATCCAATTGGCGGTTGCAACTAGGGGCGGTTACAGGGTTGCCACCTATTGCAATTTTTCTAAATTATGGAGCAAGATATGCCAATGTGGGTATCGAATGTAAGGGGTTTTCGGCGACATACCAACTAAAATATTTTCAAGTGGAGTTGCCACCTTACCGAAGTATATTTGTATATTTGTATATCCGATACTATCTCTTGTATTACATATTTTTGGGATCATATCTGGATTATTTTAGGATCATTTTGGGATCATTTAAGGGTCACTTTGGTAAAATTTTGGGGCATTTTGAAATCATTTTGGGTTAAATTTTGGATTAATTTGGAACAAATTTTGGGTCATTTACGGATGATTTTGGAGTCATTTTGGGATAATTTTTTGGTTGTTTTGGGTTCAATTTTGGATCGTTTTTGGATTATTTTGGGAACATTTTTGGATAATTTTGGGATCATTTTAGGGTACATTTAAGGGTGTTTTTGGGATCATTTGGGAATCAATTTGGGAATCAATTATGGATCATTTTCGGATCATTTTTAGGTCGTTTTGGGTTCAATTTCGTATCGTTTTGGGAACATTTAAGGGCCTTTTGGGGATCATTTTAGGATTATTTTGGGATAATTTTTTGGTCATTTTGGGATCATTTGCAGTAAGTAAAGTTAGCGCTAAATTTATAGCACTGAGCAAGATCGATCATCCAGGTACTTTAAATTAAATGAAACTGAAATAAAATTAGAACTAATTAAATTAAATTAAAAAAAAAAATTAATTAAATAATTAAATAAAAGTAAATTTATTAAATCAAGTTTAACAAAATAAAATAAAAATGTAAAATTTTTATAACGACCGAACTTTGTTTGATTTTAAAAATCCTCCCTACCAAAAAATTCAAATCGGAAACAGTCGATTTTATTTATCTGGCGATTTGACATGGAAAGACCCATCTACAAGTGGGCGCATTTTAATCTCAAAATAAATAAAGAAAATATGAGCATGGGTACCATTTACGTAGTACACGAGCATTAAATTTAAGTAGTTTGAAATAAATAATTAGTTTTCTTTGCAAGCAAAGTGTGACTGACAAATGAGTAGCGTTTGAAAAATACCCATATGTAAAATCCCTGTAGGAAATTTTTCCTCAAAATTTTTGGTCCATTACAAACTTAAAAAGTCTGAAGCAGCACTAATAAGGTTCAATCGGTTGTTTCACTGTGGGACACATTAATTCCATCACCTTCCTTTGATCATTCCCAGCTGCCTGCATTTAAAGTAGCAGAAAAGTCCTCTCTCAATAATCTAAGTAAACTCTGGGTCTACGTTGTGTTCTTGCAGAGGTTTGCCATGAGTTTGCAGCAATATTTTTATTCTTTGAAAGTTTTAACAATTTTCGGGCACAGTTCATGACATGGGTAGTAGTCAGCTGCGGAATTTATCACAGGGTTCCACACAGTGGGAATTTAGGTAGGAGCGTCATATACATTTACTTACAATGAACTCTAGCAAAAACGACTTAACGAAATTCCTTAAAACAAATATGTTAATAAAAACTTTTTAAATAAAAAAAAAATTAAAATAAATACACTGACGTCACAAAGCAAACCACCTTGAAAAATATTTTTTTTTATTTATTTACATATATGTAAGTACATAAATAGATACTACGTCTGTCTCCATATCTTACTTTTTTTGGTTTTATTTGCATATAATTTATTTTCATTCTATTTCTGTGCACTTCACTGTAGTCTAGTCAAATGAAGACAACAATAGAAGTGTAGTGACTAGAATAGTATGAAAAAAGCGAAGAAAAAATCGTGTCAAAACCAAGATAAGAAATTTGTCAACGCTATTTTAGCGTAAATAAATCGATGAGTATGCCAATACAAATAACTATGAAGCACCTACGCGTCGGTCGTACGTTGCGTATACGTAATCAATATTTTCAAAAAAATACGATCTTACACATAAACAGGTGGTTTTTTTGGCTGTCAACGAAAATTTATTGCTAGACTTTTAGATTTTTGGTCATTAGAAATGTTTTTTTTTTTTTTTTATATTTTATTTATAGTTAAGTTCGGTCTCATTTATTTATTTTCTGATTTATTATATTGGAAGTGGATCGAGCCTGGCGTGTCTATAATGTGTCAAATTATTTGTAAACAAATCATAAAAGCCTAGAAGTTGATCTATGTATAATATTCAAATAAAAACTATAAAAATTAAAATATTAAACTTTGAAAATTTGTATGGACTCTTTTTTAATCAAATTATTCTCTTGAGTTTTTGACGACAACAACTTGAAAAATGCTACAAACAATACCAAGCACGATGATCGGAATTTCGATCTTGTTGAAGGATCATGTCAAGTCAAATATTAAAATTTAAAAAATTAATTAAATTAAATGAAGCGACAAAGAAAAGAATAAGAGAAAAAAATATATTAAAATCAAATAAAGTAATATAAATTAAAATTAAATAATAAAAAAAAAAATAATATAAAATAAAATAAAAAAAACAAAAAAAATGAAAAGAAATAGTAGAAAATAAAAAATAAAATACAAAAAATAAAAATTAATAAAAATTTTTTTTTTTTTAATATTAGACAAAACTAGTTTTGGGCAGTATCGATTCCAAAAGTACTCAGTACTCGATGCTGAAAAGTATAGACAGTACTCGATTCTTAAAGTATCGATACTGAGTACTCAATACGCGAAATGTACTCAGTGTAAAAGTACTCAATACCCTAATTTTTGTCAGTAGGAAAAAAGTACTATTACTAAGTACTCAGAAACTTGTTAAAATTGCCGAATTCTCTACACTAATATATATGGATTTGTATTTTTAATTTTAAATCTTCTGGCGTAACGAGCTATATTACTAATGGCGTTTTCTTTTCTAGAAAAAGTGTTGCCCTGTAGATTTTTCTCAGCTCTCTCTAAAAGTACATTTACACCGCACCAAATTTGGTAAATTTGGCGCTTTTTTCTATACAAATCTCGTTTTCCAAATTTGGAATTCCATCACATTTGGCCTCATTCGCCGAACAATATAATCCACAGTTCATCCAAATAGCAACCTTGCGGGTGTTCCACATTTAGAATTGCCCAGCAAGAACCTTAATGGGTAATTAACGTGTGATAACTTTTGTATTATGAATAGCAGTAAATGACAATTTCAACTAGTTTTTTTTTTTAAGAAAATGGACCAATTCTGCCAAGAAAAGACAGAAGTCTTCTTGATTCTTCATTTATTATTACTCTACAGGTGTTTATAACATCACGGTTGTCATTTTCTTTCGGTGGCTTTGTGTTCTGGTAGAAGATTCTTGCGGGGAAGGTGAAGCCAAATGCAAATTTGCCAGTGTAAACAGGTTCGAAATGACTCATTCAAATTCGCCAAATTTGGTGCAGTATAAATGTACTATAAGACTTATAGGTTCATTTCACAAAATAATACCTCATAAGTAGGCAGAAGGACACTACTATCTGCAAATTAAGCCATTTTGATAGGCTCTAAATTGTCGAGGACAAAAGTTACAGTTTAAGAGGGCAACATTTTGTCGAGAAAAGAAAGCGCCATAAATTACATAGGTAAATGACTAGTTACCAGATCTTGTTGTAAAATATAAAACTACCAGCAGAACTTGGCACAAAGTACACGACACTATTAAAAGTACCCGATGCTTGAAAGTATCGATACCAAAGTACATAGTAGATACTCAAAGGTACTCGATACTGCCCAGAACTAGCTGATTTTTTCATGTTTCGCAAATTTTCAAATCAAAATCGGGAAATCCAAAAAACAGGCAAATTTTTTTGGGAAAACGAGTTCAATCTTTTATTTTTTCATAGAGCTCCATGATACAAATTAAATTCAAAGGCATTCATGGACGCCATTTTCGTACTCTTCATCATTTTGCATAAATCCCGAAAACAAAAATTTTATCGGAACAATCGATTGTATGGGGGCTATATGTAATATTGATCGGTTCTCATTGATTTTCTCTACACATACTATAAATTTAAACAAGTCCCAAACCCAATTATCGGAACAATCGATTGTATGAGAGCTATACATTATATTGGTGCGATCTAGCTAGTTCCGACAAATAATTAATCTCGCATCAGAAAATGGCCTCACACCAAGTTTCAACTAGATATCTCTAAAACTGAGGGACTGGTTTGCGTGCAAACAGACGGACATGGCTCAATCAACTCACCTCATCGTTCTGATCATATCGGTATACTTATTGGTGGGTCTAACTCCTCTTCTCATACTTACAAACATCGGATCAAAGTCATAATACCATTTCATGTTCATGAAAGGTATAATAAAAATTAAACCAGACCTATAGGCCAAAAACCCAATATGAGGTTTTGATATGGGAGGGATAAAGATTCATATCAAATTGGTTTCAACCTTGAAAAAGCCCGTACCAACATACAGACAGACAGACAAAAATTCTAAAAACCGGTTTTGTTTCTTTCACACATACACCACGTTTACATCTTTTCATATCTCTAATATGGATTAGGGTGACCGTAAAGGTTTTTCTTAGCTTCTAATTGTATGATAAAATTCACTTTAAAAAAATGTCGCATATAAAACTAAAAAATAGCGACCTCTAATGGTTAAGGCCTAACGATTTGTTTTTTTAGTTACCCTAATATACCCACATCGCTTTGTTTCGATTGATATGTTAAGATAATTTCTAAGCATGCAGTTAAATTTCAACAAAATTAATTTTAATTTAATATGTTTTATTTTATTATCATTTTAGATTTTGCTATAGTGCACACGTACATACATACATATAAAGAATGTTTAACGAATTAAATATTCAATCACTTTGTTTTCTATCCAAACAAAAAACGAATTGCTCTTTTCATTAATGATTAATTAGAAAATTCAATTTAATGCTAATTAATCGCCTTCAAAATGGTATTCGAATAAGCTTGCAACTGCTTTAAAAGTGCGTGGTGAAAGAATTAAAATGTGCTTCACAAGCCGCAGAGAATAGCTGCGGTATCCCAAAAGCATCATCAACTAGCTCCAGAACGCTGCGTGGTGTTAATTGCAAAATCACCAAGTCAACTTTGGCTGCTGAGTTTGGCGGAGAGCAAAACTTATTTTATATAGCTGATGCAAGGTAATAATTTTAACCCATAAGAAAAAATAATAGAGGTATTCATGTAATCGTAGAAATTTGGGAAATGTGTATTTTTATACATACATACGTTTACACACCCTGTTATATGAACATACAGGTGCGTCGTAAACTTGTCAGTCATCAGTGTTTAGTTGCGTTCACTAAACGCAAGATGAGTAATAACTTTGACTGTAAAGCGTTCGTTGGAACATGTCACCATACACTTTAGAACAGTTGTCAGCCAAAACTTTTCGCTCAATTTTTTTTTCAACGAACAGTCCTGTGCTGTTGTGTTTGCAAGTTTGCATTTTTGAAGTTAACTTCTTAGGCGGCGATATAAAAGTTTTTATTGAGAGTAAAATTTGAGAAAATGGCTGATGATGCAACGGAAATAGAAATTGTAGCCGATTTTCAGGCGTATGTGTTGCAGATTTTCAGGTGTAGGCGATTTTCACCACGATGTTTAGCTGTGCAAATCACACGCGGTTTTTTTTACAGCATTGAGTTTACGAGCATTTCCACACCGAAATCAATTGATAAATTTACGACGTTTTTTTCACTTCGTTCCATATAAATTTTGACAGTTCAATTAGGCATTTGGTAAATTTGTACCATTACAAGCCTTATACTACAGAGACCGTTCATCCGCAGATTGAATTTAATCACCAAATTAGGTCAAATTAAATTAAATTAGTCCAATTTGCCAAGCAAATTCATTCTGCGGAGAAACATTCTCGAAATAACTTCGCAAAAAAAAAAATAAGCGACGCATTTGGTGTAGTGTAAATATATCATTACGCGCTGTTTCTACGATTACATGAGTACCCTCAATATTGACGAATAAAGTTCTTATAATTAAAACTTTGTATGAAACCGGCTGTTAATGTCGATTTTAAGATCACAAGACTATTTTTGTGGTTTTCCTTTTCCGAAAAAGGTAGTCTTAAGGCTCATTTACACGGGTCGATTTTCTGGTCGATTTTTATCGAACCACTTGTGTTCAACCCTTAAATCATCCTTTAGGGTTAATTAAAAAAAAAAATTGTTTTGTAACATTCCCTTTTATCATAAAAAGTTGTATATATGTATTATTTATTATGGTTTTCAATCAATTTCTAGTTCAAAGAACTCATCAAAAACTCAGCTACACGTTTGTTATTAGTGCAAATAAATTTGTCTAGAATGGGTCGCTGGCGACTGAAATCAACAACAACAACTTCGCCCACTATACACAACAAATGGATGCTGACGTTAACAGGTGAGTATTATGCTTATGAATATGTATTACATATACATATGTAGATTCTGAAAATGCATACACTGAAAACAAAATTTCATCATTTCGTATATAAATAAATAACATCATTTGTTGTTGATAATGCAATGCGTCATGCGGATAAACGAAAATGAGGGACAAAAATTTAATTTTATTTTCACCAATCAAACATATAAGCTTCGTTTCTTTCCTGCTAATTATGAATAATAATTCCTGAAAAAGCGTTTCTTGAACAAAAATAGCGGCGAATTCAGCAGCTTTTTGACATTTAATTGAGAGAGAGAGTGCCAATTCGCTGCAAGTTATTGCTGGAGATTTTTCGTCCAGCAGAAACTAGCAAGCAGGAACAGCTGTTCGGTGACATAGCAAAACAACAAAAAAAAATGTAAATTCATATTTTTAGCCAATCAGAAACGTAACCGCTGTTTTGTCTGCAAGTTTCTGCTGAACCCTGTTCGACGAAAAATTAGCAGAAATGAGATTTTGACAGCTTTTTACAAGACTCTCTTATGCTGACAGTTCTTTGCTGGAGATTTCAAGAAACAAAGCTATAATTACCCTGTGCGACATTGGTGAACTTATAAAAAATATATGAATCTCGATTTTAAAAAAATATTTTCTCAATCTCAAATTAGTGAATAATTTTAGAAATACTCATAAATTTACCTAATTTTCACTAAAATTAATCAAAAAAGTTTACTCTAAACAAAAAATTTATATTCTTAATACAAAACAAAAATAAAAACTATGAACCACTTATATGTACCATTTTATCTAGGTATATTAAAAAAAAAAACACATTTTACAATCAAAATAGCCGGAGTGGAAAAGAATGTACACATTTTTCGCAAACATACTACTTTTTTTAGCACTAAATAGGACGTGGATATGAGCCTACACCATTTTCCTTTGACAGAAGAAAGCAGCAGACGTGTTGCACTCTGCTCTTTCGTATGCGAAAACCTTGTTCTTGGATAACTGATATCTTCGTAAATTGTCTGATAAAACTTGACCCATACGTCAAATCTCATTAGAACAACGGATTACGTTAGATATATAATTACTTATTTGTTTTAAATTTAGTTTATTTTTTATATACATAAATTTATAGATATTTAAAAACTCTAGTAGAAGTATTTGTTTAAATAATGAATAGAGCTCAGAAGTATTTTTTTTTTTTTGTTGTTAACGTAAACCCATTTTTTTTATCTCATTTCTAATTAACATTTTTTTCTCTAACCATACATTCATTTCCAAAATCATCATCGGCCAACAATAAATTAAATCACAATCCAACATTGAAATTATTTCAACAACAAAAAAAAACACCTTTACCAAAAAAACAGTTATGTTATTTTATGCGAAGAATGCAATGGCGGACAATTGTTTTCCATGTAAGTTAATTAATAAGTGAATTGAATTGAACAAAATAATTTTGATTTTTGGCAAAATTCTAAATTTTTGTAACCGCCAGCAAATTGTATTAAAAACCTTAAACACAAATATTATTTTTTGAGTTTTGAATTTTTATGTTTTAAAATTTGTGTATGTTGATTAAAAAAAAATACTAACAGCGCTAGATAATTTTTAAATAAGAAAAATGATCCCAGACGATCGGTTTTTGAAAAAGTTACAGCATTTTAAGAAAAAAGTTTTTTTAAGTTCATAACTTTTTTGATTTGGGGAATAAAATTTGAAAAAATTCTGAAAAATGTCTTTCGGGGGTAGAAAAGGATAGCAAATTTTTAGCGAAATCGAAGGGGGTCAGATAAAAAATTTGTCGATTTGGCATGGAATGACCCATAAATTCTAACTCAAATTTGATATTAATTTTTTACCTTTTACTGAACTTTGAAAATAGTAAACAATTTCCATTCATAGAAAATGAAATAAATAAAGCACTCTTTAAAGATATATTGAACTAAACCAGCTACATAAAGTACTTCATTTTGGTGAACTTTAAAGATATATTGAACTAAGAGCCGCTTGCATAAAAGCCGATAACGACCTACTCGCTGATTATACCAGCTACTCGCTGATTAACTTGACAGCTAACCATACAAAATACGTCGATTAACGCCGCTATTCGGGCGATTATCGTTACCAGCTTTTATGGAAGCGGCCCTAAATCAGCTACATGAAGTAGTTCATTTTGGTGAACTACATGGCTCCAGATATCTGATCAGATTAATGAACTTAACTTTCCAACTAAATATGTATATTGGAAAATCAACTATCTCATTATTAGAGCACCTTAAGGTTGTGACCTGCTGATTTCTCTGAAATAGTACCAGAGTTGTCTTACCATAACCTCTTAATCTTATATAAAAATAGGAGTAAAATGCGCATTTCTTTTTCAGTTCTTCAATAACTTGTTTTTATGGTTCACCTCTAACTTTTTGCATTTTTGCTTTTTTTGATGAGTTAAATAAATAAATTATACATGAATTTTTGTTTCTAACACTTGAACATTACTGTTAAACTTAACATTATTATTTGAGAAGGCCTTATCCATGCCTACAATTAATAGCTCTACCCCTACTGCTTCTGTTGTGTTAAATTTACAATTTACAGAAATGAGTAATTTTAAGCTGAACAGTTAACCTACTAAAAAAAATCTTAATTTTAGTCGTTAACTTGTTTGCTCGTTAAGTCGTTGATTCGTTATTATTGATTCGTTAGTAGTTTGGCGTATTGTACTTTCGAGCAGGCTATTTTCTGTAACACACTTTCAAACTATAAACTAACAACACTACACTCAAATGTGTACATATGTAATTAGATGTTTGGTAAATAATCCGCAAAACATTATATTGTCCCCACAACACAGTATCTACTCGTCACTCGTGTACTCGCTAGAATTTGAATGCAGATTTAACACGTTAAACAGAAACTACAGTTTGTATTCGTCCAGTAAAGATACATACATTTTCAAACAGATGTCATATATGACAAAATTTTCGCAAAACGTTTATTTAAGTTTTACTCATTTACTCGTTACTCTCTAGCGATTCCTCGTATACTAGCAAGCTCTATTTACATCTAGAGGATTTTAATTTCTAAGCATATTCACTCATGGGCTTCAATAGACCTAAAATAAATAAAGTGTTAAATTAAGAATAGGTATTATTGATTGAGGTTAAATCATCATGAGCTGCGCCTGTTACAGGAACTAGTTTTAATGAGATTTCTTTTACACTGTTGACAGTCAAATTATATATAAATTAAGCGTTGCTGTTTTTGAAACATCTTATAACAAGTTAAATTAAAAGTCACTAACCAATGTAATAATTTTCCTCTCTTTCCACTTAACAAAAAAAAAAAAAAAATCAAACAAAAAAACAAACAACAATATTTGTCTCTATTTTTCTTTTTACTCTTTTTACAGCGGCATTTGGAGTTCTCATTTTCATTTGGATTCCACAAGTGTCAGCTGAATGTCAAAGTATGAATTCATGCCTAAAACAAATGTCACATTTTTTCTTTTCATATGTCAAGCAAAATAATGTATATTTTGTCTTTTTAAAAATTTAACGCTCTTTTTCTTTAAGCAAAATAAAATTAAAAATTCTAATCAATTTAAGTCATTGTTTTTTTGTTTTTTTTTTTTTTAATTAACAAATTGAAAAAATTTAATATTAGGAAAAAATATTATATTCAAAAATAAATTTCAAAAAAAAAAAAATTAATACAAATTTAAATGTTAAAAGCTTTAAGTGTTTAATAATATATAATATAAATATATATGTTTTGTTTGTAATCGGAAGCTTTAAGTTTAGTTTAAATTAACCCTCATCACATACACGCGTACACAGAAATTGGATTATCCTGCTTTTATACGATGTTTTTTTTTTATATTTTTGTTTTGGATGTTTTTTGTAAGAATACTAAATTTTTTGGAATAACTTAATACATATAGGTATATTGGAGCATAGCACGGTGTAAGGAGGAAAAAAAGGTTTTCAAAAAAAAAATTTTAATTTTTTTGTCACCCTGTAAAAACAGCGAAATTTGTTTTTTCTATAATTTCTATATTTTGCGTTCGATTTTCAAAAGTGATACGGTTTTAGAAAGGTGTTCACCAAGACAATATTTCATCCATAGAAACTTTTAGCCCATCATACCAAGTTCAGCTTTTATTCTTTTTTTTACTAAAAACAACACCCTGTATTTGAAAAAAAAAAATTGTTTCCTGAAAACTAAGAAGAAAAAAATAATATTTACCTGCATACAATGAGTAAATAAATTTAATGCATTTATGCTAAATCTTTCCTAGGCTCTAATTTGCTGTAACGTTCTCGTCTACTTAGTTTAGCGAATATATAACCTAGGCGTTCCTCGTCGGCAACTTCTGTACAAGAATCACTTACTACGTGAACAAATCGCTCAGTATTTTGAAAATGGCATAGAAAATCTAAGGCTGTCTATATTTACTTTAGTCAAAATTTTTTTTTAATATAGGGTGTTAGCTGTAAATAAATTCGAAAAAAAACTAAAGTTGGTGTCGCAGGTTAATTGCTTATATGGACGAAATATGACACGGGTTAAAACCTTTACAACAATATATTGCTCATTGAAATCAAAGACCAAATAGAAAAGTTATAAGCAAAAAACGAATTTCGCTGTTTTTACAGGATGCCGAAAATTTTTGTTTTCCATTTTTGAAATCACCAACAAGTAAACATTCGAACCAGGGGGGGAACATTTTAAACTTTTCTAAAAAAGTATAGCATAGAAAATCGTTTCTTCCATGATTCTTCTCCGATAGAGACGAAAAGACAACTATTCGTAAATTGTATAAGAGTAAAACGAGGAACTACACTACATTTAAATCAAGAAAATGATAATGATCAAAGATCCCGGGGTCTTTTTGTTCGTTCTTTAAGCTAATGGCCTCATTATGTTTTGCGAACGATAGCTCAGACGAACGAATGTTCTTTTCTTTAATTTTTGTTTTTTATGTCAAAGAAAAGTCGGAAATATTAAAAAAAAAATCTATGGGGCAAACGATAGATATTGCAATGGCTCGACGTTATTGTGCGCAGACGAATCGTTCATCTGAGCTATCGTTCGCAATACATAATGAGGCCATAAATTTAACAAACATTTTTGGAAAACTTAGGGTCTCATTATGTATGACGAACGATAGCTAAGAGGAACGATTCGTCAGCTCACAATATCGCCTTCCCATCGCATTTTCTTTCATTTTTGTTTTTTATGTCAAAGAAAACTCGCAAAATTAAGAAAAAATCTTTGAAGCGTTTTTGCGGTAATAAGTTAATACCACATATGTATATGGGTATGTTAAAAATGTTTTGATGTCAGCAATAGAAAATTTCAACGGTACAGATTAAGTTTTTAAGATTAGTGTCTTATGCGTTTTTAGTTCGGTTTAAAATTTTAGAAACTCATAAAAAATAATCACTTTTCAATTATCATCAAATAAAAAGCTCAGGTGGAGTATCATTAGGATGAAATTAATATATCAATTACTCCATTTTTTAACCTGTACTTTGAATAAATATGTTCTTACTTTTGTTTTCTAACTATTCCAAATCACATCAGCTTTGTAAAATCTATTTAACCCTGTAAATTTTACTCTACACAAATATTTTATGACATTACTTCTTTGTATATATATATACACTTTTCAAGTAAATGTTTATTTTTAAATATGTGCAAATAAATCAGTGGTGGGCAAGCGCTAGCATCATAAAAGCCACGTGAAGTATCTAAATGGTACAAAGGTCAAAGAAAAAGTAGAAAATAAAAGTTACAAGCCTTACTTTGGAAATAGCTACATTCATATCTTAGAGTCACGCTTGCCTACCGTTGATATTTTCCTTCATTTATCGCAATATTTTTATAGCAGCATGTTGCCAAAGAACGCCGTAATTCAAAAAGTTTAGGGCAATACACGTCGCGTAAGCTGTTATAAAACCAAGTTTATTTACGAGGTTTCTATGGTTACATGGAATTTTTAAGTTATTTTTTTATTCTAGAAATAGCCCTATTGGTATTGAAGAAATTTAAAGCTTTTTAGATTTTCGATTGTTTGAAATATGACGTTCTTCAAGCAAGCAAATGATATTGATACTTTTTCGCGAAGTTATCGTAACGGTAATTTTTTCAAAATTTAGTTTATGATACAAATTTGTTTTACATTCCTCAGCGCATCATCGGCTAAAATATCATAGCTGCAAATCTTTCTTCTTTAACGTATGCAATTCATACACTACCTAAACATATAAACCAAAAAATGCTCTCCTGGTGAAATTTGTATTTTGCCCCTTATGATAATTTCGCGAAAAGGGGTCGATATAATACGTTTTATGTAGATATTTTAAGCAAGTATTTTTTCATAATTTGCATTACGCTATTTTATATAGAACATATTTTATTTTTATATTTAAGCTTGACTTTTTATCTCATTCAGATTCAAAATAGAATACAAAATTTTAGAAACCCTGTAAAAACAGCTATTATGTAGGGTAATTCCAAGTCTGGTCTAAGAACGTAGTAAAATCTCAGAATGTTGCTTACTTCTACTTTCTTTTTTGTTGAAACTAGAACTTTCCTCTTCCAAAGAAATGCAGTGCCGGACAAAAGTATTGACACAGCAGATAAACGGAATTAAAATGTCAAAACTAGTTTCTTCCCCGAGTGTATGCCATTCTTTAAAGAAAGTTGATTTCTCTGCCCCTGGATTATGATTTGTGGGACCGAAAAGCGCCTTTTGACATCTCTTCCAACATATATTGACGCGTAAAGTATTACAATTTGTATTTTTTTAATACTGTCATATTAGAATATGGAAATTTGTTGGATCAGATATTCAACAACAGTGTAAAATCACATCTATTTCAAAAGGGGCTTCTCAGTGACGGCGAGAGAAAATCCGGGCACGGGGTTAAAAAAAAAACTACGGGCCCCTATATCTTAAAATCAAAATTACCATCTTTTACATATTTACATACAGCTCCTCCCAGCTTATTTCGTGCAGTAAAATTTTTTTTTTTGAATTTCTATAGACGGGGTACTAGGATAGAGACAAATAAGAGGAGTGGTAAGATGTTTAAAAAACTGCAGGTTTAAAGAAAATTAAAAAAGAAAACAACTAAGAATTTGTCAATCTGTCTATTTTTGCCTAATAGTCAATTTAGTGTATTTTTTTTTTAATCCTGTAGATTGTAATACTCATAAAATTTTTCCTTTCAAAACTTAAAAACAGTTATTACCTACGGCCCCTGATTTTTATATACAAGATATCATTACGATTTCTCAATCAATTTTATTTTTTATGAATATGGGGGTAAGTTTCTTATTTAGCTATAGAACAATTCTGTATTAATTCTATGTAAAATTTTCGCAGGGACCGCAAATAATAATTATTGTTTTTTATCAAGGGTGAGCTTTATTTAATTTTTCATAATTTTTCGCCTCATAGTTCAGGATATATATGACATTTTGAATTTTATTATGAAAAATCAAGAATCAGGATTAAAAAAAAATTACATTATTTTGGATCCTTGAATTTCCGACTCTATAGTTAAATAATTCGCCTTTAATTGCCTTTGCTTACTCTTTAGTTCAGCATGTTTCAATTTTGTAGTTAATATTGCATGATAAAAAATAAACATGTAAAAGTTTTGCACAGTGTTCTGCGACACAAAAAAAGTATACTCGTACTAATAATCTAAATTAAAAAAAAAAAAAAAAAAAAAATGTATAATTTGATTTGTGCAATTTGTATAGGCATATACTAATTATTTTATTTATCATATACTTTCGCTCGTAAATGTATTCAATGCAAAATACACTCACAGCACGATCAATCTATTGCTATGAATGTGATTCCTGGACGGATGCGCGCTGCAAGGATCCTTTCAACTATACGGCATTGCCACGAGATCAACCACCTTTAATGACTTGTAATGGCTGTTGTGTGAAAATGGTGCGGCATTCGAAATCACGTAAGTGCAAAAAAATACACATTTAATTATCTAAGTATATTAGAAAAAAAAAAATTAGAGTGCAAATAAGTTTTTCGAGTTCAAATCGTTAGGGAGTTAGAATCGACCGCTATCGTTTTTATTGAACTTTGGTGGAGAGTTCCTTTTTGTCTTGAAACAAAGTTGTACCAAACATTTTTGTTTTTTTTTGTTTTTTTGTATAAATATTTGAAATAGAATTTTGTTTACGTTTTCTAACTTAAAAAAATGGAGAAACAAAATTAAATATGTTTTTGTTTTTAAGACAAAAAAATTATAAGAAATAAAATATTGGAAAAAGGTCAAATATATAAAATTTAGAAGAAAAAACATGAAAAAAAAATCTCTGGCTATCTTCGGATATATCGAAGGACAGGGTCCAAAATTGAATGGCAAACTTTTATTTTTACGATTTTGAAAATATAAAATTTTCTTAAGTTAAAATTAAAAAAAAATGTCTTTTTATGTATTTTTTATACCTTTAAGTACCCTCTTTCAAAGTACCAAAGATTATTTTCTAAATCCAGTAGTTTCGGAAATATTGAAAACTAAACTAAAAAAAAAACAGGAATAAGAAAAATGTATTAAATTTTCATGCAAGTATTATTTTTAATACAAGTATCGTTTTCATAGCAGTATTACGTTTCATACAAGTATTATTTTCATACAGTATTATTTTTCATGCAAGTATTATTTTTCATAGAAGTATTATTTTTAATACAAGAATCATTTTCATACCAGTATTACTTTTCATACAAGTATTATTTTTCATTCAAGTATTATTTTTCATGCAAGTATTATTTTTCATACAAGTATTATTTTTCATACAAGTATTATTTTTCATACAAGTATTATTTTTCATTCAAGTATTAGTTTTTATACTTCTTATAAGTTTTGAAAACCATTATTTTCTTTGACAGAACTTCGTTTTATGAAAAAAAACTCTCCACCAAAGTTCATTCAAATCGAAACTTATCGATTCTAAATAGCCAGTCGGGAATTTGGCTAATCAAAAATGCATTTTAAGTTGACTACATCGCACCCAGTACTGTTTGAAAAACTAACTACTTTGTATGGAACAGCCTGACTATTTTTACATAGCGATGGCCTAGGATGTAGTCAGTTGTGTGCTGAATGACTTTTAGCCAACTATAAACCCATTTTTTTTTTAAATAAAATTAAAAAAAAAAAACTCGATTTTTTTGTTCATATTATTAAATGAAGTCCTATTTTCTATAGAAAAAATTATCCAGTCTATATATAAAAAAAAAAAAAAAAAACTAATAAATATTTTCCTTTACTTACCTCATTTACAGCCTACGAAGTTGTGCGACGTATGTGTACGTCACAATTGCAAATAAATTTATTTATGGTCGATCATGTGTGCATGATGGAAAGTTCAGGCAATGGACATATGTGCTTTTGTGAGGAAGATATGTGCAATTCTAGTAAAAATTTATTAAAAAATGGTTCATCATACCATTACATCATGATCTCAGCGCTCTCATTCATTATCTTTATACTCAATCGTATACAAATTTGTCAACAAATGCAAATTTTTGTTCGATCAAAATCCATCATACCTGAACAACAAACAAAACAATTGA
The DNA here is from genome assembly GCA_964058755.1 of Campiglossa producta. Classification (NCBI taxonomy): domain Eukaryota; kingdom Metazoa; phylum Arthropoda; class Insecta; order Diptera; family Tephritidae; genus Campiglossa; species Campiglossa producta. Next base: position 108,241,904 of record CAXKVI010000004.1, on the reverse strand, counting down.
AACCAAACAAACAAACACATAATACAAAAACGGACAAATATTTGTCGCTACAATTTGTACCTATTCAAGAACAAAAACAAACAGAAAAACTCAATCCAATAAATCGCCAAACAGTGAAACAACAACATGAAAACGAACAACAAAATAAATTTAAATTAAATCCCAAATTATCAAAAAATATCATTACACAAAAACAATTATTACCTATGCAACCTATTCATGTTGCATGCCACATAAAAGGAATAACAACAAATAATTTGTATACTTCATCACTCGCACTCAGATAGAGGGCTTGTTGTTGGCCGCACTCTCACTTTTTCATACCATTTAAAAATTTACTTCGCATCACAAAGAAACTTTTTTGAAAAAAGTAAAAAAATAAAATATAATAAATGGATCACCCTTTGCAGTTTATGAGCCATCAGCGTTGAGGCAAACGTGCCAGCGTATACATTCACCACACACACACATCTCCATATACCTTTACACCCGTCTACACGGAACGCATGTGCAAGAAAGACATAAATATGTATGTATATACATATGTAGACATAAATACTATAATTTTATTCATTACTATTATATTAGTGGAATGCATCAAACCTTATAAATCTAAGAACTGCGTAAATTTATACATTTATCAGCTCAGTTAGATGTACGCCCTACATAAATGTATGTGTAGTACCCGCTTGATGTCAAACAAAAACTTTTTATTTCGAAGTTCCCATTAAAAGAGTAATTTTCGTCCCATTTTCAGCATATTCTTCTATTTTTGTGCAGTGCGCAATGAATGCATTACAAAAATTACCTGTCGAACGGATAAATTTACGAACTCTTTTACACACCAAAATCGACGCGAAAGTTTATCAAAATTGTGGAAATTTCGTTCCATAAAAATTTTGACAGTTCATTTACACACTTGCTAAATTTATACGTTTACACGCTTTATAAGGTGTTTAAAAGGTTTGATGAATCCCCCTATTGATACATAATATAATGGCGTAGACAGATGGCACTTCAATCCTAATTAAGCAACTCATGAAGAATGAACAATACTTTCAAAGCAGGAATAGCCGTTTTCAAACATTTTAGACGAGTAACGAAAAAATAAAGTATAAAGTCCCAAAATAATCCCGAAAAAAATTGCGACATTTTCCGAAAACAATTCCATAAATTTTTTAGAAAATGTTTCAAAATAAGCCCGAAAACAATTCCAATATGACTGCTCAAACAATCGTAAAATATTCCCGAAGTTATCCCTATATGATCCTGTAGGTCGCCCTATCGACCCGAATAATATCAAGTAGGCCAAAGGCTTTTTCAGGAAAGATCTTGAATTGATTCAAATCACCTCAAAAGACTTAAATCTATCCCAAAATAGCCCAACAATTTTTTAGAAATACACAATGTTACCACTTTTTTAACCTTGATAGACCTAGCCCTGCATACTGTCCTCTTTTCGGCTCGTATATCTATTTTTCTTATAGTACATTTACACTGCACCAAATTTGACAAATTTGGCGAAAAATTGCAAAAATTTGGCGCTTTTTTCCATACAAATATCATTTTCCAATTTTGGAACTCCATCACATTTGACCTCATTTGCCGAACAGCTTTTCAAAATAGCAATCCTGCCTGTGTTCCACATTTAGAATTGCCCAGCAAGAACCTTAAAGGGTAATTGACGTGTGATAATTTTTACACTATGCACAGCTGTAAATAACAATTTCAACTAGTTTTTTTTAAGAAAATGGGCGAATTCTACCAGGAAAAGACAGAAGCCTTCTTGACTCTTCTTTTATTATTACTCTACAGGTGTTTAAAACATCGCGGTAATGAATTTTCTTTCGGTGGCTTTTTGTCCTGGTAGCAGATTCTGGCAGGAAAGATGAAGCCAACTGCAAATTTGCCAGTGTAAACGGTGTCGAAATGGTTCATTTCAATTCGCCAAATTTGGTGCGGTGTAAATGTACTATTAGTTATTTGGTACCAGTGTTGCCGTCTGTCTACGTTTTTAAGTACATCCTTCGATCCACTTTTCAAGCATCCATACATTTGTATATTTTACTCTTTGTCCTAAACAACTTTACTACTTATGTTATAAATTTTTTAAATTCCTTACCTATTAAGTACCCATCATACTCTATGTAGTTAGTTATTTGTTAAATTATATATAAATATTTTTATTTTAATGTTATAAAATGTATAGTCATTCTTACTAGTTTGTTAAATTTTTTTTTTTTTTGTAATTTTGTTCATTAAATACATATTTGTTGTATTTTATTCTTTTATTTTATGTAAATTAAAATAATTTTTTTTTTTAATTTTTATGTTGATTGTTTTCACATATTTATTAAATTGTTATCTATTTTTTAAGTTGAAAAGCAAAAAAGACGTAGCTATTAATTGTTGATAATTCTTGTAGTTCTAGTGATTAATATTTAAAAACATAAAACATAAAATTTAAAATCAAAACACTGGAATTAAAAAAAAGAAGCTTAAGTGATTAGTGCAAGCACTAAAACTAAACTAAAAAAAAATATTACAACTTTTCATAAAATTTAAATTAAAGATTAGTATCGCAAAGGAAAATTTTATTACTACATGATACTTAGCTTAGATATAAACCAATTAAGAACAATAAGAAGAAGACGAAAGAAAATTAGTTTTTCTGCCATATATTTCTCAAACAATCTCCCGTTAACATTAACTGGCATTCGTGCAAACGGCCCTTAGTAATTGTCTAGAGGGTGAAATAATAATAGTATTGGCCCGTAATCATAGTCGTTGCTTAATACGCGTATTAGTTAATATCTTGACTAATAGTACATTTACACCGCGCAAAATTAGGCAAATTTGGCACGTTTTTCCATACAAATCTCATTTTCCAAATTTGCAATTCCATCACATTTGGCCTCATTCGCCGAATAATACAATCCACAGTACCTCAAAATAGCAACCCTGCCTGTGTTCCACATTTAGAATCGCCCAGCAAGAACCTTAATGGGCAATTGGCATGGGAAAACTTTTGCACTATGCACAGCTGCAAATAACAATTTCTTGACTCTTCCTTTATTATTATTCTACGGGTGTTTAAAACATCACGGTAGTGCATTTGCTTTCGGTGGCTTTTTGTCCTGGTAAAAGATTCTTGCAGGGAAAGTGAAGCCAAATGCAAATTTGCCAGTGTAAACGGTGTCGAAATGGCTCATTTAAATTAGCCAAATTTGGTGCGGTGTAAATGTACTATTAGCCTCTGAAGGTCATTGGCAAATTCGATTTCGGAACTGCCGATGAATTTTGAAACTTTCGAGAACTTTCCTGAAACAAAGTGTAAAGTTAGTTCTATATTATAATCTGACCAAAATGCCAGATAGCAAATCGTTATTCTCAAAGTACCGTGTAGATGTCGAAGAGCTAGAGTATTCGCTTATGAAAATGTTTTGTTGAAAAGTAGTTTTCGAATCAATCTTTTATTTTTTTCATTCAAGATCGTATCAAAACTAAAGTGGGCTGAATAAAAAAAAGTTGCCCTTACATAAAAGTGTTTGTTCAGAACAAGATTACCCCAAAACCCTTAATACATAATCTAAAAAAACTGTCAAAACTTTGCGTTTCCTATACTTATTAGTATTTTTGTAAAAGTGTGTCACTTTAAGATTTGTTTTAAAATGTCAAAAGTACACAGAGATTTCAGCTTCAAAAGAATTTTTGACTCCTTATCTTGACCAAAATTGAATTGCAAACCGCTAGAAATTACAGGAAAAAACGGCTGCTGTACTGTATTAGACAATTATAATTTATTCATAATTTTTTTTTAAAACAAGTGGTAAATACCTTTCATAGTTTATCATCAATTTAAGCTTATATCTAGCATGTACATACTCGTATGTATAAATATAAACACCACTGTTACTTTATATTTTTAAATATTAAGAAAAAATACAACACAATTTTTATACAAACATCTGTTTTTTATTTTATTTCGAGGCCTAGGTGGAAAACATCTCTGTCGCAGAGACCAATAGAAAAACGCCCTAACTCAGAATACGTTTCATGAACAACCTATCTCAGCGTAACTTTCAAATGACACAGAGTGGTCTTGAATCAAATTCCGAGAGGGCGTTTTCAAAAAGAAAATCTGAGATGGGGCGTTCTTAAAAAATATTTGGAAATAGAGTGATCATCGAATTAGTGTTTTGGTACTTGTAATTTATACGGTAATTGTTTTATGTTATTTTATTTTTTTATAAAATTTGTAGATTTCAGTTCAATCACCTTTATAATTTTATAAAGTAAGTTTTTATTTGTCTAACAATTGTTCTGGTCTGGATCAGATATCACAGTCACACAAGAAAACAAAGTTGTTTCAAAAAGTTGATCGAAAATTCGAAAATCTACATATAAAAAAAAATTATAAATAACACTGTACAACAGCCAAAAAAACTCAGAGGGTTTGTCTTCGGTTTCTCAAGCTTCTGAGTGTGCTGAATCCGAATCTGAAGTCAGATTTTTCGGGTCACCCTTGATTTTCTCTCCAGTAAGTAGTTTGTTAAGAGATCGGTAGTAGTAAAAAAGAAAAATGTTTAGCTTTTAATTTTTTTTTTCTTAATCTTATAACTTTAAACGACCTAGCTTTTATATTTGTATATCCGGACTATCTCGGGAACCGCTTAACCGATTTGGATCAAATTTTGAATATTGATAGTATGATTGATTCTAAGAGTATCCACTTGGGGGCTGCCACCTGGGGCGGTTTACAGAGTTGCCACCTATCTCAATTTTTTTAATTTTTTAGCAAAATATGCCAATATGGGTAATAAAGGTAAGTATTTTCAGCGACATGCCAACTAAAATATTTTCAAGTAGGGTTGCCACCTTACCGCAGTGTATTTGTATATCCGGGCTTTCCCAGGAGCCGCTTGACCGATTTGGATGAAATTTGGCACATAGATAGTATAATTGATTCTAAGACTAGACTATCCATTTGGGGGTGGCCACTTGGGGGTGTACAGGGTTGCCACCTATCACAATTTTTTTTAAATATGGAGCTAGATATGCCAATATGGGTATCAAATGAAAGATATTTTCGCCGACATAACAACTAAAACATTTTCAAGTAGGGTTGCCGCCCAAGGTTACCATTTTACCGAATGGTATTTGTATTGTATATTTTTGGGATCATATTTGGACTATTTTAGGATCAATTAGAGATCATTTAGGGGTCACTTTGCGATAATTTTTGCGCTATTTTGTGATCATTTTGGATTCAATTTTGGATTAATTTGAGACAATATTGGTTTCATTTTTGGATCATTTTGGAATGATTTTGGGATAATTTTTGGGTCATTTTGGGAACATTTGAGGGTCTTTTGGAATTATTTTAGGATTATTTTGGGATCATTTTTGGATAATTTTGGGTACATTTAAGGGAGTTTTTGGCGTCATTTGGGAATCATTTTTGGATCATTTTATGGTCATTTTGGGGTCATTTTGGAAACGTTTTGTTATCATTTTTGGGTCGTTTTGGGTTCAATTTCGGATCATTTTGGGAACATTTAAGGGTCTTTTTGGGATCATTTTGGAATTATTTTAGGGTCATTTTATTATAATTTTGGGTAGGTAAGTAAATTTAGCGCTAAAATAAAGCTCGGTCACCCAGGTAGGTACTAACTATACATCAAAAAAAAAAAAACTATAGATATTTTTACAAACCACCTTCGGGAAAGAAAACCTAAGGTGACCCGAAAAATCTGACTTCAGATTCACATTCAGCACACCCAAAAGCTTCAGAAACCGTTGAGAAACCTGGTAGGATTTTCAAAAACTTCAATTTTGTTACACAGTTTAATTATTTATTACTACCTCTATATTTTTTTTACTACACAAATGAACGTTGTGCATATTTTTTTATTTTCTTATAACCTAATACTTAGTTCCGCACTAAAATACATAAACATTCAAAAAATAATTTTTTTAATTACTCGCTAACTTTTTCCATGCTTTGCTTTAAATATTCCGCCTCCTGCTTTTATGCACCTTTACAGCTTTTATTTGCACCGAGCTAATTTATTTAAGTTAAAAAATATATAAATAATAATCCCGAAACATATCCCTATAATACTGTCCAAACTTGTAACCAACCGAAATTAAGTGAAACAACAATTGGCTGAAAAGTTAACACTCTAATTAAAAAAAACCGCATGTAACCTAACCTTAAAGTATTCAAATGTAAATAATGTTGCATAACTCAACTAATGCTCTTAAACTTTCAAAATAGTTAATATCCAAATAATTACCTACCTGTTACAGTCACAATCAGTCAACAAGTTACTTTGCGCGTATCCAGTCATGACCATACATACTTAAATTCCCCAGCATATTCCTCTCTCTCTCTACTTATATAACTGTCTCGCTCATACTTTGAGTGGCATACAATAATGCCTAAAAAACACTACACACCTTTTAAAAAGAGATATACTCCAAAACGCATTTCATTGTAGTGACGTAGCAATATTCATTCAACAAACTTTCCACTTCGCTCCTCTCCACGCCAGCCAGAATAAAGAGTAAATTTTTACTATAGGCCTGGGAAACACGCGTGCGCGCTACGTTTTTGCTAATTTATTAAATTAAAAAAAACAAAAGTATTATAATATTTTGCTGCTTGAATTTGCTTCAAAATTAGCAAGCTACAAAAGCAAAAAAAAAAAAAAAATATTTTAAAAAAATTTTTGAAAAAAACTCGTATTTGCGTTAACTTAATTTTTTAAGTGATATATGAAAGAACCATAGATTCCTCACAATACAAAAAGCACTGAATATTTGACTTCTAATTTTTTTCCAAAACAACAAATGAACACATGTTGGTGTTGTTGTTTATAATCAAGGATTTGCATTAATGAAAAAAATTCAAAAAAAAAAATTTAAGATTAGAAAAAAAAAAACATTTTAAATTATTTGAAAAAAAAAAATTATTATTGGCGCTGAATTGGTTAATTCAATTTATGCTTTACAACTGATGATATTTTTCGTTCATCAATCGATGTGAGAAGATGTGGTTTTTATTTATAATTTTACAATAATAACATTTTAATATATTTCACGTGGGTATTAATTTTTGAATTTTTATTTAATTAATTGATTTAAGTATTTGAAATTTTAACAGAATTTTTTTGTTTTCAAATATTTAACGCTATTTTTAAAACATTTCCACTTTTCTCTATATTATTGCTTATCAATATTTTTGTTTTGGTAATTTATTTCTTTCCTCAACATTTCATTCGGCATAAAATCAAACAATTTTCACGACAAAAAAGTTCACTAAATGTTGCACCCTTTAGCGTGCAATTTGTATGAAGTAAATTGTTCGTCATGGCGTATACGCAACATTTGTGGCACGATCAATACCACGCTTGATCTTCACACATTCACAGATCTTTCTCAATAAAACGCTCATTTTTCTAAACTTTTTATTAGCCAGCACTCGCAAATACAGCTGTCGGCAAAAAAATAGAAACACTACACATTGAAATAAAATATTTTACAGTATTTGATTTTTTGAGTACAAACTTTCAAATATTTCGAAGATGTGAAAATAAAAAAAAAAAAAATTTTTAAATCCAAACTCATTTGCGGCGTTTAAGAATTTCATTTGTTTTTTTATAAAAGCTTACAAAAAAAAATTAGGTCACATTTGTTTTTACATTTTCAATAATTTTAAAACAAAAAATAAAAAACTTAAAAATGATTTTTTTTTAAATCATGAAAATGTAAAGAAAAACATTTTTGAAAATTAAAAAAAAAAATGTTGAATTAAAAAAAAAAATAGAAATTAATTATTTTCATATTTTGAAATATAAATTATAAAATACAAAAATACCTTAAGCATTTTTTTTTTGAGTTTTGAATAATTTTTGAATAAAAAATAAAAAATATGAAAAATAAAATTTTTTTAGAAAGTCAAAATTGAGATTAAAAAAAAATACCTAAAAAAATTTTTTTTTTATTTTGATTCATTTTTAAACCAAAACAAAAAACTATGAAAGGGATTGGTTTTTAGAAAAAATTATGAGCTTGACAAAAAGTTTAAAATTAAAAAAAGCTTAAAAAATTTTTTTTTTTCACATTTTCAATAATTTTTTAACAAAAACTAAAAATATGAAAATAAATCCTTTTTTTAGAAAAAATCATGCATTTAAAAAAAAATATTGAAAATTAAAAAATACATCAAAAACTTATTTTTCAAATTTTGAAACATTTTTAAACAAAAACTAAAGAAATTTGAAAACAAACGTTATTTTTCTAGAATAAATCTTGAACTTAAAAAAAAATTGAAACGTAATAATACCTACCTAAACAATTTGTTTTTCATAATTTGAATATCTTTAAAAATTAAAAATATGAAAATAGAAGTTTTTTAGCAAAAATGAAGAGCTTGAAAATAAAAAACACCTAAAAAATTTGTTTTTCTTATTTTGAATCATTTTTAAACAAAAATTAAAAAATATGAAAATAAATATTTTTTTTTTAAATTAAGAATTTGAAAAAATTATGTATTGAAAATTAAAAAAAATACATTAAAAATTTATTTTTCACATTTTTAATCATTTTTAATTAAAACTAAAAAACTATGAAAATAAATATTTTTTTTTTAATACATCAAAACTCTATTTTTATCATTTTGAATAAATTTTAACAAAAACTTAAAAAATTTGAAAATGAAAGTTTTTTTAGAATAAATATTAAACTTGAAGAAAAACTAAAAATACTTACCTAAAAAATTTGTTTTTCATATTTTAAACAAAAAGTAAAAAATATGAAAAGGAATGTTTTTAACAGAAATTATGAAATCGAACTAATTATTGAAGGATTTTTGGCTCCAATTTCAAAAATTTTGAAAGTACCATAAAACCACTTTTTTGAGATTTCGTGAGCTTTTATAAAAAAATATAAAATACAAAGAGTTTGAAAGCTTTAATAAAAAATATAAATAAACATGCCTACATTTTTTACGATAGCTGTACCTACTAAAATTCACAAGCTTTTCGATTAAAACAGTTATTTTTCAATCATTTTTTTTTTTTTACTTTTCACCCGGCCACATCATCTATTTTCATCATTTTATGTCTCACTCTCTTCGCAATCTTTAACATACTCTTCGCTCTCTATCTCTTTCACTTTTACCATTTATAACTATCTCTTTTTGTCGCTCTATTAACGCTTTGTTTCTCTCACTCATGCAGATATTTCTTTTAAAAAATTTTCTATTAACAAAAAAAAAAAAAATTTTATCAAAATTTCATAACAAATTCATCTAGAACAGCAAGAGAGGAACGAAAAAAAAAAATATTTAAAAAGAGCCCTTTTTCCTCTATAGACTTAAAAATTTAACTGCTCGATAAACACAAATGTATTTATCGCACAGTTAAATTTTTAAGTTTATATGACAAAATGGCTCTTAATCACTTAATGAAATCTTGATTTTTGATTGGTCTTAAACAAAATTTGACTTAATATTGTTTTAGTAAAATAAAATAATAAAATCGAAAAAATAAAAAAAACGAATTTATACGAATAAGAAAAAAAATGTGTTGGAAGTGTTTCTTCTCTCCTTCGCCCCTGAAAAACATCTACGACTACGAATCGACGCTTGCGAGCGAGAGAAAAAATACTTTCGAGCACATTATTTTTCAATTCGAAAACTGATTGGTTAAAAAAAAATAAAAAATAAAAACTTTGAGCTTTTGAACTTTTTAAGCTTTTGAGAGAAACAAGCACAATTGTTATATAAATAATTAAGTCAACACGCAAAAAATCACTGAAAGCGAAGAAAAAGAAGAAAAGTGCTTTTTCACATACGATGCCAATGGTCTGACTTAAATTTTTTCATCATGTACCACCATCGCAACCATGTGTGCAAACAAGAAAAAAAAATCCAGCCAACAACAAAATATAAAAAAAATCAGCAAACAGCGTATATGTTATGTATTTTATATGTATGTGTATAATTATAAATATATGCTATATACTATATATGTACATATACTATAAATGTTAAAATTCAAAAAAAAAACAAAAAAAAAAAAAAACAAAAATTACAAAATAGCCAAAAATATTTTCAAACGCCAAAAGCAAAAAAAAGCTTCAAATGCGCTTAAAAGCTTAACAAAAAGCTATGAAAACTGTTGAAAGCTTCTAAGCCAAAGCTCAAAACAGACACAAACAGACAGCCTATATATTAACACCACACATATGGGATATATATGTATGTTAAGTCACTAATACGCTTACAAATACATATACCTACACACATACATACATGCATACATAAAAATTTTAAAAATACTAGATACCACATACTACATATAGACACAAACACTAAAAACAATTATGTACACATTTTAAATATTTTTGGCAAAAAAAAAATTTAGTATCGACAATAAAAAAATTTTTTGTGTGAGCTTTCACCAAAGCTCGTAAAGGGTAATGATGAGCAGCAGCAGCAACAGCTTTGAACATAATAAAGTAGTAGCAGTTGTTAGACAAAAAAAAATACACGGCAGTGCAACAAAAGTACACACAACAGCAAGAACTACAATAACAACTACAACAACAACAACAATAATAAACAATATTTAAACTTTCGACAGACAACACATATCCTATGAAAGCTTCAAGCAGCGCAGCTTTCATCTATGTTTCAAAGCACACGTAACAAAATTGTGCTATGAGTATTTTATTATTTGTAAATTAATGTAAAATGAGAGGAAGCAATTATTTTTTGTATTTATTAAATCTAAAAGCGTAATTTTCATTGTAGTTATTTATCAGTAGAATTTTTTTTTATTAAATCTTGTCGGAAATTTTAATTATGTATTTAAATTGTAAAAGATTTTGTATCTACATAAACATTAACTATTATAGGAGTTGTGAAAACTAATGTAAATTTGTTAATTAATTTTTTCCCGAATTTCCAATTTCTTCTAATATATAAAAGCGGTTTTTGATAAAAAAAATTAATTTTTATATTTTCCATTAACAAATCGAACACGTTTTTTGTTTTCATTTTGTAAGACAAAAAATTTAAATTATAGAATTATTATTAAATTTTTTAAAACAAAAATAATATTTTAATTTTTTATTATGGATGAAAAATAAAATTGATTTTTGTCAAATTTCTAGACAAAATTCAACTTAGTTTTTTTTTTTTAATTTCTAAACTCGAATACTTTTTTCCGTTTATTTTGTGAAACAAAAAAATCAAAATTTTACTTTGACTTTTCAGTCAAAAAAATAATAATAAAACATTTTATTTTCGGATAAAAAAAAAAATGTATACCAAAATTAAAATTTTGTTATCGGCATATTCAAATATCAAATTCTTACATTCTCGATCTCGATCTTGTTTAAGTTTAATCATAAAAATATAATTTAAATAAATGTTTTTTTTAATAGAAACAAAATTTAAATTTTCAAAATTGAAGCAAAAAAATTATTTTTATTTTTTTATTGTTAAACAAAAGTTATTTCACTTCTCAATTTGTTAAATAAATATAGATATATCAAAAATGTCTAAAACAAAATTAATTTGACCTCGCAATGTGTTGACTTGGGAAAAACTTTAAGTGCTAATATATTTTTTTTTTTTAATTTTCGAACTTTTTCATTATCATAAATAATTTGTACATGTAAAATAAGTTTATTATTTGTAATGTTTTAACATAATCAAATTTATTTACATTTTTAAAAGTGTGTAAAAAAATATTATATTAAATTTTTTTAATTTTTAATTATTAAGAATAAATTTGTACAGCAAAAATTAATTCACTTTTCAATGTTTTAAATATGTATTTATGTATATATAAATAAATTAAATGTCTCCGACAAATCTCGAAATGTGGTCACTTAAGGAAAACTTAATATTTTATTTTGAAACACAAATTTTATTTTTAAACCTAATCTAAACTAGTTTTTAAATTTTATTTTTGTTAAGTTTACCAAATCTCATTTCATTATTTTTATTACCATTTTATACATTTTTCCAAAAGTTTTAAAATGTAAAAACAGATAGATATTAAAAATATTTTGAATAAGAGTTGAAAATATAAAGGTTTTAAAAAATAAAATTATTTTTAGTTATACAATTTTTTCGTGCTCTCTTCGACGTAGCCTCTCTTTTTATCGTAAAAGCTTTTCAAAGCTTGATGTTGTACCACTAACGCCCTCACAAAATAGTCACACTAGACAGTTCTAGTACTTTCAAATTACAGATCTCCATCCCATTTCAAATCGTAAAAAGCTTTTAAAGCTCATTGCCTGCTTCCAAGCGTCGGCTGCATAAGCGACTTAAAATTTCCAAACTTGCTAGGTGTTTCTTAAAGCTTAAGCTGAAAGCTTTTGAAATTCTAGCTTCTAAGCTTTTTAAATCCACTCAATATATTAGTCATCTACATACATACATACATACAAAGTCCTTTTAAGCCTACAAGCTTTTAAACTTTTCAATTTACACTAGATTCGAAACCTAAACATTTATGTGCTCATATTTTCTTAAAAAGAGTTACATTTGAACTTTTTATTCCAAATAGTTTATTTAAAGCTCCAAAAGCTCGTTTCGAACTTAATTGACTTTCATTAAACTTTTATCTTTCAAGCACACGAGTTTATTTACGGTACAACAAGCTTCTATATTCTCATTTGAATCTATCTGTGCGAAAGCTTAATAAAGCTCTCAATCGTGAGTGTTGCTTTGGAAATCACTGCAATAAAGCGATCGGAGCCTATCAGTTATCGGCCTAATTAGTTTTCAATACATTTGAGTCGTATACTTTTTGAGTAATGAAGACTTCTCTCCGAGCAAATAATTTAAGCTTTCGGGTCTTTAAACCTTTAAAGATCCTATTTTTGGTCGCAAGCAAATTTGCTCTCAACCCACTTTAAAGCTTCAGCAATTCTAAAAGCTCAGATAAAGTGTGGTATTTACATATAAATGTTCCACAAAAGCAGTAGTGGGCACACAATTTTATGCTTTGGCACTTTTAATCTTTTAAACTTTCGAGAGCTTTTTCAGCCTTGTTTTTTTTAAGGTGCTTAATATTTTAATCAGATTTCAAATTAAAAAAAAAAAAATAAACTTGAAAAACTGAGCGCTTACATTTTTTTAAACATAAACCAAAGAACTTTGAAAATTAATATACTTAATATATATTACTAAACTATTTTTAATTTTAAACAAATGCGTTTTAAAAAAATAATTGTTATACATTAATAGAGTAGTTTAGAAGAAAGTACATTTAATAGTATTTGCAACGAAAAAGACAAATAAATTTAAAAACATGTGCAAAATTTTGTAAAAACTAAAAATGACTTAAATAAAAAAAAAAAAATATTTACTACACATTGTTAATGGACATTCAGCAAGCTAACATGAAAATAATTACATATGTACATACCTTAATTACTAAGCTCCTTATTGCAACATAATAATGAATGAATAATTAACATATTTCTTAAATACAACATTTGACAAAAATCAAAGCAAAGTAACTAAAAATAATAGCACCTTAAGCTAACTTGGAAAACTACAGTACTAAATACTAATTTGTAAGCACATACAAGTTTCAGAAAACTATAAATATGTAGCTTCACATGACCCAGACACATTGTTAGTAAGATAAATGGTGAAATATCCTTATTCGATAACTGTTCTATGTCCAAAAACAAAGACAATGTTTGTAGCAACTAAGGAAATACAAAAAAAAATTATAACGATTAATGAAAGTGAGGTGGTTTTATTCATAACGCTGATGACTAGAGATATTGAGGTAAGTACAACGAACGATATGATGGTCCTGAAGAACTTCCATCGACGGCATTTTACCTCTCCTCTCAGCATCGAACCAGCAAAAAGTTTAACTCGTTTGCCGAAATACAAATTTGAAAGATCTATGCGCAAGAACAAAGCCCGTATATTCAATAAACAAATAACCGACCTTCTAGGAATTTGTTCTTTTTTTAATTTTATTTCTTTTCTTTCTGCTTCTTTAACAATTCAATTAACAAAACCACTTAATCTTAAAGCAATAGTTAGATGAAAACAATTGAGTTGTATACAAATCATCACTGACTCATATTAAGCACTGACATATCCGCACTGGAGTCGGCGATATGATACGAGGAGTCCAGTGGTAAGTCTATGTCATCATCACAGAGCATTTTACGCATACGTTCTTTATAGCTGAAAAAAAAAAACGAAAAACAAAATTAATAATCGGGCAGCAAAAGTTATTTTGTGTCAATAACCGCTCTTCTACTTCACTTCTTCTTGGCCGATATGGTTTAGATGTAGCATGGATATTCCGCCAGGGCCTATCACCGAAGGTGATTTTTCCAAGACTATTCGGCTTTGTCGGATTTGACATGGCTTTGATGGTCTACCATATTTTCCCAACACCTGCAGAAAGGTTGCAGCACCCTTGCAACAACAACAACAACAACAACAACACCCTAAGCTCTTTTTCTACTTGGCGTGTTTGTGCTGATCTACCAACCGCCTGATTTCCGCATTAAGGCCACTGATTTGGGAATAGGCAGGTCGATTGCTTGCACATAATCACTTTCGTTGGTCACGCCCGCAACCTAGGCTAACAATAGTGCCGAATGTTTTCTCTCAGACCAGCCGCTATAAACTAAAACTAATGGCGGCGATATACCAACAGGATTTCATAATCTCTAACGAGATTTTTGCCGAGCTTCTCTTCCAAATTGTATTGTGCTGCTTTGATTTTTGTCCTACAAGTTGCCGGGACCTACAGTTTTTGCCGACTCCAAACGGCACTTGCAAAGCAACTAAGGTTTTGTTGATTAGCTTCTCAAAGCAGAAGCCGGTATACATCGGGGTAATCCCCAATGGAAAACCATGCGGAACGCTCGTTCGCCTTCGCGTACGTCAGACAAAGTGGGAAGAACCGTCGGCATTCTAAAGTTAAAGTATAATTTGTTTTCTTGTGTTATACAACACCCACCCAGAGCAAGAGAATAAGGAGGAGCCCTGTTGCAAAGATCTACTCCAAATATGACAGTTTTAGGTGAAGCATGACACAACTCTGTTTCGGCTAAAACCCGAGTCATTCCGGTGGCATCCAGTCAGATTAGAAGACGAAGGACGCATGCTTTGGCAGTTTTTGCCTGTTTTAGGGCTCGCTGTTCTCTGTCTTTCACCAGAAGTCGTGAGATAATATTCACACTTCGTTACAACAACAATATTCAGGACATGTATTTGGTATGGTGGGATTGAGTCTGGATAAATAAGAGTTTAACCTGTTACAATATCTAAATCGTAGTTGGGTTGGAGTAACGGAGCGTCTGTTCTTCGCGTATTTCAGGGAGTTGGATGTTGATAACGGGGTTCACAGGCGCAGACCTGACAGAGGCATCTACCGGCTTAGCTGGTTATGTTGTGCAGGACCTAACAGATATTTGACCAACAAACACAGTCTCTAGCGTTGGAGAAATGTTTGTCTTTACGTTAGATAACTAGGGTAAATCTCTAACTGTTCTCTATTCGAGGGCGACAGTAGAAAACCTTAGAATTCGATTAGAGATAGGTTAGAAAACTAGGAAAAAACACAAATCATATTAGAATCCCAATAGAGAATGACATTAGAATTCGACTATAGAATTATGGTTTTCTCGATTTGCGAATTATGTCCAATTTTGTTGGAGAACGCTATGATTTCCATTGTTTCTCGAGTCGTCGACTAACTTTAGAGATTTGAGAATGGGGCTATTTTTCTAATGTACCTACAGTCGAAAGCTAGCTTCATGGTTTGTTGGGTGTTTGTATATCTAGGATTATAGCAGTTCAGAATCCACACATCTCTACTTACACTTCGCTATCGGGATTATTTTCTTGATTGCGACATTTTTCCAACTTCTTTTCAATCATTTTAACTTTGTCTTTTGTAGGCAATTCGTATGTCTTCACCATGTAACGTATTTCTAAAAAGATCAAATATGATTTAAATTTCTATAACAAAGCAGTAGGTAATGCATAAGACCTACTGCGCACAGCTTCTATTAAAAGTGGTAGTTTATCACGCGCTGCTACAAATAAATTTTCTGTAACATAGCTATCCAAGTTTTCTTGCTCTTTACTAGCTGCATGCAACACGGCCGCTAAAGCAATCTTCAATTATAATAAATGTGTGAGTTATTAAACAATGTTTTCTTGATAAGAGGCGCTAGTATTTGTATACCTGCGAAGGTGCATATAAAAGGCAGGCATCGGTAAAGAAAGTTTTATCTATAAATTCTTCGATATGCGGCCGTAAGCGTTCAGGATTCGGCATATCACTGCGAGTCTGCAAGGTGTAAAATTATTCGAATTTGTTTTCTTCCTTAAGCTTAATCATTCTTACCTTGATATCGATGAGAAAACCTTCTACGGGCCTATAAGGATTATGCACTGTCAAATAATAGTTTAATTGCTGCATCATAAGCAATTCGTTGGAGAGTATGATATCCATTGCCTTATTGCGATCACCTTTTATATTGCTCACAAATTGACCAATGGAAACATTAAATTCCTCAACTTTACATGCTAAATAAACACACGTGGCTCTACGAACAACAACCAAGAAAATTGAATATGCCTCCCTTTCCTAAAATCAACAACCAAATAGCTATACTCACAATATCTCTTTTGGGTGAAAATCCATTGGCGTATTGTTCAGATAGAAACGTTTAAAGTAATGGAATGCAGTACCAACAACGCACTTCGGCATAGGTGGATCGAATCGTCTACAAAAGTCATTTAAATAGAGTTCGTATTGCTTTAGTAGTATACGTTCCTCAGCTGGCAGCAGGAAGTGCGCTTCACGTTCCTCTTCCTGAATTAAGCACGAGTTGATTTATTGAGCATTCTTTTGTTTGGAAATGTATTTATATACTCACATTGATGTCAGCGCCATGTGCCTTGATGTAGTTTGTATTACGTTGTAAACGCAATTCATTTAATTGCTGATCGTTTGTAAAAGTCCAGAACCTTTTTTGGGAGCTCAGCGCAAACATTTCGGTCAACGGCAAAATGATTTTGTTTATCCTTCTTCCTCTTGCTTCCAGTATGGTTCACAATCAGTTGTTGAGGTACAGAGTGTGTCAAATTTAAAAAAAGGAAAAAAATTTACCCTGCCGGGCTTTTTTAATGCGAACCAACAAAATTTTAATTCATACCCTGCCAACCAGCGCTAGACATGGGGAAAAAAAAATTAAAAATTAATCCTATGCAATACAAAAAATGTCCTGAGGGTAAAAGTGGGCATCGAAATGCCAACGTATAATTCGACATAATTCTTTTAATTGTTAATTTTAGACCCGAATTAGCACTTTTAACATGGGTAATTGCCAACTTTTTTATACTCTTTTATGATAAGAGCGTCCCATTAATTTCCCAAGACTTTATCCCCTGCTGGTTAGCAGGGTAGCTCTGGCAAGGAATGTCAAACGTGGTAAAGAAATGTTTTCACACGTCAAATTTTCTTGAGCCAATACTCACTTTATAAAAAAAATAGAGCACATTTCGATAGTTGGCAAGGCCGGGTTACCTCAAGAAATAAATAGGCTCCTTTATATTTCTTGAAGTAAAGCGAGCTACCCACCTGCCAAGGAGTGCCTCAAGAAAAAAACGAGCATATATTTCTTTTGACGTTTACAAAATGTTCCGTTTTATTGCAAATTACCATTATAAAAATGTAAAAACGTGTGTAGCGAAACATGTACTCACCTTTGCCGTGAATCTGCACGTTTACCTCAAGAAATATATACGAGCATATTTAATTCTTGAGTTAAACCAGCGTTGCCAACCATCGAAAATTGTAATATTTTTTCTTATGAGCAAGAATTGGCACAAGAAAATTTGACGTGTGAAATCATTTCTTGACCAATTCTTAAGCGTTTTTTTATGTGGAGTTTGACATTTCTTGGCAGGTGAGTAGCCTGCTTAAGCATGCAGATTCACGGCAAAGATGAGTATATATTTCGGTACACATGTTTTATACATTTTTATAACTGTTATTTGCAAAAAAATGGAAAATATGGTAAACGTCAAAATTTTTTGACCAAGCACAAGAAATATATGCTCGTTTTTTCTTGAGGCATTTCTTGGCAGATGGATAGCCCGCTTAAATTTTGACCATTACCAAATTTCCCATTTTTTTGCAAATTACTCTTATAAAAATGTATAAAACATGTTTAGCGAAATATGTACTCACCTTTGCCGTGGATCTGCACGTTTACCTCAAGAAATATATACGAGCTTATTGAGGTAAACTGGCGTTGCCAACTATCGAACAGAGCTGTATTTTTTCTTATGAGCTGAGTATTGGCTCAAGAAAGTTTGACGTGTGAAAACATTTCTTGACCATTTCTTGAGCGTTTTTATACCTTTCATGAACATGAAATGGTATTATAAATTTGGTCCGATGTTTGTAAGTATGAGAAGAAGAAGAGATAGACCCATCAATAAGTATACCGAAATGATCAGGATGACGAGATGAGTTGATTTAGCCATGTCCGTCTGTCCGCCTGTCTGTCTGTCTGTCTGTCTGTCTGTCTGTCTGTCTGTCTGTTTGAACGCAAACTAGTCCCTCAGTTTTTGAGATAATTGGTTGAAATTTTGTATGCGGCCACCATTTTCCAATATAGGAATCACTTGTCGGAACCAGCAAGATCGGACCGATATTACATATAGCTCCCATACAATCGATTGTTCCGATAACCGGATTTTGGGCTATAACTCCTGTAATTAAACACGTTGGAACGTGAAATTTTGGACGTATCGCTATTTTTATATGTGAAGTATCGATGTTGAAAATCATCGAGCTGGGATAAATATCTCACATAGCTCCCATACAATCGATTATTCCGATAAACGGATTTTGGGCTATAACTCCTGTAATTAAACACGTTGGAACGTGAAATTTTGGACGTATCGCTATTTTTATATGTGAAGTATCGATGTTGAAAATCATCGAGCTGGGATAAATATCTCACATAGCTCCCATACAATCGATTATTCCGATAAACGGATTTTGGGCTATAACTCCTGTAATTAAACACGTAGGAACGTGAAATTTTGGACGTATTGCTATTTTTATATCTGAAATATCGATGTTGAAAATCATCGAGATGGGATAAATATTTCACATAGCCCCCATACAATCGATTGTTCCAATAAAAGATTTTGGTAGATAACTCCTGCAGTTATATGGGTAGGAACGTGAAATTTCGTAACTATTGCTATTTTAGAATGTGGAATGTCGGTGTTAAAAATCAATGAGATTGGACCAATATAACACATCGCCCCCATATAATCGATAGTTCCGATAATTTCGGTATGAGCTTAAGTTAATTTCACACAGGCTGTACTGGGATCAAACAGTAAAAATCGTGACGCTTATTCATGAAAGGTATTTAGCCTTCGGCACAGCCGAAGACAGCTTTCCTTACTTGTTTTATATGGAATTTGACATTTCTTGGCAGGTGAGTAGCTTAACAAAATACGAATTTAAGGTCGAATTCGGCTCATATTCAAAACATATTCCACCAACAGAAAAACAAGTAGGCGCGAAAAAAATCTTGCCACTAGCTGGATAGATTTCACTAGATTTCAACAAAAAATGCTTCATTTATATATAGGTTGCATTTTGCGGAATCGAGCCAAGGCGAATTCATAGAAGGTAGAATCCTCTCGCAATATGGTTTCTTTTTCTTTCCTTCCTATCGGCATAGAGATGTCAAATTGGTAGCGTTTCTTGTATGATTGAGATTCACAGCGCGAGAAAACAAAAAACAAACCAGGTGTGTGTGTGTTTTTTATACCTTTCATGAACATGAAATGGTATTATAACTTTGGTCCGATGTTTGTAAATATGAGAAGAAGAAGAGATAGACCCATCAATAAGTATACCGAAATGATCAGGATGACGAGATGAGTTGATTTAGCCATGTCCGTCTGTCCGTCTGTCCGTCTGTCCGTCTGTCCGTCTGTCCGTCTGTCTGTTTGAACGCAAACTAGTCCCTCAATTTTTGAGATATCTGGCTGAAATTTTGTATGTGGCCACCATTTTGTAATATAGGAATCATTTGTCGGAACTGGCAAGATCGGACCAGTATAACATATAGCCCCCATACAACCGATTGTTCAGATATAAGGTTTTTTGGCCAAAACTTCTGCAATTAAAAAGTTAGGAACGTAAAATTTTGCAACTCGGGTACTTTTTATTTATGTAGTGTATATAGTGAAAATCAACAAGATCGGGAAAATGTAACATATAGCCCCCATACAACCGATTGTTCAGATATAAGGTTTTTTGACCAAACCTTCCATAATTAAAAAGTTAGGAACGTAAAATTTTGCAACTCGAGTACTTTTTATTTATGTAGTGTATATAGTGAAAATCAACAAGATCGGGCAAATGTAACATATAGCCCCCATACAACCGATTGTTCAGATATAAGGTTTTTTGGCCAAAACTTCTGCAGTTAAAAAGTTAGGAACGTAAAATTTTGCAACTCGAGTAATTTTTATTTATGTAGTGTATATAGTGAAAATCAACCAGATCGGGCAAATGTAACATATAGCCCCCATACAACCGATTGTTCAGATATAAGGTTTTTTGACCAAACCTTCCGTAATTAAAAAGTTAGGAACGTAAAATTTTGCAACTCGAGTACTTTTTATTTATGTAGTGTATATAGTGAAAATCAACAGGATCGGGCAAATGTAACATATAGCCCCCATACAACCGATTGTTCAGATATAAGGTTTTTTGGATAAAACTTCTGCAATTAAAAAGTTAGGAACGTAAAATTTTGCAACTCGGGTACTTTTTATTTATGTAGTGTATATAGTGAAAATCAACAAGATCGGGAAAATGTAACATATAGCCCCCATACAACCGATTGTTCAGATATAAGGTTTTTTGACCAAACCTTCCATAATTAAAAAGTTAGGAACGTAAAATTTTGCAACTCGAGTACTTTTTATTTATGTAGTGTATATAGTGAAAATCAACAAGATCGGGCAAATGTAACATATAGCCCCCATACAACCGATTGTTCAGATATAAGGGGTTTTGGCCAAAACTTCTGCAATTAAAAAGTTAGGAACGTAAAATTTTGCAACTCGAGTACTTTTTATTTATGTAGTGTATATAGTGAAAATCAACCAGATCGGGCAAATGTAACATATAGCCCCCATACAACCGATTGTTCAGATATAAGGTTTTTTGGCCAAAACTTCTGCAGTTAAAAAGTTAGGAACGTAAAATTTTGCAACTCGAGTAATTTTTATTTATGTAGTGTATATAGTGAAAATCAACAAGATCGGGCAAATGTAACATATAGCCCCCATACAACCGATTGTTCAGATATAAGGTTTTTTGGCCAAAACTTCTGCAATTAAAAAGTTAGGAACGTAAAATTTTGCAACTCGAGTACTTTTTATTTATGTAGTGTATATAGTGAAAATCAACCAGATCGGGCAAATGTAACATATAGCCCCCATACAACCGATTGTTCAGATATAAGGTTTTTTGGCCAAAACTTCTGCAGTTAAAAAGTTAGGAACGTAAAATTTTCAACTCGAGTACTTTTTATTTATGTAGTGTATATAGTGAAAATCAACAAGATCGGGTAAATATAACATATAGCCCCCATACAACCGGTTGTTCCGATATAAGGTTTTTTGGCCAATACTTCCGCATTTAAAAAGTTAGGAACATAAAATTTTGCAACTTGAGTACTTTCTATTTATGTTGTGTGTAGAGTGAAAATCAATAAGATCGAGTCATTATGACATATGTATACATCCCATACAATCGATTGTTCCGGTATAAGAAATTTGGGCCATAACTACCGCTAATTAAAAAGTTTGGAACGTAAAATATTGCACCTTTAGTACTTTCTACATATGTAATGTGTATAGTGTAAGTCAGTACAATTGAACACGTATAATATATAGCCTCCATACAATCGATTTTTTCGATAACTCGGATCCTATTATTTTGTAAGTTTTTTAAATTATAACAAAGATGTGTAATGTGTATAGCAGGTTCCCTGTCCCATGAATCATACATGATACACGTTAGCAATTTTGTACCGTCTTTTATAGGCTCATGTATCATACATGATACATAACACGTGTATCTTGAAAAACCTCTCGATTACGTTGATGAATCACATACGGAACACATTTTTATACCTTTCATGAACATGAAATGGTATTATAACTTTGGTCCGATGTTTGTAAATATGAGAAGAAGAGATAGACCCATCAATAAGTATACCGAAATGATCAGGATGACGAGATGAGTTGATTTAGCCATGTCCGTCTGTCCGTCTGTCCGTCTGTCTGTCTGTCTGTTTGAACGCAAACTAGTCCCTCAGTTTTTGAGATATTTAGCTGAAATTTGGTATGCGGCCACCATTTTCCAATATAGGAATCATTTGTCGGAACCAGCAAGATCGGACCAATATAACATATAGCTCCCATACAACCGATTATTCCGATAAACGGATTTTGGGCTGTAACTTCTGTAATTAAACACGAAGGAACGTGAAATTTTATAAGTGTTGTTATTTTTATACCCAGCTGTACTTGTACACAGGGTATTATAACTTTGTTAGGATAACGGTTGGTTGTACAGGTATAAAGGAATCGAGATAGATATAGACTTCCATATATCAATATGATCAGGATCGAAAAAAAATTTGATTTACCCATGTCCGTCCGTCTGTCCGTCCGTCCGTCCGTCCGTCCGTCCGTCCGTCCGTCCGTCTGTCCGTCCGTCCGTCTGTCCGTTAACACGATAACTTGAGCAAATAATGAGATATCTTCACCAAATTTGGCATGCGTACTTATTTGGGTTCAGAATAGATTGCTATTGAAAATGGGTAAAATCGGACCATAACCACGCCCCTTTTTCGATATCGAAAATTTCGAAAAACGTATAAAATGGGTTAATTCAATATTAGAAGCAGCTACAATGATAAAATTTGCAATATGTATTGATTTAGATGTTCTAAGGCCGATTTTATAAAAAATTTTGAAAAGGGGGCGTGGTACCGCCCACGTATATTTGAAGAAATTTTAAAATTTTGACTCTTAATAACTTCAGAACAGGTTATGCTAGTATAACGAAATTTCGTAGAGGCCATACTATTGTTGTGGTAAATTCAGCTATAGAAAATAAACGAAATCGCTTCGCGACCACGCCTACTTTTTCATAAAAGTTATATTGAAAGGAGGTGGAAATATTGAAAAGTCCATATCTAATTAACTGATTTCGCTATAATAATATAATTTGGTACATACATCAACTTTCATATTCTTTACATAATTTTTTCAAAATTTTGGAAAGTGGGCGTGGCACCACGAAACTAGGTACCAGGCATGTTATGTTTATGTAGAGTACTACCACAGAAAATAAGAAAAATCGGTGAACGATCACGCCCACTTTATGTGCACAGCTGGGTATGTAATGTTCGGTTTCACCCGAACTTAGACTTCCTTACTTGTTATATGTGAAATATCGATGCTGAAAATCATAGAGATGGGATAAATATTTCACATAGCTCCCATACAATCGGTTATTCCGATAAACGGATTTTGGGCTATAACTCCTGTAATTAAACACGTAGAAACGTGAAATTTTGTAAGTATTGCTATTTTTATATGTGAAATATCGATGTTGAAACTCATAGAGATGGGATAAATATTTCACATAGCTCCCATACAATCGATTATTCCGATAAACGGATTTTGGGCTATAACTCCTGTAATTAAACACGTAGGAACGTGAAATTTTGTAAGTATTGCTATTTTTATATATGAAATATCGACGTTGAAAATCATTGAAATGGGATAAATATTTCACATAGCCCCCATACAATCGATTGTTCCGATAAAGGGATTTTGGTAGATAACTCCTGTAATTATATCGGTAGGATCGTGAAATTTCGTAAATGTTGCTATTTTAGAATGTGGAATGTCGATGTTAAAAATCAATGAGATTGGACCAATATAACACATCGTCCCCATATAATCGATAGCTCCGATAATTTCGGTATGAGCTAAAGTTAAATTCACACAGGCTGTACTGGGGATCAAACAGTGAAAATCGTGACGCTTATTCATGAAAGGTATCTAGCCTTCGGCACAGCCGAAGACAGCTTTCCTTACTTGTTTTTTTTTAATTCCTACAAAAACAAAATTGGGGTATTCTTTTCTAGCAAGTACAACCCAGCCAGCAAAATTTCCATAAACGCATCTGTAAATAGAAAAAATCTGGCAAAAACTGTATATTTTCAAATAGTCCATGAAAAATTTTCTACTGTACAATAACATGACCATAACATCAAAGCTTTCATATTCTAGCCAAGGACCCGTGGCGCTGCAAAAAACATCGTAACAGATGATGCAGCTTAAAAGCCCTAGTCACACATCGCAAGCGACAGATGTCGCTGCTGTGTGATCTAAAGGCAAAGAGATATGTATTCATACATATACAACAAAAAAATAACATCAAAAACATACACGTATTAACGAACATAGTAGCAATTATCCCACGAAATCAAACAAGCAGTGTTGGTGTAACTAGTATGACACGCTGCGGTTAGAAATTCCTAATTTCTCCTCGGTTCAATGACCACTATAAAGGGAAAAATGAAAAATTTCTAACAACAAATACAAAGCCGTACGTCTAGTTCCTTAAGCAAGAACGAAATTGCAATCACGGTAGCTGGTATTGTTTGTTTGTGAGTTGTTGCTCAGTTTGTTCGTTAATAACAAAAATAGAATAATTTAAGAAAATAAATTATTCGATCGGTCAAATAGTCCATGAAAAATTTTCTACTATATTTTTTCGTTTTCATGCTCCATTTGAAGTACTTTTCCCATACCTTTTCCCACTAAAGTGTGCGAACTAAACGTATGTCTTGTAAAAGTACGAAACAATACGATTACTGATGTTTTCCGGATCATTTTCTGATGTTTTTATTATAGTTTCCGGACCGTTTTCGGATACGAAAAATTGGGATAAAACGAACCAACAGTAAATCAGCCCAGCAGTATAGTTTCCAAACCGTTTTCGGACATGAAAAACGATGGAAAAATATACGGTCGGTAAAACGTACGTTGCGCTGCTGGCTGGGAAAAAACACAAACACCTACGTGTGTTGCATGAAAAAATTTTAAAACAAAGTTTTTCAATTTTGACATCCCTGTGTTAGTTGTGTTTTTTATGAAAAAATAAATTAAAGAGAATACCCCAAACATTTCAGTTGTCAATTCTACCATGTTGAGTTCATTTTGGTTGCTATCACTCAAAAAACTAATTCAAAGTCAAACACTTCAAAATTTTTCGTTTTTGCAACAGCATCAAAATTTTCTGGTAATATTTAAAAAAAATTTTTTTTTTAACTTTCGGTAATCAACTATTCAAAATTCGTCGTTTTCACACAATGGGTACTCACTTCCACTATTTGCCTTGTGCATTACAAGACGAGCTCAGATGCATTGCCAATGCAATTGTCGCGCCTGGGAAAGGTATACTCGCGGCTGATGAACCGCCTGGGTCAATGGATACAAAATTTAAACCTCACAACCTGGATAATAATGAAGAAAATCGACGTCAATATCGTCAACTTTTATTTACAACTGATAACATACAGAATTATATATCAGGCGTCATCCTAGATAAAGAAACTCTTTATCAGAAAACGGATAATGGAGTCTTATTCGGCGATTTACTAAGACATCGTGGCATACTTGTGGGTATAACAGTTGATAAAGGTATAACGGTACTACCTGGTTCAATGGAAGAGGGCATCACCGAGGGACTCGATGACCTTTATTGTCGTTGTGGACAATACAAACAAGACGGTTGTGACTTTGCGAAATGGCGCTGTGCGATGAAAATTGGGAAGCATACACCTTCCTATCAAGCTATTTTAGAAAATACAAACGTATTGGCACGTTATGCTTCCATATGTCAATCGCAGGGTCTTGTACCTATTGTAGAACCCGAAGTGCTTCTGGAAGGTGATCACGATATTATTACAGGACAAAAGGTTAGATGAAGTTTGTGAAATAGATTTTTTTTAACATTCAGCAAAGAATTTTCAGCAATAGTAAGTTTTGTGAAACTCCCCCAAAATCTCAAATTTTCAAAAAACGCTTCCCAGGAATAATTATGAAAAGGCATATACTAGCAAGTATAAACAGCTGATCGTCACAGCAAATACTAATTCAAATTATTAACCAATCAGAAACGTCAGCTGTTGTGCCTGTAAGTTTTTACCGAGTTTTACCGACCAAATTTGAGATTTTGAGAGATTTTTACAAAACTTTCTATTGCTGACAATTCTTTGCTGGCTTTCCATCGAACAAAGCTATTCCCAGCAATAGTATTGTTCGTTTTCAGCTAACTATTCATACCTATTTCTAAAAGGCAAACGGCCCTTATATTACGTTCACGTTGAGCCGTAAACTCGAGTTTATTGACAACAACAATATGAATTAACTCAAAAAATGCCCCTTTAAGATGAACGCAGTCTTACTCTTTTATTAAAAAAATCAGGTAACGGAAACTGTGCTGGCTGCTCAATATAAGGCACTGAATGATCATCACGTATACTTGGAGGGCACATTGTTGAAACCGAATATGATAACACCCGGTTCAAAATGTCAGCAAAGGAATTCACCCGAAGAAATAGCCTTTCTAACGGTGCAAGGATTCCTCCGAACAGTTCCTGCAGCTGTACCAGGTAAGTAGTTTAATTGAGAATAATTAGAAACGTTGGATTTTAATCGTTATCGCGGCAGTCGTGCTTTTACCAGAAAGTGATAAAATATTTAAAAAAGAAGATTTGCATTTAGGACGCAAAAAGAAACATCTAACTTAAAGTAGGTGCCTAGGTACTTAATTTTGACTACTTAGAGCCGCTTGCATAAAAGCCGATAACGACTAATCGGCCGGTTACCGGAGTTCAATTGACGTATTTTGTTCGGTTAGATCTCAAACTAATCACCGATTAGTCTTTATCGGCTTTTATGCACGCGGCCCATAATGTAGTAGTTGATTAAAAAAATATTGGCCCAGTGTAGCATAGGCCTGTTATTATGATTAGTTCAGATAAACCTTTTACCTTGCGTGAAAAATTCATCCCACGTCCAATATTAAACTTTTTAAAGGTATCGTCGTTCTTTCTGGTGGTCAATCGGAGGAAGAAGCATCTGTAAACTTAAATGCAATGAATGCCATAGAAATGAAGCGTCCATGGGAGTTATCATTTGCGTATGGACGAGCGATACAAACCTCAGTTATGGAAGCTTGGGCGGGTAAACAAGAGAACAAGGAAAAGGCACAACGTGAACTACAAAAACGAGCTAAGGTATGAATCAAGATTTTTTTTCACTAATATCATACAGTGTCGGACAAAACATTTTGGACAAGAGAAAACGTTGTTTTTTTTACCTTTAAATTCTTTAATATGAATTTTTGTTTAATTTAAATTAAAAAATATTTTAAAATTTAAATTAAACTAAAATTTGTATAAAAGAATTTAAAGGTCAAAAAATAAAGTTTTGTCTTGTCCAAAATGTTTTGTCCAACACTATATGTATATGATTTGATTTATTTATATTTACCTTTTTCAGGCAAATAGTCTCGCTAGGCAGGGAAAATACGTTGCGGGTTCTATACCGACCTTCAAATCTGAAAAGACTTAGTTTGAAGCCGACCGTAAATATTAAGAAACTTCAAAATTCTAACATAAAGTTGAATAATTAGTTTAACAAAATTTCGCAACGTAAAAGTATAATAAACAATTTTTGTTAAAAAATGATTTTTAACAAAAAATTGAAACAATAAAAATTGTAAATAGCGAAACTTAAATTGATAGCACCGAGCAAGCTCGGTCACCCAGGTACTGTATATGATTTGATTTATTTATATTTACCTTTTTCAGGCAAATAGTCTCGCTAGGCAGGGAAAATACGTTGCGGGTTCTATACCGACCTTCAAATCTGAAAAGACTTAGTTTGAAGCCGACCGTAAATATTAAGAAACTTCAAAATTCTAACATAAAGTTGAATAATTAGTTTAACAAAATTTCGCAACGTAAAAGTATAATAAACAATTTTTGTTAAAAAATGATTTTTAACAAAAAATTGAAACAATAAAAATTGTAAATAGCGAAACTTAAAAATTTGTTTACATTACATGTTATATTTTAAAAACGAGACCCGAAAAGTCTGATTTCAGACTCGGACGCCCAAAAGCTTTAGAAACCGATGAGAAACCCTCTGGGATTTTTTGGCTGTTGACCAGTGTAATTTAAGCCGAAAAATTAATAAATTTGATTTTTTGTTTATAAAATAAAAATGTATTATATTTCAAACAAGCATACAAACTTTTATTATGATATATTAAGAAATACATATCTTTTAAAAAATTAGTTTGATTTTTCTGAAATTCTCCAAGTATGTACATATTTGCAGAAAGTTTACGTTGATATGTGAGACCATATATGAGTGATTTATCTTTTATAATAAAAAATGCATATGTCCGATGTCCGGAAACTAGTGCCGTTACCCTATCACTCGACTAAACAACCTGCGTATGAAATATTAACTGAAACTTTTGTGTACTTTTGGCGCAGTTGTTTTTGGAGGATTAATGAAAACGGACTACTAAAAGGTGTATCCCATGAATGAACAAAAAAAACATTCTCCCTACCTGACATTTCTCATGCACACTACCTACTACATAAACAATCTGTTTGGTCAGTGATAACTCGTTGACTGCTGTCCGGCAGGAGTGTCTAAAACGATACCGTTATATTGAATTTTCCAGTTTTGACAGAATCAGCTGATTGCTACATCACAGATTGCCATCTTACTCTACTTTTACCGCTCGAGTGATTTAAAAAAACTGTGTTGTGACAAAGAGAATATATCAACAAGACCCATAACTCGTTATGAAAGCAACGAACAAGATGGATGCCGTTTTCTTTCAGGGTTTCGGTAATTTCGATATAAATATGGCGGCCGCCGTGGTGTAGCGGTTAAGTATTCGGCCTTATACACCAAGTCGTGTCGGTTCGATGCCCGGCAAAAGTAACATCCAAAATTATTTAGAAAAAGAATTTTTCTAAACGGGGTCGCCCCTCGGCAGTAGTTTGGCAAACTCTCCGGGTGTATTTCTGCCATGAGAAGCTTCTCAGCAAAAAATTCATTTGCTTTGCAAGTGCCGTTCGGAGTCGGCAAAAAACTGTAGGTCCCGCCAACTTGTAGGAAAAACTCAAAAGCAACACACCACAAGTTGGAAAGAGAAGCTCGGCTAAAAATCTCGTTAGAGGTTATGATGACCTGTTGGTATATCGCCGCCATTCGTTTTTTTTTTTTATGTTATTGTCTAATCAAAACAAAATATGTAAAAGAAAATAGACGAGAACTGAAATGACACAAGAGTCGAAACAAAAGTTTACCAGCTGTCGAATTTACAAAACTGAGGAAAACAAAATTACCGAAACCCTGGAAGAAAACGGCATCCATATTTTTCCTTGCATTTTTAACGAGTGACGGCTCTTGTTTATATATTCTCTTTGGTTGTGAGGGCAGCCATGGACGAATTCAAGATGGCGGACTGAGCAGCGGAGTCGTGACTTCATGCGAAGGTAGTAAGGTGGGTATTACATAATATGCTTTCTCAGATGTATACATACATATATAGAAGTAATAGAATGATTTCTATTTCAAATTAAGCGAATTTGACACACATATGAGCACATATGGATCGAAAACGTGACAGGTACAGATGACAGTACATATCGTGTAAAACAACCTTAAGCAAACGGGGACGATGTGTTTTGTCAAATGTATATGCCAATTTTTTGTATGGATCCAGAATCAAACCGTGTAAACACAAAAGAGAAAGGTCTCATGTCATATGATCAAAGTAAATTAAGCGAATTTGACGCACATTTAAGAAAACGTGACAGGTGCAGATTGAAAACATATCGTGTAAACGAACTTACATTTACAACATTAAAGTTAATTCACATCCCAGCCAGCAATTTTTGAAAATTTTTAACAAAAAGTATTCAAATATTTTCCAGATGATTAAAATCTTAAACTTTAACTACCTACATTTTTTTTGGGTTTCAACAAACCAAAAATAGTCACCTTTCGATTTATTTTCATCCAAAAAACCAAAATAAAAATCTAACAGATCAAAATTATAAGTTTTTTTAATAGCATCAAAATTTTCTTGTAATACTTTCTCAATTTTTTTCTATAAATCTTTGGCAATAAACTTTTCAAAATTCGTCGCTTTCATACAATGGGTACTCACTTCCACTATTTGCCATGTGCATTACAAGACGAGCTCCGATGCATTGCCAATGCAATTGTTGCACCTGGGAAAGGTATACTAGCTGCTGATGAGTCGCCTGGGTCAATGGATAAGAAATTTAAACCTCACAACCTGGATAATAATGAAGAAAATCGACGTCAATATCGTCAACTTTTATTTACAACCGATAACATACAGAATCATATATCAGGCGTCATTTTACATAGCGAAACTCTTTATCAGAAAACGGATAACGGCGTCACGTTCGGAGATTTACTAAGACATCGTGGCATACTTGTGGGTATAAAAGTTGATAAAGGTGTAGCGGCATTACCTGGTTCAATGGACGAAGGCACCACCGAGGGACTTGATGATCTCTATTGTCGTTGTGGACAATACAAACGTGACGGTTGTGACTTTGCGAAATGGCGTTGTGTTCTAAAGATCGGAAAGCATACCCCTTCCTATCAAGCTATTTTAGAAAATACAAACGTACTTGCACGTTATGCCTCCATTTGTCAATCACAGGGTCTTGTACCTATTGTAGAACCGGAAGTACTTGTCGATGGTGATCACGATATTATTAGAGCACAAAAGGTAAGATTAAGATTGTAACGGAGCTGGGCGATAAGGATTACGATTACAGTAACCGTAATCTTCACTTTTTGAAATTACGATTACAGTAATCTATAATCCATAAAAGTGCGTTAATTTAGGTAGATAGGATTACGATTTAGTAATCGTAAATTCGCCGTTTTAAAATTACGATTACGTAATCGTTGATTTAGGTACATAAGATTTGATTTTTTTAAATTATGATTACTGTTAGGATTTATTTTATAAAATTCACATCTAGACATCCGTTATCTAAGTTTCAGTGTAAAGCCATACTAAAAATTACTGTAATCGTAATCCTAGATTCAATCGAGTACACATGTAATCATTACTGCCCAGCTCTGCCTCGTGAAATCGATTTTTAACATTTTAGGATCGCTTTCATAATAAAAACCAGTTATTGGTAATCGGCGATTAATTTGACAGCTAGATATACAAATTTCGTCAATTAAGACCCGATTACTTCTATGCAAACGGCCGTTACACTTTTATTAAAAAACAGGTAACAGAAACTGTGCTGGCTGCTCAATATAAGGCACTGAATGATCATCACGTATACTTGGAGGGCACATTGTTGAAACCGAACATGATAACACCCGGTCAAAAGTGTCCACGAAGGAATTCACCCGAAGAAATAGCATTTATGACGGTGCAAGGATTCCTGCGCACAGTACCAGCAGCTGTGCCAGGTGAGTACTGTTCAAGTAGTTAATTGAGATAAATTACAAACGTTGTATTATGTATAATTACGGTGACCAAACTTGCTCTATTATACCTAAGGGACAGTGCTGTAGTCAGTCTGACAGTCCTTCTTGGACCAATTAATATACAAAATTTAGCCACAAAACATGAAAATCAATAAAAAAAAAAACGCGATAAATATTGAACAGAAGGTGCTAAAAATATTAAAACGAAAATTTGTATTTAGAACTCCCAAATAAGCCACTCATTTTAAATATACTTACTATATATATACCTACTTTAGTTTGTATACCTACTTTAGTTTGACTATGAACAAGTCCCAATAACAATATAGTAGTTAATTATATAAATATGTATTTTGCCCAGTTTAGTAGAGGCGATAATTATCAGATAAACCCCCTTCAATATTTAACCTTTTTAAGGTATCGTTTTTCTTTCTGGCGGTCAGTCAGAGGAAGAAGCGTCGGTGCACTTAAATGCGATGAATACCATAGAAATGAAGCGCCCATGGGAGTTATCATTTTCGTATGGGCGAGCGTTACAAGCCTCAGTTATGGAAGCCTGGGCGGGTAAACCAGAGAACAAGGAAAAGGCTCAACGTGAACTGCAAAAACGAGCTAAGGTATGAGTTTAATGATACATTTACACTGCACTAAATGCGTCGCTTTTGGCGAAGTTATTTCGAGAATGTTTGTCCGCAGAATGAATTTGTTTACAAAATTAGACGAATTTTATTTAATTTGACCTAATTTGGTGATCAAATTCAATGTGCGGATGAACGGTCTCGAAAAAACTTGGCCAAAAGTGACGCATTTGCTGCAGTGTAAATGTATTATAAGTCTTCTTTTACTAATATCGTATATTAGTATAGTATTTTATATATATTTACAAGTTTATTACCTTTTTCAGGCAAATAGTCTCGCTAGGCAAGGAAAATACGTGGCGGGTTCTATACCGACATACAAAACTGACCAGAATTTGTTTGAAGCCGACCGTAAATATTAAATATCAACAAACTTCTAACACAAAATTGAAAAACATAAATAATATAAATATTATATTAATTAGTTAACAATTTAACAAACTTTTGCAACGTAAGCGAAAAATATTAAATTTTTGTTAAAACAAGGAATTGTAACAATAAAAATTGTAAATAAATGAAACCTAAAAACTCGTTTTCGATTTGTAATGTTACATTCAACTTGATTACCTATTTGTTTTATAGGGCTCTTACGATTGCTGATCGTCAACCCAAGACTTAGGACACATTTCGCGACGCGACATGTAGCGGCAGCAACAGGTTTGAGAAGAGAGGGGAAGAGTACACATGAAAGCGTACCGTGAACTCGTTTCAAGTTTTTCTTGCTATCCCTTTCACTCCTCCTTGTACGCCCGTATTTTGTTTCATAATTGCTATCAAAAAAATTTATAAGTGTCGACACGAATACAAAACACAAAAGTGAACGCCAGTAGAGTTGAATTCAAGAATTTCCTCTTGTAAAATGGGACTAACGTTGAGTTTTGAAATTTACTCTTTTTCGCCATTGAATTAAAATATTACACTGTGTTAAAATATATAGGAAAAAAGTGTACATTTCAAAAGTCACAATTAGTGAATCCAGGGCCTGGCTCGAATTAGATCTCTCAGATGATACCTCGACATTTTTTGTTCGTGTTTTTTTTTGTTTATTCCTTTTTTCTTTAAACATTTTGGTGAAACCCTTAAAACTTTATAGAGACACATTTCGCGCGCAAATATTTTTTTTAGGCCTGCGATTCGTCGGGATCGTCGCCAACATAAGAATTATCATTTTTATTCTTCACGCGACGCAATGTTAGGCCCATTTTTAATTCGGAAAGAAAGTCGTTAGTTGTCGGGTTATGTTCGACGCGTGGTTTGATAATATCGACGGTGGCGGCTTGTGAAACTTTCTGAAAATGAATAGAAACAAGTTTAATGTTTTCAGTTTCGATGGGAAATATTTTCAATTAAGGCTCATTTACACGGGTCGATTTTTATCGAACCACTTGTGTTAAACCCTTAAATACAAGATGAAGATCGATCGAATTGCTGTTTACACGGTCGATTGAAAAAAGGTTAGAAAATCGACCCGTGTAAATCATCCTTTACCTTCAAAGTTACACCCTTCCGTATACTATCTAGGAAAGCACCGCGTTCATCGCCGTTGTCTTTAAATGCAGTCTCAACTTCAAATGGTTCGTCGTTTCCCTTAAACATCGGTAATGGTGGTGGCATAGGTGGTTCAGAGCTATTATGAGCTGCCTTGTTTAGCATGGCTTGTGGTGGTGGTGGCGGTGTGGGGATGACACTAATGATTGACGGTGGCGGAATACCACCACTTAAAATTGCATTCGACGAATAAATCTTAGCCGATGACGGAACAGGCGGAGGTGGTGGTGGCGGTATTGCCGATACATTTGTAATGGGTTGAGGTTTCAAACCTGGCTTTGGAGGCGGAATTGGCCTCGCAGATTTCTTTACCCTAGCAACTCCGGAGTACAAATTATCTCCATCAATTGGCTTAACTTTGCGACCAACTATATTTAGCGGCTTAATTGTGGAATAAATGTTTTCATTGGTGGGAATAGTTATCGTTGGCTCTGGCAGCACTTCGGATCGCCTAACGCCTCTATCACAAACAGCTATCTCATCGAGTTTTTTTAGACTTTGGTTGGAATGATAAATCAGCGAAGCTATTGAATTATCGCCCGCCTTAACTAAAGACGGTGGTGGAGGGGTGGTTTCAACGATTCTTTGCAGTTTAACTGGTGGAGTTGGTGCGGGTTTTCTATATGTTAGACTCGACTGTGTAGACGATTGTGAATCGACTTCCACCAGTGCCTTACCGCTATAAATATCTTCGATAGACGGGAACTCTGAAGGTTCGGCGAATCGTCCAGACAAAAAGCTCAAGCTGGACTGTGAAGCTGCTAAAGTTTTCTCCTGAACACTTGCAGTTGGAGATGGTAGCGTCGATCTTGATATTGTTGACACATTTTGCGACAGTGTTGGTTTATAAGCTATTGGAGGTGGTGGTGGTGGCGCATTCATTGTTTTTCTTGAACGTAAAGTCCTTGGAGGACTCGACGGTGTTTTATGTATGGAGGATTCTGCATATGTGAAATCAGAAAAAGCTGGACTATCCATATCTTTAACGTTACGCTTCGGTGGCATCCAGGTAAACTTAGACTGTACAATATTTGTAATAAGATCTTGCCTGCGTATTCCTCTCAAATCCTCTTCCTTAATACCGCGTTCTATCATATACTTTCTCAAGACATTATCAGTTGTGGTCATACTTAAATCAAAAGCGTTACGCGTTCGATCCCGTGTCATATCGCCAGCCATATGTTGAAAGTTCATTGGACCGCTAATTTCGTATTTAGAACCCTTCACACTCGTTACAAATGTCGAAGGTGAAGGGGGTGTTGGCGGCGGTGGTTCATAACGTCGTGGCACAATTGGGCTGCTTCTGCCTAAGCTATCGAGACTGTGGCTAGAAGAATATGTGCTAATTGTGGCGTATTTAAGAGTGTTTGGCACAGCAGGATCGGTTTGTCGTTTCATTACAGGTGTAGCGGGTACGGAGCGTGCATGTAAGGGCGTAAGGGTATTTGGTGGCGTTGTGTTGGATTTTGATAAATTGTAATGGGTATTTTTGGTCATGGTGGATGGCTGGAAAATAAGGAGGCGTTATGCGTTAGTGGAAATAAGCTTGAACCGTAAGTTATATTTTCCAGACCCTATTTTAGTTCCGTTAGCGTTACCGTTATCATTTGTTTATTTTCATCACGTCTAACCGACCTATTCTGGCTCAGCTTGTCAAACGGGTTATGACAGCTGCAATGGCAGTTATAAATTTTAATAGGAACAATTTTGAATTGGGCTATAACATTGTCAGTAGTCACGAGCCAAAATCGGAAGGGAAATTACGTTTGGTGTTACCCCGAATTCAGTAAGCTTTCTTTAGTCAAAGACAAATCTTAAATTTTGGGACTTGAGATGAGACAAAATTATGGATGATTTACGCGGGTCGATTTTTATCGTTCCACTGCGTTCTACCTTCAAATACAAGATGTGAATCGATCGAATTGCTATTTACACGGTGGAACGACAAAAATCGACTAGAATAATAGACCCGTGTAAATCACCCTTTACGGAATTCAGGGGAAGTTTTCGTTTCGTAATTTTATTATTTTCGTTTCTTTTCAGCTGTCAAACTAATAAAGATTAACGGTATCTTGCCAATCGCTTCTCTTTAAAAATGTTTGATAAACTTCTATGTGATATGTACAATTCTTAATTACCATCCAAAATCCTGGCATTTTGTTGCTCTTTATGATATCATAAATAAAGGCGCGACGCTGATCGGCTGTCAAACAATCTATTTCGTCCGATAGACCAGCTTTACGCAAATACAGACGCAGAGTTTCATCGTTTCCGGTTCCATCCAGTGAAAAAGTATGTTTGAAATCCATTGATTCGACACCTTCCATGTGTTGAAAATTATTCGGAGAACTAATGAATTCTTTATCCATTTTCGATTACGCCATTCGAGAAGCTATAAATAAATTAATCCTGATACAAAAAATAAAAATTATACTGTACAAAAGCCAAAAAATTCAAGAACCTTCTCATCTGTTTCTAAAGCTTTAGCTTTTGCGTGTCCTGAATCCGAATCTGAAGTCAGAATTTTCGGGCCACGGCCAAGAAAAATTGTCAAATTATTAAAACTTTTTTTACAACTACCACCCTCTGGAGAGAATAACTAGGCTGACTACAGATTCGGATTCAGCACACCAAAAAGCTTCAGAAACCGTCGAGAAACCCGGTGGGATTTTCAAAAACTTAAATTTTGTTGTACAGTGTTATTACATACATATATCGATGCTTACTTGCGAAAGTACTCTTATTTGAGAAATATATATCCAAAAACGGCTTTCTAATAATTATAAAAATGTAGTTTCAACAAATCATGTTTATGTATGTGTATAATTCTTAAATTACGAAATAGCCCGATTTTTTAGATAAATGAAAGATTTTTAAACGACTGCCACACAATTTATGCCAAGTTAATCACCCTAATATTTACCTACACCAACATACGAATAATCACTGGCCCGTAACGTAATTAATTATTAATCTTAAGACCATCGATAAGAATTCCTAATAAATAAGACCTACAGACAGTCCAAAATAAAGAAAGAATAAATGGTTTCGAATATCGTCTATTATTATTTTTGAAATATTTTATGTAAGTATACATATATTTTTTGTGAATCACTTCTCATACTAACTAAGTACAAACACAAGATTACACATCGATCGACTTTTTACAAGTCAATAAAACAAACCTTTAGGATGATTTACACGGGTCGATTTTTGTCGTTCCACTGGGTTCTAACTTCAAATACAAGCTGTGAATCGATCGAATTGCTATTTACACGGGAACGATAAAAATCGACTAGGAAAATCATCCCGTGTAAATCGGCCTTAAATTTTTTACTTTTATAAAAAAATAATCGAAGCAGTCTACCGCTAAAATTATTTACCTCATATGCACACGCAATGAGTTTAAAAATTGAACTGACTTCATTTTTATGATAAGAGTTATGAATTCCATCGATATTTCATATATCTTTGGTTATCAGTTTTTTTGATATACTTATCGCTATAGCTCTCTTTTAAATTTGTCCGAGCTGGGAACCTGTTTATAATGTAATACTATTATGTTATCTTCTTCGCTCTGTTATTATTATTATTTTTTCTCACAATTTCGTTGGATGGATAACGCGAGCTTTATTGACAGGTAAACCATTGGAAATTGTTAGTTTAAGTACCTATTTCTTTTTTACTATGAATGTGTCAAAAATCTATCCCCTGAATTCTGTAAGCTGTCTCTAGTCACTAAAAGAAACAAATCGTGTTATATGTACGTATGTTAGTCAGTTACAAATTTCAAACGACAAATCTTAAATTTTGCGACTTGATATTACACAGAATTACAGAATACTATGAATAGGGTAGAAGGGGACACATTCGCCGCAATCTATTTTCCTAAATTTATCGGTGTTGTCCAACTTCATTATCATTGGATATGTTATTCTTCAGTGTAACCTTTCGTTTAACTTACCTTGCGATTTTTAATATGCAAGTGATAGTAATCAAACGGTACACACTCTGTTAAAAAAATGTACCAGACGCGAAATGACTCGTATTCATATTCATAGCACTCCAAGCATATTCGATCGATCTTCACCTTGTATTTAAGGGTTGAAAACAAATGGCTCGATAAAAATAGACCCGCTCGAAAAATTACTCGAAAAAACTGAGTTTAAAGTAAACCATAGCAACGACGGCATGTTCGAAAACACAAATATCAATACCTGTAATATTTAACTACGATATAGTATAGTACTAAGATTTTAGTGAAGCTTCGTTCAGAAGTTATTAATAAAAATCCATCAGCAACTTGATTGAAAATAAAAAATGAGTTAGTGCCTTTCTATATTAGTGTAACCAAGGCGAATTCATTACAGGTGGCATCCTCACATCATATGGTTTCTTCTTCTTCCTTGAAAATCGAATCGTAGCTGTCAAATTGCTTATGTTGTTGCTTTGTCTGGCATTTTCAGTTACAAGGAGTGTGTGCGTGTGTGTAGATCCGAATTCGCTCGAACCCACCTTGAGTGTAACGATATATTTGTACTATTTATTTTATTTAATTTATGGCCGGTTTTTCAGTGCAACTTTAAATCACAGACAAAGTTGGCTAGAGTTTATCCCATACGGCTTTCCCGTATTTTAACTCGCGTTGTAGTTTAAACTTGTACTGAAAAATGAAAAAAGTCGGCCTAATTTTTAAAATTTTGTTTGTCCTGGTAGATTCTTACAGGGAAGGTGAAGCCAAATGCAAATTTGCCACTGTAAACGGTGTCGCACTGGCTCATTTGAATTCGCCAAATTTGGTGCGGTGTAAATGTACTATTAAACATATAGAATGAGCCAAGTTTTGCGAGTTTATAGTACATTTACACCGTGCCAAATTTGGCGAATTCAAATGACAAAAAGCCACCGAAAGAGAATGCATTACCGTGATGAATTGAACACTTGTAGAGTAATAATTAAAGAAGAGTCAAGAAGGCTTCTGTTTCTTCCTGGTTGAATTAGCCGATTTTCTTAAAAAAATGTTGAAATTGTTATTTGCTGTGCATCGTGCAAAAGTTGTCACACATCAATTGCCCATTAAGGTTCTTGGACTGTATTGTTCGGCAAATGTGGTCAAATACAATGGAATTCCAAATTTGGAAAATTAGATTTGTATGGAAATTTGTTGCGGTGTAAATGTACTATTAGAGTATTCACAATAGTTGAACCATTTCTTCCCTAATGAAAATATGGTACCCTGTAGCTGAACACACTCATTCTCGCTGAATAAACCTTTCGCACATTTCGAACAACTAGCAAATAACAATTTTAAAGAAATACATGAGCAAACTTTGCTGACACGCCAAGAAAATTATTTAAATAATTTCCCAGAAATTTTCCCGATTTTTCAATGCCATGGCATGCCATTTTTAACATATCTAAAGCACCCAAATTAATTGTTTTAGTTTCAGTTGTTTTCCATTTCATACATCAACTCCGAAACCATTCGGAAACATTTTATTCGAGTCGCCATTACGTTCAGTGAAGAACGTGCCCCTGTGAAAAACTCGCGTCGTTGCACAATTGGCAACGGATTTTAACGAAAAAAGTTGAAATTATTTCATAAATTTGTTTGAAATATAAAATTTACTACTGCGCAAATTGTTTCACATAGAAATTATGTGAAATTTTCAGAGTTTGAGTGCAGAATAAACCTTGTGAAAAAAGTATAAATTTATCGAATATGATCGATTTTGGTGAAAAAATTTTCATGGTGTTCGCCATTTACCCGACCCGAAAAATTATGGTCATGCTATTTGTTGCTCGCTCGCACCCCTATCAACAAGCGCAAGTGTGAATGAGAGGCCACTTGTGTGTATACAATTCTGGGCGCATATGGCATTTTGTGCTGACAGTGTACGGTTGTGTGTATATGCACGAAATATGGTGCTTCGCCCAGCTAAATTGTGTGTGTATAGCTGATTCACAAAAAAATTTTGCTAGCACTTTGGGCCATGTGTATGTAATGCGCATTGTGTGTGCTTTGTTGGTTGAAGGTACTTTCATTTCATTGAAATGTTTTATTTGCTCGCATATATATTTGTCAGTAGTACGACCGAGTCGAGCTACCTGGGATTGCATACATATTTTTTTCTTTGCTTTGGCGAAAGGGTGGGTTAGTATGTGTAACGGTCGTTGTAGATGGCTTGTGCGCGGTGCAAAAGATTTTCATTTCGAAATTTCGGATTCATTGTGTGAGCAGCTACGCTGAACAGTTGATCGGGGCGCAAAAAATGCTGAATTAATTTATTGCGCGTGTGCGAAAAAGAGTTGAAAATAGTGTATGTATACGTAGCAAAAATTCGGAATTGTTTGAACAACGTGCTCGACTGCTGTTCGGAATTGTCGTTTCTCGTCGCGGTGCGCACACGTTTTTGTTTTCTTCTTTGGCTCTGTTCGATTTTCTACCAAAAATTTTTGTTTTTATATGTGCCACCAGAAGTGTGAGCGCGACAAATAGTTATGACAAACAATTAAACATCCTTTTCGCGCATACTTTTGTACATATATGTTTCATGTCGTTGAACGCGCGAACGCTACCGAGAACGCCGACGACCAGCAGTCCGCCGCCATTATGACTTTTACACCAAAACCACGCTATTCCACGGATTTTGTAAATTTAAATTGCAATTTGTGCTAGAAATTGTTGTGTTTAAAGTTGCAAGTAATATATAAACTGGTTTATACAATGCGCAAAAACGTTTTTTATCATATTTGATGGTATTGGAGCGAGTTTTGTGTTAAATTTAATTCATGCATGTTTTTCGAATTTTCATGGAGGCATTCGTTTTTTCCTCAATTTACGTGTTTTTTTTAGCGCTATCGTGGCTTCGAGCGAGTACTTTAGGCGAATTCGCCTTGGTAGTTTTGTTTTGATTGATTCGCCGTGTTAAATTTCCTGGCGTCGTCCAGCGTCATCGTGTTTTCGTCATTCGTCTGCGTGTGCTTGTCAGATGAATTGTATTTGAGCGGCAGGGGGAAAAAATTAAAGTTTTATCAAGTTTTACAGGCGAATAGCGGGTATGGATAAGCGCACTTTTTTTATGAGGTTTTATGCATTTTTTTTGTTATCAGCTGCATTTTATTTGTAATCAAAATTAGACCACGGAATGCATTTTAAGAATAATTTGTTTTGCTAAAAAAAGCGCGCGCTCGTATTTTTGTTGTTTTTGTTTCGGCAACGTGTTTGATAGCTGTTTATAGCTGTCACTTTGTCAATTCGCCCAGAAAATGCATACAAAGCATATGTGGAAAATGTGCAGCCAACAACAAATGCAATTTTTTTGCCAAACAAAATTTTTTTTTTAATAAATACCAATTTAATAATTATTTTAATTTATTTTAGAAATCCTTAAATTATTGAAGAGCGCAGCAATATAAATTAATAGCAAAAGTATTAAAAAAATACCAACATGCAGTAATCAAAGCATGAAAAGCGGTCGTATGAAGTAAGCAAAACAAAAAAGTTAAGCATTGCAAAACAAAAAAAAAAAACTTAAAAAATACCACTTGAAGCGCAAAAAAGTGTTTAAATAATGGAATAAGAAAGTTTATGCTGGTGCATATAAAAAACTGAAAACGCAAGATTGTGCTTGAATAAAAAAAATATAGAATTAGTTAAAAAAAAAAAATGTTGCAATGAAATGTGCAAAAGTCATCAACGTAATTATGCCAATTCATTTGATTTCTTCGATTTCAACTTGAAAAATGTCGTCGATTCAATTTGTGCACCGCTCGTTGTCGTTGCTAACACCACCGCCTCAGTGCTATAATTGCAATAAATTTTACGCTAACATTTTGTTGTTGATAACGTCGTTGTTGTGCGCGCTTTGCGGTAACAATAACAAAAGCAACAACAAAAACAACAGCAAGAAAATTAACACAAGTCACAACAAAATCAAGTCTTGCGCTCTACAACGTCATCTAACACAAAAACAACAGCAAAAGTGTAATTGCAATTGCCCAATTCAACAACACAACAGCAACAACAAATCCTCAAACCCAAATCACCTAAATAACTACGCCGTCTACTATAATCGTTTCCCATCAGCAACAGCTGTGTCCACAGAAGCGGCGCAAGAAGTAATTAAGTATCAACAAATCACAAGCGATACTTACATTGTAACTCCGCTCAAAACTACTGAACAGCACAGACGCTCTAGCAGCAATTGTAATAGTAGCAACAAAAGCTCTAAAGAGGGTATCGAGCAGCAACATCGCGCTGCCTGGCGTTTACAAACAGAAGAAGAGGTATCAAAACAGTGCGTACAACAAAAGCTAAAAAAATTGAGCGATTGTTGCTGGTACGACGAGGAGGAGAGTAAAAATATATACTACAAGAGGAGTTGTAGAAACAATAACAACAGCAGCAGTTACAGCAACTGCGATTTTAATTATAAGAATATTGTAAGCGACTGCCGCCAAGTGCGTAACAAGCAGCAACAGAACAGTAGCAGTACCACTAACATACAGCTTTTTAGAAAGGAAGCGACAGCTAAACAAGCAGAAGTAGCAGTGACGGTTGCCACACGGAAGTCACTTTTGGATCTCACGCACCCAACCTTGCAACGTACTTTTATTACAACTCAGAACTGCAAAGACAGTTTAATTACACTTCCATACTACTCCTCCCCCTGTAAGCACTTGTTGAAGAAAAGCAAGAAGTCGCTTTCTATAACCACAAATAGCAGTACAACGACGTTGCTGCTACAGGCACAACAGCAGCAGGAGCAACAGCAGACGACTCATACCAAAATAGATTGGTGGAACGTCTTGCAGGCACTACAAGTTTGTGGTCACCAAGAACGAAAGTTTACGCCTCAAGCGCAAAAGCCAACAGCAGAGCAATTATTGTTGGTGAACTGTAAAATATACGCTTAATTAATTATATAAATAATAAGTCAGAAGGAAGGGAGAGAAATAAAAGCAGCGGAGCGCTCTATTTTGCAGCCAGTCAAATACACAACGAACGTACATACTTACATAAAACGTGTCTATATTGATCAGCTGTTTTTGATAACAATTGCAGTCGAGCGTGTGAGACGAATTAACAATAACCACCGCTGCATACATAAAACAACAACAATCACTTACATAAAACTACATTCATACTACATCTTTATTATAATCAACATCATCAGCATCATGTCGAAGTTATCATTTCGAGCGCGTGCGCTCGATCCCTCCAAGCAGATGCCTATCTATTTGGCTGAGGAGCTACCAGATTTGCCTGAATATTCGGCTATAAATCGTGCGGTACCACAAATGCCTAGCGGCATGGAAAAGGAAGAGGAATCGGTAAGTTTAAATGAGTAAATTATGATTAATAATCGTACTGCTTACAGGTTTAGAATGTGATTTTCTTGAAATTGAAATAACTACCTTATTGACAATTAAAAGACACATCTAATTAATGGATTACTCTTCCTCAATTTACCATGGAAAAAATGCGATTAATCTAGGATCAATCCGGGATAAGTTGCAAAGGAGCATGGGACCGATGTCAGTTCTGATCTCTAAGGGCGGGACATATCGCTGCCTTAATTCAAAAAGGCCCTATCTACATAGGATTTGCATTGCAGATAGTGCCTTTGTGAATTAAGGTTACGATATATGGGTTTAGGTGATCCCTTTTGTTTTTGCATCAAGTTGAAAATTATAAAGTTTTACAAAGGCTTGAGAAATAGTTGATCGGTCAGCATTAGTAGAAACCCTGTGATGCAGAATTTTGGACCTTTTTTCTAGATCTCATTATGTCTTTTTCATGCTGGGCCTGGATTCTCGAACTGTGACTTTTGAAATGTACACTTTTTTCCATATATTTTAAATGGTGAAAACCCGAAATGAAGTGTGGTTTTGAGATTACAATTAAACAAATCGACTGGAGACAAAAAAAATATATAAAAAAAGTAGGAAATGTAACTTTTACAACAGTAGCTGTTGAGTTCCTTTTTTCTTCACAGCACTGTATTTTCGGTTGCATTTATTTAGTCATTAAAGCATTAGTCAGCAAAAGACGAACACAGCTTGATGTTTTTTTCCACGCTATAAAATTGTATGCTGTATGTTTGTATGTTTCGTATGTATGTTAACTTGATTTATTTATTCCTATTTAATTTGTTTTGGTGAAATTCTTAGCTTGTGGCTTATGCGCCTTTATGGTCTTGTAACTTTTGCGACTGTGTGTTCACAGCTTAACATGTTTTTAATATCTCTACTCGAGATTGTATGTAGATTTTGAAAATACGTTTGGGATTACGGTAGTGTCTCGAAACAACTACTGTATATCATCCGTGTAAGAGTAGGTCGGCCCCCGTTGGTGCACCCTGGGTAACGCTAAATGACCTACATGGCCTACATGGCTAGTTTCTTGTATTGCTAGATCTGAATACGGTTGAAGACCCCACATTAAATTTATGTCAAGTTGTCTATTCGTGTTTTGTGGGTTTTAAACGAATTAAGACTTTGAAACGGAACGTCTATCAATAAAGTGGTCACATATTGCTTCATTTTTGCCGACATGGAATTTGTATTAATTTTATGCCCCTAAACATCAGCGTTACTCGCCAAAATTCAAAATTAACTTCTAAAATTTGAAGAAAATTTATATTTCAAACGTCATTATTTGTAAAGCTGCTAATCTCACCATTTTTGTTGTGTTAATATTCGTTTGTAGTTCAATAACCCAATGTTTAGCAGCTACACCAACACGCAGGTAGTTTTTTTTTTACTTAAAATTTTATAGCACCTATACGTGCCATATATACATATACATTAGGGCGATTCAAAAAAATGTCGACTTGGTCTTACCTCCTAAAAAGTTAGGTATTGATGAGAAAATAAGACTTGCAAA
The DNA here is from genome assembly GCA_964058755.1 of Campiglossa producta. Taxonomy (NCBI): domain Eukaryota; kingdom Metazoa; phylum Arthropoda; class Insecta; order Diptera; family Tephritidae; genus Campiglossa; species Campiglossa producta. The sequence goes on along the minus strand of CAXKVI010000004.1, from coordinate 108,197,086 downwards.
AAAATTAGCTCTGTAACTTAACCCTTAGGAGTGGCTATTTTTTTCAAAAAAAGTAGCCACCCTAAGGGTTAAGATACAGCGATAATTTTAAATAAGGCTTATTTTCTCATCAATACCTAACTTTTTAGGGGTCGATATTTTTTTTGAATCACCCTAATGTATACACTCATGGACAATAAAATATCTCGACTTGTCGGCCGTTGCAGTCAATATCTTAATAGTACTTATCGTTACTCCTCTATACATACGTGATCAAATTTTTTTGTTATCAACGCCAGAATTCATAAACACATACTCATTATTGGACCGTATCTAAATAGCTGGAGTAACAAATTGAAACATCGTCCAACTCATACCTACACGCCCCGCAGCATCTGTCACACTCAGCAAAACATATGTCTTTTCATAACTAAGATCGAAGTTGGTGGGAACATTGTTTGGGTTGCTTGCAGATATACGATTTCGCATTTCTTTAAATGTCGTAGGTATTGCTATTAAATTTTTGTACATAGCAATTGTGTATAGTTGTTGTTGTGCCTATGTAAGAAAACTGCGGTGCCAACCTTACAATATTATTTCGTTCCTCATTTCCATTGAAACCAAATCGGAGTGTCTTGCATGCAGACATCTTTTTGTTTTGTTCTATTTTGTAGGTATGTCTTACTTTGCCATTATTTAATAAGGCTTGTTGTTGTTGTTGTTGTAACGATGCTAATAAGGCTTCCTTCAGTGATTCTGCTAAAATCTTAAAAGAAATTGCTCATCTGTTTATTTTGAAGGGGTAGTATACCTGTATGTAGGAAAGTCAATAAAGTTCTTTCTTTTATGATATACAAATTTTTTTCTTATTTTTGGTTTATCTTAAGATAATTTTATAGTGTACACTAGACTGGGCTAGTCATGAGAAATTATTTCTGTCCCTATATCGATTCCCAAAGGGTGCCTCGCTAACTAGATTGCTCATCCTCCGTACTAAATTGGGCATTCATAAGTTATCTACAATTCATGTGAATAATTGATGTTGCACTTGTTATCGTTTCATCGCCAACCACTTGTTTCAAGTTCATTGAAAACTTCAATATAGTACTTATGACTTATTTATTAAATGTATGATTTTCTTGATAATTTGTATACCTAGTTGTGCTTAGCGGGGTTTTGATTTTTTTTTTTAACAAAATGGTTGATTTCATTAAAAAATCGTACTGGAGCTAAATCCGGCAAAGGACTGTCAACATCAGTACAACCCTGTCTGGTTTGTCACGTATCTTTTTGTAAGTGGATTTTCCGACTAGGTTACAACAACAACATATATAGAGTTGTTGGAGACAAAATCTGAGGTAAAGCTTTTTTCAAAAAAAAAAATTTTTAAATAGAGAATTGCTTAAAAAAAATCTTTTTTACAGAGTAATCAGAGTTCAAACATTAGTATGGTTTTCTGAATAGGAGGGTTTGTCATATTTGTGTATCCAAAAAATAATCTCACAACTAGGTATATTTATACTGCACCGTTTCATACGAACTTATACTTCCTTACCTATAAAATTTTGTTATCGTTGAACTTGCAACTGATAAAGATTAAAAACCAATTTGATTGCTAAAAAAAAGTTTATTTATTTATATTTTTTTACGATTACTAAGCTCATTGAAAATCGTAAATCATGTCCAAATAATGGTATAATAGGTGCGCACAATGTATGCATCATCTATAAATAGGCTGAATATTTGTATTTACTGAAACAAGTGCAAATGTTAATATTTTAGCTGAAGTCTTGTTTTCTAAAATTTTCCAAACTTTCACTTTATTCGAAAGAATCGTACAAAAAAACTTAAATGATTTCAGGTTTGTGGTTTCTGGAATTGACTAAGGCCGTTTCCAAAAAAAAAAAAAAACACTATTAAGCTCGTTTTAGAAATCGCCCACAGCCATCACAAATCCAACTCATTTAAAAATGTTTTACTATTAAATTGTTTTTGATTTTACATTTCGGCCGTTGAGGTAATTTAGTTTTCTTTGCTATTTTGTCTTTTCCGTTCTTATAACCATTTTTTATCTGCCTCACATAATCATCACTGTTTTTTAAATCATCTTTGTTTTTAATGGTTCTTTTTGTTTTCAATGGCGAGTAGCTTAACGAAAGTTGATTCGGTAATACTTTTTTTTGTTGTTCGCAGTAGACCAGCAACAGCTACTTAACCAAAGTCGTGACCTGATGAAGTTGTTTAATACCGGAATTTGGTTGCCACTGCCATCTACTTTTACCCAATAAAAATTTTTGTTCTATCTAATTTTTAAGAAGAAACTTTGTTTGAAAAAAATTCTAACCTTAGTTCTTGCATGCATCTCAAGTAACCATTTATATCGTGCTCGTTGCAACAACTTTCGTGTTCTGAAACAATTCCCAAACATAACCGTAAGGATATGCTCAAATGCTTTCCAAACCCACTTTACGTAAATGAACATTTTCGCTAGCCTTTGGAATTTTTTATGTGTTGTTTACTGCGTTATTTTCTGTTTGTCTTGGTAGTTATTTAATTTTTTTTTTGTTTTACGATATTCTCTTTTTCCTACCGTCAGTTCTATGTTGTTGTTGTTGTTCTTTGGTTTGCCGCGTGATGACTAGTTCACCACTTCCTTTTTATTTTTGTTTGTTTTCTGTTTCTTGTTAGTCATTACGTTTCGGGCTACTCCATTTCGTTGTTGTTTGGCGGATAAAGCTCGCTAAACTTTTTTTTGTTATTTTTTTTCGTTCGTTGAAGTGTGTATGTTTTGTTTATACAGACATCGTCAGATAATAAGTATATACGCTTTTTTATTTTTATTATTATATAGATGTACACTTTTCTTACATTTTTGCATGAGTAAAATGTTTTGGTGCTCAAAATGGAGTAATTAAATTTAAAACTTGAAAATAAAAAAGGGGAACAAAATTCAAATTCAATTAAGAAAAAAATTCTGATTTTTTTATATTTTTTTAATTATTTTTTATATTTTTTTTAAGTTTTTTTATATACTTTTTGATACCCTTTAGTGAAATTTTTGAAAGTGCCATCGATTTTTTAACTAACTAGTTGAGTACTTAAATTTAAAATAAAAAATTTGGGAACAAAATTTAAATTCAATCAAACAAAAAAAAAAAAACTTAAAAGAAAAAACTAAAAATTTTCCAAAAATTTAAATTTTTTTTCTATTTTTTTATATTTTTTTAATATTTTTTTTTAAATATATTTTTTTATATTCTTTTTTTATATATTTTTTTTATTAATTTTTTTATATATTTTTGTTATATATTTTTTTTTATATTTTTGTAATATTTTTTTTAAAATAATTTTTTTATATTTTTTTAAATATATTTTTTTATAATCTTTTTTAATATTTTTTATATTTTTTTAAAAAATATTTTATATATTTTTTTAAGTTTTTTTATATTTTTAGTGAAGTACTTGAAAGTGCCATCGATTTTTTTTAACTTAATAAATATTTTATGTTTCGGTGCTCAAAGTTGAGTACTTGAATTTAAAATAAAAAATTTGAGAACAAAATTCAAATTCAATCAAAAAAAAAAAAAAAATCTGAAAAAATTCAAAATTTTCCAAAAATATAATTTAAATTTTTTTTTCATTTTTTTTTAAAATTTTTTTTTCAAAATATTTTTTTAAAGTTTTTTATATATTTCTGATACCTTTTAGTGAATGCTTTAAAAGTACAGACGATTTTTTTACTTGATCAATATTTTATGTTTCGGTGCTCAAAGTTGAGTACTTAAATTTAATATAAAAAAATTTCCCAAAATATAATTTCAACTTTTTTTATATTTTTTTTTTCAAAATATATTTTATATTTTTTTATGTTTTTTATATATTTTTTGATACTGAAAATATAATTAAAATTTTTTTTATTTTTCTTTATTTTTTATATTATTTTAAAATTTTTTTTTTATTTTTTTTATATTTTTTTTTAAATATTTTTTTTTAATATTTTTTATATTTTTTTTTTATTTTTTTTATATATTTGAAAGTGCCATCGTTTTTTTTTAACTTGATAAATATTTTAGTTTCGGTGCTCAAAGTTGAGTACGTACATTTAAAATAAAAAATTTAAATTAAAAATAAAAAATTTAAAATAAAAAATTTTAGAACAAAATTGAAATTCAACAAATAAAATTCTGAAAAAATTAAAAATTTTCCAAAAATATATTTAAAATTTTTTCATTTTTTTTCAAAATATTTTTTATATTTTTTTGGGTTTTTTTGATAGCCAAAATATAATTTAAAATTTTTTTCAGTATTTTTTTTTTATTTTTTTTTTTTTTTAAATTTTTTTTATATTTTTTTTATATTTTTTCATATTTTTTTCTAACTTTTTTTAAAATATTTTTTATATTTTTTTTAATATTTTTTATATTTTTTTTTTAATATTTTTTATATTTTTTTTTTAAATATTTTTTATATTTTTTTTTTAATATTTTTTATTTTTTTTTTTTGTTTTTTTTTTTTTTTTTTTTATATACTTTTTGACACCTTTTAGTGAAGTCTTTGAAAGTGACATCGACTTTTAACTTAATAAATATTTTATGTTTCGGTGCTCAAAGTGGAGTACTTAAATTTAAAATAAAAAATTTGGGAACAAAATTCAAATTCAATAAAAAAAAAAAACAATTAAAATTTTCCGAAAATATAATTTAAACTTTTTTAAAAATTTTTTTATAAATATTTTTTAAATTTTTCTTAAGTTTTTTTATATTTTTTATCTTTTAGTGAAGTCTTTAAAAGTGCCAACGATTTTTTAACTAAATGAATATTTTTATTCAAATATTTTTTTCAAATATTAAAAAAAATGGTTTTTTAACATTTTTTAAATACTTTTTTTAAATACTTTTTTTTTAATATTTACTTAAATATTTTTTATATATAGTTTTTTCAAGTTTTTTGTTCATATTTTTTTAAAGTGCCAACGATTTTTGTTAAAGAAATAAACTTGATTGATCAAAAATAGGGAAAATGTGAAATTTTAAATATGCAAAACTTTGAAAAAAAAAAAATTGGTTCATGGTAAAGGAAGCTCCCTACTATTTATAATTCACTCAAATTTGAAGACGGTTGGGGCGATTTTTTTTATTACCTAAAAAAACTTAAAAATTTTCTTTACTGTTGCAGTAGAAAGCAGGGGAATAATCCCCCCTACCCTTTTTTTACCGTAAGTGTATGCAATACTTTTATTTTGTTACTGCTTGAGATTTATAGCCTCCAGTTATTTCACTTTTTGTTGTTTCTTGCTGATGCGTGCAACATATTTGTTGTATACTCTGTTGATGTTGCTAGTGCTTCACAGAATCTAGTTTGTATCTTGGAAATATGTGTGTACTATTGTATGTGGGCGTAAAATTGAATTGTTAGCACACTTTGTTCTCTCTCTTACGTTATAAATGCTTCTTCCTTCATACTTTGTTGGTATTGCATTGTGTTTTTGTTTCTTAGCTTTAAGTATCTACTGCCCATTTGGCTTAGGTCTCATCTTCGTCTAAGTTAAGTATCAGGAAGTAGTGTTTTGGCAGCAAAATTGCAATAAACTTAATTTTATAACTCCAAAAGTTGAGAACCAAAACAAAAAACAACTTTGCAAAAAAAAGTCACACTATTGTACATACCTACTTACATACATTTTTATATTTACGAATATTTCTTCATAAAGTGTTTCTATGAAAATGCCTTAATTTAAAGAACAAACAACATATTCATTAATTGATATACTAATTATTGTCATGATGTCATCAGGGTTTTTTGTTTCAGCATATTTGCTCATTTTGTCAAGCCGTTATTTATGTTTTTCATTTAATTGCCCACTTTTACTTATCACATCTAAATTAAGTTAATGACTTGTTTTTATTTACAATATGTGCATATTAGAGATGCCAAATTTTACAATCCCGATTGTAAAATATCGTTTTTATGCAACCTTTTAAGTCAGTTTGATAAAAAAAAATTGTTTTGAGGTTGATAAGCTTTGGAGTTGACAAGAGAAAAAGCACGTCCCTTATTTTAGCGGCGACAGGTTGGCGAAATCACTTGAAATTTTGACATAATTAGTAGCTAATTAACTGCCAAAAAAAAAAAAATAATTTATAGCTCTTCTAATTTTTTCTATGACATTCTGCGCTAAAATAAGACTGAAGTTAGCTTAACCGATCGGCGAAAAATTGTCGGATTAAGTTGAAAATTTGACATAATTAGTCGCTAATTAATTGCGAAAAGAAAAATTTTAACAATAAATTAACATACATGCATACATATTTCATTTGCAGTAACATATCGAAAACCCCGAAAATATTTGCAATCCTCTTTTTTAATGGACTCTAATAGAATCGATTTTTTTTTATCAAATATTGTTTGATAAGATAATCAAAACCTGTTTCAGCACTTTGAAGTTATATATCACAGCAGGGGCGAATCCATGGGGTGGTTTTGTAAAATTACAAAAAACTATGCTTAAAATAATGCAGTAAAAATTACACAACAAATATAGTAAAAGTTACGCAAACAAATTTCTTTGTACGAAGAAAAAGTGAAAAAAAAATGTTGCATTCTTTTGGGCGAACCGCTGTTTATATTAGGATATCTTCTCACTAAGGAAGTCAACGTATTTATGCAATAATTTTTCCTGTTAAAAGTTGCAATTTTCGAGGTGATGACTTTCAAAGTTTGTTTAGAAAGTCGGTTTCTTTACCCACGAACTCACTTTATTAAAGAAATGGAGTTTATCTGAAAAGGAAAGCACACTTCCACTTACAATGTAGGAACGCACGAAATAATAAAAAGAAAAACTAAATTTTAAAAGAAATAAAAAGAATACCTTAATTGATGAAAAAAAAAATAAATACTTTACGTAGTAAATGGAAATAATAGAAAAGAAAATAAAAAAAGAAAAAAAAAAAACACCGAAAAAAAAGATATGTAATAAAAAGATAATAAAAATTAAAAAAACAAAAAAAAATTAAAAAACAAAAAAAAATTAAAAAACAAAAAAAAATAAAAAAACAAAAAAATTAAAAAACAAAAAATTTAAAAACAAAACAAAATTAAAACCAAAAAAAGTTGAAAAAAAAACAAAAAAAAAAAATAAACAACAAAACAATTAAAAAACGAAAAAAATATTGAAAAACAAAAAAAATTAGAAAACAAAAAAAAAAATAGAAAACAAAAAAAAAAATGAAAAACAAAAAAGTTGGAAAAAACAAGAAAAGTTGAAAAAAAAAAAAAAAAAATTAAAAACAAAAAAAATTCAAAAAACAAAAATAAAATTAAAATGAGAAAAAATTAAGCTGAAAAAACAGATAAATAAAGATAAAAAAAAAATAATAAAATATTGTCGCTCGGCGCGCATTACCGCGTATTTGTAAAAAGCAATACGTCGTAATTTCTTCAAAAATTGTTTATTTCAATGAAAATTGGTTCTATAAACGTCATTTTTTTTGGCATTTTGTTGATTGAATTTTAACGTAAATACATTAAGACCGATGAGTCCTAGTCAGGGTAATGAAATAAAAAAAAAAAATAAAAAGAAATAAAAAAAAAAAATAAAAAAATAAAAAAAATAAAAAAAATAAAAAAAAAATTAAAAAAAATAAAAAAAAAAATAAAAAAAAAAAAAAAAAAAAAAAATTAAAAAAAAAATTAAAAAAAAAAATAAAAAAAATAAAAAAAATAAAAATAAAAAAAATAAAAAAAAAAAAATATGATAGTTGTTTGGCGACCTGTATTTTATAAATAATAAATGGTTTTTGCCGGCTCGAGGTCAGAAATTCAACTTAGAAAAATAAAAACAACAAGGTTTTTATTTGGTTTTTTTTTCGATATATTTCGGCTACACTTCGGTAACCATCATCAGGAACTATAACAACAGAAAAAAAAACATTTATTTTATTAAAAACTCCCAACATTAACAATGTAAAAATTCTTCAGCAAGAATCAAACTACAGCAAGCGCCTCACATTGGAAATGCTGCATATAATTAACACACCCCCAAACATACGAATGAACTACAAGGCAGACAGTGAAGGAGTTGCTTGTATATTTAGACATCTTGTAAGAAGCAAATCAGTAGAAATAAAAACAGTAGAAAGCTCCGCGTCGAACAGAACGGACGTGTAAAAATAAATGTATGTATTGCCAATAATGCTTTTGTTAATTTTTTATTAGTTTTTTTTTTCTTTTTTAAAAAATGTTTAAAATGTTTTTTAATAAAATAAATGTTTTTTTTTTTTTTTTCTGTTATAGCTCCTGATGATGGTTACCGAAGTGTAGCCGAAATATATCGAAAAAAACCAAATAAAAACCTTGTTGTTTTTATTTTTCTAAGTTGAATTTCTGACCTCGAGCCGGCAAAAACCATTTATTAAAAAAAAAAATAAAAAAAAATTAAAAAAAAATAAAAAATTAAAAAAAAAAATAAAAAAAAAAAAATAAAAAAAAAAATAAAAAAATTAAAAAAATAAAAAAAGAAAGAAAAAATGAAAAATGATAAAAGAAGAAAACATGAAAAAGAAAAAAAATAATAAATTAAAAAATTAAAATTAAAAAATAAAAATAAAAAAAATGAAAAAGAAAGAAAAATATGAAAAAAAACATGAAAATAAGAAAAAAAACATGAAAAAAGAAAAAAACATGAAAAAAATAAAAAAAACATGAAAAAGAAGAAAAAAAAACATGAAAAAACGGAAAAAAACAAGAAAAAAGAAAAAAAATAAAAAAGGAATAAAAAATGTAAAAATAAAAAAAAATTATTCAAATAAATAAGAATCAAAAAAAAAAAAAAAAAATTAAATGTATAAAAAAAGGAAAAGAAGGAATAAAATTAAAGAAAAAATAAGAAGAAAGAAAATGAAAAAAATAAAAAATAAGAACACAGGAAAAAAAACCTAGTTAAAAATAAATAAAAACACCAAAATAAAATGAGTAAAGTAAAACTAAAATGAAAACAAAAGAAAATAAAAGAAAGAAGAAAAATATAAAAATTTTTGAGTTATGCAAGAAAATAAAGTAAAATATCAAATACACAATTGAAGCATGGACTTTCAGATTTTCTAGGAATGGACGACTGAGAGATCTTGATTTATTAAATGATTAGTGAATTATTATTAATGATTAAACAAGACGACTAATTCTCAGATTACTCACATCTAGATTGTAATCATAATCTAATTTAATAACTAATAATCATGTTTTCTGTATTTTTTTTTTGTGAGAAATTGATATATCAATTTTATAGTATGTAAATTTTTTAAATGATTATTTCGTGCTCCTATTTTTTTGGATGAATTTTTGAAAGAATTAGTGCTTTCAATCCCGTAGATTTTGAAGTGTTGGAAAATTGCAAGGCGGCATGTCCAACCATTTTTTTCGGGATTTGAAGCAATCAGAATACAAATGCAAGCTGTTTTTATCTAACTCATATGGGAAAAATGCCGGATGCACGTAGTTTTAAATAAAAAAATTGCCAATATGACTTAAATCAATTTTAAATTTATTGATTTATTTTACCCAAAAACAAACTATTTAACTTACCATTCAAAAGGATTGTGAGATGGTGAAATCAATTTCTTTTAAAGGGACGGTGTGTCGCGTTGGCTGAGTTAAGTGCTTATCATAACAATTGCGGGATTTCGGTCCGTGAATCCCGGGATTGAGTGCTCTAATGAGTATACATATACAAATGTGTTTATTTTTTTGCCAAACACGTGTAAAATGTACATAGCTGCACATTGTGAAATTTTTCTGATAATGTACTTTATGTATGACTGTGTATTTTGTCGACGACATGCTATGAGTGTGATGAATTGCAGGTTTAGTTTATTTATTTCATGCCATTTAAAGTATTTTGCACGCATGAGTGTGTATTTAGGTATGTACATTAGCGTGACTCGACCAAAAAAAAAAAAATTATAATGGTTAGCATGTTTTAAGACAAAAAAACAATGTTGAAAATATCTTCAGAAACCATTTTTTCGCAAAAAATTACTTTCGATAATGGATGTATGCGCTGAAATTCCCCAACTAAATCCTGATGGATGCGAAATAATCTTCTCGATGAAAACTCGAATGCTGAAATCCTCGTTCTAGATTTTACTGCTGCGTTATTTACTAAGTTTTTCCAAAATACATCTTCCGAAAAACCCCAAACAACATCAAAACTTTCACTATCTTTAAAGCTTTGATAGTTTGTTTTCAAAAAAATTTAATACAAAGCTTTGCAAAAAAAAAATTAAAATAAAAACTAAAAAAAAAAAACTTTTTTATAAATATGTGAAATTGGGCAGGTATCTTTGAATTTCGTCTTAAAACGTTTTCGGGATATTTGGACAAGTTCTTAAAATACATAAAAGTTTGAATTTTTTTTAATGAAGGCATGCTAATGTACATACATATGTATGTACATATGTGTGTATATCCCCAACTATAAATCGACACCTTACATGAGGTTTATTCCATTTAACGAGCATGCTTACAACATGAGACCTCAGTTGTAGCACCTTACTTCGCGTAAATCGAACATTCAATACCCAGCGGTATTTTTCAGAACGGTATAAAAATACCAATGACTTGTAAGTGATTCAGGCCCTAGGAGGATTTACCTACCAAATTTTTTACCCTACCAAATTATGGCAATTTATGGGATTTTCGAAATTTTCTATATCAAAAGTGGGCGGTGGCACGCCTACTTCTAAAAATTGATCAAAAAATCGTAATGGAATGACTAGGTATCATTTTAGCCATTTCCGTTACCAAATTAGGTTAATTTAGGTTATATTCGGAATTTTCGATATCGAAAATGGGCGTGGATGGAAGGCGATTTTATCAAATTTCATCACGTACATATACTCCCAACGATACTAGTTTGCTTTGTGTTAAATTTCATGGTTCTACCGTAATCAGTTTCAGAGTTAGGACCAGTTGAATTTTCAAAAATGCCTCCACTTTCAAAAATTTATCAAAATATCATAATAGAATGACCATGGGGACTAGCCTACACGGCTAGTTTCTTGTATTGCCGGTTCTACGAGAACGGTACCAGTACTTGTGCTGTACCCATCGTGCCGAAACGACCCGGGCCGTTTTCTTATATCGACTCGGGGTGACCCTGTCTGACATTTAGGCAGGGCTACACCTCGCTACAACAACAACAACAACAACAACCATGGGGACTCACCGAGATATGTCAATTTATGTGATTTTCGAAGTTTTCGATATCGAAAAAAATTATAATACCCTTGTACTACTACGCAAGGTATAAAATACTTTAATTCATGTCAAAGGGGTGCACTTAGAAAAACTACCAAATTTAGAATATGTATTTTTCAAGAACGCTCAAAGTAAATTTTTTTTTCAAAAATATTCTTTCGAATGCCCTCTCTTAACTAAAAATTGTTGAATTCACTTTGAAATAGGCGTCTTTTTAACTCTCTCTGAGATAGGGCGTTCTTCCAGAAATTTTTAAGACATACATAGTGACTTGAAAGAAGATTTTCTATTTTTGTAAAGTTATAATTGACCCTGATGTCGCTCGTCTGAATATTTTTTTTTATAATCGCTTTTATTATTTTTTTGTGGGTAAATGAATCACTTTCATTTGATTACCCTTCGGCTGGTTCGTCTGACTGGATTTGGTACATACAGCTATGGTCAGAGATTTAGCGCACTTTCCATTGTACTGAAAAATAGTACAGGAACTTTCAAGATAATACTAATTGCACAAAAAAATTTGAGGCTTAACAATAGTATTGTATTGCTCTCTTCAAATGACAAAAGAATTTCCGTTATATTTCTTTGATATTTGTTTTTGCTAAGTTTTTCTTTACATCCGTCTAAAGTGCATTGGACATCGATTTAGCGCACTTACGTTTGTTTTGATATTACTTGCGATTGGTTGTAAAAGTTAATAGTTTTTTGGTTAATATTTAATAAATAACCTCTTCTCTGATAATTTTGTTAAATTTTCTGGAAGAAAATACTGGTCGGTTTGACAAAAAAGATCCTTTTTTAATCAGGGACCAATCAAGAGCAAAATTTCAAGAATTTTGGTATGTTTTCGAGAAAAATGGTGTACAATGCCATAAGAGATGTGTGTTCGGATCCGAACTTGTCAAAGCATAACAAAAAACGTAAAGATCCCCCTTGTAAAACTTTTCCCCAAGGGGATAAAATGTTCGGAAGAAAGAGTAAAAGTCAACCTTTTAAGTCCTTGCCAATGAAAGTGGCTGAAATAATTGCGGAATTGTGCTCAACTGTGTCCAGAAAACTTATACGAAGACCCCTAAATGAAAATAAAAAGTATGGGCGCATAAGCAAGAAAACGCGACTCCTGCCAAAACAAGAACACTACACTAGACCGCTCCCTAAAACTTCCAAGTTCTCACTAACATGTTTTCGGATTACCGTGGATTGGTTTCTTGATTTTTTTCACGTTGCATACACTTTTCTCGCCAGAATAGATAAGGCCTAATTTGGTTGCATCCGAAAGAAGTACAATTTCTCAAAATTCTACACCTTTGAGTGTGTGGATTCTTGAGAATGACAAAGGTGCTTTAATGTTCTTGTTCGACAGGGGCGGCGTTTTACTGTTTATGCGCCCATACTTTTTATTTTCATTTAGGGGTCTTCGTATAAGTTTTCTGGACATAGTTGAGCACAATTCCGCAATTATTTCAGTCACTTTCAATGGCAAGGACTTAAAAGGTTGACTTTTACTCTTTCTTCCGAACATTTTATCCCCTTGGGGAAAAGTTTTACAATGGGGATCTTTACGTTTTTTGTTATGCTTTGACAAGTTCGGATCCGAACACACATCTCTGATGGCATTGTACACCATTTTTCTCGAAAACATACCAAAATTCTTGAAATTTTGCCCTTGATTGGTCCCTGATTAAAAAAGGATCTTTTTTGTCAAACCGACCAGTATTTTCTTCCAGAAAATTTAACAAAAATAACAGAGAAGAGGTTATTTATTAAATATTAACCAAAAAACAGTTAACTTTTTCAACCAATCGCAAGTAATATCAAAACAAACGTAAGTGCGCTAAATCGATGTCCAATGCACTTTAGACGGATGTAAAGAAAAACTTAGCAAAAACAAATATCAAAGAAATATAACGGAAATTCTTTTGTCATTTGAAGAGAGCAATACAATACTATTGTTAAGCCTCAAATTTTTTTGTGCAATTAGTATTATCTTGAAAGTTACTGTAATATTTTCCAGTACAATGGAAAGTGCGCTAAATCTCTGACCATAGCTGTACATGTGTACATTGTATTTACATTCATCATATCATTTGAGCTGAGTTTGTGTTTTATTTTTAATAAACGAGGAAATACGTCATGAAAATTGTTTAGAAAATAATACTGATACCATTTGATAAAAAATATACATAAAGTGACAAGTTTTGATGCAATTGATTTCCAACAAAATAATATCACTTCATTCTTTCTAAAAGAAACAAAACTTAAATACCGTTAAAAATTCTTTGAAGAGTAATTGAAAATTGTATCTTTTTAGTTTTCGCGTAGGAATCGTTTCCTCTACCTTTGAAATGTTTCTGATTCTCTAGTAACTGTTCTTAAGCTACTTTGGAACCATTCTAGGAATTGCTTCTCTGTTTTGAACTGTTTTTTTTATTTTGACAGTTGTTACATCTGTACCCAGTTTCTATAACTTTTTAACGAAATTCGTTATTGTCGTTTACATTGATTTTGACAAATTTTGTACAGAAAATTGTGTCAAAATTAACGATTTTTATGTAACGAACTTCGTTAAAAAGTTACAGAAACGACGTGCTGGGGGTGAATTCTGGTTCTATGAAATGATAACGTGAAAAAAAATTTGTATGAATTTGAAGTTTCTTTTCACAAATTTTGTATGAAATTTCTTTTCATTTTATCATTTCATAGAACCCGAATTTGCCCCCAGGTCTTATAAAAAAAATAAAAAACTTTTTTGAAAATGTGTTTTTTGAGAAAAATTTACCTACAGGAACCAGACAAGCCGACATATGTTTCGATGATACTGGAGTTACATCTCTTCAAGGACTTTTCTTCCCGGCATTTTTTTATTTTTTTTACACGAACAGTTTATTTTTATTTTTATTATAAAATAACCTTTCCTAGTAATTTACGCATCTTCTCTCTCTTCCAGGAACATCATCTGCAACGAGCAATATGTACTGGTCTCATAATACCCACACCCGAGGTTTTTACCACCGATCAGGAAGCCTACGATCGTATGTATCCTCCAAACTACAAAATGCCGCGCCAATTAATACACATGCAACGTAAGTAAACGATTTCAAACTATAAACATTCTAAAGCCTGTTAAGTGTCTATGGCACCACGACTTAACCTTTTTTGAATATATGTTTTATATGGGTCGAACTGACCCATTTTTTTTTTTTTTTTTTTTTTTTTTTTTTTTTTTTTTTTGAGACAGGTTTAAACGGCTGTAAACGAAAGAGTCTTATATGGGGCCACTCTCTTTTATGAGATTAGGCAGACAATTTTTGTTAACCCTTAATTAACTCCTTATAAAACTACTATAGTCACACTTTTCTAACCCAACTGATAAGAATTAAGGATAATACCGAATTTTAAGTTTAACCATATTTTCGCACTTGTTTTTACAGCGTTGGGTCTCGAACAGGATGTCCCTGACTACGATATGGATAGCGGCGATGAAGTTTGGATCAATCAACAAAGTCGGCGTCTCGATCTGACACCACTGAAGTTCGAGCAGATGATGGATCGGCTGGAGAAGAGTTCAGGTCAAATGGTCGTAAAACTGAATGAGGCGAAAGCATTGCTTAAACAGGACGATGAAGTCAGCATAGCCGTTTACGATTATTGGCTTAATAAACGCTTAAAAATGGTAATGATTACATATTGCTTTAAAAGTAACAAAAATCCCAAATTTTAACAAAAAAAAAAAAAAGAAGAAAAATATAGAATGCGTCAATTACTTAAATTAACTGACGTAGATTTTCTACTTTATACATATACATTTCTATGCATATTATTTTGCTTTATATAAAATTTAAATACAATAAAAAGTAAAAAAATTTTGCTAACTAAAAACTTGAAATAATGCAGCAACATCCGCTGATACTGACTGTGAAAACGGAGAATCGTCCGGGCGCATCTTCGAACAATCCGTACTTAGCATTTCGCCGGCGCACTGAAAAGATGCAAACGCGAAAGAATCGCAAAAACGATGAAACGTCCTACGAGAAGATGCTCAAGTTGAGGTGCGTACGATATAATATACACTTGTGCTTATGGGAGAGTATGATATTGCTTTGTAAAGGCTATTTATGTACATAATTGAGAGATGTAGTAAAATATGTATATAGTTGGTAAAATTGGAGTTGAAACGACAGGGTAGCAGATTGGTTAAGGACTTCGAGCTGTAATCTAAACTCGTTTTCCTAGCACATACGCCTTGCCCAAAGACTAATGCGTGGATGGGATATAAAAAAGCTAGAGGCTAAGTACATAGCCTCGTTCGTCAAAGTCAAGCTTTTTGACGTAAAATTTTCAATTATTTTAACCCAGATTCAGCATAATATTTTTGCATAAATAATATTAGAAACTAGTAATAGCTAGCTACATACCAAGTTTCAAGCAAATCGAACCATAAATACGATTGTTTAGAACAGATCGGTCTCTGGTCCACTCCCCGGCTGAAAAATCATACCATACTTCAACCTAAGCATAACACTACCTACATACCAAATTTCAAGTGAATCCATTTATACTATAGTTTCGAATAGGGCGGTCCTGGGTTCACTTCACACTCTCCAGGCTCCTACTAATCTATCCCGAAAATTTGAAGAAAATCGGCCGAGTAGTTTTAGAGTCCATAAACAACTATAAAAGAATGGAGGATAAGGAAAAAAGAGGCGAGGCACCTGACATACTCACGACTGAAGTACGGTACGAAGTTAACCCTTGAATCACTCCAAAAAATCGAGAATGAGAAAAATGGGGCGTATCAGATCCCATAGAAATTAAAATATTTTCACGCTAAACGACTTATTGACCAAAATGTGGACCAGGGAGAACCTAGAAAATGTTATACGATGGGTATGAAATGAGAGGTGTTGATGAGGGGAGATAGGGAATCGGATAGGGATAGGCATAGGTATAGAGAAAGAAATAGGAATAGTACATAATAGGAAAGAGAATAAGGATGGGGATTGTGTTAGGGGTAAATGAGGGGGCCAAATAAAGAGTGAAGCATATAAAAACTTTGGATAAAGTAGCGTCCTAAACGTATTGGCCGATCATAACCAAATTTAGAAACAAACTGGAAACCTTCCATGGATGGTAAAGGGACGAAAATAATTTTAATTGATTAGAGATAGGGGGAAAAGCGGCGTGGTACCTCTCTTAAAAATCTAATTTTTTCTGGTATACCGAAAGGAGGATAATGAAAAGAGGGCGTGTGGTGGAACCCATTGGTATAAGCTAGTTACTATATAAAAGTAACTGGGCATGTCGCTCACCTTGACTTATTTCCACCACATCAATGATCCACAAAGGGGTTTGTACCTAGATAGCTTCCCAGTAGGGATTAATGTCTAAAGATAACAAGGCGAAGTAAGAGTACCAACAACTCCAATTTTATTAACAGCAGATAAATAGACTAATAATTTCCCTATAAAGTCAAGCAAAGTAGTATTATATAAGAATTGAAATTAAAAAAAAAATCGTACTAATCATACGTCAACGTATATAAATTAGGCGAGATCTGCAGCGAGCCACCACCGTGCTGGAGATGGTGAAGCGACGCGAAAAGACGAAACGTGAGCAATTGCATTTATCTATTGAAATCTTCGAGAAGCGATATCAACTGCGCGACTTCAGTGGTGCTCTATTCTCCGAATTAAATTCTGCCCTGAAGAATTCCAGGTATGTCTTTCGATAACAGTCACTTTGTTTTTAAACAATTTGTACTAAAATATGTTTCTTTTTCTTTTGTTACTTGCAGACCTGCTTTTGCGCCGTTGTATACGAATCAATACTCACACCATGGATCTGCGACAGGCGCTACAACCACTGGTATTGTGTCGGCAAGTGCGTCAACACACACTGCTGGTGGTGTTGGCGGTGTACTGGGGTCAGTCGGTTTGCATGGAGTATCAGCTGGTGTGAATAATGTAGCACCCGGCAGTAGTGGCCATCTGTATGCGTCGGCTTCGCAGTACCTGAATCCTTCGACTTTAACGATTGGTGAGCGAAATATATTATTTATTCCCATAATAGACGGTTCTGCAATGAGTCGGGTTTTATCCGGCCAAGAACTGTTATCTTAGAATAACCCTGTTAAAACTGCATCCATGAATGGATGCGCCGTCTAAGCAAAGTGCAGCCGTTAACTCTTACTTACTCATCTTACTCTTCTCTCTTCGCAGATGCAATAAATGCTGGCGCAACTAGCAGTGGTACTCGCAAGGAGAAACGGCAGTATAAAAAGAGAAAACATAAAGTGCCGCGTGAAAAACAACAACAGCAGCAGCAACAGCAACATCTGTCGCAACATCAACAACAACAACAACAGTATTTGGGTGGAGTTGGCACTGGTAACAGTTTGTCAGGGCCAGCGTTAGGTGCGGTAGCAGGCGCTTCAGCGTTAAGTTCGCATCATCTGCTAAATTTGCATCGGCAAAGCTCATCGCCAGCTGCTAACGAATCTAATATCGAAACTGAGGAGGATGAGTATGGTAGCAATGGTCTGGGTGGGTCTGGTGGTGTTGGTGGCGGTAGTGGTCATCATGCGCACAAAATTGGATCCGAGAGTGAGGAGGAGACACCGTTTGCATTTAGGCGGAAGCAGTATAGCGATTATCAGAGGGTGAGCTTTAACTACTTGATTAGACCTTGGAGCTGTTGGGCTAGTTTTGTTCTTGTACCCTTAAAAAAAGAAAAAAAGGAAAAAATAAGAAAAATTAAAAAACATAAAAAAATTAATAATTAAAAGTTTAATAAAATGGAACATAAAAAATAAATACAAAAAAAGAAAAATAAAAAAAAATTTAAAAGTAAATAAAAGAAATACAAAAAAAAAAATTAAAAACAAATAAAATAAATACAAAAAAAAATTAAAAATAAATAAAATAAATACAAAAAAAATTAAAAATAAATAAAATAAATACAAAAAAAATTAAAAATAAATAGAATAAATACAAAAAAAATTAAAATAAATAAAATAAATACAAAAAAAAAATTTTAAAAACATAAAAAAATATAAAAAAATAAAAAAAATAAAAAAAAATAAAAAAAATTAAAAAATAAAAAATAAAATAAAAAAATAAAAAAAAAATAAAAAAATAAAAAAAAAATAAAACAATTAATAATTAAATGAAAATAAGTAAAAAAAAATATAATTAATTAAAAAAACAAATTTTCTACTAAATAAAAAACTAAAATAATAAAAAAATTGAAAAGGGTAAAGTAAAATCAAACAAGCCTAAAAAAACTAAAAAAAAAAAATAAAAAATATTTACATAAATGTAAAAAAATAAAAAAAAAAAAAAAAATAACTTAACTAAAATTAGTAACTAACTAAAAAATCAATAAAAAGGTAAAATAAAATCAAATGAGGTTACAAAATCTTAAAAAAAATAAAGTAAAAGAAATAAAAAAAAAATAAAAAAAAAAATAAAAAAAAAAAAATAAAAAAAATTATATATATATTAAATATAATATATTAAAAATAATAAATTAAAAAATATATTAAAAATAATAAATTAAAAGAAATATAAAATTAAAGAACAAATAAAAAAGATAAAACAAAATAGTAGTAATAATAAATAGTAATAGTTATAAAAAAGTATTTTAAAAAAGTAATAAAACAAATTATAAAAAACCATAAAACAAATTATAAAAAAACAATAAAAAAATAATAAAAAAATAAGAAAAATAATAAAAAAATAATAAAAAAATAAGAAAAATAATAAAAAAATAAGAAAAAAATAAAAAAAAATAAAAAAATAATAATAAAAAAAAAAAAAAAATAAAAAAAAAAATAAAAAATAAAATACAAAGAAGAAAAATAAAAAAAGCCAACGTGTGATATGTCATTTTTCTGCTAATAACTTGTTACAAAGTGGTATTAATTTGTTTCCCTCTCATCACTTTCATATACAGCCATTGGCGCATGATGGCAATTGGCCCTGGGAGTCGAAGGACGATTATGGTTTTGCTGATCCGAAATATCGATTTACGCTTACATCTATACGACATCCGAGGTAATTATATTTCTCTTTAGAGATTTGAATGTCTAATAATTTGAAAAAATATTCTCGTTTTCAGACCACGTTGCATTGGCTTCGCGAGACGACGCATTGGCCGTGGTGGACGCGTCATATTGGATCGTATCGCCACAAATATGGATGATTTTTGGTCACAGCTTGACTATACGATATTTGAGGGTGATGGTAAAACGTCAACAAAATCTTCAAATATTAAAAAAGAGCCTGTAAAACCCGCTTCGCCTCCAACGGTTGTTGATCTGCTGCCGTCCAATATCGCCGTCAACGCGACGGTTATACCTGCATCACAAATACCCGCCAATACAACGACGACGATCAAAGTTGAACCCTTGGATGTGGATGTGACACATCACAAAATCAACGCCGCCGCCAATGCAACTCAATTGAGTGATGATGATGGCGTTGAGGCCGACTTTGATGATGACGATGATTATGAGGATGAGCTGGAGCGCACTAATGTGAATGTTACGCGCGATGCTAACTACATTTCATCAGTGACGCTAATGCGGCAACGTCAACGGCAACGTATACGCTTACACCAAAAGCGCCGTCGACGTCGATTACAGCGGCAAAAATCGGCGTTTGAAAGTGTGAGTGGTGGAAATGAGCCGTTTCATAGTAATAAACGGCGACGCTTCGATAGTGCTGCTGATATTGTGGGAGATGCAAAGATAGTGGGGTCGCTGGCGCCACCGGCAACAGCTGCACCGATGAAGGAGCAATTACCACGCGGCTTGCTGCATCGCCTATCCAAAATGATCGACGAGAAGAGCATGAATAATATAAGTAGTTTCTTGCTGAGTGAAAAAGTGAAGCGTGAGAAATTGCGTGAAATTGTAGTCGATTTAGTCGCGCGACAACAGCAACAACAACAGTCACAATTGCCAAATCATCGTTCCAATAATAATTTAATGAACTACAATAACAATAATAATAGCAGTAGTAATATAAATAAAAATGTAGGCGTTAGCGATAAATTTAATGTGATAAAAAGTGAGGGCTTACCGACGACATCAGTGGCGTCGTCGGTGGGGGAGATGTTGTTGGATACGACGTCAATATCAACAACAGCAACAAACGCTTGCTTAACGAAAGCTATTAAACAAGAGTTGATCGATTGTACCAGCGGTGGTGCTTCAGCTGATGATTCGAATGAACCTTTAAGTAGTATAAAGAAATTTGCAACAACCAGCAGTACCGCTACAGATTTGCCAGTGTTAGAGGATGAAGAGAATGTGAATTTGGCGCAATTAAGTAACATAATACGCCACAATGTTAAGAAAGAGGAACCAACAGCTAGCGATTCAACATTGACCAACTCAATGAACTTCAACTACTTGCGACGGCAACGCATCGATAGTGATGATGCGTTGGTGACGACGTCACTAAATCAATTGCCCGATGTTATACGCCAACAGCATCTCAAGCAACTGAAGTATGAGCAAGCGAACGAAGGCATCAATGTGTTGATTGACAACAATTATGCGGCAGATGATAAATACGATTGCATGATGGGTAGCCTTTCGCCAACCTCAAGTCAGCGTTTGGATGTTTGCAATGAATTACTCTCCGAAATACGTCGTGATTGGCTGCACTTTCGTCCAAAAACGCCAACAGATGAAATGTCGGATAGCAGTGATTGCAAACTGCCAACAGAGCCAATAGATCCGCTCGTCGAGTGGACGCAACAAACGCCAATAGCTGTGGAAATGTTGCGCTTGCCGCTGTGTGAAGGTGTCCAGAAGAGGAGAGAAAAGGGGCAGACGCTGTGCAGTCTGTGGGATACACATTCCGATGATGATGCGCTCTTCGTAAGCAGCAGTTTCAAGTATAACGAACTAGCGCCGGATACGCAACTACTGCAGCAGACATGCTTTGCTTCAGATGTGACGCATGACAGAAGCAGCAAGAGTCCAGAACTGGCGAATGCAACAGGCAATTCAAATTCGAATATTGATTTTAATTTGAGTGGCGATTCATTGACGGATATAAATTTGTTGGGTGGTGATGGCGATGAGACTGATGAAAATATGCTTGTTAATATATTGAAAGAATGCGATGACATAAAGACGCTCAACCAAGCAACAAACTTTTGGAATGGCATATTAGAAGGCGAGCAAGAAGTCGATGAAGTCGCCGCAGCCGAGGTGGATACAGAGTTGATGGATTTCAGCGATGAAAAAACGAAGGCTAAAGAGGAGGGCAGACGTTGTGCCCGCAGCAGCAAGTGTGGTGTGACTGGAGATGGCGGTGCTGCAGGTTGTGTAGGCGGCAAGTGGCGGGGCTGTGCTATGTATGGTGGCACTAATTTCAAAATAACAGATGTAAGCAGCGCGCTACCGGATGACTTATTTTTCCAAAAAGCGCAACCACCAAAAGCAGAGCCAGAGCCACTTGCGGAAAAGCAGCAGCAAACAATAGCTGAAGCAGTTGTTATAAAGACAGAACCCGCAGATGATATAGTCGTGCCGGCAGTGCTTGCAGCAGGTGGTTTAATGCCCGTGCTACACCGAACGACGACGTCGGCAAATACTTTGAAAACAAATTTACATCCCGCGCAAATGCTAACAAATACATTGACAGTTGTTGGAGCAGGTGCGGCTGGTGTTGTAGGTGGTGGTAATGGCGGCGTTGCCAATGCCAACGTTGGCATACCCCATTTTATAGCGAATAACATACAACCGCAATTGGTAGCGACATCTGGCGGTATTGTGCAGCAGCGACAACCACAAGCACAGCTGCATCAATTAATCACACAGCAGCAACAACATCATCAGTCACCAGTGCAGTTGCAGGAAGTGGCGTCTGTGGGCGATATTATTACGGTGACATCAGCGAATTTGCCTGTATTGCAGCAGCAACAACAACAACAACAACAACAACAGCAGCAGCAGCAGCAACAGCATTTCCAACAAGCTCATGCGCAACAGCAACAACAACAGCAAATACTGCAGTTGCGACAACCACCACGTCTACAAAATGTAATGCAACAATTGCAGCAAATTCAACAACAGCAACAACGGCAACAATTGCTACAAATGCAACGTGATCTATTATCTGGTGGCAGTCCCGTCATAACACAATACGTCTCAGCTACACCAACAAATAGCGGCACCACAACTGTTACAACATCAACACCACTACGTCATCCAACACTCACACCCATAGGCGCCGCTACAGCGTCAGGTAATCATACCATTTACACCACAAGTACAGCAGCGGATGGCAGCCTAATCAGTGGCACACAAAAAATTTACATACAAAAGGCGACACCCGCACTCACAGCGCAATCCAGCATGCAAGTTCCTAACAGCCATACGGGAGCTTCAAGCACAGGACCTGCATCAGTGATTACATTGTCCAATGTGAAGATGGATAACACGAGTGGTGGTGCGGATGGTGGCACAGCTGCATCAAATATACTCACAATTGATGGTAATGCTGTTACGACTGGTGGTGTTGCTGGTACTGGCGGTGGTGGTGGTGTTAATATTATAAGCACCTCAGGTGGACATCAATTGGCTGTGCATAGTATTAGCGGTGGTAGCGTACAACATTTGACTAACAACAATAGTGGTGGTACGATACAACATTTGTCATCATCGTCTATGTCTGGTAGCACGACACCTCTCATTGTTACAACGACAACACGTCAAGCGCAACAACAGCAGCAGCTTCAACAACAACAGCTGGTGCATCAACCAACACAACAAATTGTTTGGCGCCAAATAAGTGGTGGCACTTCGAATGCGTCGCCATCAGGTGTGACAACGACGGTGAGTGGCGCTGATGCAGCGGCAGCGATGGCAGCAGCAGCAGCTGCAGCAGGTTCGCAAGGCAATAAGATTGTATGGGCCAGTCGGCCAGGGCAAAAGCGGCAATTGAATGGACCAGATGGTGCAACAGGTGAGTAAATGCAAAGTGGTAAATTTTTTTTTTTTTTTTTTTTGCAATTTACATATTATTATTCCAGTTATTACTGTTAGTTGTTCGATTTATGAAACGGGACTATGACGGTGTTGTTGTTTTGAAAACCCTTGGTAAGAAGCATAGTGTTGGGCGGGTAGAGATTTGACAAATGCACTTGCCTTTCTCTCGAAAGCTTTTTTTAGATACCTTGCTGCAGCGTCGCCTATCTGGTTTCTTTTTGTCACAGAGTTTTCGAATACATATCAAATACACTTGCCAAAAACGAACGCTAGATCGGTGTTCATACCTTTGACGGCTCATCCGCTCTGCAGTTGCCTTCTATATCCATGTTTCTAAGGCTATATAAGGCTGACATTTTTCGGGCAGGACAACGACTGGGAGAATTCTAGTGAATTATACTTTCTTTATGAGGCCGATAGTCCATGTTGCTAGTTGCCTTTTTATGTACATACTATAACTATTTAGTACCTGGGGATCCTAAAATAATCCCAAAATGATCCCAAAACGACACTTAAATGTTTCCAAAATGATCCGAAGTTGAACGCAAAACGACCTAAAAATAATACTAAAATGATTCCAAAATTACCCCAAAAACCATTAAATGTACCCAAAATTATCCAAATATCACCCCAAAATTATCAAAAAATTATCCCAAAATGACTCTAAAATAATCCCAAAATAGTCCCAAAACGACCGCAAAACAAATGTTCCCAAAATGATCCAAAATTGAACCAAAAATGATCCTAAAATGATCCAAAAAAGATCCCAAAATTATACGAAAATGACCCCAAAATTTTCCCAAATTAATCCAAAATTTAACCCAAAATGATTTCAAAATAGCCCTCCCAAAGTGACCAGAAAAATGATCCCAAATGGTAACCCTAGGTGGCAACCTTACATGAAATTATTTTAGTTGGTATGTCGACGAAAATACCTTTCATTTGATACCCATATTTGCATATCTTGCTCCATTATTTAAAAAAAATCAGATATGTCGTAACCCTATGAACTTTCTGAACTGAAATATTCTTTCTTATACCCGGTTTCAACTACATTTAATTAATTTACATCTTCAATATTTCAGACATAAATAAATTGTTATTGAATCGCAAATTTTCACAACGAAAAATAATCACACAATCGGCGCAACATCAAATCCAAATCACAAAGCATTTACAGCAATTGCAGCAACAACAACAACAGCAGCAGCAGCAGCAGCAACAACAACAACATTTGTTGCACCAACAACAGCAAGATGATGATAATGGTGGAATAAATACAATTGAAGGTCAAACCAACTCCGTTGCTGGTGGTGGTGGTGGGGTAACAACAACATTGGTTGGAACGCCAACACAAGTGAGCCAACAACTACAAAAGGTACAAATGCAAGGTGGCAAAGTGATAAAAATGTCTTCGTATCCGTTACTCGTATCCGAGTTGAATGTTGCACAACAACAACAACAACAGCAGCAGCAACAACACCATCAACAGCATCAGCAGCTGCAACAACAACAGCAAAAACACAATTCAGCGGCAATTGCAGCAAATCACAATTACAGTCTTCAACCCAACACCGCGATAATAACATCAACGCCATCAGCGACGCAACAAAGTGGTGGCAACAAAATTTATTTAACTAGCAACAATGTGGGTGGTAGCACCAATTACACCATAGCCACAGCAAGCGAATTGGCCAATGCTGTTGCGGTACAACAAGCAAATAGCAATAACAATAACAGCAGCGGTAACAGTAATGTAAACAACAACAGCAGTATAGCACAAAAATTCCATCACTACAAAGAATTGCAAAACTCAAATTTAAAAGTGAATTTTGTTTCGACATCGAATGCAAGTAACAGCGGTGGCAGTGGTGGAGGTGGCAGCAACGTTAGCGTGCAGCATGGCAGCATTGTTGTAGATGCGAAAACAGTAGCGGCTGCAGTCAGTCAACAACAACAGCAGCAACAACAACAGGCAGCAGCACAGCAACAGGCAGTTGTGTTAAATAAAGCTCAAGCAAATGCAGCCATACAACAACAACAAAAATTAAAACGCGAGCGTATACTAAATATAATTGGCGCCTCAAATCTAGAAGTGAATGCAGCAACGAATGTCGGTAACGCTAATACAGTCAGCGTTAGTGCCAGCGGTGGTGGTGGTGAGCAGCCAAATAATAAACGTGTACTCTATACAAGTCTGCTTAATGTAAAGCCACTACAAAAGAATAACGCTGGTCAAATGCAAATGCAAATTGGACCCGGTGGAATGACGCATGCGCTCTTACGTGGGCGTATTGGTAACAACCAAACCATATTCACAAACATGCGTACTGTGCCGATATCAACAAGCTCAGCAGTTACTGGCGCCGGCACCACTGTGCAGCAGTTGCATGTAGCAGCGGCTGGTGGCAATAATAGTGCTAGCTCGGGTGGTGGTGGTAATGGAATGAGTGTTAGTCTAGCGCAAGTAACAACCAATTCAGCGACACAATCGCAGCAGCAGCAGTCGTTGGTGAATATAGTTACCTCAAATGCCAGTGCAGCAGATGCTATAACAACGACAACAACACTTACAGGCAGCTGTAATGATCTCAAAAGTATGGAGCATAGTAACAGCAACAGTAATAGTAATAGCAATAGTGGCGGTGGTAACAGTGGTGGTGGTAATAATGCTAGCAATTCAACACATACGTCAGTGTCATCAGCGACTGCGAACAATAATACGCACGCCTCAGCAATAATCAACAGGTGAGACACGGGGAGCTAACTAACAATAAGAAATCATAACGAGTTGGAGCATATAAGAAACGTCGCAAAGATTGGCGTAATTGTAGTATCCATAAACGCAGCCATCACCGTTGTCGCAGGTCGAGCAGCGGCAGCCGCAGCAGCAGCAGTTGCAATGTGTAAAACATTATTTGTTGGTGGTATAACGCATTGGCAGGACGTAGTGAGAGCGCTTGTGTCGCAAACAACCCTACATGACACTGTTGATGGATAAATCAGAGTTATAATATTGCTGGTACAAAACTGTTAGTCACTTTGGTATACGCCGCGATGACCGTTCAGCACATTCTTTTAGATGACTGCGTATGATGGTCAGCTGTCTTGTGGGGAATATTACATGTGTTTATGGAAAGCGCATGCGTTCGTGTGTAAGCTTTGATTTTAGTGTAGTGTGTTGACGTTTCTTGGCTCATAAAAATACCACTATCACTTACCACCATCCTTATCATACCTGTTGATCGACTACTATTTTATTAAGCTGTTGGTAAGGAGACTAGTATTTGGCGCACAAGCATTGCGCATACTTGAGAGCACATACACGCGTTATTATTGCGACACAGGTCATTAAGGTGCCAAGCTTGTCTGAGAAATCACTAACATAATTCATCTCAATAGTCGTGTATTTGTTACGTATTGACAACAGCGCTGAGAGTTGATGGCGCTGCCTCAAATATCACAAAAAGCATAAGCATTTGCAGCAGCAGCAACAACAACAACAACAACAACAACAACAACAATAATACAACTTATACCTTACCAATCTCTTGTAATTTTACTAGATGTTGTTAATACCTAATAATGTACTTGTAGATTACTTGTAGATTATATACATATGTATGTATATATAAATATTCATTTATATACATATAGGCAAATATATATACGTATATATATATGCATCTAGCCATATATGTATATGTATATGCACATATATACTTAAAATGAGTTGAAATAATATATATGATATGATGAAAAAAAAACAGCTAAAACTAAAAGAAAATACAAACAAATGAAAGCGAGCAATGTGCAAATATTTGACACGAAATATGTAAAAAAAATAAATATGAATACAACAGAAAACTATTTAAAAGAGCAAGAAGAACAGTTTCGACAAAAAGAGCACAAGGCTTTCAAACGGAGGATTGGTGTGAGAGGACGTGAAAAGCATTTTTTTTTTATAATTTTAATATACTATGACTTAGTTACATTCAGGCGGTAGATGGTAGTACTGCAAAGGATAGTTGACAATTAAGATTGATTTTTGAAAAAAATCTGAACTTTATTGTTGCAGGGCTATGCAATTTTTTTCTGCTGTAAAGCTAGAACCACAAAATCTTACTATCAATGAAACAACCAACTCAGAATTTTTTTCCAAAATAACCTATTTCAAAATATATTGAATTTTCATTGAGATAGGCCGTTTTTTGAAACTCATTTTGAGATAGTGCGTACTTTGAAATAGGACGTTATTAAAAAAAAAAAAAATGTTTATATGTTTAGCAGTCGAACTGATAAGTTTTTTCGAAGATGACTTTCGAAGTAGCACCGCAGAAGTTAAAACAAAAGCTTGTTAAAAAAAGTGGCCCCCTTTTTACGTCAATCCTCCCCTCCTCACCACTACGCAATGCAGCGCGTTCAACCTGTGCTCTATTACATGATAAAACCATAAACTTGTGTCAAATTCTATTTGTTTACACTCGCAGGTTGCCGAAAAAAAAAATTTGGCCGACATTCAAATTAGTCGCGATCAAAAAACAATTGGCGTTTTTCAGTTTATTTTTTCTCGTTTTTATTTATGTTTTTTAGAAAACAATTTCGTTATATAGACAATACGATTATAAGTAGGTGTTAACTCAAAAATTAACGCTTTAGTTTAAATTTTTTTTATTATTTTTTTACGCTAATAAAAAATTGCAAGTTTTCAAAAAGATAAACGCCTCGAGCTCGCACCTCTGTGAAGCAAGATGTAATAACTGAATGAAGAAATCGAGACAGATGTATGTATATAAATATGCGCTGACACGTCAAATAGGCGGCAGGCATAGCTCCCATAAAAAAAAAAACAAAAGTTGAAATACAACATTCGCTTATTATGTATGATAGTACTATGTGTATGTATAATAGATCTTATTTTCAAGGTCGACTTTTTACTTTTTTTTTTTTTAAATAAACTCAAAGAATTCAAATACATAATGCAATCAACAAAATATATTAATGTAAAACAAAAATAAAGAAAAAAAAATTCAGCTTTGCAACCGAATTGCATTTAAAACCGTTGTTGTTGAGCGCACGTTTTGGTGTAACTAGTTTTGAAGAGGATTAACTCATTTTTTAATAAGTTGATGAAGAAAATTTTTAAAGATTTTTTTTTCGCAAAAACTTATTTTATTAAACAAATGAAAGCTTATGAGATTTGCAGTAAAGCTGATTTCACAAAACTTTGGCTCATTCAAAAGGCATTAAAGCAGCTTGGAAGACAGGTACTCTAAAAATTTGGAATTTGATAAGTATTCATAAAATATTCTGTTTGAGGCTCAGTAATGGGGCAACTCGAATCTTCGAAATCATTTTTAAATTTTATAATTTTAATTCTCAATGGTTACTTTTTATTTTTAGGTTATGTTATAATTTTCGAAATTTATTCGAACATTGGAATTAGATTCTAACTTCGAAATTAGTTTGAATCTCGATGTTTGACACATTTTACGTTGAAATATAATATGAATGTCATAGATTCAGACAGATTTTCTGTCTAATTCATTTAAAAAACTAAAGTTAGATTTTTTCGAAATTAATTCGAACTTTGAATTTAAATCGAATTTCGAAATTTAATGATTTTTTTTAAATTTAATAAAATGTTAGTAAATGCAAATAAAAATTAAAGATCGAATTTTTTCGAAAATGATTCGAGCGTTTAAATTAGGCCGAATTACGAAATTTTATGATTTTTATAATGTCAATAAATTTAGGACGGTCAAAATCGCCTACGCGGTTAAAAGCTAATTTAAATCGAAATTTATTCGAACGTTGAAATTAGGTCGAACTTCAAAAATGCGATTTATAATAAAATATTAAAAGAATCAGCTTGCTTTTTGACTTTATCTTTAAAAAAATTAAAGTTCCATTTTTTTCAAAATTAATTCGAACTTTGAACTTAGGTGGTGCTTGGAAATTTCATCATTTTATGTTGAAATACAATAAAATAAAAATAAATTCAGGCTGCCTTCTGTTTTATTGAAAATTTAAAGTTCGATTTTTTTTTTCAAATATTTCAAATATTTAGTATAAATAGAGATTATTTTAGAAAGTCGTATAAAATTTTCGAAACTCGATTTTTTTTTTTTCAAAATTAGTTACACCAAAATATTTCTATGCAATTTTTTGTTTCTCTTACAAAAATTTGCATAGTGCCTCAGCAAAGCGTTCTCATTCATCTCTCCATCTCAATGTACTATACTTTATGGGCATACTACTCCAAAAATGTATACATATACATAAATGCATAATATATGTATAGTATATATACTCCCCGCAAACACGCATACACTCATAAATCTTACATAAAAAAAGCAAGAATAAGAAGAAGAAATAATAAGAAATTACAAATTATATTATTAAAATTAAAATAAAAATAAAAAATAAGAAATGAAACAACCTTGTAAATAGTTAATAATAATGAATAAATTATACTTAAATATTACAAATAAATTATAAACAAAGCAAAAAAAAAAAAATTAATATTAATGTTAATATTAAAAGTTATGTACTAAATAATTATAATTACAATAAATTTAGTGGTAATAAACGACAACAAAGCGAGATATAAAAAGAAATGCAGAAAACTACAAACAAACAAATTTAGCTTCTTTTTTTTGAGTGCAACTTAATGTGTGACGTTAGGTGATTTGAATATGATTTTTAAGAAATTTTTTCACGTTTTTGAGTATGTTAAATTCCCCTTTCCCTATTTCAGAATTTGTTTGAGAAACGCCCTAGCTTAAATTTATTTTTCAACTAGCTGGTGCCCGCGACTTCGTATGCCTACAATTTCTGCGAAACCGGTCGAGCTATCGAAATTTCAAGATATCTCCCAAACCATTTCAGGCATTTCTATGAATCGCATATTATAGCACTCATTGACACCTTTGGTTTGACACCCATATTGTACTAAGACATTTTTGGTCACCCCTGGTCCACATATTGGGCGATAACCCCAAAACACGTTTAGATATCGCAAAAAATAATATCTTAAACTTTAAGTTGATCGTATAGCAATCCAAAGATTCAATTCCATTCAGTACTTTTAGAGTGTTACGACCACAAAGATACAGACAGAGTCCACATATTGGGCGATAACTCCAAAACTCGTTGAGATATCGAAAAAAGTAATAACTTAAATTTTAAGTTGAGCGTCGGAGTCGGACAGACAGACACACAAAAATTTTTAAAATGGTTGATTTGGATTCTACTCGCTTAATAATGCTTCCTTCAATCAATTTTTTGTCGATATCTGCCATGTACAGACATCGAGCTGTTACAATTTTATTATATGTAGAGATAGAGATAATTTATTTTTCAATAACGCTCTATTTCAGAATTGTTTATATAACCGAATTATTTCAAAACGAAACATTTCAAAATCCCTTTGAAGTAAGATGCAAAAAGTTTTCAAATCGGTTTATAAATGTGTTTTGAAATAGATGTAATGAACTATACTTATAAACTATAACATTGTACAGCACCCGGCTGTGTATGGGATCCACCCAACTTTTTTTTTAAGAGTTAGAGACATACATACATAAAAAACTTCGTACCCCGTTTTTCGCAGTTCGCCTCCAAAATTTAGTTATGGACTTTCGAAGATCGAAATTAGACCCTTTTCATTTTGCTTTTCCAATTGCTGTATTTAAAAAATTAAATAAGGAAAAAAGGGCGTGCTCTGCTTGACTTCCTTGTTCGATGGGTATCAGTTGAAAAAGTTTTGAAATATATGGGTTTTTAATTTTTTCGAAGATCTAACTTTTGACCCCTTTGTCAACTTTTAAACGAAAAAAGCCTATACCAATCGAACAAAGAAGTCACCCACATTTTTTCCTTTTTTAATTTTTTAAATACAGCAATTGGAAAAGAAAAAGTAAAAGGCTTGGAAAGCTTATAACTAAATTTTGGAGGCTAACTTCGAAAAATGGGGTACGTAGTGAAATGCTCCGATAGGGCGTTTAAAAAAATACATATTTAAAAGAAATTCTGAAATTAAACACTTTTGACATATATGGTGAAGTCTGAGCAGTTTACAACTTTGCACACACTTTCTTATTGCCGTTTACCTAGGATACTCCTCCCAGAACTTTTTATTTTTTTTTTTCGAACTTTGTAATTTTGACCTCATACTGACTGCTTCTTCGGGAAATCGATGAGCTGCAGATTTTGAAGAGTGCAGCCAATGTGAAGTTTTTTGGCCGGATAGATAGTTCTGTCGATGTCTTAAGCTTGAGTCTTCACTTGTAGCTATCAGAATGAGACAAAAAAAATCTTAAACTTTGAGTGACTTCGTCTATTGGAAACCAGCGTTAACACCGTGAATAATGTCACTCAAGAAATCCAACGGAGAATAACTCTTACCAACAAGGTTACTTCGGACTGAGTAGACTACTGAGAAGTACCTAAAGTGCTTTCTCGACGAACTTAGTTCACGCTCTTATAAGTCTCTCATCATACCTGTCCAGATGTATGTCTCGAAAACATGGACAGGGCCAAGAAAAGATGAGATGGCCCTTGGGGAAAACTCGACTCATTCGGGATGTAGACCCCGAAGTGGTTGAAATGTTTCTGGTGCCGATTTGACCATTGTAATACCCCAGTTTGAAATGTCCTGGCGCTTACCAGTGAATTCAATTGTTGTTTCACTGTCACATCTTCCCGCCACGTCCACTCATGAACGTGGACCCGGTTCTGGCGACTATGCATGGCTTAATCACCGTTTGGATGGCAGCGCCACCCCATTCACCAATAGATGACTTCTGTGCGCTTGTCCTGGTCAACCAGAGTCCGTATGGTGCGTTCGTTATGACTCCAAAGAAGCCTATCCAACGGGAAAAAGTACTTATTTAAATCGATTTGCCAGTTCTAAAAAGCTTACTCTGCTAATTTCCGAAGACTGTACCTAGGGACTCTTGAAATTGTTAGAAGATTACCGATAACAGAGTGATTTGGAAGTGTTTTATTGAATTTATTTATAAATTTTTAAAAAAGGTAAGTTAGTTCATTTAAAATATTCCAGTTTAAAATTTAAAGTCCAAGAGGTGAACAAAATTTAAAGCAAAATCTTCACTTGACCTTCGTAGCAGATCTGGGATACCCCATCTTTTTCGAATTACCTGAGACGTCCGTCAAGCGAACGGGTTGGAATCATAACAGTCGAAAGGACCGAATGACAGTTAAAAATACGAGACGTTCGCTTGATCACGTTTCTAATCATACTAATTTACGATAACGATCACTCGTTCACGATAGCTATAATCCCATATTCGGTTTTTAGTCGAAAAGTTGTTCGTTTACAATTGTTACGATTCGGTCCCTGGATAGGCCCCGAACCGGCTCTGGTTTCTCAATCCTGGGGATTTAGATTAAATAGCTGTTTCGAAATCAACTTGACTTCATTTAGCGTTCTTTTTGTTTCGCGTTCAAATTTTTTTTTGTTTTTTTTTTTTTTAATATTTCACGTGAAAACTGTCACATTGTACCTCTATGGGAGAAGTTATCGGCTATGGTTCGGGCTTTTAATGGTAAAGAGTGGAGTTAGGTCGTTCCCTAACCAATTCTCTTCGGGGTCATCCATAAATTACGTCAGCTTAGACTGAAGGAATTCTAAGAATTGCCACAAGTGTCTCTCAGTTAATGGGGTTCGCGGTCCAAATAAGGCTCACACCAGGGGGAACGGGTGAAAAATGGTTGTAAAATTTCTCACTCAACTTATGGATGCTGCCTTAAGATACTGAAGATCTGCCATTAAAAAAATGCTCTGTGTCAAAAATCTGGATTTCACAAATTTTTTCTAAAAGCTGGTTTTCTTTAAGTCGAAAGGTGTCAAATTTCATCGACTTCATCGAGATTTAGTTGCTTTTTTCGATAAAGTCCTCGATAAAAGTTGTCAAAATTTTATCTAATGAAAACCAGGGGTAACGAAAGCGATTATTAATCGATTCGCCATAACCTAAAAATAAATTAATTTACGTTTTTAAATACTATTTTTCGTCATTTAATTTTACTTCTTAATTATTTATTGGAAGGTTTCCTGCTTTCACACACCTTCACTACTCAGATTCAAGCTTTTATTCAAGTTAGTCGCTGCCTAAAGGCTCATTTACACAGGAGGATTTTCTGGTCGATTTTTATCGAACCACTTGTATTCAACCCTTAAATACAAGGTGAAGATCGATCGAATTGCTGTTTACACGGTTGATAGAAAAAAAGGTTAGAAAAATCGACCCGTGTAAATCATCCTAAATTTATTTTCAACTTATACTTTGCCTTACTTTTAATTAGTTACTTGTAATTAGTTACGAAATAAAGTAGTTAAGTAACCGAATAATCAATCCTAAGTACATTAAATAAATTATCTTGTAAAAATATAACTTATTACATAATTACAACAATACAACCAAAAGAAGAACCTACTACTACTACTATTATTATCTTTATTTTTTATACAATTAAAAAATAAATAATATATCTAGAACTTAATTTAAAAATGTAATATCTAATGAATACAATTACAAAAATAATTAATAAACAAAAATGTATAGAAATATAATAAAAAAAAAAAACTTAAAACTAAGGCCTCAAATGGCTTCTGGAGAAAAATAATGCATTATAAGAATATATAAAAAATTTAAATATTTAAAAACTTAAATAAATTTAAAATAAAATAATAATCTTAAAAAATATGTTGTCTATTTTAAGGAGGAGCGTAAAGAAATACACGAAATAGCGTTACTTAAATATCTAATTGGAATATAATAAAACAATTTGAATAGGAGATTAATAAATTACAGACATACGCTTTTGCGAGTGAGGAAAATTCAAGTAAAGATAACAAAAACAAAAGCTTTGTGTTTTTACTCAGATTATATAATTAGTTGTGCATAGCTCACAAGGTAGTATAATTTTCTTCGGTTAGCGGCTATTTCTAATGGCTTGAATTGATCGAAACAATATATGGAAAAAACTGAAGGTTCTAACCTAAATTAGAGTTGGTCCAGTGGTTGAAATTCAACCACAAAATCTATTCTAATTTACTTCGTTTTTTGTAGTCTCTTTCCTTTGATTTAACTATTTTTTCATTTCATTTTCTATTCCTTTTCCTTTCCCACATTATTCTTCCTTCTGCTTTTTACTCTCTACATCTTTCCTTCTTTTCCATTCCTTTCCATTCCATTCCTTTCCTGTCATTTATTTTCCTTTTCTTTACCTTCCTTTACTCACTTTTCTATTCCTGTCTTTTATTTTCCTTTCCTTTCCTTTGCTTTCCTTTCCTTTCTTTTTCTTTCATATCCTTTGCCTTCCTTTCCTGGCATTTCTTCTTTATTTTCCTTTGCTTTCTATTCTTTTCCTATCACTTTCTTCCCTTTAACTTCCTTTTTTTCTTTTTCTCTTTCTTTTTCTTTTCCTTTTCTTTTCCTTTCCTTTCGTTTCCCTCCATTTCCTTTCCTCTTCTTTTATATCCTTTGCCTTCCTTTCCTGGCATTTCTTCTTCTTTGTTTTCCTTTGTTTTCTTTTCTTTTCCTATCACTTTCTTCCCTTTAACTTCCTTTCCTTACCTTGCCATTTTTTCTATTCCTTTTCCCTTTCCTGGCCTGTCCTTTCCTTTCCTCACCTACCCTTTCCTATCCTTTGCCTTCATCCCCTGTCATTTCTTTTTCTTTATTTTCCTTTTCTTTCTTTTCCCTTCCTTTCTTTTCCTATCCATTTCGTTTTCTTTCCTTCCCCTTCCCTCTCTTGGCTTTTCTTTCCTTTCATTTATTTTCCCCTCCTTCCCTTTCATTACCTTACCTTTCCTTTCCTTTCGTTTTCTTATCTTTCCTTTCCTTTCCTCTTTTCCTGCCCTTTCCTTTCCATGCTCATCCTGGATTATTTTTTAATTAAGTTCAGTATTTTATTTACATATTTTATTTTATTTGAGTTTCTGTCGTATAAAATCAAATTCTGTGTTCTGTGTCCTGTCCATCTCCTGTGCATCCTTAAATATTATTATACACATTTTCAGAACTCTTATTACAATAAATTTTTTTAAAATATATAGAGTTTCGGAACAGTTGAAGGATAATAATTTTAAAGGACATTACTTCCATGTCCTTGAAGGATAATTATAAAAAAAAGTTATGTTTAGCCTATATTTCAATTATGCTTAAAATTAGTAACCACATATCCACAATTCGTTGAAATTTTTCGGGAGGCTCTACAATCTTTGACCCTTTAAAGGATATTTTGAGCATCTGGTAGAGAAAAATACCGATTGGTTTAACTGCAAATTTGGTCAGTTTTACCAAATTTTGTTAATTATAATGGACAGATCTATGTATGTTCAATCCAAGAACTGAAACCGAAACCGTAACCGTAACCGATTAAAGCCGATTCATCTTACAACACCGAAACCCTAACGGTTATTTTGATCTGAAAAAGAACGCAACCGAAACCGCGTCAAAAGCTGGAACCGGTTCCAAACGGTTTTGAATTTGTTAATGACTTACATACATCTTTTATTGAGCACATATTTTTTTTACAAGAAGGTATCCAAAGTAACATTGTCGAGCAAGATTATAAAATACACGTTTTGAGCTCGGTATCAAAATTCTGAAAAAGGAAATTTGAAACAAGTCAACGAAAAAAATTTCGGAGATCCGAAAAAAAACGAAAGATTTGAGCGGCCACAACAAAATGTTCGCTGGCAACACTCTTCAGATAAATAAACAAAAACTGCAAGAAAACGCATATTTCTTGCAGTTTACCGCTATTTGCCGCTAGAAATAGTAAGGGCAACTATCAAAATTACAATTTACTACTACTGCACACTAGAGTCGCTATAAAATAAGCAATTGCCAGTGACATCTAGTTTTAAATAGCAAGTAATACAACACAAAGCACTAGATGGCGCGATTGTTAATCTTCAATATTGTGTGTATCAGTTTAAAATTTGGATCTGATTAAAGAAGATTTATTGGAGGTAATCTCCGTGTGTGTATCCATAGCATAAGAAAACACCACTCGGATTAAGACAATTTCCTACTGGGCAGAGTATATTTTATATTGCGCCTAAAAGTACGCTTTAAATATAATTCTTGAACTGTTGTAAGGCCAAAGAGGTTTTGGTAAGGCTGTTAATGATCATTATTGTTCGATATGATATGTTAATTTGATATGACGAGATGTCGTACATATGTGTGATATGATGTGATGCCATAATCCAGACAACACCTAATTTTGGGCCCACTTTTTCAACCTCTACATATACATATGGCAGGAGAGAGGTATGCTTACCTTTCAATGCGGTAACAAAAAAATTGTTTGCATTTAGTTAGAATTTTTAAATATTGTCTCAATATGTACATACATATGTAGCCCCACATTGATCAAACTTTCTAAATTGAAATTTCACTAATTTCAATCTCTACTGATTACCCAAAAAATCAAGAAATATGCTTAAATTACATATTTATACCCAGCGTACTAGTACAAGGGTATTATAATTTTGTCCATATAAGGGTACTACGTACCGGCATAAAATAAACGAGATACATACATATAGAGTTCCTTAGATGAAAGTTCTTAGGTTGAAAAAAAGTTCATTAAGGCATGTCCGTTCGTCTGTCCGTCCGTCCGTGTACACAATAACTTGAGTAAAAATTGAGATATTTGCATGAAATTTTGTATACAGGTTACTTTCTGACCAAGGTACATTGCTATTGAAAATGGGCGAAATCGGATGATAACCACGCCCCCTTTTTCGATATCGAAAATTTCGAAAATCACCTAAATTGACATATCTCGGTAGCGGAAATGGCTAAAATGATATAATTTAATAGGTGAATCGCCGCCCACTTTTAAGGGAGGAATTTTTGAAAATTCGACTGGTAGTAACTTTTAAACTGATTACGGTAGAACGATGAAATGTGGTACAAGGTATACTTGCAGTATACCTGTTGTATTGGACAAAATCGCTTCTACGCCACTTAAAAAACTTTAGGAACATCCTGTGAGCGAACCGTTTGACCGATTTGAAAGAAATATGCACCGATAGAAAAGGAAATTGAAAAAAAACTGAGGTATATGCGATATATTTTCAGGGGCGTCCCCGAAATTTAAGGATCAAACTGTGTTCGAATTTTTCGAAGATAAAAAATTTCATTTATCTAACTTTTTTCTACAGAATGGGCATGCTCTGTTAATTATTGCCCCAAAAACAGCGCATTTTAAGATGTGTTCGAAAGTTTCGAACATCAAATATTTTGTGTTAGATATTTTGAGAGTCCTTTAAAATTGTTTAATGCTTTTTTCAAAATTGCAATTGCAAAGTTGCATTTATTTTCTTCCGAAAAAACCCCCGAACTTAGACGTCCTTACATGTTTTAACTGTTAATCGTAGAAAAACAAAGAAATTGTCACGCTAGACTCAACTAAAAGTTACCAACAGTGAATCGAACGAGCTGTCATTGTTGCAAATTAAAATAAATAAATGACACTTTTCATACGAATTTTGGTTGTTTAGTTTGACAACCCGAGCATGACCCAAACAAATCTCTAATCAATTGCATGAAAAAAAAAAAAAATAAAATTAAATACATATTTGAAGAAGAAAATAAAAATTCGAAGTAAAATAAACAATGGCAGGCAATTTGGGGAAAAGTGTCCAAATATTAGCCTAACAACTACAATTGCAATACAAACAACCCATCGATTAGTACGAAATACAAAGTGACAATCAAAAAGCTTCTCCCAACTAACGTTGTCGCTGAAGTAAATATAAATGGCCTGCATTACAAATTACCCAGCTATAAAATAGCTCACGACTAGTATGAGTTCCCACTGACAACAGACTCATGCTAGTTCAAAAAGGACATACCTACAAATAAAAGGCCCCGTGTGGTACGTGTTAGTATAGTGGGTAGAGTGGTTGACTAGCATAATCAGGGTCCCAGGCCCAATTCCAGCATCAGGTAACATCAAAATGCTTCAGAAAATATTTTTTTAATAATGGATAGCTTTTATTGGGGTTTTGATCTTTTTCGGACTAATTTGATTTAGAAACAAATCTAATTTTCAAACCAGTATTTTTTCGGAAAAGTTCAAATTTCTGTATGTATGTATGTTTGAGTCTGTGTGTGAACTTCCCATATGACACTGTCAAAATGCCAGGCAACAAAATCATGAACCGGCAATTGTCGCCTCATTTTTAACCAGTAAAATCGAACAAAAATTATTGCAACAAATCGAAGGAGACTACGGCAGCCATCATAGATGATATGATCAGTATGAAGCGTGGAACGTGTAGCGTGTGGCATGCAATAAGTAGGCATTTTCTAACAATGCCTGATTGGATTTATTCACGTTTACAAAGAATCAACCATAGTCGCAGTGACTGTGGCTGAGGGTGTAAGTTAGGTGTTGGGGATATGTTGTTTGCTTGTCACAAAGTTTTCAGCCAAAGCTAGATACACACTAACGAAGTAACAACACAATGAGGTGACAATGATTATTGTAACAACAATAATAGTAATAAATAGCAGTTACAAATGTTTTCACAGCAACCAGTGAACTAAATGTAACAACAACCCTTCAGTCAAATCTATGTACTAGTTGTATACTAGACAAATACTAGTTAGCCGAATGGCTTCAACTAGTTCAAGTTTTGTTATCTATATGCCGGATTAACCCTAATGCAGAATAGGCAACTGCCTATAGGCCCCGCCTCGTCCACCCACAAAACGAAAACTTTATTTGAAAACTGGTATTAAATTTCCCAACAACAATGTTAAAGCAATTCACGAATAATATCGCATGATAGTAGGGTCGAAATAAACATTTGAAAAAACATTATTTTCCATAGAGCCAAATTTTGGTAGAAAATTCAGATTCGCCATCAAAAAGAAAACTTCAAAAATCCCCATCGATCCCACGTGTGTTCGGGGTCAAAGTCAAATTTGAGGTTCTAAAGATTTTTCTCGAGATTTTTCGAAAAATTTCCTGAGACCAAGTAATAGAACTCTCTACAAATATGGTTCTGAATTTTTTTTCTCCTGGAGCAACCAGTTCTGAGATATCGCGATTGTAAAATTTGCTCTGCAAAATATTTGAAAATATATGCCACGTACAGACTTTTCAGTATTTTTCCCGAAAACTTTAGTATGCCTAGAAAAATTGTCACTTACCGTTTATATGTCACGAAGTTTCTCATCGACAATGAAAATAGTTATTTTTATAAAGCCCCTAGTTTTCGAGCTAGATCCACCATTTCTCCATGAATAATATAAAAAAATACTGGTCTGGTAAATTTAGTTTATCTTGTATGAAAAAAGCTCCCACAGAGGAGCCTAGTTTCACCCCCAGGAAGAAAACGGCAAAAGTCCCAATCGATCCCATTTGGCATAAAAAAGTTATCCGGGGACAAAAAACGAGAAAGAACGAGGGGCTTTTTTAATTTTTCTCGACTTTTGCCCCCAAATAACTTTTTTATTTTTAAGCTCTCTACAAATATTTCGCTCTGTGGGAATTTTTGTTATACAAGATAACTCCATTTTCTCAAACTAGTATTTTTAGATATGGATGGAGAAAAGGTGGCTCTAGCTCGAGAACTATAGGCTTTAAAAAATAACTATTTTCATTGTCGATGGGGAACTTCGTGACAAATAAATGGTAAAACAAAATTTTTCTACGCATAGTACTAAAGTTTTCGAGAAAGATCCGAGAGAGAAGTTTGTACGTGTAAAGCAAATGAATTTTTTGCTGAGAAGCCTCTCATGGCAGAAATACACCCGGAGAGTTTGCCAAACTACTGCCGAGGGGCGACCCCGTTTAGAAAAATTCTTTTTTTCTAAATAATTTTTGATGTTACTTTTCCCGGGAACCGAACCACCACGTCTTGGTGTAGAAGGCCGAACACTTAACCACTACAACACGGCGGCCGCCGTCATTCACTGCATTGTCTAGGGGTCCGACACGGTTTTTGCCTACGGCCCCCGAAGGTGTTAATCCGGCCCTGTATATACATTGAAAAATCGAATTCCTAGTCAATAATGGAGTATAATGGCGAAATATGAGTTTTCTATGTTAACGGAAAATGGCACATGGCACATCCAACTCTTAACCCAGTATTTGCAGGGAATTGAAAGCTATACAAAAAAGCTCTTGTAAACTTTTCATCATCCACCGGGAGGGTTTTTCAGTTTCAAACCCCTCTTCGGGATCCAAAAAGTCATATTTTTCACAGTAATTTTTCCATACGAATTTATCCTTGGAACTCAACAGGTACAGTTCGGTTAAAGAATTAAAAAAAATTGTTTGATTGGAATGAAAATTATATTTTGGTAAAAAATACGCAAAAAGTTTTTTAAAAAATTAGTATTGCGCAAAAAATATTGTAAAAATTATACTAAAATTTACACAAAAAATACAGTAAAAATTATGCAAAAAATATAGTGGAAATTACACAAAAAATAGACTAATCCCCTATTCGCTCTCAACGACTGAATTTTTTCATAAAAACTGTCAAAAGTCACCGAAATTAAAAGAAAAAATTTGAAAGCCCCCCTGCTCGAAATCCTTGATCCGACGCTGATATATTGGCCTCAAAACAACTTTTGCCAAATTTTGACAGTTCATTTTTTGGATACGTCTACTCTACATAGGATATATTTTTCACGCTAGATGGCGCTGGAGTCGCTATATCTGTAGTTATGGTCCGTGATACATAGTCAACAACTCTGTTGCAAACAATTTATCCTAGGTGGTGCTGAAATCAAGATATTCAAAAAACGAAGAAAAACACTACAAAAAAATCCAGAGGAAACCCATTAACTTATGACAAAATAAATTTATCACTGTTGGTCATCTCATTTTTAACTGTCGCCATAAAATTTGGCGCTAACAAGCCAATTCAATTACCAAAAAAGTGCTACCGAACAAGATCTATACAATTATATGCCAACCAATAACAACAGGTCAAACAAAAAGAACAACAACTACAAGAAAGCCAAAATAGTGCTCACAGAATACCATTAATAAACCAAGAAAAGACTCGAACAAGCAAACAACCCAACTACAACAACCAATTATCCATTTTGACCATAGTAACGACGGCAGGCAGCAAAAAACATTGCCATTAGCGAAATATTGCGCGTACGTGCAGATAAACTAAAAGCTGCATTGAAAATCAAATCAAATATTTTCCATTTTTCACACCAAACAGCCGAAAAAATGCAATAGCCTTTACAATAAACATAGTTTTAAATTGGGTGAAATCGAACATTATATACCCAGTTGTGGATTGTATAATTAGTTGAAATCGACCAGTTCCAATTGTAAATTTTTAAAAATTGTAAAAATTCAAGTTTTGTGAATTGTAGAGAAACGAGAGTTTAATCACATGAGCCTATTAGCTCAAATCTGAAAAATTGGCCACATGCATGCCTCTGGCAAGCGAGCGACGTTATTATGAACTTTGAAAAATTTGTGGACTTTTGACTAGTCGAATAATTTTAATCAATTTGTCTCCTCATGTCTCCCGAGTCTCACCTCCATCAAGAGGCAAAACTGCTCAATGTAAGACAGCACGCTGAAATGCTTATCAGGCAATTCCTTCTGAACTGCTACAAGCCAGCACATCCAAACCGTCATCTTTTGGAGACAGATCCGCCCCCGAGAGACATAAGTAGTCATCTCCGTCAGCATTATGATGAGATCCGGCATAATATTACCTTGCCGTTTGATCTGCGGAATCATAAGCGGGCTCTAACCGACATCTACACCGAGTCTGTAGACACTTTTGTCAGATCTCTACCTGTGAATCCCGTTCTAAACAGTCCTCCACCGGATATCGCTGAAGAAGAACGCACCTTACCAAGGGAGACAAGAGTCACCATGGCACAGCTTAGGTCTGGATACAGTGTGAGGTTAAACTCTTACTTATCCAGACTGAATGATACAATTTCAAACACATGCCCTGCATGTGGCAGGACCCCCCATGATACCCTACATCCCTTCAATTGTTCAATTGAACCTACTCTTCTAACCCCTCTGTCCCTCTGGTCCAACCCTGTTGAAACTGCGCGTTTCTTTGGTCTCCCGTTAGCAGAGCTTGATGAAGAAAGGGATGATCATACACTCTAGGCAGGGCAATGCATTGTTAACAACAACACCAGCAACAACAACAACAACAACAATCAAATTATTCCTTTCAGTTTTTTTTTGCAAAAACAAGTTTCGATCTTGTTGAAGGATCTAGTCAAACCACTTTTATTGTATTGTTTAGAAATTCCTTATCACCTTTACTGGTCATCGAACCAAGGAGATTAGGAATTTCTAAACCGCTCCATTACACCAAAACACTTCTTGGCAAAGCTTCGTTTTATTATTAAAGGAAACTTCTCACCAAAATCTTCAAATCGAAATGGGTCGATTTTAACTATCTGATTTTATAATTGGTAATGAAAAGACCCAGATAGAAATACGGACTAGCGGAGAAGCTGACAATTAAGGAAACCCTGTACCAAACATTATCCCTCTACGAAGAAAAAAAATTATAGCTATCATAATTTTGCACTTCATATGACAACTTGGTATAAAACTTGGAAATGGTGAAGAGATATACTAGTCCATGCGCAGCACTTCCAGACACGCTTTATTGGTACAATGCAATATACTCAAGCAAAGGAAACGTAAAAGTAGTGTTTGTTGTACGGTAGCCAATCATGTTGTTGTTGCTATTATTGCTAACATTGTTGACTTTGTTGAGGTGTTAAATATGCCACACCATCGAACCCAGCCAAATGCACAAAATGATCGAGCATTTTTTTTTTGGCGAATCAAATCGCATATTTTGCCGGTTGCAAGTTATGTTGTTTGCCTTTTCTACCAAAAATGCATATATGCCATTAGTTAGGTGTTATTGTTCTTATTTCAATCTCTGCGTGTTTGTTATTGTTTTTTTTTTTTTGTCAACAAAGTTGTGTTGTTAGTTATTTTTTCAGCCAAGTGTTGACCATTACCCATTTGCAGCTGTCACCCGTAAGTTTCACCAGCCACTCTTAGTTGGTTGCTTTACAGTGTCAATTGTGTGCGGTAGTCATGCGTACGGACGGTTGCACATTTTCATGTCATGTTCGAATGTCAAGTTAACAGAAATTTTAATAAAGAATGAAATCACAAACAAAATGAGCATACATACATACATATCGTTGTTTGAATTCACAAAATTACAATTTTAAAGGAGAAACATAACATTTTTCTACTACGCACGCATGCCACCAAATTTGAGCACTCCACAGAAGCAAATTGAAAAAGACATCTATCGGGATTTATCTTCAAATTTTTTTCTTTTAATTTCGGGGACATTTTTCATTCACAGTTTCTTTAAAGCTGGCCTTTTATGCTTATTTTTCAAAAAAAAAAAAATATATACCTACATTTGAGCCGTTTAAAGCACAATTTTTATAAATCCAGTTTTCGTTTTTTTTGTTTTGTTTTAGTTAGGCATGAGGCTATGTAGGGGAAAATGTGTTCTATATAACACGCTAAAGGGGTAACTTCTAGCTCTCTTAGATAGTGAATAAATAACAGAACTAACTTTTGAAATCAAGGGTAC
This sequence comes from Campiglossa producta, assembly GCA_964058755.1. NCBI lineage: Eukaryota > Metazoa > Arthropoda > Insecta > Diptera > Tephritidae > Campiglossa > Campiglossa producta. The sequence continues at coordinate 108,153,206 of CAXKVI010000004.1, read as the reverse complement.
CCCTTGGTACTTTTACCATATTTTTTGCGTAATTTTTACTTTGTTTTTGTAACTTTTACTATATTTTTTGCCTAATTTTTACTATATTTTTGGGAAATTTTGTACTTTATTTTTTGCGTATTTTTTACTATATTTTTCGCGTCATTTTTACTATATTTTTGACGTAACTTTTACTATATTTTTTGCGTAATTCTTACCATATCTTTTGCGTAATTTTTACTATATTGTTTGCGTATTTTTTACCATAATTTTTGTGTCATTTTTGCTACATTTTTAATGTAAATTTTACCATATTTTTTGTGTAGTTTTTACTATAAATTTTCGCGTAATTTTTAGTGTTTTTTGCGTATTTTTTGCCATATTATTTGTGTCCTTTTTACTTTATTTTATTGCTTAGATTTTACTATTTTTTTGTGTATTTTTACTTTATTTTTTGCGTAACTTTTACTGTATTTTTTGTGTAATTTTTTAATATTTTTTGCGTAATTTTTACTATATTTTTACTAAACTTTTTACTATATTTTTTGCGTATTTTTTACTATAGTTTTTTGTAATATTTGCTATATTTTTAATGTAAATTTTACCATATGTTTTTGTGTAGTTTTTACTATATTTTTTGTGTATTTTTTGCTTTATATTTTGCGTAACGTTTATTGTATTTTTTATTTTTTTACTGTATTTTTTGTGAAATTTTTACTATATTTTTTGCATAATTTTTAATATAGTTTTTGGGTGATTTTTTACCATATTTTTTTTTTGCGTATTTTTAACCATCATTTTTGTGTCATTTTTGCTATATTTTTAATGTAAATTTTACTGAATTTTTTGTGTAAATTTTACTATTTTTTGTGTAATTTTTACTATACTTTTTGCGTTATTTTTACTATTTTCTGTGGCTTTTTGTACTATATAATTTTTACTTTATTTTTTTTAGCGTGACTTACTATATTTTTTGTGTAAATTTTACTATATTTTTACTGTATTTTTCGCGTATTTTTTACTGTATTTTTTGTTTACTTCCTACTATATTTTTTGTGTAATTTTTACTAAGGGTTTGAACCTGATAACCCCACCCTTCGATTCGCCCCTGTTGATCACCTACAAAAGAGCAGAAGAAGTGCCTTAGCTCTTCTAGTTTACAAACTACAGAGTAAAATAGAGAAAGTTGCGGGTTCATGGTATATAACTTCACATTCACATTTCTCAGCCATACTTCGAAAAATACCTGATGAAATACCCTGCAATCAAAGCATTGAACCTTGAACTAGTATGATTTCAACTTTATTTAATAATTGCGTTTTTACGCTTCATGTGTATCAAGTTTATTCTTTAGAAAAGAGCGACGAAAAATTTCCAAAAACCGTTTGCTTCTTTTTTTCTTGTATAATTCACAGATACTTTTTCTTGTTTGGTAAATACAAATCTATATATATAACAAGTAAGGAAGTCTAAGTTCGGGTGAAACCGAACATTACATACCCAGCTGTGCACATAAAGTGGGCGTGATCGTTCACCGATTTTTCTTATTTTCTGTGGTAGTACTCTACATAAACATAACATGCCTGGTACCTAGTTTCGTAAATCTATCTCACACCGTTCTGAAGTTGTTAGCAGTCGAATTTAAAAATTGCTTGACTCATAAGTGGGCGGTGCCACGCCCACTTTCCAAAATTTTGAAAAAAATTATGTAAAGAAGATGAAAGTTGATGTATGTACCAAATTATATTATTATAGCGAAATCAGTTAATTAGATATGGACTTTTCATTATTTCCACCTCCTTTCAATATAACTTTTATGAAAAAGTAGGCGTGGTCGCGAAGCGATTTCGTTTATTTTCTATAGCTGAATTTACCACAACAATAGTATGTCCTCTACGAAATTTCGTTATACTAGCATAAACTGTTCTGAAGTTATTAAGAGTCAAAATTTTAAAATTTCTTCAAATATACGTGGGCGGTACCACGCCCCCTTTTCAAAAATTTTTATAAAATCGGCCTTAGAACATCTAAATCAATACATATTGCAAATTTTACCATTGTAGCTGCTTCTAATATTGAATTAACCCATTTTATACGTTTTTCGAAATTTTCGATATCGAAAAAGGGGCGTGGTTATGGTCCGATTTTACCCATTTTCAATAGCAATCTATTCTGAACCCAAATAAGTACGCATGCCAAATTTGGTGAAGATATCTCATTATTTGCTCAAGTTATCGTGTTAACGGACAGACGGACGGACGGACGGACGGACGGACGGACGGACGGACATGGCTCAATCAAATTTTTTTTCGATCCTGATCATATTGATATATGGAAGTCTATATCTATCTCGATTCCTTTATACCTGTACAACCAACCGTTATCCTAACAAAGTTATAATACCCTGTGTACAAGTACAGCTGGGTATAAAAATGAAATGGTGTATAATTGTAACGCTAAAACTCGAAAACGGCTGAACCAAATGAAATACTTCCTTTGGGGGATTTGTTTGTTATTACCACGCGCAGGTCATGTCTTAAAATCAGAACAAAATATTAAGGGGGCGTGGCACCTCCCATACAAACTGAATTTTTCAAGTTGAATATCTTCTAAAGTGTTTAAGGTAGGAACATGAAAATTGGTACAGAGCTACAGGATAACAGCACCACTCTCACATATAAAACCGGGGGTTATCCAATTAGGGGGCGTGGTACCTCCCATACAAACTAAATTTTTTAAGCAGAATATCTGTGAAAGGGTTCAAGGTAGGGACGTGAAAATTGGTATAGTCCTATATGGTATCACAAGCCTTCTTACACATAACAGAAGGGGTAATCGGAAAAGGGGGCGTGGCACCTCCCATACAAACTGAATTTTTCAAGGTGAATATCTTCAAAAGTGTTAAAGGTAGGAACATGAAAATTGGTATAGAGCTATAGGATAACAACACCATTCTCACCCATAAAACTTGGAGTTATCGAAAAAGGGGGCGTGGTACCTCCCATACAATCTATATATATAAAAATGAAATGGTGTTCAGTCGTTACGCTAAAACTCGAAAACGGCTGAACCAAATCATATACTTCCTTTAGGGGGTTTGTTTGTTATTACCACGCGCAGATCATGTTATAAAATCAGAACAAAATATTAGGGGGGCGTGGCACCTCCCATACAAACATTTTTCTTCAAGGTGAATATCTCTAAAGGGGTTTAAAGTAGGGACCTGGAAATCGGTACAGACCTATAGGATAACAACACCATTCTCACCCATAAAACTGGGGGTTAACCAAAAAGGGGGCGTGGCACCTCCCATACGAATGAAATACTTCATAGTCGATATCTCTGGTGATAAGGAAAAAGGGGGCGTGGTTTCTCCTATATGAAGGAAACATTTCATAGCCCATATCTCTGCAAGTATTTATGTTAGACGACTGAAATTTGGTGAGGGTTTATATGTGATCGATCCCTAATACCTCCCAAAAAACTGGAGTTAACGATAAAGGGGGCGTGGCACCTCCCATACGAATAAACTACTTCATAGTCCATATCTCTAGAAGGGAAATAAATTTGTGGCAGGACAACGTCTGCCGGGTCAGCTAGTACATAATATTTACTCACTGCCTCTAAAGAAATTTATGTTTGCATACTGGTATGGACTGGGCTTTTTTTTGATTAGTATGATTTCGACCAGAAAATTGTAGTCGGCCTTTAGCTGGCCAAGAGACGCCTCACTTAAAACTACCTAGGCCAGACGCTAGGGCGTACAACGGAGTCAGTGAACAAATCAATTTTCTCCACATTGCATACAGCAAACGTTATGCGGTATGCTGCAAGTGGCATACGGCATATGGCATGTGGCATGCTGCATTTTCCTTAAGATCGACTTTTGCACATTATAATAAATAAACAAATGTAAATTGTTTGCTAACTTTTCACATTTTGCCACTCACCAACAAATTCCAAACGAATAGCCGCGACAATGCCTTCCTTACGTTCCGAAAAGCCAAACATTTTGCTCCTAATGTCGCTGCTGGTGCATTAAATGTCTGATTGGTTTTTGTGTAGATCGCTGATCTTGCTTGTGGCTCGTGTTTGTTTGGCTTCACAAGTCAGCACACCCATTTTTTACGGTCCTAAAAAATTATTTGCTTGCTTTAGTTACTTCGTTTATTATTATTTATGTACTTGTTTGCTTCTCTGTTTACATATTTTTCCAGCGTATTAGAAGATAAAAATTTAATATTCCTAAATCTGTAGACTGCAGTCATATTGGATTGATCTCTATCTGATCTAGCTTATACGAGTAGTTGGAGGGAAGCGTTTATTTGCGTTCACGTTCGTTGATCGATTTTCTTGCACTTTGCTTCGGTTGTTTTAGAAGTCGTCGACTGTCGTCGATCTACATGCGTTCGTTTGTCTCGCTTTTGAATATTAAATTTCAAAACTTCTTCAGTTCAGCTATTTTGATTAGTTTAACCTCTTTTTTGTGGTACTTGAGCCTATAAAGTATTGACAGGGATCAGTTATTTAATTTTACTAAAATTTAAGGTAAGCTAAATTAGAAGTCGCGAACTAAAGCTGGAAGTAAGTTTTATATGGATATGTTTTTTTTTTTTTAATACCCGGCGCCATAGTCGAATAAGAACGTTCGCCGATTTACATTGATGTTAATTTGAGCCAGTGGCGGATCCAGGATTTCGGGAAGAGGGCACCTTTCGAGGACATTTTTGATTCTCAAAACCCGCCTTTTAGGGCTGTTTATATGTTTTATATACCTACATTTGTTGGTACAGCCAATGTTAAATTCAAGGTATCACGCAACTTTTACCATATATTTTAATATATTTTTTTGCGTAATTTAACTTCATATTTTGTGACATTTTTTACTATATTTTTTGCATAATTTCACTATATTTTTTGCTGTATTACTGTGAAAAGTATGACTTTTTGGATCCCGAAGGAAAGGGTTTGAACCCCAAAGCCACCCCCGTGGATCCGCCCCTGATTTGAGCTATCAATATCAGATAAGTATTTGCCTCCTTATCATCCCGTCGCGACACTATTCTTCGCAATTTACTCTCCACCTCATAGTATCTTTGGAACTAGCTTTTTCCTGTTTAGAGTATTTCTTAAAACAAATGTCATTTAGATAATGTCATTCTGTGCGCATAGCTAACAAGTTGTACGGCAAATTTACGAGTAATGTCCCATTCACAACTCAACTAAAGTTAGTTCACGGTATTTATCGGTTGCGTTAAATGTTGGCATCAAGTCAGCATGAGCACCTTGGGCGTGTAATTTGCAGTAAATTACAAAAGATCAACGCTAGAGGTCGCTTCAGCTTTAAAGAAGTTAATGCGGAAGTACGCATGTATTTTGGACATTTAGTGGCCAAGACAAAACGATAAATATCCGCACAGGGGCGAATCCACGGGGATGGGTTTTCAGTTTCAAAAAATATAGTAGAAATTAAGCAAAAAATACAGTAAAAAATACGCGAAAAATACAGTAAAAATATAGTAAAAATTACGGAAAAAATATAGTAAGTCACGCGAAAAAAATAAAGTAAAAATAACACAAAAATATAGTAAAAATTCCAAAAAAAAAATAGTAAAAATTACGCAAATATAATTTAATAAAAGTTACATTGAAAATATAGCAAAAATTATACAAAAATTTTGGTAAAAAATGCATGAAAAATCACACAAAAAATATAGTAAAAATAACACAAAAAAGACAATAAAGTAAAAATTACGCAAAAAATATAGAAAAAAATTACACAAAAAACACAGTAAAAGTTACAAAAAAATAAAGTAAAAGTTACAAAAGAATAAGCAAAAAATATACTAAAAATTACACAAAAATTTGGTAAAAATTACGCAAAAAATATAGTAAAAATGACGCAAAAATATTGTAAAAGTTACGCAAAAATATGGTGAAAGTTTCGCAAAAAACAGTAAAAATTACCCAAAAAAATAAATAGTAAAAAATACACACAAAAAATAGTAAAAATTACTCTAAAAATATGGTAAAACTGCGTTTACGTAATTCACATTCGGTAACTTCTTAAACGATTTACATAGGTTAAAACTTGAATCTGGCATTGCCCATACTAACAAATGTAGATATATATTTTTTTGAAAAAAAAAAAAACAAGCATAAAAGGCCAGCTTTAAAGAAATTGTGAATGAAAAATGTCCCCGAAATTAAAAGAAAAAATTTCAACCCCCCTTCCCAAAATCCTGAATCCGCCAATGCATCAGCATCACAACAAGTGTCAATGCTGAGCAACTAAAGTCTTGGAGAAATAAAAAGAAGCAATTAACTGATGACATTTGGCAAACATGTTAATTAAACTAATGGCGGCGTTATACCAACAGGTTATCATAACCTCTAACGAGATTTTTAGCCGAGCTTCTCTCTCCAACTTGTGGTGTGTTGCTTTTGAGTTTTCCTACAAGTTGGCGGGACCTACAGTTTTTTGCCGACTCCGAACGGCACTTGCAAAGCAAATTAATTGTTTGCTAAGAAGCTTCTCATGGCAGAAATACACCCGGAGAGTTTGCCAAACTACTGCCGAGGGCGACCCCGTTTAGAAAAATTCTTTTTCTAAATAATTTTTGATGTTACTTTTGCCGGGCATCGAACCGCCACGACTTGGTGTAGAAGGCCGAACACTTAACCGCTACACCACGGCGGCCGCCATGTTGAAAAGAAAGTTGAATCTTAAATGATAATCTTAACTGATTGATGCTCTTAATGGAAAATTAAACATGTTAATTGCGAAAATAAAATTTTTAATGAGAAATTCTGAATTAAAAATGTGCAGCTACTTATATGCCAAACACAATTTACTCATGTAATTACTTTTTATTTAATTTCACACAGCATAATTTTTGTCAACATGAACCTTGTTAAACTAACAAGAAAGATCTTGTTAAAATTTGCATGAGATAATGAGACAGATAGTGTTGTTTTAACAGGAGTAAATGTCAAATTCACGTTAATTTCACAGGAAGTCATGTCAATTTAACACGGAGTGAAGTTATTCAACATGAGCTTCATATTAAAATAAAATGATCGCTAGTGTTGAAAAATAATAACTTGAAAAAGTGTTAAAAAAGTGTTGATTTTACATGAACATTTTTCTGTGTGTTTTTATGAAAGGTAGGTATAGGGCTAAGGTGGTTCAGAATAAAGATTTTGAGATATAATGATTCGAATACCTTTGCGGATATTTATGAAAGCTAGCATTAGGGACGAAGATGACGATTAGGGAGAGGGAAATGCTCTGTATCTCCTTAACTAGAAGTACTAGGACAATTTCAGCACTTTTGAACAGCCTTACTGCTCTATTGTGCCACACTCCTCAAGCTCGTGACATTTCACTTCATTTGAAATTAAAAACACAAGCATAAAACTCGAAAACAAATAAACAATTATCCTATTACAACGATTTCAATAAACGAAAGGAATGGTCATACTTAGTTAGTACGTGCCACATCAAAACCAATCAACCTCAGCTGCCCATTCCTTTTCACCATTTTTTTTCTACTTGAACTGTGTAGCGGCAATATATTCAACACCGACAACTTTTGCTACGCTTTCAGCAGATTGTGACCGTCTCTCAACAGCGTTGGCAGCAATTTGTTGTATGCCAAATTATATGTAAGTTTAGCCTCCTCTACCCAACATACTAGTCAACCCTTTTCGCCCCATCTCTACAACAGTCAGCGATTTAAATGTGCCAAGGCTAAATATGTCCACTTGTCCTTATTGTTGGCCGGCCACATCCTTTCAATTAAATACTCGACGCATTGTCAATTGTCAGCTTTCATTCGTTCAATCGTTCAGCTCGCCCAATTGACTCAATGTATGTGTGCAAAGTCGAAGCATATTTGTTCAATCGTTTGTCTTATGTCATTTATTTGCATTTCATTATATTTCATTAAACCGGGACGGATCAGGAAAATTCCTTTGAAGGACTCGGAATATAAAATTACTGGAAATAACTTGATAGGGTTGGCTTCCTACATAGCTACATAGTACTACCACCACGCTCAATAACATTACAACGCAGATAAATAGCGGCCTAAATCAACCCCAACCAAATCACAGGACTCATACGAGATCTTTTTGAGGCACGACTCCCTGATGGGTTAGAGAGGTAGAACGCTAATTATCTAAACGGATGACAGTCGTCGGTAAACTTTAGAAACGCTGCATCTAAAACCAGAGGTATTCGACCTGGGTGCCACAGGGTGGTGTCCTATTCCCGACACTGTTTAACTTCTATCTATCAAAGATGCCGCCACCACCAGAGGGCGTCACCATCGTTTCGTTTGACAACGACTGTACAATAATGGCGACGGGAAGGGCCCCCACTCTGTGCGAAAATCAACAGTTACCTCTGCGACCTTTCCAGGTTTTTCACCGTGCGAGATCTGACAATATCACCGAATAAATCCACGGCGACACTCTTTACGAGGTCGCAACAAGATCATCAAGTCACTTGCGGGCAGAACTCGGGGAAAAGATAAAGAAATGTTGCTGACTACATATAAGGCCATTGGCCGACCGGTCTTTGACTATACTGCACCCAAGTTACAAGTCTGCCAAAATACTGCTATCAGAACTGTTACGAGTTGTCTCCTCATGTCTCCTGAGTCTCACCTCCATCAAGAGGCAAAACTGCTCAAAGTAAAAGAGCACGCGAAAATGCTGAGCAGGCAATTCCTTCTGAACTGCCACAAGCCAGGACATCCAAACCGTCATCTTTTGAACACAGATCTGCCCCCAAGAAACATAAGGAAACATCTCCGTAAGCATTATGACGAGATCCGGCATCATATTACCTTACCGTTTGATCTGCGGAATCATAAGCGAGCTTTAGCCGACATCCACACTGATTCGGTTGACACCTTTGTCAGATATCGGCATTTGAACCCCGTTCTAAACAGTCTTCCACCCGATGTTGCTGAAGAAGAACGCACCTTACCAAGGGAGACTAGAGTCACTATGTCCCAGCTTCGGTCTGGATACTGTAACATGTTAAACTCTTACTTATCCAGACTAAATAACACTATATCTGACACATGTCCTGCATGTGGTATGCCCCCCATGACACTTTACATCTCTTTAGCTGTTTAATTGAACCTACTCTTCTAACCCCTCTGTCTCTCTGGTCCAACCCTTTTGAAAGTGCACGTTCCCTTGGAGTCCCGTTATAAAGGCTTGAGGAAGATCTTCGGAATGATCATACACTCTAGGCAGGGTGAATCATTGTTAACAACAACAAAAACAGGGACAAAAGTTTTTCCGACAAAGCGACTCTGGGGATCGGTTATTGCCCGTAATCGGACTTTAAATGTGTCATTCGAGGATAGATTATGAAAGATATCAGGAAAGGGAATATTTTTAAGTTGGATAAGAGAGGGTGGATGGAGTATGTATATCAGGATAGCTGTAATAGGACTAATAGAACGTGATACATTTTTTACAGGTCTTTATTTTTTTCAAAATACCTATGAATTGTAAGGCAAGAGCGATAGCACGATCCGTTCATGAATAGGAAAATACATCGTCTTGTCCTCGTTCAGCACAATACCAAAATATTTCTCAACTTTATACAAGCCCAAAAGAGTAGAACGCCGCATGGACCTACTACGTCAAACTTACATTCGGCCCACTAAAATCCCGTTTGATCCTACTCTGGTCTTACACTTACCTATTTGCTATTAACAATTTATTCAAAACCCCTCCCAACTTTGTTAGTTTCCTTCGTTTGTGGCTTGGATCCTGCCAGTCGGTCGGTCGCTCTGTTTGTTTATGTAAGTGAAAAGCACAACTAATTACGGGCTTGTTAAACAGCAAAAGCGGCGGCAGCCATTCAACTGACCATTTTAACTATTTAATCGTCATGAAAGGTGGGCAATATTGAAGTAGTAGGTAGAAGAAAAAAAAAATGTATGCAATCACCTCACGTTTAGCGCAAATTGACCATCATCTAGTGTCTAGGTAGCCGGTCATTCAGTCGCATAAGTAGTCGTCCACGCGTTTCGATTCATCAGCCACTGGCCACCGAACTCCATCCACTAGCCCCTGGCTAGATGTTACAGTCTATCGGCCGTCAGTTGCCAATTATAGCAGCCGCCATCAGTGTACGAGATGGACTTTGTTGACGGCATTGCCAATTGTTGTTATTTTGTATGGACAATTTGCGTATTTCGCTCGTACAGTTGATTTGTAATTCGAGCTACGTTCAGACAATTCGTTCGTTGGCTATTTGCTTGCTGTTACACTTCACCTCAGTTCTGTTCACTTTGGCAATTGTGTCATGTCAGAAATGTCGTTGCTGCTGCGCTCGTCGTATATCGAACTTTTATTGAATTTTATTGATACAATTTCTATGACCATAAGCCAATGGGTTGCAAATTAAAGCGTGGATCGATTGCCGTTTGGCAGATTGTGTAAAATAAGATTGGCGATGGAGAAATTTCAATTTCATTTTTAAGAAATTATTGAAACCGCCTTGGATTAGAGGCAGGCAACAGATTTGAGGCATTATTCCAGAGTAAGGAGCCCTCATTTCAATTTAATTCTTATATAGTTGTACAAGACCGCCCCATTTTTTCGGATCCTTAAAACCACTACCCAAATGGTTTTCAGTTTCTAACTTTTTCATTTGACATCCGATTTTTAAAAGTCATACGTCCACATTTTTGTATTGAGAAACTCTACATTTTCTTTTCATGTCCTTTTGACCTCTGAGGTCGTTTTGACATATTAAACCCCAAAACATCCACCTGGATGCGCACATTACATTCGTAATTACTAAATCGGCATTTTTTATTCCCTACCAGGTGCTCAGAATATACTTTAAAGGATCAATGATTGTAGGGCCTCCCGAAAAATTTCAATAAAATATGGAACTGGGATGTGGATGTGGGAATGGGAAAAGTGTGTTGCTAATTTAAATGATAATTAAAATATAGGCTAAATATAACTTTTTTTAAATTTTCCTTCAAGGATATGGAAGTAATGTCCTTTAAAACTATTATCCTTCAACTTTTCTGAAACTCTATGTGCATTAAAAAATTGTAGTGTAAATAGAGTTCTGAAAATGTGTAAGTATAAAAATATTTAAGGATGCACAGGAGATGGACAGGACATACCTCAAAATTTGATTTTACAATATGGGTATCAAATGAAAGGTGTTCATCAGGGCCTGAAAGTAGTGTTAGTTTTATTTCGATATCTCAATCCGTTTCGGAGATATCGTCCAAACTAATTAATACAGTTAAAATGTTACTCATACGCCGTGTAGGACCTATAAAAAGTGCACTATAATTGCAAAGTTTCAAGATGTACACAATTATTTTAGCTAGAAAACATATTGCTACGCAATATGCTATTATACTTTTGAAATTCCAATGTCCTTTTCTCGTGAATACGTTTTTTCAATATCCTTGCAAATAATCCTTTAATCCTTTTAAAAATTCAAAGGTGAAGATTTGTTGCACAGTCTTTTAAATATGAGGCAAATATTAAGATTATGATATTTTCGAAGACTTATTGGAATTTTTTGCAAACTTAGAGTAAGCTGCTAGCAAGAACTTTAACTCAAAATTGGCACGGGTTACCGTTATCCTGGAATAATAAAACTTCGCACACAAGTTATTTAGGTTAAAACGCACTCTCTATGGGTATGCATATCAAATTTCGATCAGTTGTTTCCATACATTTTTGGGACAGTCTAATGTGGGTACATATGCGTGTAAAATCCAATCCCCAAACTTCCATTGAGGAAAAAAATTAAAACCGTGAACGGTGTCTTTTCTTCAATTGATACAATTGTGAATGATCGTTATATAATTAAAAAGGTATGTAATCATGTAAGTGACTGTTTGTTAAATTAAATGCTGATGTTTAACACGCCCCAACAATTTAGTAAACATACAGTTATACAGTGAGTGGGGAAATTGGACAGCAAGCAACGATGGACTAGCTTCTGGCAATGTGCCAGTATGACAACTGTTAAAACTATCAATCGATTGAGTATGTATTTATACATATCAAACCCACATTTCTCTCCACCATTGCCCATTGTATGTCCTCCTGCTCCTATGTAAGTTAATTGAAATTGAATTGCTAATCAAAATGGAAGTTGAATGAAATTTGTACCTATTTGACTACTGTGTCCTTTCATACATATGTACATACCTTTTTGGGTGTATTCTTGATAAGAAAAGTGTGAGCTAGTAAAACGTGAATAAAAGGTAAATTCAGTTGCAACTAGCTTTAACGAGTTCTTCTATTTTTAATAACAAATCATATCCAATTTTCACTACAATACTCTCTTTTATTTGCATTTGTAATATATTTACATACCTTTCTTGTTCACCATTTTGCCACATACTTTTTGTTGTTGTAACTACACCCACAAAAGTTTATTACAAGTGAGGCGTTGTCATTCTAATTTATTGTTTGACTAAAGCTTGAAAAGCATACAAGTTCGTGGAGTGAGTAATTAAAGGTCAATTGGAGTAAACTTTGATAATTAGCGTATGAATTTATAATAAATTGATTTATTTGTAAATTACCTCTATACCAACTTGAGTTGCTTTCTACCTTTGTTTTATGTGTCTTTTAAGAATAAAGTACCTGGGTGACCGAGCTTGCTCGATGCTATTGTATTTAGCGCTAACTTACCCAAAATGATTTCAAAATGACCATAAATGAATCCCAAAATAATCCTTAAATGATCCCAAAACGACCCTTAAAAGTACCCAAAATGATCCGAAAATGACCCCAAAATTATCCAAAAGTGATCCAAAAATGACCCTAAAATAATCCAAAAATAGTCCCAAAACGACCGCAAAAAGATCCTCAAATGTTCCCAAAATAATCCAAAATTGAACCAAAATGACTCCAAAATTATACGAAAATGGCCCCAAAATTGTCCCAAATTAATCCAAAATTGAACTCGAAAATATTAAATACAAATACAATACGGTAAATGGTAACCCAGGGCGGCAACACAACTTAAAAATATTTTAGTTGGTATGTCGGCGAAAATACCTTTCTTTTGATACCCATATATGTATACCCAAGTGGATAGTCTTAGAATCAATCATACTACCTATATACCAAATTTCATCCAAATCGATGAAGCTGTTCTCGAGATGGTACCGGATATACAAATATACTTCGGTAAGGTGGCAACCCTATTTTAGTTGGTAAGTTGCCGAAAATGCCTTTCATTTTATACCCATCTTGGCATATATCACTCCATAATTTAAAAAAATTAGATAGGTGGCAACCCTGTACACTCCCCAAGTGGCAACCCCAAGTGGATAGTCTTAAAATCAATCATACTACCTATATGCCAAATTTTATCCAAATCGGTGAAGCTGTTCCCGAGATGGTACCTGATATACAAATATACTTCGGTAAACTGGCAGCCCTAGGTGGCAACCCTACTTGAAAATATTTTAGTTGGCATGTCGGTGAAAATACCTTTCATTTGATACCCATATTGGCATGTCTTGCTCCATAATAAAAAAAAAATGAAATAGGTGGCAACCCCCAAGTGGATAATGTTAGAATCAATCATACTATCTATATTCAAAATTTCATCCAAATCGGTCAAGCGTTTCCCGTGATAGTCCGGATATACAAGTTTAGCTCATTTAAAGCACGCAGATGTCACACATCTAGATCCAAACAGTGAGAAACCCCCAAAAAAATGTGTACAGAAAGGTTGTTAAACTGAATGAGTTTTTAAATATCTTTTCACCGTGAGTACTTACTCAAGGGTACTTATTCATCTAACACCATTTGCAGGGTCGCAAGAACCGCCTATCTCCTCTTAATTTTGCAAACTAATGCATCTTAATCCGCTCCCCACCTACCTATAACTCTGACAGGTGCTGATAAAAACACATTTTTGCAGCTCTGCTTTAATTCCATATATACATAGTGTGAAGGAGCATTCGCTGAATTTCTAGGCTGATATCGTTTTTGGGGTTAATGGATTAAGGGAAATTTCCCCTACAATAGAACGCTTTGTAAAGGGCCTGTCTAGGTTTTCCTTGTTCGAAAAATCTTGCATTACCTAGGCTATAAGAGTTTTATGCGAGAATATGTGAGCTCTCCGTATAAAGGAGAGTTTTGGAAATTACAGGTACGCGTGGTAAATCAGAAAGAACAGAAATCGTAAAGTAAACCAATGAGAATTAATTAAATTAATATTTTATTTAAATAAGAAATACTTTAAAAGTCCAAAAGATAACATTAACAACTTAGTACTAGAATTAAGCTAAAGTCCTACGGCTACAGATTTCCCAAATCTAACGAAATGTTAAATACAATTCCTTAAAAGAATCTACGCCGCTTGGCATTCACCTCGTCTCCAAAATCCATTAAGCAACGCTCGAGTTTCCTAACAAGTCCTCGATCTCTTTTGTTGTTATTTTCGGCATTTACACTCTGTCTTGCCTCATAGCCGCCTTCGAAACAGTTAAAAGAAAACATTCCGTCGTAATTGCATTCAAGATGGTCATCATAAAATTCCAAACGCTTTCGTATATGATTCTGTTTTGAGTGTTCCAACGGTGCCCCTTCTCTAAGCTGAGCCCCTTCCATTCCAAGTTTAACTTTTTGTGGTATTTCTGCAAAGCTCTGCTGTTGCGCAGCTTCGCCGATAACTGGCTCTATATGGTATAGTCTACTTGTGATGCTCATTATTGATTAATTATTTGGTGTTTTGAATTAATATTAGTTTGAGCTGTGTCTTAGTTCTCTGATGATAGTGTTAGCTTCTCTGATGATAGATGGAGTTTGATCAGTGAAGAATTTTGCGAGCCTACTTATAGTTATCCAGGTATACATATATGCATATCGTAGACGATCGTGTTGTTATCGTTTTACTTGTTAGGTATTGTGAAATTAGGTAAATGTTCGATACTAATATGTGAATGGCTCAGTCAAGATTGTTGAACCAAAAGTTCAGACCTGTACCACAAAGCACGCAGGTAGCCAGTCAGTTAATAAAGGATCGGGTACACTGAACCAAAAAAGTTCATGTATCCAATGAAAAAGTACATAGATTTTAAGAATTGTTCGTTAAAACCTCTCCAAAGAACTTTTTCGTAGAAATTTAAGAATATTTTTTAGAATATACATAAGTACTTTTTCTTAAAATATGTAAACAAATCCACAGAAAGTATGAATTCATTCATAAATTGTAACAAAATTTTCTTAGAATCTATGAATTTTTTCTTTTATTCTAGGAAAAACCAGCATGAACTTCTATGAAACTTTGTTCATAAAAAACATGTACGTTTTTGGTTCAGTGTAGTGCTTCTTTAAAGATAAGCAAATTGTTCTATTTATACAAAAATATAAAGCATGTTGTTAATACCTCGGGAAAACTGGATGCAAAACTATGAGTTTTTCGAAATGCACTTTTTTAGCATGTTTTTAAAGCGTTTAACTGAGATGTCTCTACCGTATTTAGCTTTCCTGCAGCGTTGAATATCTCCTCGGCTGAGGATGAAGTTTTTATTAATTTTTGCATACGCAAGTGACTCGGAGGCCCCGTATAATTGTTACGCCAGATTCGGCTGTAGCTACGCCCCTGGAGCAATCACACTCATAGCATTTAGGGAACAACAAAAAACGAAACCTTCATCTTATCGAGAACCGTCTGCTATGCGATGTTTCAGAACTCTCAGTGATTTTCTTCGAACATTATTTCACAAATCCTGGTACGCTTGTAGCCGTACTTCGCCCTGCCTAGTCGGAAGATCCACTTATAAAAATTTACGCTGTTGACAGTACTTCGTCGGATATGAATCCGGCTAAAATGATATAATTTTATAGGTGAATCAACCTTTTATGCATTTTTGAAAATTCTACTGGTCGTAACTTTTAAACTGATTACGGTAGAACGATGAAATTTGACACAAAGCATTTAGTACATATTTGATTTCGTTCTCTCTCTAACAAATAAAAGTATCCGATCCGAGCAGGGGCCCGAAGAATACTCACCTCTTAGGTATTTAACTTCCCAAAATTGCAAACAAAATCGTATAACTTTAAACTAGCTAAAATTGTATATTTGTATATCCGGACTATCTCCGGTTCTCGAGACTGATTTGGATGAAATTTGGAATATAGATAGTATGATTGATTCTAACACTATCCACTTGCGGGCTGCCACATGGGAAGGTTTACAGGGTTGCCACCTATCTAATTTTTTTTGTTGTCAATATTGAGTAAGATAAGCCAATATGGGTATCAAATGAAAGGTATTTCCGGCGGCATGCCAACTAAAATATTTTCAAGAGGGTTACTATTTAACCGCAGTGCATTTGTTTTTTTTTTTGGGATTATACTTGGATTATTTTAGGTTCATTTTGGGATCATTTAGGAGTAATTGTGGGGCTATTTTGGGATCATTTTAAGTTCAATTTTGGATCATTTTGGGATGCATTTAGGGTAATATTCCGTTCATTTTGAGATCATTTAGGGGTCTTTTTGGGGTCATTCAGGGACCATTTAGGGATCACTTTAGGATCATTTTGAGATAATTTAGGATCATTTTCGGTTCATTTTTTGGTCACTTTGGGATAATTTTGGGGTCATTTTTGGGCAATTTTGAGGCCATTTTAGGGTTATTTTGAGATCATTTTGGGGTAATTTTGTTGTCATTTTGGGATCTTATTCGGGCCGTTTAGCGATAGTATGCTTGATTTTAAGATTGTCCAATTGGGTGTTGCCACATAGGGCGGTTTACAGGATTAAGACCTATCTAGTTTTTTCTGAAATATTGAGTATGCCAATATGGGTCGCATACCAACCATGATTTCTTAAAAATGTGTTGAATAGTAGATGTACTTCATTCTAAGATTTTCTACATGGGTTTGCAACTTAAGTCGGTTTATAAGTTGCCACCTATTTGATATTTTTTCGGAAATTCATTTTGAAAACCTTATGTTGGTAACTAAGAATATTGGAAAAAATGTAAAAATCGAAGACACCGAGCAAGCTCGGTCACGTAGATACTTTCTTTTAAAAGAAATCTTCGTCCAGTCACAAACTCAGTTTGATCGGATGAATACGGACAAACTCTATTTTTTCAACTTGTTCTTCCTTTTTTTTTGCAATCCTTCATCGAACATTAGCGAGACATGTCGACTCCATTATGGCGATCAAGCGTAAAAAGTAAAACACATAAAAACAATAAATATAATGCAATACGATTTAATAAAAAAGAAAGCAAATCCAAAGACTCAAAGGAGATTTCAAAAAAGAGGAGGCAAAGACACAACAATTGCCCCAAAGCCCTTGAAAAATATTATACACCAACATACATACCAACAAGCGCGCAACGCAACCGCAATTTACAACAAAAAATGCAGCAACCACGAAGGCTGCACAAGCAGCTACAACAACAATTCACGGCAGTTTAGCATATCTGAAAGATACTAAAATACTCTTTCACTTACTTACTTAACCCTTTGTGCTTGACCATAGTGGCATGACACCACAACAACAATAAATGCTCCAACAACTGCCACAACGAGACGCATTATTTACTTAACATTTTCAGCAATGGTTTGTGGTTTTCTGTTCTTGTGTAGTATTTACTCGGCTGCTTGCCACTGCATAGATATTGCATGCAACACAGGGCGGCAATCAGCTGCGGGTGTTGATTTGTTTGTAATTCACATTGTTGGTAAATGCGGGTAAGTAAATGCGCTTCACTTGCGATATTGCCACATAAATTGTGCACCATCTTGCATCGCAATCAAAGTTAAAAAAAAAAAAAAAAATATAATAACTATGGGCGGCGAGATACGAAGAGGTTATTATAACCTTCAACGAGATTCTTACCGAGCTTCTCTACCAACTTGTGGTGTGCTAATTTTGAGTTTTTCCTATAAGTTGGCGAGACCTACAGTTTTTTACCGACTCCGAACGGCACTTGCAAAGCAAATGAGTTTTTGCTCAGAAGCTTCTCATGGTAGAAATACACACGAAGAACTTGCCAAACTACTGCCGAGGGGCGACCCCGTTTAGAAAAAAAATTTTTCTAGGTAACTGTTGATGTTGCTTTTGCCGGTTATCGATACCCGAATACTGGGTGTAGTAGGCCGAATACACTACCTCTACACCACGGTGACCGAATCAAAGTTCAGCGTAAGAGAAAAGCCGGTGTGAGGTAGAGATACACACAGAAAAATGTTCATGTAAAATCAACACTTTTTTAACACTTCTTCAGGTTATTATTTTTCAACATTACCGATTATGTTATTTAACATCAAGCTTATGTTGAATAACTTGACTTCGTGTTAAATTAACATGAAGTTCATGTTGAAAAACTTGACTTCGTGTTAAATTAACATGACTTCGTGTTAAATTAACATGACTTCCTGTTAAATTAACATGACTTCCTGTTAAATTAACATGACTTCCTGTTAAATTAACATGAATTCGTGTTAAATTAATATGAATTCGCGTTAAATTAAAATTAATTCCTGTTAAAACAACACTAACTTCCTCATTATCTCATGCGAATTTAACAGGATCTTTCTTGTTAGTTTAACATGGTTCATGTTGGCAAAATAATTTCAAAAATTAAGAGAAAATCGATGGAAAAAAACCTCAATTACACTATACAACAAAATTGAAGTTTTTAAAAATCCCAACGGGTTTCTCAACGTTTTCTGAAGCTTTTGGGTGTTTTGATTTCGAATGTGAAGTAAGATTTTTCAGGTCACCCTAGGTTTTCTCTCCAGAGGGTGGTTTGTAAAGAGATCGGTAGTTGTAAAAAAAAAAATATGAAATTTTAACAACATAAATTTTTTTTCCGGGGTCAAGGAACCATAATTTAATTTCGTTTTTCTTTTTTCAATATTTGGTGGCATACAGATGTTTCGTAAGGCAAAAAAATTGGGGTATAGTAAATTTTAAAAAATTTTTTTTTTAATTAAATTTTTTTTTTATTTTTTTACTACTATCGATCGATGTTCAAACAACCCTCTGGAGAAAAAAACCTAGTGTGACCCGATACATCTGACTTCAGACTCGGATTCAGCACACCGAAAAGCTTTAGAAACCAATGATAAACTCTCTGGGAACTTTTGGCTGTTGTACAGTGTTATTTACATACAGAGTTTAGATACTTACAATTTTACTGTAAATGTATACGGTATTTTTAATTTAAATACCCCTTATTTTTCTACCTATACTCGTATATGTATACGTCTATCCTAATTTTACGATGAATTAAAAGCATCGCTTTAAAAATGTTAGTAAAAGCTCGTTTCCCAAGAATCTGCAATACTAAATTCATCGCAAAATATTAATATGTATGTCATACAGCTTGTTAAGCCACGCAATTTCGATTTAAATTATTACGTTGTTTTTATTATACCCATTTACTTGTAAGCGGCATGGCTATGACGGCTTTTGCTGCAATTTGTTTGCCTTTGCGCATGACTACGACATTTAATGTGGAGCATCCATTAGTGGTCGGCGTTCGTTAAAAAATGACTGTGATGCCGTTCAAATTCTATTTCATTTGTATCCATTAATTCAATTGTTGCGCATTGTTTTTTGTTGTTGTTGTTGTGCACTAGTTTAATAAAGTCTATCAAGCATGCGCTTACTCGCCTATTATCAAGTTTGTCTCTTGAGTCTTTTGTTTGGTTTGCTCGAGTATGCTTAAAATAGTACATTCTATTTATTTCTTATTAAACATGTTATGAAATTTTTTCTTTTCAAATAGTGCTGCCATTTTTCATACCTTTTTTTTTTTTGAATGTTGATGATTGCCATATTGAAGCACGTTTTTTTTTTTTTTTTTGTTAGTCTCAATTATTGTTTCATGAGCGCGCAATAAAAAGTCTCCTGTGGCTTTTTTTCACCAGGCAAACATTTTCTTTTGTTCAATGCATTTTTTTGTTGCTGTGTAGACTATGTGCTCGTATTTATCTTTGCTTTGATCTCATTTGATTAAGTTTATCGTCATTGCTTAAGCGCGCTATGCAAATAAATTTTTTTTCTTAAAATTGTTAATTTGTTCAGATTTTTAATAACTTCGATATTGCTTGAATATTGTTACCTATAGTATAGTAATTTAAGTGTACGACTCATACAGACGCATATCACACAGTGTGTGATATACACCAAGTTCTAAAGCGGACAGCCTAAAAAATATTAGTTTTTAGAAAAAAACAACATACCGTATTTATTTCAAAAAAATATATGGATCGTTGAAAAAATAACTAAAGGTTATAAGAAAACATTTTTTAAAACTATTATATTTACATTTTTAAATATATATGTAGAATCATTTTTCACATTTTTTAAATACAAAATTTGAAAAAGCATTTTTCAGGAAAGTCTTTTAAAAATGGTGCTGTTAAAACTATTTTTTAAGATATTTTTCAAAAAGTATGTTTTACAAGTAGTTTCTTTAAAATAAATTTTAAAAGAAATGTTTTAAAATTGATTTGCCAAAAAACTATGGCTTTCTAAAATATTTTTCGCAAAAAAAATTTCAAAAATTATAGATGGATTTTATAAAAATTGTATACTCTTTTATTTTATCTCATTTCTTTTCATTTTCTTATATAGTACCTTGGTGACCGAGCTTGCTCGGTACTATCAATTTAGCGCTAACTTTACTTACCCAAAATGATTCCAAAATGACCTAAAAATAAACCCAAAATAATCCTAAAGTGATCCCAAAAAGACCCTTAAAAGTTCCCAAAAAGACCCTTAAAAGTTCCCAAAATGATACGAAAATAATCCAAAATGACCCCAAAAACCCCCTTAAATGTACCCTAAAATTATCCAAAAAATGTTCCAAAATAATTCTAAAATTATCCAAAAAATGTTCCAAAAAATTCTAAAATAATCCCAAAACGACCCAAAAAGACCCCCAAATGTACCCAAAACGACCCAACAATTATCGCAAAATGACCCAAAAATTATCCGAAAATTACCCCAAAATTGCTCCAAATTAAACCAAAACTGAACACAAAATAATCTCAAAATAGCCTCAAAATTATTTCAAAGCGACCCCTAAATGATCTCAAAATGATCCTGATAATAATCCAAATATGAACCCACAAAATATACAAGGCAAATACAATACGGTAAAATGGTAACACTGGGCGGCTACCCTACCTGAATATTTTAGTTGGCTTGTCGCTCAAAATACCTTTCATTTGATACCCATATTGGCATATTTTGCTACAAAATTAAAAAAAAATCGAGATAGGTAGCAACCCCCAAGTGGATAGTCTTAGAATCAATCATACTATCTATATTCAGAATTTCATCCAAATCGGTCAAGTGGTTCCCGAAATAGTCTGACTGTACAAATATGTATAAGGTAAAATAATTAAAACGCCGTCAGGCGGCAACTCTAGAGGTTAACCTGCTTGAAATTGTCATATTTGGAATACGGTTGAAAGTACCTTTGATTTGATACCCATATTGGCATGTGTTGCTCCATAATTAAAAAAAAAAATTAGATAGGTGGCAACCCTATTTTTCAAAAATTTAGTTTTTAAAAATCATACTTCAAAAAAGATTTTAGTAAGAAATTAAAAGTAGGTCCTTTCCTTGGCTGCAACTTATGCATAATTATGCCTAAACATCGTTTTTTGATAGCTAATTGCAGCGAATTCAGCAGCTTTTTGACATTTAATTGAGAGAGAGAGAGCTGCAACTCTCTGCAAATTATTGTTGGGAATATTTCTTCCAGCAGAAACCAGCAAACATGAACAGCTGATCGTGACCAAAGCAAATTCATTTACATGGTAATGGTAAGCTGAATTCCTCTTCTTCTCGTTTTTAACTCGCCGTGTACTGTAAAATGTCAGAAAATGAAAGAAGTAAAGAAACAATCGATGCAAGGCGATTTAATTACAGGTGGCATCCTCCCACCATATGATTTCTTTTTATTTCTTGAAAATCGAATCGTAGCTGTCAAGTTGCTTATGTTATTGCTTTGCCTGACATTTCCAGTTATAAGGAGTGTGTGCGTGCATGTAGATCTGAATTCGCAATGGTTATCGATTCAAGTTGTTTTTAACTTTGACATTCTACGTTACAAAAATCGAGGTGAATATTTCCGAATTCGCCCTGATATTACCATAGGTATATGAATTTGCCTTGATCATGACATAGCAAAACAACAACAAAAAATTAAAATTCAAATTGTTAGCCAATCAGAAACATAACAGCTCTTTCGTCTGCAAATTTCTACTGAATCCTGTTCGACGAAAGTTTGGCAAATTTGAGATTTTTACAAAACTCTCTTTTGTTGGCTGTTGGTTGGACAGCTTTCAACGTACACTCCTAGTATAAGCATATGAAACAAGAGGCACGCGAAAGGAGGGATACAAAACGAAAGGAACGACGAATGCCCCTGCGGGATAGGTATTTAGAATATGCCCGAGGTAGGCATACCGTTGGTAAGAGCGACTTATATGCAAATAGGTAATGACGTGCTAACTCGATGGTTGATCTACGGATATGATGCCTCTCACCTCTCATTACCCATCTTCTCCTTCCTCACAGATAGAGGGATGACATGACCTAGAAGGTTCCACTGGTCATACCAAATCGCTACCACGACAGTCGGGCAGTACCGCGGCGTACCGGGTTCATACCCGTCCAAGGACTGTCAATTTCGGCATCACTCCCCAAAGCCCAGGAGTATTTTTCTGTTAACGACAAAGAGAGACATGGAAAGAAAGAGAGACATGGAAAGAAAGAGAGACATGGAAAGAAAGGCGTAGGACAGAGAGATTTGTGATTGAATTTCAACCACTGTCCGAACTGAAACAAATTAGAGTAAACACGCAAATAAAAAGTCTGAGTTTATATCTGTTTCTTTTTAAATTAATTTTTATATTTTTAAATTGTTTATAAAAATTACAAACTAGTCAATACATTGATATACTAAAATACTCTCTCTTATTACTTCACTATTAATATCACATAATATATCGTCTGCTTCATTCATCATCCTCGAGAGCTATACTCAAATTCAAACGTCTGCGCTTAATGCGTCTTTGGGTTGACAGTGGTGTAGTTACGTACTCCAGCCGATCAATT
The DNA here is from genome assembly GCA_964058755.1 of Campiglossa producta. NCBI lineage: Eukaryota > Metazoa > Arthropoda > Insecta > Diptera > Tephritidae > Campiglossa > Campiglossa producta. The sequence continues at coordinate 108,130,082 of CAXKVI010000004.1, read as the reverse complement.
ATACGTTTAGCATTTGCTGGCGTTTCTTCAGATTTCTCAATTTCCTTTGGTAGAGGTGTGCTGCAACTCATTTCATGTTTTCGCATAAAGCTCAGGCTTGTATCCACATCGTCGATTTCTCTTGGCACTTCTTCATCGAACGATAATGGCATGTTGATATCTTTGGAATTATTATTTATTTCGACAGGTTGATATTTCTTCTCGTCGTCTTGCACCAAATCCAACCAAATTTTTGCTAAAATGTAATTTCTACTTTTAATTTGATCGCTCATAATATTATGAATGTACAATGGAATATAAATATTTAAACAGCTCAAGCTCCGTAGTTCTTTATATTACCGCTATGTTTGTTCGTATGACAAATTTACTGCTGTGTTGCTGCTTGTATATCACTTGCAGTGCAAATTTTTATCAATTTAAATTTTACCTAAACTTGATTGTCGTAGCTGAGGGACGTACCTGCGTACCTTTCCTTTGTAGGTGGCTGAAACCGAAAAGTACTTAACGAGCGGACCAGGTACGCGCATCGTGTGAGCTGATGCTTTCACGGCCAAACAAAAAATAAAATGATAACACATTTGTAAATAAATATATATATTGATGAATACTAGTAATTACTTAACGAATTGTGGTTTTGAAATAATTTTTGAACTGCAATCTTTTTCAAGGTTGTAAACTTCGAGCAGGTAAATTGTTTTTTTTTGTACGCTGTTTATATCCGGTACTATCTCGAGAACCGTTTGTCTGAATTCTATGAAATTTGTCATATGGATAGTATGGTTGGTTCGAACACTTTTCACTTGCGTGCTGTTGCTTGGGCGGCTTACAGGGTTGCCACCTATTTAATTTTTTTAATGATTGAGCGAGATATGCCAAAATGAGTATCAACTGAAAGGTATTTTCGGCGACATACCATCCAAAATCTTTTCAAGTAGGGCTGCCACCGAGGGTTGCCACCTAACCTTATTAAAATTGTTTATTTGTATATCTGGTACTATCTGGAGAACTGCTTGACCGACTTCGATGAAATTTGGCGCATAGACAGTATCGCCGGTTCCAAAGTAAACAGAAGTATTTCAAAATTTAAATTGTTTTTGAAACGACATTCAAAATTTCATTTTTACAAAGGATTTCTATGAAAAAAATAAAAGTTTGAAATGCTGTTTTCCCAAAAATTTTAAAAAGTAAATACATCTCTTTACTTTGGAACCGGCGGTATGTTCGATTCTAAGACTTTTCACTTCGGTGTTGCTACTTAAGGTGGTTTACAGGGTTGCCGCTTATCTCAATTTTTTTTTAAACATTGAGCAAAATATGCTATTACGGGTATCAAATGACAGGTATTTTGGGCGACATACCAACTGAAATATTTTCAATTAGGGTCACCCTTTGGCATAGATATAGTATGATTTATTTCAAGACTTTCCCCTTGGGTGGGTGTTACCACTTAGGCCCGGGTTTTCAGCGCAAGTTTAAGCGGCCAGTTTGTATGGATAAACTCTAGTCAACTTTGACTGTGGTTTAAACCTGCACTTGAAAACCGGGCCTTAGGGCGGTTTACAGAGTTTTTTTTTTGTAAATATTGGGCAAGGTATGCCAATATGGGTATCAAATGAAAGGGAATTTCAGTCGCATACAAGCAATGGGGTTTTTAAGATGAATTGTCACTTGGGGTTGGATGAAATTTTTTATATGGAATCCACATTGTGGATAGTACGCATGCTTCATGTATTCATGCTAAGGTATTCTATTTGATATTTTTCCGGTTAACTATTTTGAAAACTGATTTTTTATTTAATTAAATTTGATTTTATGCAACTGAAGACAGTGTAGTTTTATTTAATTTAAAAATGCTAACTTTACGTACCCCAAATGATTCCAAAATGACCCAAAAATAATCCCAAAATAATCCTAAATGGATCCTCATTTTCGGATAATTTTCGGATCATTTTTGGTCGTTTTGGTCGTTTTGGTTTCAATTTCGTCTCATTTTGGGAACATTTTTGGTCGTTTTGATTTCAATTTCGTCTCATTTTGAAATGTTCCCAAACGACCAAAAATTATCCGAAAATGATTCCCAAATGACCCCAAAAACACCCTTATATGTACCCTAAAATTGTCCCAAAATTATCCAAAAACCTTCCCAAAATAATCCTAAAATATACCCAAAACGACCACAAAAAGACCCTCAAAGTTCTTAAAAGGACCTAAAAATTATCCTAAAATGATCCCATAAATATCCCAAAATGACTCCAAAATGATCCGAATATTACACCAAAATTGTCCCAAATTAATCCAAAATTTAACCGAAAATGATCTCAAAATAGCCCCAAAATTATTCCAAACTGACACCTAAATGATCTCAAAATGATCCTAAAATAATCTAAATATGATCCCAAAAATATACAATACAAATTGTTTAACTGCAGTAGGGGTTTCCTTGCGAACGGTAGAAATGATGAAATCTTGCGAGTTGAGTTTTAAATGTACAATTGATCTTTATTTAATCTAATCTTAATATTTAACAAATGTGTTCAAAAATTATATGCGAAATTCCAAAGTTAAGAAGTCTTTAATTAATTCAAAGTTAGAAATATATTTACATCACTGCAAGTACAATTGAAAATGGATGATCTAAAAGGAATTTAATTTACTTTAACGGGAGTTAATAAGATGCAAACTTTAAACAGAAGAACTAGAGATTTTATTTAGTTTTGATATTTGGCACGCGCCAAATAAGTATACTTAGTTGATGTTGTTGGTATAGTTGTTGGATCCCTCGGAGCGGGGGATTTATGCTGCCTTCCGTTGATTGATGTTGTCCGTCTGATGATCGATGGAAAAAGAAGAACGAGAGCGAGTTCTACTCACGCATATATACGATAAAATTAAGCAATTTCCAATTGCATATTCCAATGGAATCAGGGAATCTTTAATATTGCCAGAAGATAGAGATTATGTGGTGAATTTCATGCAAAGCGACTTCCTTCACTTAGAGATGGACTTTAAGAGGCGTAAGTCGCTTAAACATGGCGCCCCCGTTGCACTTGTGCAAGGCTTCGCCAAGGCCAATATCCACTCCCCTTCCTATTACGAGACTTTGTGACGGACTTTTACTTTAAAGCTGAGGTAGACCCAGTCCGTCCAGGGTTCTGAAAATAAAATTCCCTAACAAGGTTCCTCTCAAATGATAAGACCCTGATTAAAGTTTAGAATTCAAATTTAGTTTATTGTTGGGATCCTTGTCCTCTTTTCTCAAAAGGTTTCTACAATCTTAGATTTAGTTCACTAACTACAATACAGGCGGTAGAGGTGAAAACCCCTACTCGACCCGACGTTCGACGGAGGTGAAAACCACCGCCTACTATAACGATAAAGACGGCTGAGGTGAAAACCCCTGCTTGGCCTTCGGTCAGCGGAGGTGAAAACCACCACTGAATATATCTTAAAACTCCTGATCTAGAATAAAGGCGGCTGAGGTGAAAACCCCTGCTTGGCCCAACAGTCAGCGGAGGTGAAAACCACCACTGAATATAAATCTCAGTAATCGTGAGGTGAGAACCCCAGGTTTACATTCGCCGAGGTGAGAACCCCGACTACTATGCCTAGTTTGTCGCAAACGACTCTCTTTTTCTATTGAAATCATTGCCCTTTTATACTATTTTTGCGCGCAGGCAGACTTCCAAATTCCAATAAAATGCTTAAAACTAATTCCCTTAACTTAACGGCGCATCTTCCAACTTAATTCCTACCTCCTTAAGTATATATGCGACATTTACATATTTGCAATTGGTATCATACGTTTTAACAGTTTTCTTCACTACTACTACTTGCTCTTGGAATGCCCCCATTGCCTTCCATCAGCTGTTCGCTCGCACTGCCTTGATCAGCTGGGCCTGCTGTTCACATAAATATTGGTGACGTCACTATGTATAAGATATTTGTTCGTTTTGCTGCATTCCCAACACCTATTGTTTTTGCCGTGCTAACAATGCATTTTCCTTCTCTTCTTTATGCTATGTCCGGTGCATCGGATGATCCAATATGTAGGCATGCGGGTGTATGTAGTTTGGGTTGGTGACCGACCCTTTTGCTAGTTGGAATGCTGGTAATTTGTTTGTGTAGACTTTCGGTTGTTGTCAACAAGAATATTTTCTGATGTTAGGCCGCTGATAAATTCCGGTAAATATCTTCTATTTTACAAACATACATCAGGGTGTGCCTAATATTTTCCAAATTAGATTTCATTAGCAAATTATGAAATTATGTAGATTGTATGTTTGTATGTACATATAAGAGTGAGTATATGGTTTTGTGCAAAAGCGTGTATGTGCTTGATGTGTAAAATGGCGTATGTGCAGAAATATAAAAATTCATTATTCTTCATATAAATGGCTATATAAAAGTATAAGTATATGGCGTTTGTGCATAACCGCGTATGTACTTCATTTAAGAAATGGCTTATGTGCAAAAGCATCAGATCTCAATGTTTTGCATAAAAATGAATAAGTATAATATCTAAGTGTTTTTCCTTGTGTAAAACCACGTAACTCGGTGGGGTTTGCAAAACGGCTTATGTGTACAGGTATAAAATTTCAAACAGCTCGTACTCCATTTGAGCTTATGTATAAGTGTTGTGAGGGCTCTGAGCCTTCGGATTGGGGTCCTCACAACTTTTTCCGTGTCACGTATGCCCATGATCTGGTTTGTTTATATGATCACGTTTGCAATCGGATTCGAAGCTGATTTCCATGACGTAAGGTTTAGGTCCTGCAATTGAAATTTGTTTTAGTGAATGTTTACAAGAGCTTATGGCTAGGTTAATTAAGTAGATATTTGTGTATATAAGTATGTTGGAAAGTTTCTCTATGCGAAGTAAAAAACTAAGTCCGCAAGACTATCCAATCTTATTAAATCGTTGTAAGATGCTAGAATGAAGACAGCAGAATGACTCTGTGTTGATGATGTCGAAGATAAAGGAATATTCTAAACGGCCATTCGGTCGAAGAATATAAACGGACCCCTTTGCTTATAACTTTTTGCAGCCATGATATGATGATAACGCCGAACTTCCTTGTGATTAGGTAAACATTTTTCGAATTCGATCTTTGAAGTGGATTGTATGGGATAGGAATAACTCAAGCCAAACTTGAATAAATAAACTCGCAAGGTTTTTGATTCAAATGAAAATTGTTGTTTAACGTTGACATATTTTGTAGAAGTAAGATTAGCCTTTACTTTGTTATATTCTAGATTAGGAAAGTTCTTTCGTGATGATGATGTGTATTGGCTCGGAAGTTTCTGCGTCCAATCTGATCCATGCTCCAAAATTAAATGGTGCATTATGTCCGGTGGTCTAGAACCCCACGATCCAAATTGAAAAGGATCATAATGATAAAATAAATTTTCCCATTTGAAATTTGCAAAATTTTGGTTGTTTTTGGAAACATGATTTTCTACGTGTACTTTACAAGCACCCAATAGATAGTTTGACGAATTGGAAATCGGAACAGAGATTTTAAATTTTTCTCGAGAATGCAGACATTTTTTTCCTTTTATACATTTTGATAGCACTTCAAAATGCCGTTCCAATCGTGGACTGCTGGTTCCTATAACTGGTTCAACTTTGATTTTGCAAAATAGAAAACGAGATGAGCTCTCAAGATGCTGGTGATATTTTACTTTGGAGTTAGATGCAAATTCTGCAATCATGAACTGGTTCCAATTGTGGATAGAATATGTTTCGGAATATTGGCTGGATATTACCAGTGGAGGTAATCTAATATAGGGCGATAGCAACCCTGCGGGGCCAAAAAATTTGGGACCCATAGATAAATTTGGATGTTCTGATAAGAATTCGGTTGGCCGAGTCCTTTTAAAGATGATAAATTTTTGCTGATCCCTGGAAGTAGAGATCGTGCCCATATGCTTCTTGAGCTTTTGGGCTGTAGAGAGTAACGATTTCTCCTGATGCGCAGAGAAATTGCCATGGATGAACGACGCGGTGCCAGCGGAGGTGGTGGATGACACCTTGCTTTCGGCGTTTGCCTTCAGTGGACTGTATGGTTGAATTTTTGATGGTTTGATGAAGTGGTTCCGAACTGGTTCACTTTGAACTAGTTTGGTAGAGATGGTAGTTAAATTTTCCGACTTTTCACAAGTTTGCGGTCGAGGCTGGATAGGTAATTCGATAGATTTAGTATGCAATGCAAATGGTTCAATTGTAGGTGATAGGGAATAATAGAATTCTGAAGATTGGCTTAAGTGATTACTAACTACTTCTTTGGAAACTAGTTTGCTGCATTCAGTAGTCAACTCCTCACATTTTTCCTCGGTGTTTGCAACCGCATGTCTGCACTGATTAAATGATTGAATATGCAAAGGATAATATGCATTTAGACTTGTTGTGGTAGATGTAGTTTTACCGAAAGCCTTGGTTGCGGGCTTGGTGGTTGGTTGGGTGTTTGATATGGATTGGTGATTATTTTTATTGTACAGACATAAGGAAGTACTCGGAAGATTAGTGAAAGTGGGACTGTTTATTGTATGTTTGGAATTTTTTGTGCTTTGCAAAAGTCTCAATTGCTTCAAGATATGCGATTTGCAATTGTTAAAACGTTTGGTACAATGCTGATATTTATTAAATGCTTCTATTTTGAAGTTAGTTGAAACTGTTTCACTGTAAGCAATACAGATATTTCTATAAGAATTTTTGAAACTTTCCCAAATGGCATGCAGCTCTTCAAACATTACTGTTAAAAAAGTGGCCGAAAGATGTGTTCGATCCTTTTTCTCTAGGTGTGAACATGTATTCACAAGATGATTGGAATAAAAATTGAAAATAGTCTCTGGTGTAACGTTATCGGCCATTATTAGAGCGATGTAAGAGTTTGATGGAAATAGATATTTAAATTTCAGCCCAATATTATTTAAAATATGATTACTAAATTGAACTGCTTTAATGTTGTGCTGGGAGAACAACGCATTTGCATATAAATGGTTGATGGTTTACTTGGTAGTGAATTGTATCACTTAAAATTGACTATTGGGATGATGCTACCAATAGTTTAGTTTTAATTATCGCATTTTAAAGGTATAGGAAGAATAAAATACTCGTTGAAAATGCATGCGTATGATTTCAGGCGCACGCTAATGTCAAATGGTAATGTGCCTGCGTCGACGCCAGCAGCAAAGATGAAAAATTGGCGATTTAGTGATGCAAAAAATCAAATACATATGTACATATGCAGGTAAGTGCATTTCTGCTGTCGCGAGCGCCAAATATTAGCAGTGCTAATAAGTTTCAAATAATGGAATGTGTATCCATATGTACATATTTATGTGCATGCGCAGGTGGAATGCACAGTTGAAAAATTATAAAGAGAAGACTTTATGTATGTATTTGGAATATTGATGGGAATGATATTATGTACTGCTGAGGGACAAAAGGTGATATGTTGGTATGCGCAAGCAAAGGCGGGAATGTGGAAAATGAAAATATTATTGGAGTTAGACTTTCAGCTCTGACTTGATTAGCAAATCAAGCATCAAACAAATATGGACAGGGATTCTTACGTATTTATGTAAATGCAGATGTACGAATGTGCATTAGGTGTATCGCACTAACATGCGGATGTAACTTTAATTAATCTCATTTTTACTCACGAAATTTTATTTAATACTTCTCATGTAATACTTCGATCCCTCGTTGGATGTCCAAAAATACTTGCAAATTGTTGTTTTTCTGGTTAATATCCCCTTATGCTACTTCACATGTGCGCTGAAAATCGGTGTGCAAAGTCTGAATTAATTCCTTTGTTGGCTGCTTTCGATGTCCGACAGGGTGCGTCTAAGCAAAGCACTTGCTGTATATATGTAATTAATTCCCTCGATGGGCAGCGAAAGTTTTTTTTTTGCTTTTTGCAAGTTAATAAATTGCACGTAGTATTTTTTGGTTAACTTTTTAATACTTTATTAAACTTTTCTTTAAAAACAACTGTTCACTTTTTATTTAATGTTATTTTTTACCTTATACCGGGGTTTTAATTTTTTTCTTTGATTTTAAGCTACCGAAAATGCTGCCGTTATAGGTGATGCAAAATAATGAAGTGAGAGCCGCAATGGCTATGACTTGCAGTGAGACTTTTGGAATATAACTTTGGATTTTGCACATTAGCGTGCGAAGTTTTTAATGTAAATTTTTTGTGTAGGCCGACTGATTCAAATTTGGCTCGCAAGGACCATGTTTAACTGCAGTAGGGGTTTCCTTGCGAACGGTAGAAATGATGAAATCTTGCGAGTTGAGTTTTAAATGTACAATTGATCTTTATTTAATCTAATCTTAATATTTAACAAATGTGTTCAAAAATTATATGCGAAATTCCAAAGTTAAGAAGTCTTTAATTAATTCAAAGTTAGAAATATATTTACATCACTGCAAGTACAATTGAAAATGGATGATCTAAAAGGAATTTAATTTACTTTAACGGGAGTTAATAAGATGCAAACTTTAAACAGAAGAACTAGAGATTTTATTTAGTTTTGATATTTGGCACGCGCCAAATAAGTATACTTAGTTGATGTTGTTGGTATAGTTGTTGGATCCCTCGGAGCGGGGGATTTATGCTGCCTTCCGTTGATTGATGTTGTCCGTCTGATGATCGATGGAAAAAGAAGAACGAGAGCGAGTTCTACTCACGCATATATACGATAAAATTAAGCAATTTCCAATTGCATATTCCAATGGAATCAGGGAATCTTTAATATTGCCAGAAGATAGAGATTATGTGGTGAATTTCATGCAAAGCGACTTCCTTCACTTAGAGATGGACTTTAAGAGGCGTAAGTCGCTTAAACACAAATAAAATACGGTAAAATGGTAACCCTAGGTGGCAACCCTACTTGGAAATATTTTAGTTGGCATGTCGCTGAAAATAGCTTTCATTTGATACCCATATTGGCATATTTTGCTACAAATTAAAAAAAAAATGAGATAGGTGGCAACCCCGTAAACCGCCGCATGTGGCAACCCCTAAGTGGATAGTCTTCGAATCAACCATATTATCTATATTCAAAATTTCAGCCAAATCGGTGAAGCGGTTCCCGAGATAGTCTGGATATACAAATAAATAAAACGCGGTCAGGTGGCAACTCTAGAGATTACCCTGCTTGAAATTGTCATATTTGGAATACGGTTGAAAATACCTATCATTTGATACCCATATTGGTATATGTTGCTCCATAATTTAAAAAAAATTAGATGGGTGGCAACCCTGTAACCCGCCCCAAGTGGCAACCCTCAAATGGATAGTCTTAGAATCAACTATACTATCTCTATTCTATATAAACAAATATACAAGTTTAGCTCGTTTAAAGTTAAAGATTTATTTTAATTTAATTTTTAAGTTTTTAATTTTTTTTGTTTTTATTTGTTTAAGATTTTTAAATTTTATTTTAGTTGATTTTTAAATAAAATTTAATTTTATTCGCATAGCCCACCAATTACCCTAGTTAGAATAAAACACAGCAATGCATAAGTGGTTATATAGCAAAATCTTTACGCTTAGCTGAGCTGGTTAAAATGAGCTCAGATGTCGACGGTGCACTTAATTAACAAATATACAGGCACTTAACGTAACCTCAAACGACAGGAGCATCAACAACAACAAATAAACACAAACCGAGATGTATGATTAAAGTGTGAATGTACATAGCTGCATTGTTGTTGATAAAAGCAAACAAAAAAATATACAATTGTAATATCACCGAAATCGTATGGAAAATAAAAGTAACAAAGTTGATGACAGCGTGAAAAAGTAAAGCAACAACAACTATATAAAGAGAGATCACAAAGCAAAATATAATAAAAAAATCGCAAATGGGTATAAAATTGAAAAAAAAAAAAAATGAGAAAAGAGCAGAATGGCTGGTGGCAGAACTCAAAAAGAGACTAGCGAGAGCCAACATAAACCATTTAAGTAATACCGTACACCAACAACAAAGCCAGAGACAAAGCTAAACCAATGGCAACAATAAAATATGTAACACAAGCGCCACTCTTTCTTCAAGGTAAGTAAGAACAGTGCCGCACTAGTGTATTTTTGTATATGTTACTGCTCCTGCTCGCACCCATACTGAACGCGCTATCAAAAACTATGTCCTACTCGTTCACACTGCGCGCAAACCAGCAACCCTATAGCGCGCCTATTTACCCAGTTCCCTTATATAAAGCGCCGACTGCGGATGGATGTAGCAAACGAGCACGCGCTCACTAACACCAAAACACATTCTGCTGTGAACTAGTCAAACCACTGAGCGCCAGAGTTCCTAGTCAATGATATGCTTGTAAACATCCAATCCTATTGGATTTTGATGGCGCACATTGGTTCTCCACAATATTATAGAGCACAAGAGAGAATGGGTATGTTTTTGAAATTTTTTTTTCTTTTTCTTTTAAAGCACGCAAATATGAGAGAGTATTAATTTGACTTTTACCACTCAGCGGGCAAGTAATTCAACCATTCGTTGTGCGAGTGAGAAACCAAACTTATTTATAAACTTCCAATAAAAATCTCTACACGGCACTTTGTTAAGAAAGGCGCGAAGGGGGCGCGTTTTCAATAAGGTATTATGTGTTGCGGCGCGTAGTGAATAAGCGACGGCGCCGGTCTCAGTTAAACGACGTGGTCGGCCAGAGTAGCAATGCGAAGAGTTAGTGTACGGGCGCGCGCGTCTCTTTTATTTAATGGGCAATTTTATTGCTTCGAATGATGATAAAAAGTAAAACAGTGATCAAAACAAAATAACAAAGAAGAAGCACTGAATTAATTCATGAAGCCTTAGTTCGCTCGGCGTTTAAAAAAGAATAAGAAAGGAATTGTGAATTGCCGACGCGTTTTTAGAAGCGCGTTTCATATGACGATTAGTTCAATTATTAATCATAGAATATTTTGTCTGTCGCGCTGCAGATCAAGCTGTGATTGTCGCGCAGGTATTGACTGTCGCGTTAGTACGGGAGTGTGTGTAGTGGGGAACCCCACTTTTGTTTGTGGGTGTGTGCGCGCGTGTGTTATTGGGTGCTGCGCTTATACAGCGCGAATGCTGCACCTTTTTAAGATATTGAACAAACGCGGAGCGTCAATCACCGACGGCTTTTTCTCGCACCAAAGTTCATCTAAGATTGTTTTGTACCATTTTTTTATTTGGAAACTTTACCGCTCTATGGGCGCATCTAACAAAAACATTTACAGCTCCACGCGCTGATTTAAGCTGTATTTGCAGCGTATAGCTCCATGTCAACGATCGCGACAGCACGCGCCACGCTTACACAACACGCGCTGTCATCGCCGCCGTCTCCACAACAATCGCCAGCTGTAGATTCCATCAACTCGTCAGCTACCGCGTCGCTTACAACAACACCACTAAGCGCGCTAGTAACACATTCGAATACCTGCCCGCCTATACTCGTCGAAAAATTGTGCGCGCTACGTCGTTTTCAGTCCGATATGCATCCAGATTGCCTGCTGCTACAGGCGCATGGAGTGACAAGTCCGCGTCTGAGTCCAAGCGTTTCAGCGCTAGCTGGTGAGAAACAGAGAAGGCACAGCGAAACGTTATCCATGGAGGTGGAACGAGTGGAAGCAGAAGAAGTGGAGCGCTGTGAGGAGATTGACTCCGTAGATGAAATGGATGTGGTGGGTGATCAAGATGAGGAGTTAGATATGGCGCGCGCTTCGCAAACGAAAGAACATATAATAAGCAGCAGCGGCTGCGTTGATGAAGACGATGCGGAAGTTGAAATGGAGGAAGATGAAGACGACGAGGCAGTAAGTCTTTGCAGTGAAGACAGTGAATTGTCTGTGGGACAGGAGGAAGGCGGCACCGCTTTGACAACAAAGAGCAGACAAATAACTAACAACTTTTGTGATTTTTCGCAACAGCGCCGCTTATTACTGAGCAATGTTGGTAATATGATGGCGTTGTGCGCGCCGTCGGCCTTTAACAGCGTACAAGCGGCTGCCTGCGCTGATGGTAGTGATGCGCGTTCAAGCGCTTCAACAGATGATAATACCACACAAACGGCGGCGGACGATGAAAGTATTGGCAGTAGTATAGGAATGACGATACAGCAAGCCGCACTGCCACCGCCACCGCCCAGCGCAGTAATTGACCCCTACAATGTAATGGCCAGCGCGCTACGCATGCCAGTACCAGTGCTGCCACGCGTTGCCACCCAAACTATGCCTTCACCATTTCAAACGGAGCTTATGCGGAAGTCTCACTTGTATGCTGAAGAATTGATGAAACAACAAATGCAATTTATGGCTGCAGCGCGAGCTAGCGCTTTTACATTGCGTGGCGCTAACGCTGTAGATAGCGCGGCGGCAGCAGTGGAGAGACGCGCTTTCGCGCGCGTTCCAAGCGCATCACAACAACAAATGCCCAATTTAGCAGCGGGCTTACATTCGCAATTAACGGCTATCACAAAAATGTCACAATTGAGCGCTGCTGCAGCAGCTGCCGCGGTTGCTGTAGCCGCGGTGGCCAACAATAATCAACCTGCACAAAATGCGCATCAGCAACACAAAACAAACTTGCCAAACAACAATGAGGCGTTGACACAATTTGGGGCGTTGACATCAGCGCCGTCTCACCTTTTGTCAAACAACGCGAGCACCGGTGCTATTTCAAGCTTGAGTCAATTGCAGGCGCAAATGAAAGCGCATTTCCCTTATGCGCATAGCAATAATGTCCACAACAACAATAACAACAACCTCAATCACAACAATAATCTAAATGAACCTGCGCTCAAATTTAGCATTGATAATATTTTAAAAGCTGACTTTGGCAGGCGCCTCGCGGAAAATGCGGCATGCTTAGCGGCCTATAATAATGGCACGCGCGCAGGGAAAATGTGCAGTGGCGGCACGAATAATATCAACAGCGCTACGCATCGCGCTCGTAAAACCCTAGCATCGTTATCGTCTATGAATGCGTCGTCCGCCAGTGTTGGCACTATAAAATCGCCGATCGCCATCGATCTAACTCATCTAGGGCCTACATCGACAGCTTCAACTACAGCAACTTCGTCAGCAACGCTTAGCTTTTCCCATACACTTGCTAATATTTGTACGAATAGCAGCGATTCGAATAGCACAGCGGTGAGTAGTAGCTATGGCGGCGGCGCTTCAGAAAATGCCAAATCTCCTGCTGGTGCGTCGGCGTCGAATGGCGATTTTGGTGCATTCAGCTCTTCAAAATGTGCTTCGTCTGCAGCTACGGAGTTGAGCGCAAAAGCCGCCGCGGATGAAACGAATGGCGGTAGCGGTAGTAAATCGAGTGGTACAGGTGCAAGCGGTAGCGGTCCCATTGTATGGCCAGCGTGGGTTTATTGTACGCGCTACAGCGATCGACCAAGTTCAGGTAGGTGAATAATTCATATTTTTGGAAACGGCTTTATTTGAAGACCTACATAGATTAAGAGATGTCAGCAAATATTGAAATATTTCATTGAAATTTGGTATTTTGGTGCCTTGACACTCATCTGCGATCAAAAAAATGTTCTCCAACTCTGTACTTAACTGCATGAAATTTGGACTAGGTAATGCTTCGCCTACTTATGGATAAGAAATTCATATCTAGAGCAAAAAATATAATCCTAACCTATAAAAAATCACAAAACAAAAAACATATAACTAATTTGAGCAGAAATGTAGCTAAGAAAAACTCTCGGATATACCAAAGCTGTTTGTGGTCTAGCAACAATTTGTCAGCACGAATTCAAGGCAATATACATAAGGATGAGTCAACCAAAATTAGAATTCCCTGTGGTGTCATAAACTAAATCCATAAGTACCTATTGTTGTGAGCACAAGCACTTGACAGAAGAACAGCAAGCAGGCATTTTTGGAGGAAGGGCAGAGCTATGGGAGAAAATTAGTTAGTTGGAGGCACTGAGTGTGAAAGAGCGGCAGTGGTAAGGATGAGGCATGTAAAAAAAAGTTTATGAATAGCGCTTGCTAAGTTGCGCGGCTTAGTAAAAGGAGCTCCTGGCTTTAGTACTGTACAAATGTTGCCAAATTTAATAAATGTCTTTGGATGTGGTAGGGCTACCGAAGATATGTATACATAGGTTTCACCCTTAAATTGTTCCCATTATAAAGATATATGAATATACATTAATATACCCAGCAACAAATATTATTAGCATACAAAAAATTGTCGAAATCAGCCCATGGGTACCTTTCTTGGACCTGTGTATAAAAAAAATTTAAATACACTTTTTAATTTAGCTCAAAAAAGGAAGATATCTACAGGAAACTTGACGCAAACTGACTTTCACAAAAGGTATTGACTGTACCAAAAATAGTTGAAATCGTCCATTCACTAGGGGTACATCCCTTGGACCTATAGAAAAAAATCTATCTATGTATGTATATATAAATACGCCACATGAAAAGCTTTAGGAACCTCCTGTGAGCAAACCGTTTCACCGATGCACCGATGGTAAGGAAATTGAAAAAACTTAGGTACCTGTACTTTGTATAATCAATAAAGTGTTTCTTCAGCTTCCTCTTAAAGCTTTCCAATAGGTAGCATTGTAACATCGATTTTTTGTTTCTCCATGTCTACACATTCGTTAACAATAATGTTACGTATACGTCATGGCACTTTTATGAAAATTTTAAGTGCTTTTTCGTCATTAAATCAAGGACGGCCAGGCGCGTATTCAGGGGAGGGTCCTGAGGGGTCCGGACACCCTCCGAAATGGGCAAGTTAGTGCAATTTTTTTTTGTCTGTGACTGTAAAAAATAAAATTTGGAATATGAATCCCAAACTCATGGAATAATATTTTTTGATTTCCGGTCGAATTAGACATTTGAAATAACAAAAACTTCGACAGAACCAAATTTTTGCAGAGAAAGAAAACTTTAGAAAGAAAACTTCAAAAGTTCCCATTAATATCATGTGTGGTAAAAAAGTTATTTGGGGTCAAAGGTTAACATTAAAGGTTTTACGAATTTTTCTCTTAAACGGTTATTTTTTGAAAAATTATCTTCGAACAAGCTGTTTACCTGAAAATTCACTATAAAAATCGCCCTAGCATTTTTCTATCCCTATCGCTATCTACATATGGCGTAAAATTCCTCAAGCGGACCTAGGTGCACCTAAAATATCGATTTGAATGAAATTTGGTGAAAATATCACCAAAGCTCGCTCGCGTAAAAATATTGGATGGTTACCGAGATATATGTACGGGTAGAAGACATGTAATTGACATGCTAAGAAGGAACATGGATACCGTTTTCTAAAGTATTTTATCCGTTATTTTCGAGTATAAATAAAAAAAAAAATTATTAAAAAAATTTAGCAAAAATTTGATTAAAAAAATATTGCATAATTTTTTTTCAAATTTCGAAATTTTTAATATTTCTTTTTAGTTTTAATTTAAAGCTTGATCTTTTTCCTTTAAAATTATACCTTTTTTGTAATGGACCTCGAAATTTTTTTAATGTTCTTTCAAAAGACAATTTATTTATTTTTTGTTGTAACAAAATTAAACTTTAGCTAAGTCATTTCCATTATCCAGTCAAACTGGTTATTATGAAAAAAAAAAAAAAAATTGGACCCCCCCGAAAATATTTTCTGGATACCCGCCTGCCAAACACTGCTCATAGAGACAATCTTATTAATTTTATTGGGCTTTTTGGCTCTGTGTATTCGAAAACCACAAGCCTGAGGAAGTTTTAGCGTAGAAGTTTTCGTAATGATTTTTAGACTTTTTTGTATTGATTCCAATTTCCATTCTAAAATCCATCAAAACTTTTGTGAGATACCTATATGTATATAATTTTTTGTAACAAATAAGACCCGAAATGTGATTCCTGATTCACATCTAGTAGGCAATAGCCATCTTAAGAGACATACCCATTTTAAAATTTCAGTTACTTGAACAGGTGGACTAACTTGGTCTGTGATACAAGCTGTGAAGTAGTTCACACTTGGTTCGTTAGACTGCTGGGATGTAGCAGCTGTCTTTCTTTTTATGTAGTTTATTAATTTATCTTGTTTTGGGGTGTTACCTAACCGCATATGTTTATCAGGGGTTGTTCGCACATTGTAACTTTTTTTTGTTGTTCTACAAGTTCTACACACTAGTAAACATTTTGTTTTTACTATGTGGTAGGTACATAAGTATGTATGTGTGCAACTATTATTTATTACGCTATCACTTACTGTGTGTTGTTATGATTCTTTTGATATGCGTAAAGTTTTGATTAGCCGCGCAAATATTTGTGTAATAAATGAAGTATGTTAAATTCATTTGAAGTACTCGAAACATTTACACTTTTGTAATCGAGTAGCTACTTGAAAGCCTTAAAGTAGGCTATGATTGAAAATATGGTAGGAAATTTTGGGAAGGGAAACATTAATTGCGTCTATACAATTTTGGTGCTACCACTATCACCAAGGGCGTTCCCGATCAGCTGGAATGTTCGCAAAGGAGGTGGGGGAGGAGGAGGGCGTTTATATATTTGCTAAGTAGGTAACTATAATTTTTCTGGGGTCTTTTCATTAAGTTTCATTCGCTAGGGTTATGTCAACTTAAAACTGAGGGGCATATTAGTTTCTCTAAACAATGGATGTATGAAAATATTCTCAGCAGATAAGTTCTACTGGGGCAAGGTTCAAGTACAAACCCCTCAGACTAAACAGGAGTTAGGCCTGGTGTTACAAGAAAATAAATATTTTCCGACGGTCGGCTATTTAACTGGTCGACACTGTCTACAAGTCCTCAAAAAATTTTAATTATCACAAACCTCCTTTTCTGTCACATTCACATTTTAGGCACCCAATTTAAATAGTTTGACTAGACATCACATCATTTATACAAAAATACTCACTTGTCATAACACCATGCATAGACATATTTATACTCGTATTCCGGCAATGAAAACATAAAAAAATTTGACGACTGTCATTTTAGTTTATTGCCATTTAATTGGCAATTGGCGCATTTTATATCCTCGCATCTGCATTTTTTGGTGTGTCAAATTTAGCATTTTTGATTGCAATTAATTGCTTGAGAAAAACTTTGATGAAAACAAAACAAACTTTTATGCATTCAAAAATATTTTAGCTTGTTATTGAAATTTTAGACGGAGCTAAGTGAATGGGAATCGTAAAAGTAATAAGCCATTTTATGAGATATACATAGTTTGTATTTAAAATAGTTCACTTGATAACTTGTTTTTCTTTTTAGTTTGGTAACTTCCGAAAAATTGTCAGTTTCAAAAAAAAAAAAAAAAATTGATTGAGGTCAGCGTGTAGCGAGAGGTGCAAGGCGTCCATGACCTTTCGAAATGTCAGAACCCAGGCGTGATGTTATGTAGGACTAGCGTTAATGGTTTTTTGAATGTCTCGACTCCAGCGCCATGTAGCGGGTTAATTTTTTTGCAAAAGAGTTGTGGATTATATATCAAAGAAACACATCTGAATACACAGAAAAAAATGGCACTGGTAAAATCAACAATCTCGTATTGTTATCCTGAAATTGTCCAAATTCAGTTGAATTGACGGAATTTTTTTGTTGAAGTAACTGCATTCAACTGTTGATTGAACAGTCATAGATCTGTTAATTTTAATTAAAAACAAGTAAGGAAAGCTGTCTTCGGCTGTGCCGAAGGCTAAATACCTTTCATGAATAAGCGTCACGATTTTCACTGTTCGATCTCAGTACATCCTGTGTGAATTTAACTTTAGCTCATTCCGAAATTATCGGAACTATCGATCATTGAATTTTAACATCGGCATTCCACATTCTAAAATAGCAATATGTTCACGTTCCTACCTATATAATTACATGAGTTATCTACCAAAATCCGTTTATCGGAACAATCGATTGTATGGGGGCTGATGTATTTATTCCATCTCGATGATTTTCAACACCGATATTTCGCATATAAAAATAGCGATACCTCCGAAATTTCACGTTCCTACGTGTTTAATTACAGGAGCTATAGGCCAAAATCCGTTTATCGGAATAATCGATTGCATGGGAGCTATGTGAAATATTTATCCCATCTCGATGATTTTCAACACTGATATTTCACATATAAAAATAGCAATACTTCCAAAATTTCATGTTCCTACGTGTTTAATTACAGGACTTATAGCCCAAAATCCGTTTATCGGAACAATCGATTGTATGGGTCCGATCTTTCTGGTTCCGGCAAATGATTCCTCTATTGGAAAATGGTGGCCGCATACAAAATTTGAGCTAAATATCTCAAAAACTGAGGGAATAGTTTGCGTTCAAACAGACATATAGACAGACGGACAGACGGACATGGTTAAATCAACTCATTTCGTCATCCTGATAATTTCGGTATACTTATTGATGGGTCCATCTCTCCTTCTTCTCATACTTACAAACATCGGACCAAAGTTATTATACCATTTCATCTTCATGAAAGGTATAAAAATTGGTTAAACTGACAAGGTATAGTCTTTACTGTCATAGAACAAAGCAGTAATTAGACGCCGGTAAGCATAAGTGCACGATGGCATAATGGTAGACACCTCCGTTCAGCAGTCGAATAATTGTTAGTTCGACTCGCGGTAAAGGCAATATGGAAATCTGCCGTGACCCAATAAAACCAAATAAGTAGCTCTCCCGTGACAACAGCAGAACCAAGTAAGTACGAGTAAGGTAGGTGGGGAAATAACTGAGACTTACTTGGTTTTATTGTGTCACGGGAGAAGTGTGGTGGAGCAACGTGAGAGAGTGTGGTGTAATTTCTTAAATGCTGTAATTAGACGCTGACAAGCATAAGTATACGATGGCGTCATGGTCGACACCTGGGTTGAGCGTTCAAGACACCTGCACACAGAATAATTTTTTTCAACATGAAGCAGGCTAAACTAACAAGCAAGATCCTGTTAAATTTACATGAGATAATGAGGCAGATAGTGTTGTTTTAATAGGAAGACATGGTGTTTTAAAAGAAATTCGTGTAAATTTAACAGGAAATCATGTTAATTGAACAGGAAGTCATGTTAATTTAACAGGAAGTCATGTTAATTTAACAGGAAGTCATGTTGATTTAACACGAAGTCAAGTTTTTCAACATGAGCCTCATGTTAATCTAACAGGAATTCATGTTAATTTATCACGATGGGAAGTTATTCAACATGAGCTTCATGTTAAAATAACATGAGTGATAGTGTTGAAAAATAATAACCTGAAAAAGTGTTAAAAAAGTGTTGATTTTACATGAAAATTTTTCTGTTTGTGAGTTCGATTCTCGTTGAAGTCAATATAAGAACTCGGAAAAATAATTTTATTTAATTTTTTTTTGACTTTGACACTTTTTTGTATTAAAATAAATAAAAAAATTAAAAAAAAAAAAATGATATTGACTGCACCGAGAATAGAACTCAGAACACCTTAAACAACCAAATTTTCTGTTGAAATTACAAATTTTTTGTTAAGGTAAACAGTTTCAATGCAGTTGAATCAATCCATATTTTGGCCAGTTCATTTTTCTCTGTGTAAAATCGGAGCATAAATACTTATTTTGTAAATATAGCGACTCCAGCGTCATCTACCTGGAAAAATGTATTCTATGTTGAGAGGACGTTTCCAAAGAATAAATGGCAAAAATCCGCTAAATAGTTTTTGAGCCCAATTCGTTACAACAAAAACTCCTACATTATTAATTTTAATTTTATTTTATACAACCCAGCCAACATTTTCTATCGTGGATCTGCCCATAAAGTCATTGCAAGAAGTTGAATTTCATCGCGGAAGTTATCGCTTTTTCATCTTTTTCTGATCTTCATTTGGGAAAAACTGTTCCCCGTATACGTGATATCCATACGGTCCTTAGGCGATACTTCGGAGAGTGACTTATAAGTGTCGTCTGGGGGTTAGAAAAAAAGATGAAAAGTAAAAAAATTATTACAAAATTCCATTTTACCGGGACTCAAAACACAAGTTACCGGCACTTATGCGACACTGACTAACTAAGTAACGGAGTAACTCGCAAGTGACGTCAAGAAGTTAGATACGCGATATTTATGTTTCTTGTTGTTGGGCTCTTCAAAATGCTAGCAGTGAATTATTTTTTATAGATCAGCCACAAATTTGCACATTATGCCCCAACTGTGTGAATCGTAGGTTGGTTTCGTAGCCTCCTTTCTCATTTCAGAGAAAACGCTTGCGTGTCTGCAAGAAAATACAACAAATTTCTCCAAACATTCGAACTGTTCCATTCCCGTAAGCTTTTAATTTAACTCTCCACTTAAGCGACGTAATGGCGCTTTCAACACATTTTGGCAATAATCCAAACTGGCTAAAGGACGAATAACAGCAAAAAAAAGAAGTCAATTTGAAACCTCAAAAATTACTAACAACTTTTCTACTGCAGAGTCATCGCTTACCGCAGCCGATAGACTAGGAAAATGTATCCACCATAAATTAAGCGAATAGTTACACTGGTTCTTTTTTTTGTAGTTCGTGTGGTTCTTACTGTTGTTGTTACTGGCGGCCGCGAAAACGATGCAGCAATTACCGACCGTATTTTTTTGAAAATGCTTGTATGCGGAGCATGTAGAAGAGGCATGGTAAAGCGGCATTTCTTTCTCGTATGAGCGGGAGTGGAACTGGGGGCTAGAGCAATTTTGCAGATGCGCCAACTAACGTATTCAATAGATACGTCTGTAGGTATGTCTACGAATTAGTTTTATGCACGTAGACACGCTCAGCGGATGTTTGGAAAATTGCGCAATTGAGGAAAATTGAAAAACGTTTGTTTACTTTTGGTGTTGCAATTGAGGGGAAATTGCTTAATGGTCAACACGCTGGAAATTGAAAATTGCACTGACTAATGCCGCAAGGTGCTAATACAGAAAGAGAGAGAGAGAGAGAGTGAATGGCAGTCGGTTGACTAACAAAGGTAGCAAGTGAAGAAGCGACTCAAGGTGCCCTTGTATGAGGAGAAAACATTTAAATTGTTTTTGTAGAACTAATTTTTATTTAAATTGTTTGTTAGGGCAATTTTAAAGTAGCTGCACATTTGTACGGTTTGTTTACACAGTCAAGTGTGGCAGTGACAGTTAAATTGATTTAAATGGGAATGGGATAATTTAGATGGTTAGGAAAGGAAAAATGGTTAGAGCATTTAAATACATTGTTCATGTGTAGGTGTAAATATAAAACATACTAGGGTATACCGATTTTTTTTTCGCCCAAAAAAAAAAAAAAAAAAAAATGTGTTTCATTTCCAAAGATTCAAGCTGTCCATTAGTGGAGGTCTCATGAAAATCGATCTTTTAGTTTCCGAGCTCTTTGAGTTCAAACAGACAGACAATAATTCTAAAAATGGTTCAGATGAACTCTATAGCATTCGCCAAGCCACCTCCCGTAAATTGTTCAAAAAAAATCTTCAATGTACAAACACGACTTTTTTTAGAGTTTTTTATAGTGTAGATTTTCATTGTTTTAAAAAGTCCCAAAAAAAAAACTAAAATATTGACTTTTGACCATGAATAACTGTTTCAGCACACATGGGATCGATGGGGACTTTTGAGGTTTTCTATCTAAAGGTGAACCTAAGCTGTGTCACACAGAATAATTTTTTTTTCAACATGAACCATGTTAAATTAAAAAGAAAGATCCTGTTAAATTTACATGAGATAATGAGACAGATAGTATTGTTTTAACAGGAAGACATGGTGTTTTAAAAGAAATTCATGTAAATTGAACAGGAAGTCATGTTAATTTAAGAGGAAGTCATGTTAATATAACACGAACTAAAGTTATTCAACATGACCTTCATGTTAATTTAACAGGAAATCATTGTTATTTAACAGGAAGTCATGTTAATTTAACACGAAGTAAAGTTATTCAACATGAGCTTCATGTTAAAATAACAATAATGACCTGAAAAATTATTAAAAAGTGTTGATTTTACATGAAAATTTTTCTGTGTGATGCAAAAATTTGGTTCCATGGGAATTTTTGTTGTTTCAAATGTCTATATTGACCGGACTACATTAACTTTTAGACTCAAATTTTCTTTTCTTTATGCCTACCTCTGACATACCTATCTGAAGATATCCTTAAATTTTCAGAAAGGAGTTTTTTATTCGGAAACTATTCTTTTTTAACCTTTTAAACTCATATTCCTGACCTACAGCGCCACTTGGTGGAACCTTGGCCACTTATTGTTTTTGCTTAAAGTCACCCTATGCTAAACCTCTCTTTGATTACTGTGTTTGATGATTATTAGACAAAAAAAAAGTTGCAAAAGGGGGTTTTGGGGCAAAACACATTTTTTTGTATCCTTACAAAAACAACCCAAACCGTGGTACCAGATCGTGGGAAATAACCCTTTTTGAGGGATATTATACTAAAAAATCTTTCAAAAGGAAAAAAAGGACACTTTTAAGTTTCTCATATAAAAAAGGGCTATTTTAGTTGCAGGACTGTCTACGTATAAATGAAGTTCTGATGCTGAACGTAAAATCACAAATCGAATACTGAGTGGAAGATCACTTATTTTAAAATATTTTCAGAATTTTCCTCAATCAATTTCTATTTATGAATTTCGTTAAAGAACGGCCTATGTATCTCAGAATTACTTTTGGGAACTTTTATGGATAGCTGTGAACGCCCTTGGCCGTACCTATTCCCATACCTACCAAAGATACAAAAGAAATGTTATGGAAATCGGTAGAGCCGTTTCCGAGGAGTACTTGCACAAACACCGTGATATCAACATAGCGATATAGGGTAGAAGGGAGGGAGCATTGACAGGTAATACAGACTATTTTATTTACAAAAAATAAGTTAGGAAGCAGATGGTTTCCTACGCGATTATTTATTCCAGTTTTGGTTTTGAATCGTCCCAAATCGGTTGATGTTTTGTTTGTCGCCGCCTCTCAAAAGCTCTTGTCAACAAATCAAACATTTATTACAATTTAAGCCTCTTTTAAATTGAAGACTCTCACTTTCACCTTAAATATTTATTAGTATGGTACCTAACCAAGTATATCTCTAACATATCGTATACAGCACACGGTTAAAAATTTTAACCTAAATTTTAAACTTTTTTGGACTACATATATGACCAAACCAAATTTGGATTCAAAATCAATCTAGATCAGTTTTCATGAAAATTGGCTAAATGAATCGGGTTTCAATTATAAACTAGAAATGTTTTAACAATTTTTTAAAGATAATATAAATTTTTTGTCCGATGGCGGGAATTCGAACCAAGACTCCCCGCATCATGCCCGTCTGCTCTACCACTGAGCTACATCGCACACATAAATGTTGATGGCAAAATTCAATCTTGAACAAGCTTTCAAAAAAAAAAAATTTGAATTTTCAAACCAAAAAGTTTAATTTTCAAACCAAAAAGTTTTAAGAATAAAATAAAACTAAAAAAATGTGGCAGCTAGCAGCATTCGAACGAAAACGCTCAGGAGTCACAGCCGACTGCTATACCGCTGAGCTATGACGCACATGAAGTTTTTGTGGGCAAAATTCAATTACATTCAAACAAACCAAAAATAAAAAATTTATAGCGTTTTCTCTTCTAGAAAAAGTGTTGCCCTGTAGATTTTTCTCAGCTCTTCTAAGACGTATAGGTTCATTTCACAAAAAAATACCTTATAAGTAGGCAGAGGGACACCACTATCTACAAATTAAGCCATTTTGATAGGCGCCAAATAGCCGAGGACAAAAGTTACAGTTTAAGAGGGCAACATTAGGGCAACATTTTGTCGAGAAAAGAACACGCCATTAGACTGCTCTTTCATTTAGATTTTAAATCGAAAACAAAGGAAATTGGAAATCTTTGTAGGTATTTGGACGGTTTGAAGTATTGTACAAAAAAGTTTGAAAAATTTATTAAACTTTATACGGGTTTAAAACTTAGGTTCATTTTTTTAGCCGTGCATAAATTTCGCTACACTCAGGGAAAAACACTGTTCTAAAATGCAGCAACACAGGTCTAAATTTTAGATTTTCGTATTCTTGATTTTCCATCCTTTTTCCAAATTACAACCAGGTTCTTGAAATGCGAACGAAGTTATCGAAGTTCTATTAACGAGGACGATGTTGTAAACAACTGTGAACAACTGTCATAGAACAAAGCTGCAAGTACACGCCGGCAAGCATAAATACACGATAGCATAAGTACACGATAGCATCGTGGTAGAGACGTCCGTTAAGCAGTCCAATCAGTGTCAGCTCGATTCCCGGTGGAGGCAACAACAAAGCAACGTGAGAAAGTGTCATTTAAAATAAAGCTGTAATTAGACGCTGGCATCGTAGTAGACATCTTGGTTGAGCGTTCGAGGGACCTGAGTTCGATTCTCCTTGAAGTCAATATAGAAAGTTTGAAAAATATTTTTTTTTTTTTTAATTTTTTTTACTTTGACTCCTTTTGGTGTTGAAATAACACTTATTTTAGTTATATAAATATAAAAAATATATATTGACTTCACCGAGAATCGAACTCACAACCCCTTAAACACGAAATGTTCATAAATCAAGTACCAAACTATTAATGGAACAAAAAATATGTTCTTAAAAAATCCGTTCTCAAAATAAGACCATCGTTCAGGAGATAAGTCAAAACGTGACCGACGCACTTTCGTGCAAGAATGTTCTCAACTTTGGACTTGTTTCGTTCGTTTTAGAGCGATTTTTTCTTTGAGTGTACAAAAGCACACGTCGTTTGCAAAAATATTGGTCATATATTGCGACAACATATTTTGCTAATTTTATTTTTATTTATCCATTTTTATTGCGGTTTTTTTTTTTTTGGTTTGTCTGTGGTGGTCGTTATAATAGTTGACGTTTACAACTGCGTATTGCGGTTAAATTATCTGGTCGCTGCTGTCGCTGAAAATGACATTTTAATGAAATGTTCAATGTTTAGTTGCAGATGTTTTTTTCAATGTTGTTGCTGTTGTTTTATTGTAATTTTGCTACAATTTTGTACGCCATATTTGTCGGTTAAATGAAAATTAAATACTTGAATTTATAATTACATGTCTACAATGTGGATTCTATATGTGTAAACGCATTTGTTGTTATATGTAATGTTGCTAGGTGAAATGCTATAATTGGCTAACGATATGACATTTTCATTTGTGAAGTGAAGCGAAGAAATGTTTTCATTAAATAGATAATTTTTTTTTTAATCTTTTTACTGTAAACAAGACAGGATAATGGTGCGTAACACTAGGGAGCTCGCAAATTCGTTTACATTAAAAAATTGTGCCAAACTACTATCTGTAATACTCGTGGCTCTCAACGGGTAGTTGCCCGTAGTTTAGGTACATACAAATAGAGACTGGGGGAGTTCGGGAGTGCTTGTGGTTCGCAGGTTTGTAGCCCATGTCTCGAAGTTGGGGAGTGCTCATGGTTCACAGGTCCCGAAACCTGATTACACATATCATCACCTTCAAGGGCGGATCCAGGATTTTTTTTCTGGTGGGGGAGAGGAGGGGGCCAAAAAATATCAACACCTGATAAAATATGAGATAAAATAAGTATTAGTAGTTTATCTTCACAGTACAGGACCAGGACTGAAACCGTAACCGAATAAATCCGATTTATTTTGAAAAATCGAATCTGAAACCGTAACCTCTCACTTCTCTTAGTGCGCACATCACTGTTACCCTGAAAACTTTCATGTTAGATTGTCGAGCAAGGTTACAAAAGACACGCTTTGACCACAGTAAAAAAATTTTGAAAGAGGAAGTTGGAATATAGTTGAAAGTGATTGAAAAAAATTTACGAGATCCGAAAAAAATCTTCAGGCTTGTTTCAGAAAGCACCACTCATATTAATGTTTTTGACGATTTATACATTTCATTTAGCTTCCATTATAATATTTTTCTAATAAAAATAATAAAATTTATTATTATATTAGAGAAATTCCATTATGGCCGCAGAAAAAAAGTTATGAAAATTCAGACCTATTACGAAGCTACATACATACATAGGTACTTGAGTAGTAGTAAAATTGATTTTGTTCGCGTGTTTATATTTGGAACCCGAAACCGGAACGAAACCGTAACCGAAACCGTAGTAAGTGTTGAAGAACGAAATCGGAACCGAAACCGAAACACGTTGCAAAACCGCAACCGAAACCGGAACGTTATTTTAATTGGGTTTCAGACCTTGGTACAGGAATATATACAACTCACATAAAAATTCAATTATTATTATTTTTGTCGATTAAAAATGCATTGCACATAAAAATACCGTGCCCCCGTACCCCACCCCTAAATCCGTCACTGATCATCTTTATTTATTATTTTTCTATAGTACATATTGATTACGTCTTACATTAAAGACAAAAAAAAACATACCTATCATAATGTCATGTAATGCGAAGAATGCGATTTCAAAGTTAAGAGGAAATAGGAAATATGTCCATTAATATTTTGTATGGCGGCAATTGCAAATGAGCAAAATACGCCATATGTGAAAAAGATGTGTGAGGGCAAAGAAGAAGAACAGGGAGATCATCACGTCGAAGCAAACTATAAAATGCATTAAACATGCGAAAAGCGAAAATTTGTTGGGCAAATATTTTGAGCCATTAGCTGCCGCCCGACAACCGACAACCGACAGCGCAATAATCAATAGCGGTAATAACAGCAATAATAAATGAGAAATACCACAGACAGCGTCTAGGCGAGCGGAAGGTGGGGGAGGGTGGCTAAAACTATGCGTACTTAGAAGAAGAAGAAGGCAACAAATAGCCAGCCAACCAGCCAGCCAGCCAATGCCAATCAGTGCATAATCAAAACAAGCAAAACTGTGCAACAACAATGCATACAAGTAAAGTGCAACCAACAATAAAAACAACAATGTGAGAATATCAACAAATAAATATCTTAAAATTGCTTTCTGTCGATTGCTTATTGCTGCTGTGCCGTTAGAAACTGATTACCGTTGTTGTTGTTGTTGTTGTTGCTATTGTGTTTTAACATAGCAATCAATTGCCGTGGAATATAGCGATTTTATGATGAGCGTTATGCATATGTGGATACGTACCTACAGTGCTGCCTCGATAAAAATGACTTTTACTATATTTTTTGCGTAATCTACTTTATTTTTGTGTAAGTTTTACTATATATTTTGTGTAACTTTATTACTATATTTTTGCGTAATTTAACTTAACATTTTGTTTAATTTATTACTATATTTTTTTTTAAATAATTTTTACTATATTTTTGCTATATTTTTTTGTATAAATTTTTTGTATGTTTTGTGTGTAATTTTTACTATATTTATGGGTAATTTTTTACTATATTTTGGTCTCGTTTTTACTATATTTTTGTGTCATTTTTACTTTACTTTTTTCCAAATTTGACTATATTCTTTGAGAAATTTTTATTATTTTTTTACTATATTACTGTGAAAAGTATGACTGAAAAGTATGACTGTGAAAAGTATGACTTCTTTGAAATAATGAATCAGCTGTTGGAACGCTGTTTTGAAAGCTAGCCGAAATATGTATCCGGGAGTTTTTTGTGGTCGAAGAATCTATTTACATATGGCAATATTTTTATCTTTTCAGTGCCACCAGAGGGCGCTTAAGTACTTTTTTATATTATTTTAATGCCTCTTTTCCGACAATCCACCAAATTTAACTTTGGGCGGAAGTTTGTAAGTATATAGTAAGTTAATAAGCACACCGAAATTAACCCAGCCTGTCGTCAGTTTGAACGCTATTCCCTCAGTTTTTGAGATATCTGGATGAAATTCGGTATATGGTCACCGTTTTGTAATACATATACAAATGCAGTGAGTTTAGCTCACAACGCAAGCAATTTGATAGGTAAAGGGAAATAGAGAGAAAGAGGCTGAAAACGGGAAAGCGATTCGGGTCTGCTATTAGATACAAAATATATTTATATACTTTTGATGTGTAACTTATCCAGGTTTCACTGTATCGCTGTAAATAAATCCACTAAGAAATATCTACGGCGACGCTGGCGTCTAAACACACCATGCGACTCCAGTAATCTTGGCTAAAACAAATACCGCGCACAGTTAGACGGCAATAGCAATCGCACTTGTTAAACAAACCATCAAAGACGTTAGTTCATATCGACGGCGGCTCCATTAAATCATAATTAAAAAGTCGCACGTCGGCGTGAACGTATCATTTTCCAATTAATTATTCAAAGATTTCCACTTTTCGCATTTGGAATGCACCAACCTCTGTCGAACTAAATAACAAGCTATGCAACAACTATGCTAAGCGCCAGCAACGCCTTCTCCTTCTACTTGTGGTGTGTGTTGTTGGTGTTGCTGATGGAGGCCGCCACCTGCTGTACGATCGTAAGCGTCGTTTTCCGCGTCATCGATTGTTGAAAGAATGGAAAATATTTAATTGCGTTCAACGGTTTATATTGTTGTTGGTGTTGTTGTGCTGATTGCTGTTGAACTGGTTGTTATGATTGTTGTGGCAATTTTAATATTCTGTTCGGCGACTCTTGTTGAAATGATTCATGTTTGTTGTTGTTTGGTTTTTTTTTTTGTATTTATTTGGTGTTTTTGTTGTTTATTTTCCATCTCATGTTGTTTGTTAAGACATACAATTTTCACATCGTTTTGAATGCACAAATATTTCCGCCAACTTGTCGGTTAAATTGCGCACATTGTTTAATGGTTGTTGCATGCAACATTACGCATTGTACTTGCAACATGTTCGGAATGAATGACGACAACCTATATACATACATTAAGGAACAAGTATAATCCGTGCGGAAATCGATATTTCACAATTGAAGTTATGGTTCCAAAAAGGACCATAACTAGGCAATTCACTGGTTCCACAACCCTCAAACATAGTTACTATTTGAAGACGTGCTTTAGGGCAAATAAAGTTTCAAAACTATTCAAAAACGACTTTCATTATTCCTATATCACATTATTTTTCCTCACACCTTTGCCATAACCTTCTCCTTTCCTTCTTTCCTATTGCTCTATTTCTCTTATTTTGTATAAGGGACATTCCAATCAAAGGAAACTAAAGACAGCAAAGGAAACGAAAGGAAGGGGTAGGCCAGGAAAGGAAAGAAAAAGAATTGAAATAAATGACAAGGGAAGAAAAGGAAAGGAATGGAAAGAAAAGGAAAGGAAGGTAAAGGAAAGAAGAGTGAAGGAAAAGAAAAGAAAATAAAGAAAAGGAAAGGCAAGGAAAGGAAGTGAAAGGAAAGGAAAGGAAAGGAAAGGAAAGGAAAGGAAAGGAAAGGAAAGGAAAGGAAAGGAAAGGAAAGGAAAGGAAAGGAAAGGAAAGGAAGGAAAGGAAAGGAAAGGAAAGGAAAGGAAAGGAATAGGAAAGGAAAGGAAAGGAAAGGAAAGAAAGGTAAAGGAAAGGA
>CAXKVI010000004.1:107974322-108099322 GCA_964058755.1 Campiglossa producta | reverse complement strand
ATAAAATAAAATAAAATAAAATAAAATAAAATAAAATAAAATAATTTAAGAGAAAATAAAATAAAACAATACAAAGTAAAATTGTAAGTTTGAAATAATAAGAACTACCCTAGTATAAACATATGTAGAGCTGTGTATTCATGTATCTAAGGTGGCGTCACAGGTAACTGGCTGTTGATGCAACACCACAATAGCAACAACAAATAATACATTCAGATAGAATAATATATACATTATTTTGTATATACTTCAAGTCTTTTTCTTTATTGGATGTTTGTTAATTACATGTTTTGTTTATGCTTTGTGGCAGCATACTGTATGTACGTATGAATGTAGTATGTTTGGTTACTAAGCTGCAACATGCTGTGCCACTCAACCCGTTGTTCAACATTTTACATCATATTTTTATGTAATTTCATGTTTCATTATTGTTGGCGATTATTAATGCTGCGCATGCGCAATGGGCGACATTAAATAAACTGGCAGAATGGTGTGTTGGCCAATAAAACGTTGTGAACTATGTACAACACATGTACTCGTACATGATTAACGTGATATTTTATGTACATACTTATGGCTGCTTGTTCCAATTTGTTAAACTCGAAATTAGTGCGGTGAAATCGTGAGAAATAATTAGAAGAAGGCAAATACTAAAAGAAACAAAAATGTATGCTATAATAAAATAAAAACAATGCTAAAAAAAAAGTTGGTAGAGATTTCAAAAATGCTGCTTCAATACTTAAAAAAAATATTTTTGTAGATATATTTTTTTCAAATATGCTTAATTCTTATGCTCAGAAATAAGAGCAAACGTTTATGGCGAATTCGATGTGCAGCGGAAACAGTTTGACAGACATCATCTGTGTAGGGCGTTTATTTGAATTGGCAGAATTTTTGTAACAAAAATGGTGAAAGATAACAAAAGAAAGAATCAGAGATTGTTGCCTTAGTGCTATTATGTATTCAGAGCGTCAGCGCTCTTTAATTGATTTATTTGCATAACCGCTGATTCCAGGCTACATCAAGGAAATTGTTACAGATTTTGAACCGTAGCATAGTGGGTGGAACCATATATTACATGATTTACATAAATTAATTCTTTTTCTTCTCTATTAATATATTATTCTGATAACTTTAAACGAGCTAAACTTGTATATTTGTATATCCGGTACTATCTCGGGTACCGCTTGACCGATTTGGATGAAATTTGGCATATAGATAGAAGGATTAATTCTGAGACTATCCACTTCGGGGCTGCCACTTGGGTGGTTTACAGGGTTGCCACCTATATTATTTTTTTTATTATGCAGCAAGATATGCCAATATGGGTAACAAAAGGTGAAAGGTATTTTCGGCTACGGAAAGCGTGTATTGCACTCTACACGTGCAAAAGAGCCATTGGAAAAAAATGGAGGCTCAGCCCCAAAATATGCGAATGGATCTACACTGCAATCATTCGACCAATCATGCTCTATGGAGTTGTGGTATGGTGGCCTGCGCTGAGCAAGCCAACAAACCTTAATCTGTTAGGTAAAGTACACAGATCTTGCATGATCTGTATAAGCGGTGCGTTAAGAACAACGCCCAATGAAGCACTCCATGCCATTCTTGGAATTTTGCCACTCGGATCTGAACCTTGAGCTCTCCTTCAGACTACCTGATCACTGCAGTGTCTTCCAGGCTGAAGTTTCAGAAATCATGGACGCCGCGGCTTGGATAAGCCAACACACTATCAGAGAGGATATTTTTAGTTTCAGCGACAGCCAAGCGACCATCAAATCCCTTGGCTCTTACTCGTTCAACTCTGAACTGACGCTCAGCTGTCGTCGATCTCTACTAGAGATGGCCCAACAGAACCGCGTGAACCTCACATGGGTACCGGGGCATAGATACATTGAGGGAAATTGTAGGGCAGACGAACTTGCGAGGCAGGGCACGACCTAGCAGGTTATTAGGGATAAAGAGCGCTTAGGTATGCCGTTTGCCACATGCAAGCTAATGCTGAAAGAGTACACACTCCGCCAAGCCAACGAAAGATGGCTGTAATCTCCAGGATGCCGGATATCTAAAGAAACCTGGCCGAAATGGGATAATAAAAGATCAAGACAAATTTATGCCCTAAGGAGAAGAGAAATCTCCATATTAATAGGCGTATTAACTGGGCACTGCCTCATTGGTAGGCACGCAGAAAGACTAGGTGTGCCCTACCGATGATGCTGTAGGAGTTGTAAGGATGATGAGGAGGAGGAAACGGTGGAGCACCTTATCTGCAACTGCCCGGCTTTAAGTGGCGCGAAAATGCGCTTTTTGGGAGTTCCCTTCCTGGTTAGCCTACGCCAGGTCACGGAGCTGGACATAAAGGACCTGATGGCCTTCATCAAGTCATCTAAATGGTTCGAGGAGGAGTAACGGTGTCGGTTTAGGAAAGTCAGTCCCGGGTCTGCTATGTGGAGAATCCCGATAATACCGGGATTTTCCATAGGCAGGGTCACGGAATTGACTTTCCTAGTGTTGGTGGTATCACAACGGGCCTTTTAATATGGCCTAGGTGTGCCTCTGCGACAGCCACTTGAACCTAATTTGTATATTGTAAGGTCATTTTGGAATCGTATTTGGATTATTTTAGGATCATTTTGGGATCATTTAGAGGTCACTTTGGGATAATTTTGTGGCTATTTTGGGATCATTATGGGTTCCATTTTGGATCATTTTAGGATAAATTTAGTGTCGTTTTCGGATCATTTTTGGGTCATTTTGGGATCAATTTGGGATAACTTTTGGATAATTTTGGGATCGTTTTAGGGTCATTTTGGGGTCATTTTCAAATCATTTTGGGTATGGGTCTTTTTGGGGTCATTTTTGAATCATTTTGGGGCTTTTTTGGAATCGTTTTAGGGTCGTTTTGAGATACTTTTGGGATCATTTTTTCGTGGTTTTGGGTGCGATTGGGTGCGATTTCGTACCATTTTGGGAACATTTCAGGGTCTTTTTAGGGTCGGTTTCGTATCAATTTAGGACCATTTTGGGAACATATGAGGGTCTTTTAAGGTCATTTTGGGATCAATTTAGGATTATTTTGGGATTATTTTGGGATTATTTTAAGGTCATTTTGGGATTATTTTAAGGTTATTCTGGGATCATTTTGGGTAAGTAAAGATAGCTTATTTTTGAAACAAGCACATTTTTTTTCTTAAAAATGTTAACAAAATGGAGCCAGAACGTGTTCAAGCCAAAAAAGTATTTGATATAAAAATCCGTTCTCAAAACAAGACCATCATTCACGTTTACGAAGATGGGCTTCTTACGTTCGTTTTAAAACGAGTATTTGCTTGATTGTATCAGTTTGATTTTTAGTACAAGGTAACTTAGTAAGGATGACACCGGCAAGGACTAGTGAATTCAGTAGTTCAGTACTAATACGGTTGATAGAGTTTTTTCAGATACTAATCTAAATATCCATAATATATGTGTTTGTGTGTGCCTCTTTCATAAATTATCTTTGCCATCAAAACTAAAATATTCAAACAATCAATCCATTCTATTGACTGGACCCTAAAGTGAAAGTGCAACAAACAAACACACACCCTATTCTATCAAAAAGTCAATTAGCCTAAGGCAAAAGTAAATGCAAATTTTTGTTTGAAACACTTCATAATAAACAACAGAAGATCGTTGGCCAAAGGCAAGAAAACAACGCCAAACCACATTGTAGAGTCTACAATGTAGACCATTAGATGCAAATAAGCGATAAGCGAGCAGTGAAGCTAACTAAAGAGCGAAATTAATAAAAAATTACTATAAAATTATCTACACAAAGTGACAACAAAGTTGGTGCAAATTACAGTGTTTTACGATTTTAAGCGTTTGCTGGCAATGAACGTCCCGAGGCGCGAATAAAATCAAAAGGTGGCGCAAGTCAAAGTGTGTTAAGAGAGTTTTTTTGGTGCAGCAGTGATGCGACAGCAGAAGAGTTAAGAGTTGAGCTATAAGACAGCATCGATATTACTGGTGTTTGCATTATTTATTACTTTATTTTAAATTTAATAAATATATTTATGTAAGTGTGGCGGTTTATTCATCAATATTAAATTTAGAGCTAATTGGTCTTGGTTTGGGTTGAAGACTGCTTTTTACATGTCCGGTTTAGAGTTTCATTATATTATTTTACAGAAGTTGTTCTGAGATCTGCAAAATGGGTTGCGACATCGGACTTAAAAGGACACTTTAAAAACGATTGATTTCTAAAAAAATAATAAAAAATACAATAAAATTAAGTTAAAGAAAAAAATATAATGAAATAAAAAAAAATTAATTAAAGAAAATAAAATAAATATAATGAAATATAATGAAATAAAAAAAAATAAAAAAAAATTAAAAATAAAATACAATAAAATAAAAAAAAATAAAATTAAAAAACATTAAATAAATAAAATGCAATAAAATTAAAAAGCATTAAAAAATCAATAAATAAAATAAAATAAAATGAAATAAAACAAAAACAAAATAAAATAAAATTTAAAAAAAATTATGAAAAAAAATAAATTAATTAAAGAGCAAAAAATAAAATATAATGAAATAAAATTAAATAAAATAAAATTAAAAAAAATTAAAAAAATTAAATAAAATACAATAAAATAAAATAAAATGAAATAAAAAAAATAAAAGATAAAAAAATAAAATAAAAAAATAAAAGAACTTAAAAAAATAAAAATAAAAATTAAATGCAATAAAATAATGTAAAATTAAATTAAATTAAATTAAATTAAAAAGCATTAAAAAAAAATAAAATTAAATTAAAAAGCATTAAAAAAATAAAATGAAAAAAAAACAAAGCAAAGTGTAGAAAATAAATAAAGAATAACATAAATTATAAATAAAATAAAATATAATAAAATAAAATGAAATAAAAGAAAAAAAAAAACAAGCAAAGTGTATTAAATAAATAAAGAATAACATAAATTATAAATAAAATAAAATAAAATAAAATAAAATAAAATAAAATAAAATAAAATAAAATAAAATAAAATAAAATAAAATAAAATAAAATAAAATAAAATAAAATAAAATAAAATAAAATAAAATAAAATAAAATAAAATAAAATAAAATAAAATAAAATAAAATAAAATAAAATAAAATAAAATAAAATAAAATAAAATAAAATAAAATAAAATAAAATAAAATAAAATAAAATAAAATAAAATAAAATAAAATAAAATAAAATAAAATAAAATAAAATAACATAATATAAAATAATAAATAAAATAAAAAATAAAAAAAATAAAATAAGACCAAACAAAGTAAAATAAATAAAATGAAAAAAAAAACACAGCAAAGTGTATTAAATAAATAAAGAATAACATAAATTATAAATAAAATAAAATGAAATAAAAAAATAAAACAAAGCAAAGTGTATTAAATAAATAAAGAATAACATAAATTATAAATAAAATAAAATATAATAAAATAAAATATAATAAAATAAAATGAAATAAAAGAAAAAAAAAAACAAAGCAAAGTGTATTAAATAAATAAAGAATAACATAAATTATAAATAAAATAATATATAATAAAATAAAATGAAATAAAATAAAAAGAAATAAAATAAAATATAATAAAATAAAATGAAATAGAGAAAAAAAAAATAAAATGAAATAAAATAAGAGAAAAAAAAATATAAAGTAATATAAATTCAAAAAAATACAAAAACAAAAAATTTATTTAAATTTGATTGTCGATACGAGAGTCGATTGCAGTATCTTTTAAATCTGATACTGTTTTAAATGTCTCGGTACTTGAGCCTGGGCCCTCAGTATGGTGTAGGCCAGCACAACTATATCATGGCGATCGCTTTAATTTCTTATGCAACTGAGGAGTGTTTTTGTTTCGGTAGTAGTTGATGTTTGAGATCCAAACAGACCTTAAATGAATCCACTTGGGCTCAAGAGTAGTAATTCAATTGACTGTAAAGTCTTGATGTAAGCATATTTTATAGAGAACCACAACATCGACCCTTTTTATTTTCAAAAGTTCTCGACAAGTCATATTGACCTACTTATAACTATTCAAAAAACATTTTGTTCACAAAAATGTTCCTTATCAGTCCATATGATAGCTCAGACCGCCTAAGTCGTTTTATTACTAATTATTAAGTCAATTATTTATATATTTGTCATTTCAAATGTCCAAAACAAAAATTCCATCACAATTATAATTGTACAACACACTCAAAAAACCTCATAGTCAAACCATTACAAGAGCTCGAAAGACCGACTTATTGCAGAGATAATACCAATCAATTCAACTTAACACAACTTAGCTGAAATCTATTGCTTTGAATTCGATTCAATTCAATTCCAATATAATTTTGGATTCCATGCGATTTGTTGCTACAGCTGCAGCTGGAGCTCAGTGTCATTTGAGCTTGAGTTACGCGCACAAAACAATTTAATCAATTCATCAAATTACGACGCAAAGCTGAGTGTCGCTGCCAGTTGAGACGGATGTTGGGACGGACGGACGGAGTCGTCAATAGGCCAAACGACATCAGCGACAATGTGGACCACACACGCTGCGAATAGTCAGCAAAGTCGCGGTGACAATCTTTAATGCGTATGTGTTTATTTGAAAAAAAAAAGAAAAAAGTTAAGCAATCTTTGCAATTATAACTGGAGTCGGAAAATATATACCACCCAGTAGCATTCAAGTTTTCTTTTTCAGAAAAAATAAAGGGGTGTGTTAAAGAATAGTTTATGAATGGAAGCAAGGATAGAAGTATTAACAGACCAATGCATAAACATAAACATCGTTAAATTTCCTTCGATACTCGCCGTTGGCACCACGGGAAGGACCATAAATCTTCCGGAGAACTTTTCTCTCAAATACTTCAAGGGCCATCTAATCTTTTCTTGACACTGTCCATGACTCCGAACCGTACATCAGTACTGGTATGATGAGAAACTTATAGAGTGTGATCTTTGTTTGTCGAGAGAGGACTGTACTTCTCAATGCCTACCTAGTCTGAAGTAACACTTGTTGGAATGAGTGATTCTCCGTTGGATTTCTAGACTGTCATTATTTTCGGTGTTAATGCTGGTTCTCAAATAGACGAAGTCTCTCACAGTTTCAAATTTGTAGTTATGAAATACATCTTGATCTTTTCTTTCAGAACTTCCGATATATGTTCATCGTACCTGTCAACATATCCTACCACATCGGGGTATAGCAACTAAAAGCAGACTTTGCAGCTACGATCGGATGCTTTTTCGCGTCTCTAATCCGCCATACAGGGCGCCACCATCTAAAAGGCTCAATCAATGCCGCTCACCATCACTTTGGAGCTTATATACTAAGAATGCGCTTATGCATTTATCCAATTGCCTACTAATCTGTCTATCCAACTAGAAATGTTATCGAGCTACCGCGCTACTAAGCAACTTGTGTTTGTCCATTCGTCCGTCCATTGTCAGCTCAATATCAACTCGTTTGTAGTTGCCTTCGAGCAATCAATCTTATTGACACCAATTTAAAAAAATGTGCAACAACTGCATGAAATAACAACAATATGTCGCTAGTAGTTGACTAGGTGGAGAAGGGGTCTCGAGATTAACTATATATAACGCCAACAAAAAATTAAAATTAGTTAACAATGTTGCGCGATGCTTCAAACACCTTTTGTGTGCTTTTGAAAGATTCTAGAAAAAATGTATCTTTTTTGTTATTTTTGTTTCAATTGGCTAGCGCGCTGTCAGCGTTTATTATTGCCCCAAACTGCTATCGCCTTATTATTACTTACTTATTTCGCAGCTAGGTAGATTGAAAAAAAGAAAGATTTTTTTTTGTATCCTCTTACAAGTGTGCTGTATCCATTAGAGGCGAATAGAGTCATTCTTGCTTTTTTGTTGCAAAGTTGCTATTTCAAGTGGACATTGTTGTTGGCGATTACGTCTTCCGATGCCGCGGCGCCACTTTAATACAAACCGCAAATGAATTGATAGATCATCGCGTCGAATGTATCGATTTGATTGCAGATCGTCAATTGTTGATTTGAGCTATAGATGATCTCTAATGTTGATGGCGATCAAGTTGACTGTAACAATAACAAAAACAAAAGAGTTGACGAACAATGGCGTACAGATAAATAGAAATTGTAACTAGAAGACAAATAGTTTGCTACAAAAGCGACAATCACTACAAAAAAAAACATTAACAAGAAATCTATCTAGCACGCAGCTATTGAAAGTCAGTAATGGCAATATAATTGAACAAGGTTACCTATAGAAGTAATATAGAAATATTGAATAGCGATGACAACATCCCAATTGAAAGTTTTTTGATACAGCAATAAAGTAAAAAAAAAAACAAGTAAGGAAGCATAAGTTCGGGTAAACCGAACATTAAATACCCAGCGGTAGTTTTCATATGATTTTCGAAATATTCCATTTCGGAAGTGGGCGTGGTTGGGAAGCGATTTCGTCCAACTACCTATTATGCTAGTATACCTTGTACCATTTTCATCGTTCTACCGTAATCGGTTTAAAAGTTATAACCCGTGAAATTTTCAAATATGCTCCCTGAAAAGTGGGCGGTGCCACGCCTACTTTTAAAAATTTATCAAAAAGTCATAATAGAATGGTGAGAGGTTCATCCTACCAAACTACATATATCATTTTAGACATTTCCGTTACCGAATTATATCAATATAAATTTATAGGAAAATCATAAGATAATGACCAGGAGGATTTACCTATAAAATTATAGCATTTTAGCCATACCGAGATATGTAAATTTATGTGATTTTCGAATTTTCGATATCGAAAAAGGGTGCATGGTTATCATTCGATTTTCAATAGCAACCTACCTTGGCCAGAAAGTAACCTGTATACCAAATTTCATGCAAATATCTAAATTTTTACTCACATTATCTTGTACACGAACAGACGGACGGACAGACAGACGGACATGCCTTAATGAGCTCCTCTTTTCAACCCTAGAACTTTTTTATATGAAACTCTATAGAATCTATCTCGATTATTTTGTGCCGTTACGTAGTAACTCCAAAAAAACGCAAGATGGGAAAGGGGGTATGGTACCTCTTATCGGACTTTTCATATCTCTGGTAGTATTTACCCTACAGGAATAAAGTTAGGCACGAAGGTACATACGTACATATATGAAGGAAGTTAATCTCCAACACCTCCAGATAAATGGAGTATAAGGGAAAACCGGGCTAGGGTTGGAACTCATAGGTATAAGTGACTCGATTGTATTGTTGCTTTTGTTTGATATGCTATTGTTTTTAAAGGTGGCAGCAATTGTCATTGCTTATATAATTTATTGATGACATTATCTCCGCATATGTACCGAGCAATTTACTTTCGATTTCAAGCTTTATTGCGCGAACTGGGAAATACGGCTCATTTAGCAATTAACAATTAAAAAAAAAATAAAACACATCAACAACACAGCAAATTCTTAAACAAGCGCAGACAGCAGGGACCGAAAAAAACACCTTTTTATTTTTTTTTAGTTAAGGATATTGCAGGAGTTGTAGGAGTTCGCACATA
This sequence comes from Campiglossa producta, assembly GCA_964058755.1. Taxonomy (NCBI): domain Eukaryota; kingdom Metazoa; phylum Arthropoda; class Insecta; order Diptera; family Tephritidae; genus Campiglossa; species Campiglossa producta. The sequence goes on along the minus strand of CAXKVI010000004.1, from coordinate 108,089,758 downwards.
ACTTTATAACTTACTTAATTTTTTCGATCAATAAAATCAAAATTTTTGTCTTGAAAAGCTCTACATTACTGTGTCATGTCATTTGAAGCTCTGAAGTTTTTTGCACATAGTGTCGTCAGCTTACTTTAATTACCTGCAACTGAATGTGTGCGCAATCAATTTCAGAGCTCAAAAGAACTTTAATAGGAAATATAGAACTCTACAGAACTAAAAATGGTTATTTGAATATTGATCGATCAATCGCTACGATCTCTGGTCTATACAAAAAAGTTTATAATAACAAATTCAGCAAATAAATATTCGTAACAACAATCTAACCAACATGACCATAAACAAGTTGAAAAACAAATTACGAAAATGTTTTATGCTACCACCCGAACGACCCCTTTCACCTCTGACGCCAAGAGCTCTTTTGTTGTGTTACAAAAAGCGTGGGCCGTTCTGTTAAACGTTATTTTGGAGTTCGAAATTTATGGACAACATTTTGCGCTGTGCATGGGGAATTGATGACAACTACTTTTAACGCTTTATTTGCTATGGCTCAAGAAAATTGTTATTGGTAATCTTATTTTTAACATTTTTTTTTTGTTTATTTAGGTAGGTAGGTAGAAGTGGCTGCCGCAAAGGCACACCTAGGCCAGTAATAAAAGGCCCGTTGTGATACCACCAAACACTAGGAAAGTCAGTCCCGGGGCCCGGCCATATGGAAAATCCCAGTGCTGTCGGGACTCTCCATATAGCCGAAACCCGGGACTGACACTCCTAACCGACACCGCTACCCCTCCTCGAACCACTTTGATAACTTGATGAAGGCCATCAAGTCCCTTATGTCTAGCTCCGCGACCTGGCTTAAGCTAACCAGGAAGGGAACTCCCAGAGAGCGCCTTCTCGCTCCGCTTAAGGCCGGGCAGTTGCAGATGAGGTACTCCACCGTTTCCTCTTCCTCATCATCTTTGCAACTCCTGCAGCATCGTCGGTAGGGAACGCCTAGCCTTGCTGCGTGCCTACCAATAAGGCAGTGCCCGGTTAAAACACCTATTAATATGGAGATTTCCTTCCTTTTTAGGGCGTATATGTGTCTAGATCTTTTAAGATCGCATTTTGGCCAGGTTTGCTTGGATATCCGGCACCCTGGGGCTTGTAGCCATCTTTCGTTGGCTTCGCGGAGTGTTTATTTACTAGATCGATATTTTCGATCATTTTGAATTTTTGTTTGGTATTTTATTGACTGCCTGAAAACCGCAAATTGTTACCGTCAATTCGTTTAGCGATTATTTATTGCTGAACGACATTTGATGAAATTGTCACTCAATTCGTTCATTCATAGTTCTTTCCTACGTACATATATCATTATTTTTATTTCTTTATTTTCTAATTTGTTATTTTATTAACATAACATTTTGGACATTTTTTTGATAGCTGCGCATGCGCGTCGACATTTGTTTGTGTGATCGAATTTTTATGCGGTAATTTTGAAAGCCTTCAGTCTACCCATAGACGATGAGAATGCGTGTAGGTGTGGTTTTTTTCTAAAGTCTTGTTATGCGTATGTATTAGGGTGTGCCACACAAAATGTACCTCTATTTTATCTATAATGTTATATAGTGTAGAAAACTCTGTGACAAAGGTTATAATCAATTTTTCAGTAGATCTCAGCTAACTTGTAGACTTAAAGCTCATTTGCCAACTTCATTTTATATTGGGAAAATAAATTTACTATAGAAATCCAGGCAGCAGACTTTTTGAAGTTAACTTCTTAGGCGGCGATATGAAGTTTTGATTAAGAGTAAAATTTTAATTTAATGCAACGGAAATTATGCAACGGAAATAGAAATTGTAGCCGACTTTCAGGCGTATGTTGCAGACTTTCAGGCGTAGGCGATTTTCACCACGATGTTTAGCCGTGCAAATCAAGTAGGAGGTGAAATTCTAGGATCTGGCAAACATTTCACAAATTTTAATAGTTAGGCCGAGCAGAATTCATGGGTGCTGCCACTTATGGCCGTGTACAGGGTTGCCTCCTATCCCATTTTTTTTTAATATAGAGCTAGATATGCCAATATGGGTATCAAATGAAAGGTATTTTCGACCGTATTCCAAAAAAGATAGTTTAAAGCGGGTTGCCATTTAGGGTTGGCACCTAACCGATTTTTTTTTCGTATATCTCGGGAACTGCTGGACCGATTTGGATAAAATTTGGCATATAGACTATTTGATTCATGCTAAGATTATATACATGGGTGTTGACCCTTAGGGAGGTTTACAGGGTTGCCACCTATCCATATTTTTTTAATTTACAGATAGATATGCCAATATGGGTATGAATAAAAATTATTTTCGGCCGTATTCCAAATATGATATTTTCACGCAGGGTTGTCTCTTAGAGTTGCAACCTAAACGCAATTTACAACCCCTTTTACAACTCTCCTTCCTATCTTTCTTCGCCTTTCCACGTTTGGTGCTGCTTTAACTTTGGTCAGATTTACTCAATTAATAGCTCAACCAACATCTTGTCTGGGCAATGTCACATTGACACATCTGTCAATCCAAATTTACGGTCACGACAGTTGATTGAACCATGGCAAGCAAATCGATCTCAAAGACACTAAAACGAGCAACAACAGGTAACCAAAATAAGACTAAAATTCGACAGTGGAAATTATAATATTGAAAATAAACAAAGCAAGTAGCAGCTTTAAGATTGCTTGAAGCTCATAAAAACATCTGTTTGAAGGACATTTGATTGTCGCCCTTCGCTTTTTATTGATCCTTTTTTTTAAATTCTTTATCGATGTTACAGAGCTACAAATTTGTTGCGTGTGTAGTCGACTGTGTCTATCCTGATTTCGTTTCTTTGATTCGTTTGTCAGTTTTTGGGTACTTTTATCCCCTTCTGTATTTTTTCTTATGCCAAGTTGAGTTATTCTTATAGCAACAACTTATTTTGCATTTAAGCTTCGTAATCATATTTTTATTTACTACTCACGAAATATTGGCTTTGGGATGCATTCCAACAAAAGAAAAACGTACTGCTTATGTCTATATAAAAGATTTAAGGCAAGTGTTATAGCTGAAGGCCTAAAATTTAACGAGAGCAGCAGTAACTTATAAAAGATGTGCGCCAATCCCCTGCGCTTAGGAACTGGGAGCTTTTTACGATTTGATTGATCCCTCTCTGGCGAAAAGCAAACCTTACCGGGGGTATATTGAAGGCACTCGAACCTGCGGGAGTAGAGCTACTTTCCGATATTCTATATCTACACGACAACATTAACTGAAAGACAGAGAAGGTCGATGGGCTATGCAAAGTGAGGCTTCTAGTATGCATATCTCTCGCTACTTATAATGACATAAAGCACTGAAGATGGTATGTATATCGCCGAAACGGGCTCTTATTATTTCTAACACCATTCTTTTGAGGGTTGGTTTATAAAATTCCCTTACTTAACCAACATTTTAGCAAACTGTTGGGGTGATTTTTTGTTCCAGTAACATAATTTGGATATGAACAGATTTTAGATGGATTTCAAGTCGTAAATTTGTCTCTGAAATTGAGTCCAAAAAAAAAAACATGTTTTTAGTTGTGCACGTACCTATACTTTTCTTCAATCTTCTTCTGTTTGCAATAAAGTGCGGAATAAAAGAGTTGCCAAGCTGACAAGTTCTTTTTAAGCCACTTGAAATACAATATAGTAAAAACTACACAAAAATATTGTAAAAAATTACCAAAAAAATATAGTAAAAATTGAGCAAGAAAATAGGGTAAAAGTAACCCAAAAAATACAGGAAACATAACACAAAGAAACAGTAAAACTGCCAAAAAAAAACGGCCAACTCATATTTTTGCGTTTACGTAATACAAATTCGGTAACTTTTTAAAGGATTTACATAAGTGATACCTTGAATATAACATTGCCCATACTCACTTTAAAGAAACTGTGAATGAAAAATGTCCCCGAAATTAAAGGAAAAATCCTGGATCCGCCACTGGTTTATATCAATACGAAATGAAAGTTCTTAGGTAGAAAAAAAGATCATTACGGCATGTCCGTCCGTCTGTCCGTGTACACGATAACTTGAGTAAAAATTGTGATATTTGCATGAAATTTTGTATACAGGTAACTTTCTGGCCAAGGTAGGTTGCTATTAAAAATGGGCGAAATCGGATGATAACCACGACCCCTTTTTTGATATCGAAAATTCCGAAAATCACATAAATCACGGCGGCCGCCGTGGTGTAGCGGTTAAGTGTTCGGCCTTCTACACCAAGTCGTGGCGGTTCGATGCCCGGCAAAAGTAACATCAAAAATTATTTAGAAAAAGAATTTTTCTAAAAACGCGGTCGCCCCTCGGCAGTAGTTTGGCAAACTCTCCGGGTGTATTTCTGCCATGAGAAGCTTCTCAGCAAAAAATTCATTTGCTTTGCAAGTGCCGTTCGGAGTCGGCAAAAAACTGTAGGTCCCGTCAACTTGTAGGAAAAACTCAAAAAGCAACACACCACAAGTTGGAAAGAGAAGCTCGGCTAAAAATCTCGTTAGAGGTTATGATGATAACCTGTAGGTATATCGCCGCCATTAGTTTTTTTTTTATTTTTTTTTTTTTTTACATAAATTGACATATCTCGGTAGCTGAAATGGCTAAAATGATATGATTTCATAGATGAATCCCCCTGGTCATTATGTTATGATTTTTCAATAAATTTTTTAAAGTGCGCGTGGCACCGCCTACTTTTAAGGGAGGCATTTTTGAAAATTCGACTGGTAGTAACTTTTAAACTGATTAGGATAAAACGATGAAAGTTGGCACAAAGCATACTAGTGTCGTTGGGAGTATACCTGATGAAATTGGATAATATCGCCCTCCAACCATGCCCACTTTCGATATCGAAAATTTCGAAAATCACCTAAATTGACATAATTCGGTAACGGAAATGGCTAAAATGATATAATTTTATTGCGGAATCCCCCTGGTCATTAAATAATGATTTTTTGATAATATTTGGAAAGTGGGCGTGGCACCGCCCACTGAATTTTTGAATATTCGACTGGTCGTAACTTTTAAACTGATTACGGTAGAACAATGAATTTGGTACAAGGTATACTAGCATAATAGAGAGTATACCTGATGTAATTGGACGAAATCGCTTCCCGACCACGCCCACTTTCGATATGGAAAGTTTCGAAAATCACATTAATTTACATAATTCGGTAAGGTAAATAGCTAAGATAGTAAAAACTTTAGGTAAATCCTCCTAGGGCCTATATCATTGTTATTCCGTTCTGAAAATTATGCAGATGCCCTCAAGTCGCAGATGGTTTTTCGTTTCAATGGAATGACATTTGAACTGCCTCGGTAACCCTTTCCCAACCTGACTTAGTTAATACACCCTATAAAAAAAAACCTACTCCATTTAAATCTCATCATTATATTTTGATTAAATGCTTTTGATTGAAACATATCATTCCACATTGTTTTCTTCTCTTCCAATTTGTGAATACCTGCCAAGCGCTATACTTTATTTATTCCGGAGTGCATTCATCTTGGCTGAGCACTGTTGTTGTTATTCACTTTTTGAGCGATTTAAATAATTGAATTTGCGTGTGGCATCCACAATCTTTTAGCAGTATGACAAAACAGTTAATCAAACTATATGCAGGAGCTATGAATATGAGAAGGAAGGATAACTAACATGATGTGAGCATGTGGCAAGGGAGCTTGAATGGAACAAAGGGGAAGGGGAACAGCAGATGAATTACTCCATTGAATTTATACAAAAGTGAATTAAACAAGATGTATGATCGCATTCAAATTGCTTTAAGGAGAATTATACACATTAGACTGGGCCAACAAAAGAAAATTTAAGAAAGTGAACAAAATTACTCTATTTTTTCAGATTTTTAAATTAAAGTCTAGAGGTCTATCATCGCTAGTTTAGGTTTTACAGACTTTACCTCATGTTTGGTATAAAAACGGCAAACCATTGTTGTAAAGTACCATTTATCTGAACATATTTTTGAAGGAAATCGAATTCCCTACAAAAATTGCATTGATCAAAATTTTCTCAGACTAGCCATTTTCTAGTATTCTAGCCTAAGAAATCAGCACGTTTGCCATTTTTTTCTTTCAAAAATTGTGAAAAATGCAAATATCCATGTACAAAAAGATACATAGATACAGATTCTAACAGGAAATTTAGTGGGCTTCAAAAAAGGTTAAACAACTTTTTTTTGTAAAGATACTTTTTCAAAACTTATTTAGTATTAAATTAAAAAAAATCATATTTCCGCCTTTTTTTTGCGTTTTTGGATCCAATTTTTTAACTAAATTTTTGCAAGGTTAGGGCCGAACCTCGGGACCGTTGTTGAATTCTAACACCGAATTCGGATTCCTTTAGGATTTGTGTTTGGCCTTATTTCCTGTTAATTCTTTCATGTTTGCCTAATTTTCAAACCAAAATCTGGAAATCTAAAAAACATGCCAATATTTGAGGCTAGAATACTAGAAAACGGCTAGACTGAGAAAATCTCAGTCTAGGCAGCTTTTGTAGGGAATTGAATTTCCTACAAAAAAATGTGCAGGTAAAGGGTGTTTTACTACAATGGTTTGTCGTTTTTATACCAAATATAAGGTTAAATCTAAACTAGCGATTATAGACCTCTAAACTTTAATTTAAAAATCTGAAAAAATTACAGTAATTTTTTCACCTTAAAAAGAAAATCAATATAGTTTTTGAAAAAAAAAAAAAAAACATTTTTTTTTGGCCCAGTCCAATATACATATATTGTAGGGTAAATGCACCAGCAACTGGATATTTATAATAAAACAAGAAAATTGACTGTTAGTCAATCTCGAATTAGGTTCAAACTGTCTCAGAAGTTGAGGAAAATTTCTTTGTGCCCGACAACAGGTACATTTACCCTATCTTTCAAAAGTTAGTAACTTTTCGTAGATTTCTTTATATGTAAGCTGAGCACACACATACCCGTGCATTTAGATATTTCCCATGTTGAAATGATGAACCTGCTGCGGTTGCTGCAAAACGAGACGAGGAGGTCAAGTGGCTGGCTGCTTTTGACTTGGCCCGTCCATCAGCTGGCAACTGGTTTCGTCTTTTCATTTTATCCTTATTAAATTTTTTTCGCAGTTTTGTGGTTAGCTTTTGTTGGCTTCCGTGTCTGTTAATTTTTTTGTATTACATATATCTAAGTATATCAATTATGTAGATAAATTTTTGATTTTTATTACATGATTTGGTTGCGGTTTGCGATTCAACTTCAAATTAAATTTAGTTTTAAAAATTTTCTTGAACGATAAATTTCTACATAAAAAAGTTTGCGGTAAATTTTTGGATTGTGCTTGATCTTTGCGCGCAATGTGTTCAGCAATTTAGTACTCAATTAAGAAAAACTGTGAATCAGCAAATTGATTTTTTTTGTAGTTTGTTTTGAGCAAATTTTATTTATTTTAATTTATTTTGTGGTTTAAGATAAGCGGTTTATTGACTACAATACTTACACTAGACTGTTTATAAAAAAAAGAAGGTCAAAAGAGACAAAACTACTGATATGATATCTTCGTTCGCTTGTCAGAAGCATGAATGTGCCAAAATTCAAATTTTGGGAAATCGTATTTGAAATTTAATCGCTCTCGCAAAATTTGACATTTTAGTTTTTGACATATGTAAATATGTTTTTGCAAGTTATGTTCTCATTATACTCTTTCCTCTGATATAGTTTTTACGTTAATATTCCTTAAATTCTTCGAATTATAGCACATTCATCTTTAAAAAAAAATCCAAGTAAATTTTAAAAAATTTCATTGCGCCATAAGCACGAATCAGTAGCACATTCATGTCTTTGGTGCAACGAAAATGTTAAAAAAATGCAACACACTCAAGCTTCTGGCACAATGAAAATTTGGAAATTCAATTTTTAAACATTTTTGTTGTGCCAGAAACATGAATATGTAGAACATTCGTTTTCTGAACTAAATATTAATGGAAATGGCATTACAAATTTCCGGGGGTTCCTTGTACTTAGGAAACCCAGCATTTTCGTGAATAGTAGAGAAACGAGAGGCTGATCATGGCAAGCGAGTGACGATATAATATCACGTGCCTCCTTCTGGGTCCTACCATCTTCAGTGTCATTTTTCGGTACTGACTCGTTCGTGTTTACAATTTTATATACCTAGGTATCTTGTTTTGTTCTTAGCAGACCTCTGAAGACTTGGTATACATTGTTTTTACCATTTTTCTATTAACTATTGCTGTAGTTTTCTAGGACTTTATCCTGATATACTCGTACGTATTAAAGCTGTTGTCATAAACTTTATTCATGCAATTCAAAGTTATTTAATTGAAAAAATTATATTAAGTGAGGTCTGTCCGTCGGATCGCAATATCACTTGAGCAAAAATTTATATATTTTAGTAATATTTGCTACGAACCTTGTCTCTATGTCGATAAATGGTTACTGCAAAAGTGGTTCATAACCACATCCACTTTTTACAGAAGAGTCGAAAGGCTATACAAATAAGAACGTGGTATTTCTGTAACTACAAAAATAATGAACATCTTATGTAAGCTCAAAAGCTGTATAATAAGTTTAGGGTAGAGGCGGAATAAGTCTGTGAAATTATGAAAAGAAACCAAGAGTTTAATAGTTGATTTTTGATGGATATATTTAAAAAAGATTTTTTAGAGAGAAAAGTTTTTACGGGAACTGATTTCATAAGAAAATTGTTATTGTTGTTTGTGAAAACGTTAAGGTTTAAAAAAAAATATGGCGTTTTTTCAACACACATTCGAAATTTACTATTCAAATAATAATAATAATTGTGATTTTATTTTTTTTGCATTTTTTTGTTTTTTAAAAGAGTTTAATTGTTGCGCATCGTTAGCATTGGTGTTTGCGTTTATACTCAAAAAGCACAATGTGTATATTTTGGCTGCCATGGGTTTAGGGTTTAGAGAAGGTCAATGTTTTTTTTTTTTTTTTTTTAATTTGAATAGTTGTACCTACGCCTTGATTTTAATGATTTTTAGATTTAGAACTATCGACGGTCTATTAAACATTCATCAAGTAAAATAAAACTTGGGCCACTGACCTCCATCGTAATAGCTATTCTTATTCGTAGCTGTACGCGTTAATTATTGTTCACTCACCCTACCTTCGTAGCTACTTCATTTTGTAACGAAGTAACTTAATGGCTAACATTACAACTACAAAAACCAAGAACTTGACATAAACAACAAAAGTATTACTACCACCATTAGACGGCTGTGTTAGGTGAATGTAGAACAGCAACAGGTGTACCCGTATCATGACACGTTGACAGTAGAAATGAGAGCAAGGAAATAAGAAATTATCTATAAGGTGCTAAATATAACTGCATTCATAACATACATACAAGAGTACACGGAAATAACAAACGAAAAATAAGAAGAAAATTTTACAAAAATGGCTACAAAACCAAAATTTTGTTAAGAGCAGTTAATATCTTTTATCAATATACATGTGAACATATGAAAATGTCAGTAAATTAACAATTCAACGAAACAATCGGAGTTTGAGTCGCGACTTCAACTTTTGACATACAAATGCTAAGCAAGTTGAATGCATTTGGTTAAACAAATTTATTTTTCGTTACTGTTTATGTAACCGTGAAACATATTGAGCTATTAAAAAGCCATTAGCTATGTAGAGTTTAAATTAGCAAGAGGGGCGAGACATTTGTACATATAAACAAAGTTATTTTGGTGCAATCATGTTGACATGTGGCGTCTGTCACAACATAACATAAAAAATAAATAAAATAAAAATTATTATTATTCCACAGGTGGTGTTACAAAAGTAACAAATCGTTAAAATTAAACAAAAAAAAAATTAATAAATATTCACACTTCTACATGTAGCCAATCAGATATAAGCTACTACTACTTCAAAATAGCAACAAAAAAAAGTAAAGGAAAGAAAAGAAAAGAAAAAAAGTAGAAAAAAATTAAAAAAAAAACTAGATAAAAAAATTAATAAAACATAATAAAGTAAAATAAAAAAAAAACAAAAAAGAAAAATTAAAAAAAAAAATTATGAAAAAATATATAATAATAAAATAAATAAATAAAATAAAATAAATGATTTAAAATAAATTAAAAAAAAAATGAAATATAAAATAAAATAAAAAAAAATAAAATAAAAAAAATAATAAAATAAAATAAAAAATAAAATAAATTAAATGGATTAAAAATAATTAAAAAAAATAATATAAAAAAAATAATTAAGTTAAACAAAATTAAAAAAGAAAATAAAAATAAAATAAAATAAATTAAATGATTTAAAACTAATTAAAAAAAAAATAATATAAAAAAAAATAATTAAATTAAACAAAATTAAAAAAGAAAATAAAACTAAATAAAATCACAATAAAAAAAATGTAACAAAATAATATAGAATAGAATAAAATGTAACAAAATAGAATAAAATAAAAAATGATGTAAAAAATAATGAAATAGTAAATAAAACAAAAAAATTTGTGTAACACTGACCTAAAGCCGGCAAAACCAAAAATTCGTTTAAAACAAAAAAATTAAAATTAATAAAATAACATAAAGGTAAAAAAATGAAAAAAAAATTAAAATAAAATCTGACAAAATGCATAATAAGAAAATCGATTATATAAAATAAAGTTGGTTTTTTTTCGTATCCCTATAACTAAGTAAATAACTAACCGCTTTTGATAATTTTTGTTTCCTAATGTTCGTATTACAAATCCGGAGAATGTTGTATATAAATGATTTTTGGAAAGGGAATGGTTTTTCGAGATATCGACCAAGGTCCTAATGAAATAAGAGAAGTGCAAATAAGAGAATGTGTTAACTCTCTAATAACTCATACATTCTGGACTATTTTTTTGCTTACTTTAGGGATTTTTGTGCATCTGCACAACAAGAGAAGTGAGACAAAGACAATTGACGAACGATTCCCACATATGTTGACTTTCTAATAACTCACACATTCTCTATTTCTATTGTTCATCTACACAAAATTATTCTCTAATACATATATATATACGAAAAAAAAGAACGAATAAGCTTATGCTGCAACACTACGAATAAACTAAACTTCACTTCAGCTCTTTCTACACTTTCAAATTGAGTCTGTCAAAAGAAAACATATAATGACATGATGAATAAAAGAAAAAAAGGTGCAATTTAAGTAGAAAATAACTCTTTTATGTGGGATACCTCATTTAACAATAATAGTTTAGCGCTAATCGAAAAATAATTTTCATAACACAATGCAAATGTTAGTTAAACAAATATTTATCTAGTCACAAATGTAAAAAAAATTACTTAACCCTTTTCTAAATCACTTTGACAACTCAAACTCAGCCAAATGGAACGGATAGGTGGCGGTAATAATGTTGACACATGATAATGATTGTTATTGTGATCATGGGACCAGGTTGATTAAATGAAGTGATTTTCATTACTCGAGATCGAGTCGTTCAGAGAAGTAGTTAGCTAGAAAGGCTACATTTATCTGCCAATATTCGATGTACCTACAGATCTTTTAGAAATAAATAGTGTTGGCGCTATTGTTTGTCATAGAGAATCTGTTAACCTAACCGTAGTTCGATTTCGCAGGCCGTAGCCTTTTCAATAAGGTCGGAAATTTTCTTTTCTCATCATTTCGTTCTAAGGAAGATAGCCTCTGTGACCTCTTAGGAACAGCCAGATTATTTCAAGATACAATTCATAAAGTGTGTCCTCTTTTTCTTATTCATCATTTTGCGCTTCCTTATATTTTCTCCCCAATTATTTCCGCCTCGCTCCACGACTAAATTTCTATCATCATTTCCATTATTAGCTGGGCACTAGCAGCAATTACTCAAAGCCATCATAGTTGCCTGCACTATTTTTTGATTTGTATACAAACAAACTGTCATCGTTTGATTACTTTGAGTTGATGAATTCACAAAAGAATTTCCATTAAAATGCTTATGTGGCACGAACGCGTACAAAACTAGTTTCACCTAGAGATGCGAAAGTGTTGCAGAACTATTAGACGGTTTCAGAAAACAACTTTCAAATCTATCGTTTAATCTATCGTTTATTCTGAGTTTAATAACTTTGAAAGAAATAATCAAATATAAAATTATAGGGCTGATACACTAGCGCAAATTCCGAACTAACTTCCTTATTGGGAGTTAACTTGAGCATAATCTTCATTATATACTCCCAAAAATGAAGAAGATTTGAGAAACCGAAATTACGATTTGACCGCTACTGTCACCGATAAATAAACAAAAATAGCAAGAAATACTACCAAAATTGCGATTTTACCGCTACTCGACACTAGATGTCGCCAAAAAATAAACAACTTTCAGCGCTTAAGCCGATTAAACTAGATGCCACCGCATGAAATACAACCAAAACACTAGATGGCGCCGTGATGGTGGATTGTTAATCTTCAATTTTGCGTGTGTCAGGGTGAAATTTGGATCTGATTAAAGAAGATTTATTGGAGATAATCTCCCTGTGTGTATCGCCAACATAAGAGAATAAATTTAGAAAATATTTTCAGGTGGTGTTTGGAAGAATAACGTTTTTCCATATGAAATTGTTAAAAAGACCTTAAATAAGTTTCTATTGGGTAAACGAAGTGATATAGATAGGCAGGGTGGATCCCAGGGGAATGATTTTTATTCATTAATAACCATTTGACTGGAAAATGGAAATGACTTCGCTAATATTTAATTTTGTTACTAGTGCAGACGCTAACCAAGTTTATCAAAGCCTATAGAAAAACAACAAAAAATATATAAATTGTCTTTTGAAAGAGGCTTAAAAAATTTTCGAGTTCAATTACAAAAAAAAAATTTATTTTAAAGGAAAAAGATCTAGCTTTAAGTAAAAATTAAAAATTGAAAAATAATTGATAAAACTCTTTTTTAATAAAATATTTACTCAATATTTTTTAATAATTTTTTTTTAAGTTATATTCAAAAAGAACGGAAAAAATACTTAAGAAAACAGTTTCCATGTTCCTTCGTTGCATGTCAATTACATGTCCTCTAATTTAAAGAAGAAAAAAATTGCGAATTCAAACCCATATATCTCGGTAACCATCCAATATTTTTAAGCGACCTTTGGTCATACTTTTTTTCTTAGATAGCAGATCACTTTCACCAAATTTCATTCAAATCGAATTTTTAGGTGGACCGCTTGAGGAATTTGAGGATGGAGATACAACGTCTGCCGGTACCGCTAGTAATTTAGAAAAATGCTATGACGATTTTTATAGTGAAATTTCAGGTGTACAGCTTGGTCGAAGGTAATTTTTCGCAAAAAATTACCGTGTACCAGAAAAATTCGTAAAACCATAAATTACTTTTTTACCTCGCATGATAATAATGGGGACTTTTGAAGTTTTCTTTCTTTACCAAAGTTTGATTTTGTCGCAAATTTGTTATTTCAAATGTCTAATTTGGCCGTAAATCAAAAAATATTATCCCATGAGTTTGGGACCCATATTCCAAATCTTATTTCTTACAGTCACAGACAAAAAAATTGCATTAACTTGGGCATTTAGGGGGGTTTCCGGACACTCCTTCCCAAAATCCTACAACCGAAACTGAGTTTAGGTATAAAAATCTCTCAGATCCCATATCATATACATATGGGTCAGGGTGTCCCAAAAAAACGAACTTCAAATATTTACCCTAGGCACCGCTGCAATTTTTTAGAATGGTGATCAAAAATCGAGTATGCCAAAAACAATAATATTTCCTGGCAGAGTCTAATGTTTATATGCACTCGCGTTCATGCTCATTATTATTTGTTTATAAAGCTTTGTGTGCCTTCATTATGTGTGGGAAATTGCTTTGTAGTAATATGCTATATACTCGTATTTTGAATCTTTTGAAGGAAAGGAAAAAACTATGATAGAGGAGATTGTCATCAAGAAAAGTAGGTCACCATGGGTCAGTTAGTTTAGGCAGAACTCTAGTCAGGTTGTAACAAAGGTATGCAATTTAAACATCCTTAAGTACATACTTAGCTAGCTTATAAGGTTGATAAAAGTGTCTTGCTTGGCTGAAATTAACATTCTTATTCCTAAGATTTGAAATGTTTTGGGTGTTATGTAAGTATTTCCCTTTATAAGAACAACTCCTAATAATACGAGTGGCGGTAGTAACACGCTGGTTACAAAAGGAGTTGGTCCTAGAGCTTACTAGATACATATCCGACAAAGGTCTGCACGCATAGCTAGCACCCCGTAAGTTGTTGTGGCACTAATTTCTTCAACTAATGAACTTTAAAAAAAACTATTACTTTTTGATAAACAGCGCGTATCTTTTTATGATACTAACTGTCACTTGAAAATCTCTACCAACAACGCTATAAAATATATTTAATACATACTTCATTATGGTAGGTTTCGTGGTATTCCATCAGTAAGAATATTATCAACGCCGCTAGCAATGCGCTGCTGGTCGACCACCCACGTTGTATGGCGATGATCCATTTGAGCTTCAAACGAGCCGACCCTGACAAACAACAGATTTGCAAAATACCGAAAAGAAAATGCATGGAATTTGTTTGCAGAATTAGGGGAACGAATATGTCACTTAACATATGGAAATGTACGATCGCCTTGAAGGAATCTGAAGAAGAAGGTATAAGAAGATATAAAGTAATACAGACTGCAAGGCAATGCGACGCATGCTGCACATTATAGTGGGTGATATTGCTTTCGTTATTGTTCTTTGTAATGTCTGATGGTCGCATTAACTTCAATGAAATTGCGGTGGAATTGCACCCAATCACATAGCAACATAATGTCATAAATCACGAACAGATGTATGCAAGTATGACTGTATATGGTGTTCATGCAGTTAAGTGCCACACAATGAGAGACCACCAACCAGTCAGACACCAGCTTACAAGCTCACCAGCTTCAGCTCAATATCGGTTCACCACAAGTCAAAGTTGATTGTTGCTGTTGTGCGGCAGGATCGTTTGTCAACATAATCACCCTTCCTTCGTATGTGACGGCCAAGTGCTAAATCACTTCAAGCGACAATTGTCAAGCATCAAGGCAAAAATAATTAGTGACTTTGTTGATTATTTAGCTTTTAGAAGTGATGGTGACTTTGGCGACAGAAAAGGGTGTTTTATTTAATGCAACGATCGGTGAATAATAGTATGACGAAAAATATTTCTACAATACATGAAGGCAGGCGCTTGGCTAGACTTCTATGAAGCAGGCCCGTGCACAGGAATTTGCTACAGGGGGGGTTTTGAACTTTTGGATGCTCCGAAGGTTGTGAAATTTGACAGTTTTTATGAAAAAAATCAGTCGTTGAGGGGGGCCCCTCAAAACCACCCCATGCGCACGGGCCTGCTATGAAGGATGGGGTAGAAGTTATGACAGATGCAACTACTCCTTTTCAACTGCATTTGAGAAAGGGCAATTTTTTAGAGGATACCGAAAGGGTATTTTAGAACATCTTATAACTTTAAACGAGCTAAACTTGTACATTTGTAAATCCGGACTATCTCGGGAACTGCTTGACCGTTTTGGATTGATTCTAAAACTATCCACTTGGGGGTTTGCAGTGGAGCAAGATATGCCAATATGCGTATCAAATGAACGGTTTGATTCTAAGACTATCTACTTGGGTGTTGCCACTTGGGGGGTACTACAGGGTTGCCAACTATCTCATTTTTTTTAATATTGAGTAAAATAAGCCAATATGGGTATCAAATGAAAGGTATTTTCGGCGACATACCAACTAAAATATTTTCAAGTAGAGTTGCCACCTAGGATTGCCGGCTTATCGCAGTATATCCGGTACTATCTCGAGGACAGCTTGACGGATTTCTATGAAATATATGAAAATCTATGAAATATATAGAGGTAGTATGCGATTTACTGGGCTGCCACATATCTCAAATTTTTTAAATAAGTTTTGAGTTCAATTTTGGATCATTTTGGGATAATTTTAGGGTAATTTTTGGATCATTTAAGGTCTTTTCGGGGCCATTTAGGGATAATTTTGGCTTCACTTTACCGTCCATTTGAGTTAATTTTCGGATCATTTGGGGACATATTGGAATCATTTTTAGGGGATCATTTTATGGTCACTTAGGGATAATTTTGGTGTCATTTTGGGATCATTTTGGGTTAATTTTTGAGTCATGTTGTTGTAATTTTGGGTTCATTTCGAGGTAATTTTGTTGTCATTTCGGGGTAATTTTGCTGTCGGTTTGGGATCGTTTTTCGGTCATTTATTTCAGGGTCATTTTGGCATCATTTTGGACTGCTTGATCGATTTCGATGAAATTTGGCATAGAGATAGTATGCTTGATTTTAAGACTGTCCACTTGGGTGTTTCCATTTAGGGCGGTATACCGGGTTGAGACCTATCTATTTTTTGCTGAAATATTGAGCACGGTATGCCAATATGGGTAGCAAATCAGGCTGGGTCACCCAGGTACTGTTTTATAGAAACGGGCAACTTTATTTGAGAGCCATACCAAAGTATTTAAGAAACCAGCAAATTTGTTTGAGAATCGGGGTAAGGTATTTCAGAAAAAGGCAAAAATATCTGAGAAACGGAACATTTATTTGAGGACAGACTAACAAAAGAATACTCATTGTGATTGATAGGCGCCAAAACGAAGTAGGAACTCTCCATAAAGGATCATAAAATAAGAACAACAACAAAACTAAAGAGCAATAAAAAACGAAGAATGAAAACAACAACATAAAAATGCAAATAAAGTCTAAACCAAATAAACAAGCGAAATGCTTCAATAAAAAAATCCTCAAAATATACCGCACAAAAAAGAAAAGAAAAAGCATCTGAAAGAACACCAACGAAACCGAAAGTCAAACAACAACAACAACATCAAATATCATCAGGCGCCACAGCGACTTAATTAAGTCATCAACCAGAAGGCAGACTAATTGAAGATTCTGTGCTATGCCGATATGCTGCATGTGAAGATCGGTTGCGGCGATCCCCACCGCCACCGTTACCACCAACGCATCACAAAAGGGTCAACAAAAATGCTTCTGCCGTCGATTCGGGAGGTCGTCGCCAGCAGCAGACAATTGATCTCTTAGCCTGGACTGTGCCGGTAGCTCGTATTTGCTTATGTTGGCGATTTATGAAAAACCAAATGCGAACCGCTGGTGAACGACGTCTCCGTCTTTTTCATGGCATCTTTGTTGGCCTTTTTGTCTGCGTAAGCCGTAGTCGTCTTCGCATTTTTCTCCGTTGCCTTCACCACTTCCTGCCTACTCATGTATCCTTTTTACTCGTATTGACCCATCTCCCACATGCAAAACTTTTTTTCTTTGCCAATTGCGGCTCTTACTACACATGTATGATGGTATCAATGACTTCGACGGCTGCTGACGAATTTTTTCTCATACAGTTTCACTTAAATCGTAGACCACACGCCGACAAACATGTACCTACCTACCTACTGCTCGTTGAACATGCAGACAGCTGTTCTGCTCAAATAGTCTGTGACGTATTAAGGCTTTGCGGATGCATTGGCTGAGACGAGGGGGTTACTAATGGCATTGCTTGGGTATCCCAAGCTTTCGATGGTATGACATAGCTACTATCACCTCTTACCGCTTGTGCGAAGAGCGCAATCACATGAGATCTCCGATACCTACATGCACGTACATATATATCGCAGTGATCTACAGTGCCACTGATCTCGTCTGCTTCGCTGTTTAGTATAAGTCTACTGTTTGAAATTACGCCAAAGCTTTGTGTGTTATATGGCTCATCATACAGTGAAACATTTTGGTGATTTCAGGATTGCACAAAAGGTCGACTCCTCAGTGCGAAACGAAAATGAATTAGTTCTTACGATAGGGTGAGTTGCTTCTGGTATATATCTACTAGGCCTCGTTTATCTGTGCAGATCCACTCTCTGAACTGACTAACCCGATCGTTGTTGTAGCGATGTTATTGTAGCTGACCCGAGAGCTCGAAGAGTCGCCTGGATGTCGGAGAAGAATGCTATCATAATCACGGCGATGTCCGCACAGACTAATGCCCTGCGAAAAACATATATCTCCTTCTGTATTATATAGATCTCGCACTGCGGGTTATAGTGCTCCAAGATGTGGGCCTTAGACCACAGACCATTTTTAATCCGTCATTGAATACTGAAATGTCCAATTTCAGTGTGGATTTTTTCCTTTACAGTCCTACATCGAAGGAAGGTAATCTTAAAGTTTGTGATAAAGATTGTTCTGGGACAGATGTTTCTAGTTCGTTTTAGTTTTATAATAGCAGTAGTTAATATTCAGAAAACTACAGTGTGGCGTCATATCCTGTGGATCAGCTGTCAAATAGCACTTCACTAAGCTTTTTTTGGCACACCACACCAGCATTTTAGTACTTGGGTGACCGAGCTTGCTCGGTGTTATTAATTAAGCGCTAACTTTACTTACCCAACATAATCCCAAAATGACCCAAAACGAGCCCAAAGAGACTCTTAAATGTTCCCAAAATGATCCGAAATTGAACCCAAAATGAACTCAAAATAACCCCAAAATTATCCGAAAGTGACCCCTAAATGATCCCAAAATGATCCTAAAATAATCCAAATATGATGCCAAAATTACCCCAAAATATAAAAATACAATACGGTACCCTGGGCGGCAACCCTACTTGAAAATATTTTAGTTGGTATGTCCGCGAAAATACCTTTCATTTGATACCGATATTGGCATATCCAGCTGCATAATTTAAAACAATTGAGATTTGGGGCAACCCTGGAAACCGCCTCATGTCGCAACCCCGAAGTGGATAGTCTTAGAATCAATCATACTATCTATATGCCGAATTTCATCCAATCGGATAAGCGGTTCCCGAGATTGTACCGGATATACAAATTTACAAATATACTAGCTCGTTTAAAGTTATAAGATTTGTTGGTACTGACCTGCATTTTGTGGCTTAAAAATTTTAATAAAAAAATATTTATAATAAACCTACCCACTGTTGTGAGGTTCCATCACATGCACATACCTACCTCAATTTCACGCAGTTCACCGAGAGGACCATAAAAACAAAGCCACAGCATTAGGGTTTGGGCAAAATAATGTACCTTGAGGCGATCACCAGAAAGTCTAAAGCTTTGGAGCTAAGAGATGAGATGAGCAATGCCTTGTAGAACAACCAACAAATATGACATTCGAATCATTGAAATATGAACTAGAAAAACGCCGTAAATCGTATTCTGGCTGAGGGGTGGTCTACATTTAGCAGAATATACAAGTTGCAAGTTTTCAATCGCCTTTCTTTTCTTTCTGGAATGTTCATATCATTATAAAAAATTCCACTTAATGCAGTTAAAATTAATTTGCTGGCGCTAGTGCTGGTGTTGATATAACCGCTACCCGTTACTGGGTGACTTACATATGCTGATGCATTCCATTTAGCATAGGTATTCGTGCATTGTTGACGTTCATAATCTGGAGTAGTTTTAGTGCCTTGTTACTTTCTGTCCATAAAATAGCAACAATTTATTGCGTGACATATTCCAGGTACCAATTGACAAATGCAGCGCCCATAATATGCCACCATACTAACGCATCTTCCGTCTTCCAACAGAACTTTCATTTCATTGACATTGCATTACCTAGTTAATAGTCTCTTATATCGCACTATGGGCCAACAAGTAAATGATGAGCCAAAAATAAATTTCAGGAATTCGTAACACCTTGTATGCTATTATGATGTCTGAGGAAAATATCCTTCTATTTCAAAATATTTTTCAAAAATGCCCCTGTTTCGGAAGAACGCCTCATCTCAGATTTTTCTCCATAACGCCCTAATCCAAAACTTGGTTCAATAAAGCTCTAGGTCGAAATGGGCTTCAAAAACTCCCTTCAAAGTGACCTTCCAATCAGCTCGATATATTTTTTTAATTAGTGATGTTAAGGTTCTGGCCCGTCTCTCATTTTAAATTCTATCAGGGATGAGCAATATTTTATTTTTGAGTGACGAGTGACGAAAAAATAAAAAGTTATTCATTATTTTAAAAATTTTGAGGGATGAGTGACCGGTTATTCTTATTCAAAAAAGTTTTGAGTGATGAATAACAATTTATTTTATTGAAGAATCACTTGAAATAAAAATCATCACTTTGATTTTTTTTGTATAATGAATAAAAATTAATTTTTAATTTTTTCGTCACTCAAAAATAAAATGTTTCCCTTATTTTTGTTATTTTTTTTTTCATTATTCAAAAAAATTTGAGTGATGAGTGACTGGCTATTTTTATTAAAAAAAAATCAAAGTGATGAATGAGACATTCCATATGAAAACGTCTTATTTAAAAAAGATGGCTAGTCTCGGATTCCGCTCAACCTTTGAGGGACACTTCTTTAGGGTCCTAAAGGATGAAATTGTTTACAAAATACATAAGCATAGGTATAAAGCTTAAAATTTGTATTTATATATCAGAAGGTTACTCATACGCCCAGGCGAACTATTGTATAATAAAACAAAACAAGTTTTACCAAAGCGAGCTAGGCTGTGCTGAGAACTTTAACCTCTTATGAGTATGGGATAACTAATATCCCAATTGATGAATGATTAGTTAAAACATAATATAATATTTTAAATTAATCGAAATAGGCAACGATTGGCAAATTTTTTAAATTCCGTTATGATATTCGTAGCAGAAATTAGCACACTTTTTCTAATTTCTTTTAAGCTACAAAAGCAGGTATGTTGGCCCATAGTGCACTGGCTTTTAGTGAAGTTGCGCGGCAATACAAATCATAAAGTTATGTATGTATAAATATAGCAATGAGAATAAAAAGTGTTAATATCCGCAATAACTTACCTTAAAAAGCAACAAAAACTTACAAATGGTTAACATATGATGTTGAAACTGCCACACTATCTACATATATACATATGTCTTCCTATGTACCAATTTCATTTAAGAGAGGAAGATATACTTAAGCATGGAAGAAATAGAAACACTTTGGACTACTTCATTGGGAACATCTGCTTAGATGGCGCCTTATAAAGTACCAAGTAATAACAATTAAAAGGTCAGCAAAATTTTAGCCAGTATTCCACAACGACGTAGATGGGAAAAAGGAATTCAAAGGGTTGCTAAAGAAAAAAGATAGCTACTCAGCTTCTACTAGTTGCGAAGTAGTTCACAATTAGCAACTTTAAGTGCAGGAAAAATACAAATCGTGCTGTTATCTAATCTCTAAAAAGAACTGTCCGCGATTAATACCTTATAGTCCATAGTGGGTTATAATAAGGTGACCATTATTTTCGAGCGAAAAAGGAGGACAAATTCACTAAAATCATAAAAATTACTGAGACGATCGAAACTTTTGGCGAAAAAGGTAGACAAATTGTCGGCATTAAAACACAATTGCGCCAAGTTTGAAGTCTCTAGCTAACCGGAAAGTTACTCACAGATCGATCGCTAGATTCCCCCTGCGTTTTAAAAGATTTGCAACTATATCGACCAGCGCGCCACCTATTGGAATTTTGATTTTTACAAATTGTATTGCCAGCGTTCTAACAACTCAATGCCAAGTTTCAAGTTCCTATGTTACCAGGAAGTTAGTCGAAAGTCGATCGCATGCTTTTCAACTTCAAAATAGTTTTCGAAATATCTCGATCCGTGCCCAAGTTATCGGAATTTTTTTGATGAGGTATTGTATTGTCCACTGGTCCGACAAATGTGTCAAATTTCAAGTCAATAGCTTACCGGAAAGTTGCTCAGAAATCGATCGCAAGATTTCCCCTGTGTTTCAAAGATTTTCAATTATACCGACAATTTTAGTCACCGTGCCCGGCATACGTGCTAACTTTCTAGTCCCTAGATTGCCAGGAAGTTAATTATACTGCTATTACTACTATTGTCCGCTTACCCTAGTGGGTCATAGGGCCTCGATGACTCTGCTATATATATATATGTATATATATATATATATATATATATATAGAACTATATTTTCCGTTTCTGGGAAAACCACGTATATCCTACTCCAGCAAGCTCCTTTTAAGCTGTTCTTCACCAAGTTTTTGGCTGGTGCACCAGGTCTTCTTATACATTGGGGAGTCATGTCATAGCTTTGCCCTTGTTATGTAGTTTCGTGGTTGCCGAAGTGTGTGGCCTAACCATTCCCACTTTCTAGTTGCGCTGATTTTTCGTTTGCTTAAACAAAGCTAGTTAGCTTAGCATTCAATTCAATTCAATTCAATTCAATTCAATTCAGTTTATTCAGTCTATGATTTTAGAAATCTTACAGACTAGCAATACATATCTTACAAACTAGAAATGCAAATCCAAATCTTAAGCATAGGTAAAATACAGACGAATGCCATTAAACATAAAAGTAAGCAAGTTTTGTAACAAAACAAGATCTCGGAAGTGCGAAATCAAGATCAAGACTATGAAAAATTTTATTAAATTCTGAGAGAGCCCTCGAAATGGGATCAAAATTATAGTAATTAGCTCGGATTATCTTGATATGAAACGGATATTGCGTGCGGAGGGTTCTGCACGGGATATTGAAACTTATTAAAGCTAAAAGTTCCGGACAGTTAACCGAACCACAAATTAGATCATATATAAACATCAAAGTATGAATAGCACGCCTCGACGCCAATGACTTCATGCTTATGAGGGCACAACGGGCACTGTAAGATGGTAATGGATCAGTAAAACGTAGCGGTTGAACAGCAAATCTACTAAAACTTCTTTGTACTCTTTCAATTCTCTGAGAATGAGCAGCATAAATCGGATTCCAAATTATGGATGCGTATTCTAGTTTCGAGCGCACTAGACTATCATATAAAGTTTTTCTAGTGTATGGATCTTTAAAATCTTTGGCATAACGCCGCAAAAAAGCCAAATTGGAGTAGGCCTTGGGTAAAATGAAGTTTATGTGATTCGAAAATGTAAATCCTGAGTCAAACATTACTCCAAGATCAACAAACTCATTAACACAAGAAAGATTGTCGTCAAAAAGTTTATAGCTAGACATATGAGCGTTGAGGTTTTTCGAGAGCTTCATATGGAAGCATTTTTTAATATTAAGTCGTAAATTATTCACGAGGCTCCAATTAGCTAAATTATTAAGGTCTTCTTGCATCAGGATCACATCTGCGGAACTCGCAATGGTTCTGAAAATTTTTAAGTCATCTGCATAGAGCAGATACTTCGAATTCTTAAAACAAGATCCTATATCATTAATAAAAAGAAGAAAAATAATAGGCCTGAGGATGCTTCCTTGAGGAACTCCAGAGGTGGCTTCGAACGAATATGACTTTGTGTTCTCAATTTCCACAAAGGAAATTCTATTGGTGAGGTAAGATTTTAACCAACATAAAAAAGTAGAATGGAAACCCATTTTTTCAAGCTTGTACAATAGAATATTGTGAGTAACTGTATCAAAAGCCTTAGCAAAGTCTGTATAGACAACATCTACTTGTTGACCAATTTTGAATGACGAAACACAAAATTGTGAAAAAGAAACTAGGTTCGTAACCGTGGATCGACCACTCTCGAGTATCGATATATGTACACTTGCATCTTCTTTTCAATGCGGCTAGAGTGCTTCCACGTTTCGCATCTACATATAATACAGAATAGATTTTAGATTCGTATTGAAAATTCTATTTACCTCGCTAGTTCGCAATGGACAAAAGTGATCAGTTCAACCAATATAAAGGGATCTAAACTATGTAGAATTACTCGCAGGCTCATTTGCGCCCAATCCTTGATTCATCATAGACTAATCGAATTCTTTGCAGCCTATGTATTTCGAACAACATGTATGAGCTGGTATAGGAATGGACCTAAAATCAACAAAAGCAAAAAGTCAAGACAAATAAAATATAAAAAAAAAAAAAAATTTGCGAAAAAAAGGAATCAAGGGGGAAATTGTTAAAAATCTAAAAGAGAGATGATGATACAACGAGCACTTGGGTGGTCTTGCTGTCAAAATGTGTGGTCTTTATTAATAAAAGCGCATGACAGAAACAGTAACAACAATAACAATAACAACAAAAAACCAGAGCAACAGCAACAAGAAACAAGCAACATCAGTGAATGTTCAATGAGCAACGACCACGACGACAGTGAAAAAGGAAATAGCAACAACGACTAACAATAAAAGCAACGACAACAACAGCAACAGCAGCAACAAAGCAACATTGCCAATAAGAGCTTCGACAACAGTTGTGTTCTCTCTGGATTGTCTGTTGTCGCTTTGTCCCTTCACATTGCCTGCAGAAGTTGACGATTGGGGCTACGATTGGAGGCGGACGTCAGCGTCGTTGGCGTCATTCCCTCAAGCAAGCAGCAGCGGATGTATACGCTGCAGAGAGCTGCTAACAACAACGTGCTCATGTGACATAAGGCAATTGTTGATGCAACATATGGTTTTTTTTTTTTTGCAAATATGCTGTGTAAGTCTTAGACTGGGTCAAAAAAATAAAGAAATATTTTGTTTCTCAGATTATATGTATGTATAATTTTCAGAATGGAGACCCAATTTAATTGTAACAGTTACAGGTTTTAATTTTAATTTTTATCAATGCTAGTGTCGATTTCTGCGGAAAAATATGTAAATCAAATTTTGATATTATTTTTAATTTTTTAATTTTTTTTATTTTGTTACTAGCTGGTGCCCGCGACTTCGTATGCGTATAATTCTGTAAATACATAGTACATTTCCCTTAATAGCCATATTAAGCGTTTTGGTATTAAGAAGGTTCACATTTTATGAGCTATCTCCGGGGTAGCTTAGCTATTGAAATTAATCAAATGGTTTAGGACAGCATTCATTTTTGTGGAAATATTCGTCGATACCTCCGAAACCGGTCGAGCTATCGAAATTTCAAGATATCGCCCAAACTATTTCATATATTTCAATGAATCACCTCGCATATTATAGCACTCATTGACACCTTTCGTTTGTACTAAGACATTTTTGGTCACCCCTGGCCCACATATTGGGCGATAACCCCAACACCCGTCGAGATATCACAAAAAATAATATCTTAAAATTTAAGTTGAGCGTCTAGCAATCCAACGATTCAATTCCATTCAGTACTTTTAGAGTGTTACGACCACAAACATACAGACAGACATGGACAGATATTGGGCGATAACTACAAAACCGGTTGAGATATCGAAAAAAGTGATATATTAAATTTTATGTTGAGCGTCGAGCAATTCAACGAAAAAAGTTTCATTCGATTTCATTCATTACTCTCAGAGTTATACGACCACAAACATACGGACAGACAGACAGACACACACAAATTTTTAAAATGTTTGATTTGGATTCTACTCGCTTTATAATGCTTCCGCCAATCAATTTTTTGTTGATATCTGCCATGTACAGACATCGACCTGTTACAATTTTATTATATGTAGAGATTTCATTTCATTTTATTTTATTTTGATTTTTTTTTTTATTTTTTTAATTTTATTTTTGTTAGATTTTATTATCTGTTTATTTAAATTTTTTTATTTTTTTTTTGGTTTGTGACTAAGTAAAGTCCCATTTTACAACAGCAAATTCTTGAATTCAACTCTGCTGGCGTTCTCTTTTGTGTTTTCTCTTCGTGAAACATAATACCGGCGTACAAGGAGGAGTGAAAGAGATAGCAAGAAAAACTTGAAACGAGTTGACGGTACGTTTTCAAATGTACTCTACCCCTCTCTTCTCACCTCCTTCGCGTATGTCGCGGCAGACTTGAAATCAAGAATTTCCTAGTGTAAAAGGGCACTTAGAAAAACCCTGAACTGCCTATAGGCGATTTTGGCCGTTCATCATGTTTCGCCAGTCGGTTCTTTGTTGAGCCAACTGGCGCCAATTGGCCGCGCGATCGTAGATCTGCCTCCACTTGGTCCTGCCATCGGAGTTGTGGTGTCCCTCTTCCACTACTTCCACCGGCGGGTGACGATAAGAATACCTTCGGTACGGAGCGTCTTCGTTCATTTGCACAACGTGACCTTACCAGCGAAGCCGCTGGGTTTTAATTCGCTGGAGTATGTCGACGTCTGCGTAAAGCTCATACTGCTCATTATTATATCTTCTTCGGGCTTTAGTTTATTTTTTATATTATTTTACTTTTTTGTTTCATTTTCGTTTAATTAATTTTTTTTTATTGTATTTTGTTTTAATTTAATTTAATTTTATATTATTATTATTTATCTTTTCATATTTTTTCTTTATTTTTTTTTTTAAATTTAAATTTAAATTTTTATTTTTATTTTTTATTTTTTTATTTGGCGCAGTCTAGTATCCATATATGTATGTATGTATGTTGCTTTAGAAGTAAATGCGTGTGATAACATTCCCATTCCCGCTTTCGGTTCTGCAGCTATGAAGGTTTTTGCTGTTGTTGTTGCATACTGCTTATAGCCAGCAAGTGGTGCCTCCAATCGTTGTTGTTTTTATTGCTGCTGCTGCCTGCTTTTGCTGCCGGCGTTCCCCGTTGCTGGTTGCATTTTCGGTGAATCCTTTGATTATTTGCCGCGCCGAATCCAACCGTAACGGTGGCAACAACAGTTGCCATAGCTGCAAATTAAATGAGCGCACAAAATGTTCGCGTTTAACACAATCCGCTATTAAGCTACGCGCTGTCGATTTTTTTTGCACTTCATGCTCATGTTTGTTCCGATAAGTTGCCCTTATACCTACCACCACTCTTACTGTTGTTTTGGTTTATTTTTCTACTTTTCGTTGGTCTCTTAATTTCTGTTTGTTTTGTTGATGACGTGTTGGATGATGCCTTTTGCCACTGTTGGAATTGGTTTTGTTGTTTTCCTGGTTTCCACCCCCTTGCTACCAACACCAGCTTCTTCTTCAGACGCGTTCTATCATTGCCTCACTGAACACAGAGTACTGTTGTGATCATCATCGCTGGCATTAAGCTTAATTTCAGTTCAAATTAGTTCGCTAATGAACTCATCAAGATCATTTTTTCCATTTGGCTTTTATTTATTTTGCAGTTGTAGGCATTTATTGTTGTTTATAATTTTTTATTTGTTTTGTATATCATTCTCTGCTCATCAGTTTATTTTTCTTTTCCTTAGTGACTTATTCGATTTGATTACAAATTGAAGATTCTCCACGACTTCGTTTGTTGTTGTTGGTCTAAATTTTTTTATTTCTTTTCTTTTTGTTTTCTGTTGCTCTCATAATCCACAGTGGCTTCTGCGCTCGATTAGTTCTTAGCTCCGATACATGTAGGAGTGTCACTTGGTTATGGTTTGAGTTCTCACGTTCACCAAATGTCATTTAAGGTGCAGTTTTGGGCATTTTTGTTTGTAATTAATGACAATAAATTGCCTGCAACCAAGGGCA
This sequence comes from Campiglossa producta, assembly GCA_964058755.1. Classification (NCBI taxonomy): domain Eukaryota; kingdom Metazoa; phylum Arthropoda; class Insecta; order Diptera; family Tephritidae; genus Campiglossa; species Campiglossa producta. The sequence continues at coordinate 108,062,348 of CAXKVI010000004.1, read as the reverse complement.
TGCCAAGTTCTCCTGAAAGGTTCGCAAAGGGGGGAGGGGCATTTATATATTTGCTAAGTAACTATAATTTTTCTTGAGTTTTTTCGTTCAGTTTCTTTCGGTAAGATTAGGGTAACGGTTGATACCCATATTGGCATATCTAGCTGTATATTAAAAAAATGGGGTAGGTGGCAACCCTGTAAACCGCCCTAAGTGGCAACACCCATGTATATAATCTTAGAATGAATCAGATTGTCTATATGCCCAATTTTATCCAAAGCTGTAAGTGGTAACACCCACGAATTCTTGCTTGAAATTATCTTATTTGGAATACGGTCGAAAATGCCTTTTATTTGATACCCATATTGGCATACCCAGCTCTATATTTAAAAAAAATTGCAATAGCTGGCAACCCTGTAAACCGCTGTAAGTGGTAAAACCCATGAATTCTGCTCGGCCTAACTATTACAATTTGTGCAATGCTAGCTAAATCCTAGAATTTCACCTCCTATTTGATTTGCACAGCTAAACATCGTGGTGAAAATCGGCTACGCCTGAAAGTCGGCTACAATTTCTATTTATGTTGCATAATTTCCGTTGCATCATCAGCCATTTTCGCAAATTTTCCTCTCAAATAAAACTTCATATCGCCGCCTAAGAAGTTAACTTTAAAAATATAGATTAATCGGGCTACTCTAATCTAATCTAATCGTGGCTAACTCTTTTTAGAGAAAGATGACTTACTACTCAGATGCCCATACCTTAGTTTCCTAACTATCGAGTAATCCCTTCAACAGCCGTCTCGCTGTTCCCAACAAGTAGAAATTGTTTCTTCCTTGGAATCGAAAAATATTTTTCCTTTTTTTTTAAGTGTTTTTTAAAGCAAATTCGTCAAAATCGTTGACAACCATATTTCACTGACTATTGCTATGACTGATATTTTTACTTTTCAAGCTCCGACATACGAAGTTCCGTTGACATGCGTGTGGGCGAGTATGTTGTTGTATATATTAATATGCATATTTGCATGATTGCAATTGTCTGTATCATCCATCATAAGGCGATGAATTGCGTTCACTTTAAATTCTCTACCACTTCTCCATACAGTGCCTCGCTCTCTGTTTCCTTCTGCACACAATCGGCTTCAACGTCGTTGTCTCCAATATTTGCATGACAGCCACATGTTCCCTCACTAGGGCTGTTTTGATTTTTTTTTTTTTTTTAAATTTTGTATAGCTGCTGCTGTTGTTGTAGACCTACAACAGCGCGTCTTTATGTTGTTGCATTTTGCCTGCACTAATTAACTCATTAACATTTGGTTTTTGAATCATTGACTTTGGTGTTGCTGGAAATTCTTTATACGTTTTTTTGTTGCACTTGACTCACTCATGCATAACGACAAGAGCTGCACGTCTGGTAAGTAGTATTTTTTTGTGTTTATACTACAAAACGTCTGATGTTACAAGCTGCCGCCTTTTTTTGTTAGCGTCTCCACACAGCGCACATGTCGTCAAATGGTTGCGAAATACAGTCTTTTGACGGTTATAATAGTCCGGTCAATATAGACATTTGAAACAACAATAATTCCCACAGAGCCAAACTTTGGTAGAGAGCTTAGGATCGCTATCGGAAAGAAAACTCCAAGAGGCTTCATCGATCCCGTGAGTGCTACAAAAGTTATTCGGGGTCAAAGGTCAACCCTGTAGGTTTTTTGGACCTTTCTGGAAAACGCAAAGTTTTTTCGAAAAATTACCTAAGACCAAGTTGTAGACCTGGAAACTCTCTACAAGTATGGACATATCGCGACTGTGAGATTAGCTGTGGAAATTACATGAAAATATATTCCACGACTTCTCAGAATTTTTCTCGAAAAATTTAGTTTGCGTAGGAAAATTTTCGTTTACCGTTTATTTGTCACGAAGTTCCCAACGACAATAAAAATAGTTTTTTTTTTGACTCCGAATAATTGTTTTAGCACATATTGGATCGAAGAGAAGTTTTGAGGATTTCTATCTGAAGGTGAACCTAAGCTGTATGCAAAAATCCTCTTCCGGATCCAAAAACTCATACTTTTCATAGTAATACAGCAAAAACTATAGTAAAAATTACTCAAAGAATATTGTAAAAGTGGACAAAAATAGAGTAAAAATTACACAAAAATATAGTAAAAACGACACCAAAATATAGTAAAAAAGGACCCATAAATATAGTACAAACAACATAAAAAATATAGTGAAAATACACAAAAAATGTAGTAAAAAATACTCAAAAAATATAGTAAAAATTTACACAACAAATTTAGTAAAAATTACACAAAAAAGATAGTAAAATTTATACAAAAAAACCGCGTGTAGCCAGTACACGTGAAAGAAGTTAACTTCTTAACCATTCACAGTCCCAAAATGACCCCAAAACCTATACATTATAAAATTATATTATTCGAATAGAAAAAAAGACAATAGCGAATAAACAACTATTCGAATAGTTGACAACTATCCGAATACTTGGCAAACTATTCGAATTTTTTGGAACGAATATTTTTATTCCCACTCCTAATCCTTTCTTATTGATGGGTCTATCTCTTTTTATTTTGGTACGTACCTACAATTTTTGGACACAAGTGAATACACTATTCCATGTTCATGAAAGGTATAAAATATTTTTTTTTTTTTTTTGCGCCATGCATCTAATCCTGGCACATCCACGACACAGTCCTTTTTTCAAATTATTGGGCCATTTCACGCAATAAAATCCTTACGGCAATATAACGAAAACGACACGAAACTATAGACACATTCACTTGAACTTAAAACATTCACTTGAACCTAAAACACCCGCTTGCAAACGAAAATCAACACATACTAAAGGCTAGTTCACTTTTCTATTATACTTAATTATTTATTGGTCATAAAAAGGTCCATATGTATGTACTATATATGTATGTATGTAAACTGTGCATTAGTGAATTGTAACTAGTGTGTTTAAAAAAAACAGAATTTAAGATTTTCTCGAAATTGCAAGAGTGAGATGCAAAATATGAAAGAAAGAATTAGTTGACAAAAATAGCGGAACGCTTTTTCATTCATAAATCTTCAAGAAAATGTAGCCAAAATCGCACTTTTAAGTAATTTTAGAAGAAGAAATCTAATGTGAAATAATTGATTGGACGGATGGACATAAATTGTAAAACTTCAATCGAGAAAAATTATCGAAATCCGTCACGCACCATCAGGCGATCATAAAAATTAGCGCAGAACTTGCAACTTCTCAGCTGTACTCAACGACGACGTAACGTTGTCAAATAAACACGCACAAACATTCATACTCCTTGAGTTAAGTATGTGTGTAAAAAGTCGTATACGCTTTTGTTCCTGTACTTTGCGTGCGTAAGCCCACACATGTGGTTTCTGCGCTTGTTTGATAGCGACTGAAATTCGCCAAATTCATATCGCCGCCTAAGAAGTTAACTTCAAAATATAGTATTCAATTACACAAAAAATATAGTAAAAAAAGAACCATAAATATGGTAAAAATTACACAAAAAAGATATTAAAGTTTATACAAAAAATATAGTAAAAATTCACATAAAAAATATAATAAAAATTACTCAAAAATATGGTAAAAATTACACAAAAAATAAAGTTCAATTACGCAAAAAATATAGTAATAAAATTACACAAAATATATAGTAAAAATCAAACAAAAATATAATAAATTACGCAAAAAATATACATAGTAAAAGTTACATGATACTTTTAATTTGACATTGCCTGTACCAACAAAGATATACCGCCTAAAAGCAATTGATATCTTACAGAAACAAAATCGACTATTTCAGTCGAGACGGTCTATCGAAAAGTGTAACCGAAACGGGATACAAAGCTCTGGATGACTAGGGATATCCATATTTTATGTTTTATTTCTATAGCTATTTTCTTCGATGCATTTTAATCTAATTTAAACATTATTTCATTTTTTTCAGGTAACTGCATACATCATATTTGTTCTGCATCCACATTTTTTATCTGAAAGGTATCTATACAGAAATTTTCTATTAAAAATTTTCCGATAAAAAAGGGACCAAAATTTTTTTTTAAATTGATCATAGAAGAGTGCGATTACCATGCCATTGCCAACGATCGCTCTAGGCTTCTATATTCAATGGGTCACAGTCATAGTCAAATTAAGAATGACTTAAATATACTTAGTTGCAGCTTTTTTGTTAGATAGTCCAGCTGTTGGGTATATCTAAGAACTAGTCAGAGACTACCATAGATCTTTCTTACCATATTATGCGGTTTCGGGTTATTTGGCGTAGTATAAGTAATTAAGTGTTGGCTTCACAAAATCCGAAGCTTTCGAAAAAGTATAAGTAAAATAAAATTTAAAATAAGCTATTAAACCTATTAACGCTATGCCCTCCAAACCTCCCACCACGATTATCTATTCCCTGCCACACTCTACCAAAACAATTTGTTATCCTAACCACTGAGCTAATAATCTTCCCCAAATCTGACAAGTACTTACAAGCACTTAACTAACCACAATATAAATAGAACACACACAACCAGCAGTGAATAATAAACTCTTACACACAAAACAAGCCAACAAAAATATATAGCAGATTCAAGTAAATTTTTCATGGTAATCATAAACTGACATTTATTTTGAGTCCATAAACACCCACACACACCACAAAAAAGTTAAACTCAATCAGCTTACCACCCTCAACAAGGGTAGACAATTGCGTGAAAGTTCAACTGAAAGCTGTGAAAAGCACACAGAGAAAAGGCAACATCATGGAAGAGGAAGAAAAACAATCAACAAATGAAGAGCAAAAATGAAAAACATTTGAAGATTACAAAAGGATGGGAGGATGTAAGTACATACATACATACATACACGCCCACTGCATGTTAAACAAATGGTTGAACATAAATTTTGCTCAAAATCAAGGGGGAGATCAAAATAAACAGAGGGCGGAAGAAATTCATAGAAAGACCGTAAAAGTAACAGACAAAGTGACAAGGCAATAACGATAAAACCTTTACACAGAATGGTAAATCAGTTCGTGAGGCATGCAATCAAGAACTAGTTCCGATTGCGCTTGGGAAGTTATTCTGTGAGGATTGAGGAGCAGGACACTAGTCTCGAGGCCCTACGCTCCAATAGGAGTGAAGGCAGATGATGAAGATGATGATGAGTCTCAAAATCAATTTTATGCGATGGATATGGACATAAGAAAAAAAGGAGAAACACGCTCCGATCGAGAGGGTGCTTCAGTCAGGACTCTGTTTGTATAAAAATTTTAGAAATGAATACATCCCTCTTTAGAAGGAAGAGGTTTCGAAAAGGTCCCCAAACCAATTTCGTTAGTTCTTGTAAAAGCTACTTTGAACATATTACTTGGCCTCCGCTTTCTGCCCAATTACGCAAGTTTTCTACACTAAAAAAAAAAAATGGCATCACGGCGATGCTAATTAGTCACTAATATGCAACTTTCGAGTACCGACACATTTTTTTTTGAGTGTACCCATCCCCACTACCATTTTTTATTTTCACCAAGTGTTTTGTTACTCTCGATAAAACGTTGGGGTACTTTCTTTTTTTGGGAGGGTGTTAATTTTATTAGCTTTTTGTATAGAGTTTATATTTGGTGTACCCAAAATAATCGACTGCCTTCAACAACAACATCGCTGTGAATTTGGCTTGAGTGCGATAAGACAGCACGTGCTTTTATTGATTTTTAAATATGTTGTTTGTTGTTTGATAAACTCAGCGTTTAAGTACATGTGTGCTTACATAACTATTTTTCTTTGGGTGGGATAATCGAAATGGAAGAGTTTGAGGGAATATATGACCCAATGTGTATATTGCAGATATGATAAATTTTGAGAGCACATAGTTGGAAGGTGAATATGGATAAAAAATCGAAAGGATATAAGAATAACTCGAGAGTGACGGGCACGAGGATGTATAGGTGAGTTGGATTTTCTCTGAAAACCATTGAAAACTTCCAAAAATTGATTTTAAAACAAAACATGAGAAAAATCAGAGACCAGGCGACATGGATTTAACACGGAAGTGGTGTGGACCATAAGTTATTCGGTATATCTAACACTCCTACTAGTGAACATGAAAGGGTAAAAATGGAGTGCATATTAAAAAAGTGTCTTCTACAGTTCGGTGGTAAGGGGATTCTCCACGAATAGTGTCAGTGTTTTTCTTGTAAATGTAATAGTTTTGCCGTGTATTTTTTCAAGTGCATTTTGCATGGATTCAAAAAATCTTTTTTTTTAATGGAAAATACATTTTTTTTGCGGATCTCAATAAAATCTTATAACTTTAAGCCAGCTAAACTTGTTAGAGTGGTTCGATTTAAAAAGTGAAAAATCGCCATCACGGAAACTGTTCTAGGGGTCATTTTAATCAACTTTGCTGAAGAAACTATATATAGGTTTAAAGTTGGGTTGGAACCCCCGGAAATCGCGTTGAAGTTTCATAGTTAGGTATGAAAATTTTTGTATGCGACTTATCACACTGTATGACAGCGAGCATTAACTTTTTACGGGACATACCTTAAGTTGTAGTTCTAGCCAAGCACACAAAAACTACAAAGAGAGAATTTCAAATACATGGTCAACATCTGGAAATAGGGGGCAAAACCCCCTTTTTAATTGTTTGAAGGATATATGTAAAACTTTAACGATGTCTGTACATTGTAGATATTCAAAAAAAAATTGATACGGCGAATGATTATTAAGCCAATAGAATCCAAATCAACAGTTTTTAGAATTTTTGTCCGTCTGTCTGTCTGTCTGTCTAAATGTTTGTGGTCGAATCACTCGAAAACTGCCGAATGGAGTTAAAACATTCGTTCGTCATTTATTAGTAGACGTTCAACTTAAAATTTGAGGTATCCCTTATTTCGATAACTCGACCGGCTTCAAAGTTATCGACCAATAAGTGGACCAGGGGTGACCAAAAATGTGTAAGTACAATATGGATATCAATCGAAAGGTGCAAACGAGTGCTTTCATAATCAATGTGATAAATTTCAATATCACATCTTGTTTCGGAGATATCACTTTTTGCCCTCCCCTACAAAGCGACCCACTTTAAAACTTGTATATATATATTTGTATATTTGAATATCCGGACTATCTCGAGAACCGATTTGGATAAAATTTTGAATATAGATAGTATGATTGATTCTAAGACTACCCACTTGGGGGTTGCCACCTGGGGCGGTTTACAGGGTTGCCAGCTATCTCAATTTTTTTTAAATTATATATATATATATATAATTATAGATATGCCAATATGGGTATCAAATGAAAGGCATTTTCGCTGACATACCAACTAAAATGTTTTCAAGTAGAGTTGCCGCCCAGGGATAGCATTTTACCGTATTGTAATTGTATTGTATATTTTTGGGATCATATTTGGATTATTTTAGGATCATTTCGAGATCATTTAGGGGTCACTTTGGGATAATTTTCGGATTATTTTGGAGTAATTTTGGGATCATTTTTGGTTAATTTTTGGAGTCTTTTGGGGGTCGTTTTGGGATTATTTTAGGATTTATTTGGGATCATTTATGGATAATTTTGGGGTCATTTTCGGATCATTTTGGGTACCTACATTTAAGGATGTTTTTTGGGTTATTTGGGAATCATTTTTGGATAATTTTGGGGTCATTTTGGGATCATCTTGGGACGTTTTGGGTTCAATTTCCGATCATTTGGGAACATTTTAGGATTATTTTGGGATTATTTTAGGTTCATTTTGGGATCATTTTGGGCAAGTAAAGTTAGCGCTAAATTGATAGCACCGAGCAATTATGTACTATTTCCACATCCTTTTTAGTGGGTTAATCCTGTTAAAAAAAAAAAATCGTTGGAACAAACATTCGTAGCAATTTAACATTCTACAGAAATCCGCAAAAATATTTTAATTTTTCATATAAAATATTTTTTGATTCCATGCAAAATTTCATTTCCTCTAGTAGGAGAGCTAGATAAACCAAAAGATGCCTACGGTCCACACCACTTCCGCATTTAATCCCTGTCGCCTGGACTATTCCTTCGCTGTAATTGTTTCCAAGACGATACATTTTTATAACAGTTTTTGAAAAATTAACAGGGTACGACGCGTCGTATGAGCTACCTAAAAAATTCAAACAAGAGAGGCACTGGAGAAATGAAATGTTCTCAAACAAAATGGAAACAATTATCAAAAAGAGAAAATCAATTGGGAATGTGGCCATTATCATGCCAGCCTGTTCTTTGTACCGGATTGAGCCTGTCCGATATGGGTATGCACTGTATCTTAGAATGCACACCGTCATACTTTGAACTAAACCATTCTAATACAGCTTTTCTAGAACGTTTCTTTTGCAATTCTTCAATGTAAATATAATGATTTCCATCCATAGATGGTAAGCTGTTCTTCGAATTACAATGAAGTAGTTGCCATATTGAAATTTAAACTTTTCATTGACTAACTAAAAATGAAGAAATCATCTGCTAATTTGCAAGCTATGAACCTAACTTATTAGCAATGCCTTTTACCCAATAAGCACGTAATTAAAAATAAATTTTGAGTGAAGTATTTACAAATTGAATTGATCACAACAAAAGCGCAAATCAAAATTCCTTACTTAGTCGAGTATGAAAACAACTGTATTAACACATTTTCTTTAGTCTCATTTAAAATTCTTTAAATTGCAATTGACTTCTTTTTAGAGCAGATCATTAGTGTTATGTATAAGTACATGGGCATAGCTCATGCCACGCATATGCATTTAAAGTTTGCCGCATATGGCTAAGCAATTGGTCAACTAGTCACTTATGAGTACTTTTCTAACGACAATAAAGTCTTTTTTTTTGTGCCACAATCACTTTTGTGGCATTACTTACATGCAGATCCCAAGGGAATATGCCACGTTTAGTTGCAAATATGTAATTATACAGCCACATTTAAGCATCATATAGCGAAAGGGTATTAAGCTGACATACATTCTTTTACACATATGAAAAGTAATGAAGCATTGTAGGGACCGAGCGAATCCAGAGCTAGTGAGCTAATTGCGATTACCAGCAGCGTTGCCGGATGTGAAGAATGGTATACAAAGTCACTAGTTTTTTTTTCAATAGTACTTACGTAAAGAAACTCCTCAACAAAACTAATTCATATCGGAAGCTGTCGATTTCAAATGTTTGACGATTTAACATGGAATAACCCATCAGTAAATATTGAATGGTTAGTGAAGGTAAGAATTCGAAAAAAACAATCATTGGACGAAATTTCCAGTTCGATTTAAAATCGACCAGTGGCGGATCCAGGATTTCAGAAATTTTAGGTCTTTTCTTTTTTCGAGGACATTTTTTATTCACAGTTTCTCAAAACTCGCCCTTTAGGGTTGGTTTTTAAAAAAAATATATGTATGTACATACCTACGTTTGCTGGTATGGGCAATGTCAAATTCGAGGTATCACGTAACCGTGTAATTGTATAATTATACCTTTCATGAAGATGAAATGGTATTATAACTTTGGTCCGATGTTTCTAAGTATAAGAAGAAGAAGAGATGGGCCCATCACTAAGTATACCGAAATGATCAGGATGACGAGATGAGTTGATTTAGCCATGTCCGTCTGTCTGTCTGTTTGAACGCAAACTAGTCCCTCAGTTTTTGAGATATTTGGCTGAAATTTTGTATGCGGCCACCATTTTCTAATATAGGAATCATTTGTCGGAAACAACAAGATCGGACCGATATTACATATAGCTCCCATACAAACGATTGTTCCGATAAACGGATTTTGGGCTATAACTCCTGTAATTAAAGAGGTAGGAACGTTAAATTTTGTAAAAGTTGCTTATTTCTTATACGAAATATCGATGTTGAAAATCATCGAGATGGGATAAGTATTTCCCATAGCCCCCATACAATCGATTGTTCCGATAAACGGATTTTGGTAGATAACTCCTGTAATTATATATGAAGGAAAGTGAAATTTCGTAACAATTGCTCTTTTAGAATGTGGAATGTCGATGTTAAAAATCAATCAGATTCTACCAATATAACACATCGCCCCCATGTTATCGATAGTTCCGATAATTTCGGTATGAGCTAAAGTTAAATTGAAACAGGCTGTACTGGGGATCGAACAGTGAAAATCCTGACGCTTATTCATGAAAGGTATATAGCCTTCGGCACAGCCGAAGACAGCTTTCCGTACTTGTTTTTAGTCTATTTTTTCTGTAATTTTACAGTATTTTTGTGTAAATTTACTACCATTTTTTGTACTTTTTACTATATTTTTTGTGTTATTTTTTAATATATTTATCTGCCATTTTTTACATTATTTTTGTGTAATTTTAAATTTTTACTATATTTTTGTTTAACTTTACTATATTTTTTTGTGTGTAATTTTTACTCTATTTATGTATCATTTTTTACTTGATTTTTGTGTAGCTTTTTGTTCAATTTTATTTTTGTGTAATTTCCTTATTTTTTGTGTAACTTTTGCTATATTTTTTACTGTGAGAAATACGACTTGGATGCCGAAGGAGGAGGAGGGTGGGGTTAACCTGAAAACCACCCCCGTGGATCCGCTCCTGAAATCAACTAACATGTTTTCATCGCATTTGCCAGTTGCAACATCCTCGACAACTCTATCAAAGACGTTCACACAATAAAGTTAAAAATTTGCTGGCAATCGCGAGTAGACTTAAACGATATCGTTGGCTCAACAGTAACTGCAACAAAATACTCTTCAAAAAAACTTGCGACTTGTCTCTAAAAAGAGTAGACCGCGACTAGTCGCTTTCTGATAATTGATTGGCGGTGTCACGCCACTTGAAAAAATTGATCAACAAATCAAAATAGAATGACCAGGGCTATTCGCCTGTAAAATTATATCATTTTAGCCATTTCAGCTACGGAGATACGGCAATTTATGTGATTTTCGATATCGAAAAAGGGGGAGTGGTTATCATCTGATTTCGCCCATTTTCAAGCGCAACCTACCTTGGCCAGAAAGTATACAAACGGTATACAAAATTTCATGCAAATATCTCAATTTTTACTTAAGTTATTGTGTACACGGACAAACGGACAGACGGACGGACATGCCTTAATCAACTCGTCTTTTTAACCTAAGAACTTTCATATATGGAACTCTATATCTATCTCGATTATTTGGTTTTACCGTTATTTAAAAAAAAATTATAATACCCTTGTACTAGTACGCTGGGTATAAAAATCGGTAAATATTGTCACCTGGTAGCGTTAATGTGTGCACTTTCGATTTAATGAATTCGTATAAATTCGCATTATTTGTATATTTTGTACGGTTAGTTCATGTTCTGCAACTACTTAATTAATTAAGACCATGTGTGTTGATTGTTTTTGGTACACATTTGCTCCCATATGTGGTTTTTCCAACTATCACTTGCGTCTCATATAAATAGTCCATATGTTGAAATGTTCAGCAATCGTTCGTTGATAGCCGTTTAAGCATTGAGTGTGGAATATTGATTGAGCTCATTGCTCCAGATGCATGTCTTCGTCGCTTTCCATTTTTGTGAGGACTTGTTAAACGTACCTAGATAAGTATATTGAGTTAATAAAAAGGCGAGGATAAGGTGGTCAACTTTGAGGGTTAGTGGTTTAGAATGTGCCCGAAGTAGGCATACCGGTCGTAAGAGGCGACTAATATGCACATAGGTTATGACGTGCTAACTCGTTGGTTGATCTACGGATATGATGCCTCCCACCTCTCATTACCTATCTTCTCCTTCCACACGGATGGAGGGATGACATGACTGTTGTTGTTGTTGTTGTAGCGAGGTGTAGCCCTGCCTAAATGTCAGACAGTGTCACCCCGAGTGTATTGCTCTTGGCCGGGTCGATATAAGAAAACGGTCCGGGTCGTTTCGGCACGATGGGTACAGCACAAGTACTGGTACCATTCTCGTAGAACCGGCAATACAAGAAACTAGCCGTGAAGGCTATGTAGGTCATTTAGCGTTACCCAGGGTGCACCAACTGCGAGGCGACCTACTTTTACACCCCTAATGACATGACCTAGATGGTTCCACTGGTCATACCAAATCGCTACCACGACAGTCGGGCAGTATCGCAAGGGAGTACCGGAACGTACCGCGTTCATATGCGATAAAGGGCTGTCAATTTCGGCATCACTAGGAGTGTTTTTGCTGCTATCATCGAGGAGTGTTTTTACTGTTATGTAACAACAACAACAACAACAACAACAAACAGGAGGGCTTAATTTATCCATGTACTTGATAGTTATAGATGGACGCTGGAATTTTTGACTCAATCCCGAAACGTCCTATCCGGTAAAATTTTATGTTCCGATCTATAGCACAAACTTTTTACCTCTTTCTGGTATAACAAAATCCTCAATTTTCAAAAACTTACTGCTTCGATACCATAATCTGGTCACCTTAAGCATGAACCATACAATTGAGGATCTGTATAAAATTATGATCCGAGGTATTGACATACAATTAAACCAGTAAGTATATCGTTGTTAGCAAAGTTGTGAAATGGAAATGTCGCTAATTGAAAATGTATACATGTGTTGTTGTTGTTACGCATTAATATACTTTGCAAAATACAAGTAATTGTTACAATTAAAATGTACATTTTGATTTAAACACATTCGCTTTTAAATGTTTTGACTTTTCAGTCTCATACCAACAATGATGCTTTGCCAATTGCTTGCCATTTGTGTAGTTGGTTAGGTGCTGCTGTTGCTGTTGTTGTTATCACATTTTAATGACACATTGCAAAAAGTGTTGGCAACTTGTTGTCACTTTATTTCATTGTTAATTGATGCCGTCTCGGTATGCAGCTCATATGATCAATACAATTACTTGAAAGTATTCAACGAACTTTACTTGCAAGCAGATGTTGCAAATGTGGTCAAATATAATATATTATGTAGATGTATGTATGTACGTTTGTGTGCACATAATTATCATACACCAACAAGCCTATTTCAATTTATTGAGTAATTATTTCAATAATTTAAACAAAAAAGTTGTGTAAGCTTTCCGCGCCTTACTTAAGACCATAAGAGACGTGAATAGCTTTCATTGACTTTAGAAAAGTAGTATTCGAGCGAGGCGAAGAGCTTTCCTAAAAGTATTTTGCCATATCCAATAAGAATTTGAAAGTTAATGAAAAGTCGAACCCAGGTCTTATGAAGGACCAGGTGGAGGCAGATCTACAATCAAGAGATGTCTCCAATTGCCTTAAATTGCCTACAAACAATTCCAATTGCTTTTGGTTACGATTTAAAATCGAAATGAAAAAGCAGTCTAAAATTTGTGCTTTAGTTTTTTTGAAATATTGAAATATATCATTGAATTTTGCTCCCAAAACTTTGTGTGTGGCATAGCTCAGCGGTAAAACAGTCCACTATCATTCAAAGCGCCTCCGTTCGAATTCTGCCAAGTGCCAACATTTTTTTTTTTTTTTTTTAACTTTTCGGTTGAAAATTAAAACTTTCGGTTGAAAATTAAAACTTTTCGGTTGAAAATTAAAATCTATGAAACTAATTTGGTTTGGTCATATATTTAGCCCAAACAAGTTTAAAATTTAGGCTCAAATTTTTGGCCGTGTAAGAAAATGGTAAAATTTTGTCTGGCTATCTGTATGTTTGTGGTCGTATCACTCAAAAATTGACTGAAACTTTCTCTGCTACATTAGTAGACATCTAACTTTAATTTTATACATCCCTTATTGCGCTACTCTGCCTATTTCGGAGTTAGCGATGAATATTTTGGGGGGATACCATTTTTCGGGTCTACTAGTGATCAATTAGTATTCTTTGAAACCCAGATATCATCCCGACGAAATCTCCCGTCAAATCTTGCCAGATAAATTTGATACACTTCCAGGTTTCTGATCGGTTTTTTCACTGTTGCTTGTTAGGATACATACCTATATACATATACATATGCTGCATCATTCAATTTCCCTGCGTTGATATCTACATGTTTACGTTTAATAAAATTAGCACCCACACAAACATCAACCCCTCCTGGTTGATATCAACAACCAAACCGACACCATAGCCTTTAGCCTAAAACGAATGGATTCTCATTTTGTATGCTGAGGGTTGTTTTGGCAGTTGATTAAATTGAAAATGAAATTGAAATTGCAATTGTAACGATATACCATCAACACCAGTCAGCTAGTAGCAACAACAACAACAACAAGTAGAATTAAGAATATCAATGAAATTTGCACTTAACACTTGAACAAATGAGCGTTAAATGCGCAATAATACTTTTACATTTTACAACATCATCATTGATTGTGCTTTTTGGTAGCTTGAATTGCAAGTAGTTTGATTTTAATTGTTGTTGTTGTTGTTGTTGTTGTTGGTATTGGTTTGAGTTTTGGGTTCGCAACGAATTGCTGAAAATTTAATTAATTTTATACGCAATCATTGGCAACAAAGGCATCTCGTGAAAAGTATCATTTACAAGTACAAAAACATCATCATCAACGGAAATCGATATACATATGTACAGACACAAGGCTTACTAATTAAATTTTATATTTTTCGCTTTTCACTACATATACCTAACAAGTTGCCTTAAAGATATCTGAAGCAACGAAGCGTCTTACGCTGTACAAGTAAATGAAAAGCCAGAATCTTATCTACGGCTTGGGTTTACTCCTCAAGGATATGCATCATCAACAAGATTAAAAATATTATCTTTTTAATGGCGTATGACCTTGACAGGTCAATGTACGGTTAAACATATTGGCGTTACCTTAATACTGCCCAATAATGACATGATTTGAAACTCAACCAGCTATACATCGATGATCGACCACTGAGTGGAAGATCACCCTATCTCAGCAAACGATAGTAAAACGCCATAATTCATAACTGTTAGAGGAACTTCCTATCTCAGAACTGTTTTTCAATAATGCCCTATCTCAAACGGGTTAAAGCGCTTTTGAAAACAATTGCTGGATGACCAAAAATCAAAAAGACGCTGGTCATATTTTTTATAACATTAAACGAGCTATTTTTATATATTTGTATATCTGGTCCTATCTCGGGAATCGCTTTACCAATTTGGATCACATTTGACATGGGGAAAGTAGTCATTTGGGATGACTTACAGGGTTTCCACCTATCTCACTTGTTTTTTTTTTTTTAATATTGAGCAATATCTGCCAATATAGGTATCAAATGAAAGGTATTTTCGACGACATACCAACTAAAAGTACCTGTGTGACCGAGCTTGCTCGGTGCTATCAATTTAGCGCTAACTTTACTTATCAAAATGATCCCAAAATTACCTAAAAACAATATCAAAATCTATTATATATAAATGCGCAAACATAACTGGTTCATCCCTTTTTTGCAATAACCACAATTCTAAGGTATATAAAATTTGGTATGTATCGATATGTTTTGCCGAGCAGGGTGGCCGAAAACAAACCAAAAATTAAAAAAAATTAATTATAATATGATTTGAAAATCACACCACTACATGTGATATACACGCATTCGCTTTATAGAGACGCTCTTATGGGTGTATGTATGTAGGTATGACCACTTGCATTCTTGTGTTTGCATTCATTGCAGTAGGGTGAGTTGTTTTGTTGGCAGCAATAAGATAACATGAGCCAGCGCGTCAACTTTATTGAGCTTAGGTACAAACAGTGTTTACAAAAACAAAATCTGTGCGTGGGGATTCAGAGAAGCAAATTTAAAAAAAAAAAAAAACACAAATAAGCTAGATCATGCACAAGGCCCTTCGTGGCTAGACTTAGTGAAATAAAATAAAATGGAAAATTGATAAAATTAAAAAAAAAGTAAAATCAGAAATAGAAAAGTGATTGAAATTAAAAAAATAAAATTTGCTGGAAATGAAATGAAAGGGAATAATATAAAATAAATAAAAATGAAACAAAATGAAATAAATAAAATATTAAATTAAGAAAATAATAGGAAAGGAAAGGGATGGATAAAAGGATAATTAAGGTAAGTTAAGGTAAGGAACGGAAACTATGACAGAAAAATCAAAGGGAAAGGAAAGGAATGGAAAATAAATGAAAATAAAAAGAAAGAAAAATAAAGGAAAGAAAGGTAATGAAAAGCTAAAAAAAATAAGTTAAGGAAATGAATGAAAGAAAAAGAAAAGCAAAGGAGTTGCGGAAAGGAACAAAAGAAAATAAAGAAACGGTAGGAAAGGAAAGGTAAGGAAACGAAATGACAGGAAGGGAAATTTAAGAAAAAAGTGAAAGAAAATAAAGGTAAGAAAAAAATAAAAGAAAAGAAATGAAATGAAAAAAAAATGAATAAAATGAAAGGAAACTAAAGCAACAGAAACGAAAGAAAAGGAAAGAAAAAGAAAATAAAAGGAAAAAAGGAATGTAATGGAAATGGAAAGAAGGATCAGGTAAGAATATAAAAGAAACGAAAAGAAAGAAAAAGAACAGAGAAGAACAAAAAAGAAAGAAAGAAAGGAGGGAAATAAAATGAAATGAAAGAAGAGAAAAGGAAAGAAAAGGAAAGAAAAGGAAAAGAAAGGAGAAGATAAGGAAAGGAAATAAAAGGGGAGAGAAGGAAAGAAAAGCAAAGAGAATAAATTGAAATGAAAGGAGAGGAAAGGAAAGGAAATAAAAGCAAATTAATGCTAAGGAAAGGAAAGGAAAGAAATACGTATGAAGACGACCTAAGAAGAATAAATAATTATCAACACTGAAACTATATTACTGAATGATGTAAAGAGGGAGGAAAAGGCAAAATGAATAGGAATGTATAGAAACCAAAAATATACAAAATATGGAAAAGAAAGGCAAATTTAAGAAATAGCAAAAAGGTAGGAAAATAAAATAAGGTTTTGTGGTTGAATTTCAACCACTGGGCGAACTCTAGTAATCCTAAAATGTTCACAAAAAGACCGTTAAATGTTTCCAAAAAGATACGAAATTGAACCCAAAACGACCCAAAAAAGATCCGAAAATGATCCAAAAATGATTCCCAAATGATCCCAAAACATCCTGAAATGTACCCTAAAATGATACCAAAGTTATCCAAAAATGCTTCCAAAGTAATCCTAAAATAATACCAAAACGGCCCCAAAAGGACCCTCAAATGTTCCAAAAATCACTCCAAAGTTATCCGAAAATTACCCCAAAATTGTCCCAAATTAATCCAAAATTGAACCCAAAATGATCTCAAAATAGTCCCAAAATTATTTCAAAGTCGCCCCTAAATGATCTCAAAATGGTCCTAAAGTAATCCAAATATGTATGATCCCAAAAATATATAATACAAATACAATACGGTAAAATCGTAACCCTGGGCGGCTAACCTACTTGAAAATACTTTAGTTTGTATGTCGGCGAAAATACCTTTCATTTGATACCCATAGTGGCAGATTTTGCTACAAAATTTAAAAAGAATTGAGATAGGTGGCAACCCTGTAACCCGCCCCTAGTGGCAACCCCCAAGTGGATTATCTTAGAATCAACCATACTATCTATATTCAAAATTTCATCCAAATCGGTCAAGCGGTTCCCGAGATAGTCTGGATATACAAATATACAAGTTAAGCTCGTTTAAAGTTATAAGATATTTTCAAGTAAGGTTGCCACCTAAGGTTGCCATCTTACCGCAGCATATTTGTATATTCGGTACTATCTCGAGAACCGCTTGACAGATTTCGATGAAATTTGGTATAGAGATAGTATTCTTGATTCTAAGACTTTTCGCTTCGGTGCTGCCTCCTAGATTTTTTTAAATATGTATTGAGCAGGTATTTTCTGCGGCATGCCAACTAAAATAGGGTTGCTACCTAGGGTTGCCACTTTATTTGTCTATTTTTCAAAAAATTTATATTGGAGACCATGGAAACATACAACGATAGACGAATACGAGCCTCTTTTGTGAGTTGCCCAATATTTTCCGCAAAGAAATACAGCAGAAAACATTTCCAGAAATTTTAATAAAAAACTGTATCTAACCACAGCCATCAGCAGCTGTCTTAAACTTGAAATCAAATTTTAAGTGTGAAATAAATTCGAGTTTTGCAATATTATTACATTAAAAAAAAAGACTAGAAACCACAGTAACAACAACAGCTCTAGGTATTTGAAACTGAAAACTGCATTCAAAGTTGAAATAATAAAATGGTTAAAAGGCAGAGCCCGAAGAGCAAGGGAGGTTCATGGTATGAACTGACGCTGAAGGCGAACAGGCGAGAACTGTCATTTGTCTATTTTTAACAGACACAACGACATGAAGGATTTAATTAAATTCAACTTCAGTTGACAGCAAACGAGAGTAGCAAATAGTACGAGTAGCATCAACTGAAACAATATAACAACAATAAAAGCAACAAAATGAAACAAAAAAGTTTCACTCAGCTCGACTAACACAGAAAAAGCTGTTTCAGCGCTCAACAACTTGCAGCATCCGCTGCTGACATGCTTGATTTTAGTAGCTTTTTTTTCGAAATTTCCCTTAACGCATTTTTTTTTCTGTTTTTTTGCTGAGATAGACGTATCCTTTTGGTGTTATTGCTACTAAAGGATAACGGTAGCTAGTGTTCAGAAAGTGTTTTTACACGTTTTGTTGCAAGCTTTGATTGAAAGTGGCAATGTTGGTAGCGTGATGATGATGGATTCTGAGAAGAGTTGGGCTGGTAAAATATAAAACGAGGTGGAAGCAAAAACAGGACAGCTTTCAAGTGCGTCAATTGCGAATTTCGAAATTTTTCGATTGCCATTCTAGATGCCTTTTGTAAGTTGAGATAAGAGGAACAATATTTCTGTGAAATCGACATATTAATGCAGCTTGTTTATAAGGGCGAGTTTCTATTCGGGTGGATATGTTACTATATGCTATATTTGATGAAATTTGAAGCAATCGATGTCTACTTCGAATTATGTCAGACAGGGTCTTATTTTTTTCGACGCGGTTCCCTGCAGTATCAGTTATTTTGGCGAGGGGAGCGGATTGGTTGATATAGACGTGATTATGTATTTGTAGGGTTGCCACCTAAACACATATAAAATTTTTGGAATATTCGCTAATATCTCGAAAACTATTAGAACTTTTTAGCACAGATAGGAGTACATTTTAAGCATTCGCATTTAAGCTTTGTCACTAATTTTTTACAGGGTTACCACCTATTTATTTTACTATATTAAAAAGTTGTGTGAGTTATACCAATATGGTTATGAAAAGAAAGGTATATATTTTGCTTGCGTTTCAACAAACTATTTCAAGTTGCGTAAAATTTTTTTGCAGTGCCGCCACCTATTCACATTTTTGAAATGTGAATTTGAAATATTCAAATTTGCGACATATTTCAAAAAAATATTTCTAGATACACGGTTAAAAAAATAAGCCTCGTCTAAAGTTTAAGCGATTTTTAAAACCTTTTTTGGCATATATTAAATTTTCCAAAAGTTAAAAAAAGCAGTCTTCATTGTTTTTTTTTTTGGTTTGTTTGAATGTAATTGAATTTTGCCCACAAAAACGTTATGTGCGGCATAGCTCAGCGATAGAGCAGTCGGCTGTGACTACTGAGCGCCTTCATTCGAATCCTGCACGTGCCACATTCATTTTATTTTTTTTATTTTTGAAACTTTTCGGTTTAGAATTAAAACTTTTTGGTTTGAACATGAAAACTTTTCGGTTTAAAATTTAAACTTTTCGGTTTAAAATTTAAACTTTTCGGTTTAAAATTTAAACTTTTCGGTTTAATATTAAAATTTTTTGGTTTGCAAATTAAAACTTTTCGGTTTAAAACTTTTTGGTTTAAAATTAAAACCATTGCGGTCTACAATTTTTGTTTTCTTTTCCTTTATATTTGTAAGCTTATTCAAGATTGAATTTTTCCAACAACATTTATATGTGCCATGTGGCTCAGTGGTAGAGCAGACGGGCATGATGCGGGGACTCTTGGTTCGCGTCCCAGCAAGCGGGCAAAATATTATATTTTCTTTAGAAAACTGTTAAATCATTTGTGGTTTAAAATTGAAACCCCTTTCCTTTAACCAATTTTTCTGAAAACTGGTCTAGATTGAATTTGAAACCAAATTTGGTTTGGTCATGTATGTAGTCCAAAAAAGTTAAAAATTTAGGTTCAAATTTTTAACCGTATATGGTTTCGTCAAAAAATGCATTGTCTAGGGGCCTCGACAGGATTTTTGCCTACGGCGCCCGAATGTGTTAATCCGGCCCTGCCCACCATCTATAATCAAGCCCGAGATACTGCACGCATTGCTCCATCAGCTTGATGTGCACAACTTAAAGATCACATGTCACAAGAATTTGACAAATATTTCCCTGATTTGTTAACGAATGTGATGCGCCAGTTTAATTACTCAATTAACTCATTTTGGTGCATTTTTTTTTTGTTTGCACAACACAATTCGCCAGAAATCATTAACAACTTTTTAAACGGAGTAACCTTGATGTTAAGAAAATAAATTAAATTGAATGGTAACAAAATTGTTTCGGTTTCGCAAAACAAAAAATGTTAAAAACATCAACAACATAAAAAATGATCGAAATAACAACGAGGCACCTGAGACAAGGCAACATGCGACAAAACAAAGAAAGAATAAAAATTAAAATAACAAGCAAAGACAGATATATAGCACCAACTGTAACAACAACAATTAAAATGACAAAAAAAATATTGCAATGCAAGTAGCAACGTAATCGATACACATATCCTCAAAGAAACTACTTAAAATTTTTGAAGTTGAAGGAGTAAAACAAGTGCCAGGCAACGCCAACTAGGATCAACTTGTTGGGGTGCAGGCAGTCCTTATATAGCCAAATGTTGATTTCGACAATTTCTAAGTCAAATGGAAATTTCTTTCTTACGGGCACCTACACCAATTCATTGGCCACTGAAACTCTCTCTCTCTTTGTGCGAGGACCCAGCGCTCCACAGAGGTTGAATACTCCAAAGTGGATTTTTCATGTGGACCAGTACTCGAGATTGAAATGGTAGCAACACCAAAAAGTCGTCGCAGAGAAACGTTAAAGAGGGGTATAAGGCTCGTCCGACATTGACAACATTAATAATATCAATGAACATCAACAACAACATAAACGTCATTAGCACTGTTCACAAGTTGATTTGAACGTCAGCGGCAACTGATGGCAGGCATTGTTGTTATTGTAACTTCTGTTCAAATGTCCTTGTGTGTAAACTCTTAAAATTACAATAATAATAACAGGTAGCGAATACTGGACCGAAGCGTACAAATTTAATGTTCCCAAATTGGAACTTGGTGAATGGTTCGCCGTTCTTTTTTACTTTTTTATTGACTGCAGTTTGCGCAGCTGATTTGTGTTTATTTAATTTCGATTGTGGTTACATTTTAAGGCCTTAATGATTTAATTTAATTTCATTGGCGCCCCCCGAAAAAGGTTACGTTATAACAGTGAAAACGGCGGCTGTTTTAATACGACGCTACTTCAGACAAACTATGGTAGGCTTAAAAAATCTATTTTCATCAACAAGTTATTCACGGTCACAGTTGGAAATTTAAAAACAGGATTAAAAAATTCCTTGAAACAACGAACCAATTTCGTTATTTGGATTTACTAAATATAAAAAAAAAATCTTTAATTTAAAGACTTCTTCCTCACATTAAGTGCAATGTTGTCTTTAACTTAAGGAACTCAATATCCTCAGTACAAGCAATAGTTTCGAAAATGTATCGAAAATGATCCCAAAATTATCCAAAAAGGATGCCAAAATTACCCTAAAATAATCCCAAAATAATCCTAATATAATCATAAAACGACCCCAAAAAGACCCTCAAATGTTCGCAAAATGAGCCGAAAATGATCCCAAAATGACTCCATAATGATCCGAAAATGACGCCAAAATTGTCTCAAGTTAATCAAAAATTTAACCGGAAATGATTTCAAACTAGCCCCAAATTATCATAAAGTGACCCCCAAGTGTTCCTAAAATTACCCAAATGTGACCCCAAAAACATAAAATACAAATACAATACGGTAAAATGGTAGCCCTGGGTGGCAACCCTACTTGAAATTATTTTAGTTGGTATGTCGGCAAAAATACCTTTCATTTGATACCCATATTGGCATATATCGGTCCATAATTTTAAAAAAATTGAGGTAGGTGGCAACCCTGTACACCCCCCAAGTGGCAACTCCCAAGTGGATAGTCTTAGAATCAGTCATACCATGCCAAATTTCATCCAGATCGGTCAAGATAAGTAGTACCGGATATACAAATATACTTCGGTAAGGTGACAACCCTACTTGAAAATATTTCAGTTGGTATGTCGCCGAAAAAGCCTTACATTTGAAAAGCCTTACAATGGATATAAAAAAAAAACTAATGGCGGCGATATACCAACAGGTTATCATAACCTCTAACGAGATTTTTAGCCGAGCTTCTCTTTCCAACTTGTGGTGTGTTGCTTTTTTAGTTTTCCTACAAGTTGGCGGGACCAACAGTTTTTTGCCGACTCCGAACGGCACTTGCAAAGCAAATTAATTTTTTGCTAAGAAGCTTCTCATGGCAGAAATACACCCGGATAGTTTGCCAAACTACTGCCGAGGGGCGACCCCGTTTAGAAAAATTGTTTTTCTACATAATTTTTGATGTTACTTTTGCCGGGCATCGAACCGCCACGACTTGGTGTAGAAGGCCGAACACTTAACCGCTACACCACGGCGGTCGGTGGTCGGTGGATATATCAACCAAAAAAATTATTATAATTTTTCCTGTTCCAGGTAAATGTTACTCATACGCCGTGTATGACTTATAAAAAGTGCAACATAATTGCAAATTTCAAGATGTACTCAATTATTTTTGCTAAAAAACATATTGTTACGCAATATGCTAAAATACTTTTGAAATATCAAAGTCCTTTTCTAGTGAAGAGGTTTTTCAATATCCTTACAATGGATCCTGTTATCCTTTTAAAAATTTAAAGGTGGACTTCTTTCTAAAAATTCAATAAAATCGTTTAAACTTACCATCCGCAATGCCAGGAAATCAATGGGTATTAGGGAAGGACCGTAAATCTTACAGAGAACTTTATTTCGATTAATATGTTAGGACGGACATAATGAGTAGCTGGTCACTTCTCAATTGTCTACTCAGTTCAGAGGATCATATGTTAACAAGTGTAAACCTCTTTCGGATTCTTTGTTTGATAACAGAATGTACTTTATCTTGTCTTTTCACACCACAAAACTCACATTTCGCTTTTTTGTCCACCAACGAAAACACAACTTATTAAGTTTGATCTTTTTGCATAGCAAGAATCTTAGACGTCTAGGAAGATACCGGTACGGGTGATAGCTACTAGCGAGTAATTGTGAAATTCAATTATGTCATGTGGGATCTGAAAATATAGGTTTTCATTCATTTTGCATACCAATACCGTTTGCTGTTCGGTGCATTAACATTGTGCCCAAAATTTTTCAGTAGCCTCCTACGGACGTGATACCTACTTAATTATGTAAACAAAACGCATTCGCAATGCAACAAATGATGAAGCAATTAAAATGGTGTTGATAAGCGTTGAACAAACTAACAAGTGGCTTGCGGAAAACAAACGACAACAACAACAAAAAGCACTACAACTGTGCATCAACCCACAATCAAATGCAGCTTGACTACTGAAACTAGCACAACAACATTGCAATCACGTAGCGTAAAACAACAACAACAACAACAACAGTGGCAGCACAAACAACATACATACTTAATACTAATTATTATCAACAACAAATGGTTGGCAGCATAAGGTGAAAAAATTGCATTTGGAATGTGTCAACAATTAACAATTACTTTATGCATATTATTATAGTGAGTATTTATTAAAAACTATTTTGCGTTGGCGGCCGAGTGAAATTGCACAAATTCAAAAGCAAAAGAAGAATATGATGAATGTATATTAGGGTGAGCAAAAAAAAAAGATTTTTTTGGTTGGTTTACGGATGATGGAATTCCTAGTTAAAAATATGGCATTTATTTTTAGGCTGACTGCTATTATTGTAAGCCATGTAGTTTTTTAATGCCGTTTTCGAAAATACCAACTTTTACAGTGAAAGTGTTTTTGAAGTGTTAACTTCTGTATAGGCCACACCCGCTGCATACTTTTAGGCGAGGCTGATAAAAATTGAGTGGGTGTCGAAGATAGTATTCACGCGACTTAACATTTTTTTTTATTTTAGAGCTGAAACTTTTGGGCAACGTTTTAAGCAAAATCTTCTGCTCTAACCTTATTTTAATGCACACTACCAATTCCATTACAGTTATGAACCTCCTTAAATTGCGAAGACAAGGAAAAACGGTGTGTGTCTGCTTTTCATTTAGCTAGACCTTGCCTAGACACGCACTCATAAAAAAAATAATTTTATTTTTTCTACACGATCGACTTGTTCATCGATCGATCGATCGTTCATGCAACGTTGGGCGTTTGGAATTCGTTTGTCGTAATTATCATGATTATCATCAACTTGATTGTCATCTTGCCAAACACCAACAGCATTACTGTCGATTGCTTAAGGCACTTGTGTCCAGCCAAATTGTTGTTTGAATGGCATTCAGTCAGTTGGGCAGTCAATCAAATGCAATTAAAATAATATTTTTGCTTCTGTTGCCATTGAGTCTAATTATTATGCGTTATTCATATGACTATACGTTCATACACTATCATATATAAATACATATATGTATGTATCTATAAACATATTGCAATTGGCATGAGAAAGTTGCAACATTACAAAAAAGGCGTAATTGGTGGGAAAAGTATCTGAGGACATAAAATGTCAAAATATTTGAATTTGAATAGTTGACATTGCGTGGAGATAAGAATGCAAATTGATTTTTGATTGTGAATGGGAATTGTTAATAGTCGAAAAAAGTACGGTGGGACTCGTAATTCATTGGCATGAAGTTTGGAAGCACATTTTCGTATTTAAAAAAGATTTGTAAGATTTGTTGCGAACGGTATTTTGAGAAATCTAGCAATATTGATATGCTTGTGTTTGATGTGGCTCCTCCATGTAAACTTTCTTCAGACGATATCAATACCATACTAACGGAAAACTTTTTAGTTATCGGAAAAAGGGGAGCGTCATCTTCCCATAAAAACTTCATATGTCTAAAACATGACCTCTTTTAGACGTATGTACCTAGAAAATGGTATGGAGATATACGATAACAGTACCATACCCACGGGAAAGAAATGGGAGTTATCGGGAAAGAGGACGCCCTCCCCCTCTCCAAGAAAAAAAGGAAGTTTTCATATTTCTAAGAAGTATCATGAGGGGAAGTGGAAATTGATATGGAAATATACGCTATCATGTAAAACAATGGGGGCCTGGTCATGTAAACCGATGGGGGCCTGCAAATTCCTATGCAGACATAAGATAACAATACTATACCCACGAAAAAAAAAAAACAACAATCAACTGAAATTTTCAGGCTTAATATCGCAATAATATCGGAAAATAGCACAGTATTTTTTTATTTTTAGTTCATAGTAGGGTCCTTGGAATTTGTTGGAAAATATACAATGTCAAAATCCTTCTTGAGTTGAATTTCCCGTTATCATAACCTCTAACGAGATTTTTAACAGAGCTTCTCTTTCCAACTTGTGGTGTGTTGCTTATGAACTTTTCCTACAAGTTGGCGGCACCTACAGTTTTTTGCCGACTCCGAACGGCACTTGCAAAGCAAATGAATTTTTTGCTGAGAAGCTTCTCATGGCAGAAATACACCCGGGGAGTTTGCCAAACTACTGCCGAGGGGCAACCCCGTTTAGAAAAATTATTTTTGATGTTACCGCCAAGACTTGGTGTAGAAGGCCGAACACTTAACCGCTACAACACGGCGGCCGCCGTGAATTTCCCGTATATCAGTCATAAAAGCGAAAACCCTTCTTTTTTGGCTCACCTAATGCTCTAAACCAGTGGTGGACACAAGAGCTTTTCAGAGCTTATGTATGTAGTACTCAAAAAGGAACTATTGAAGCATCATCGGGAATAACGTTCTAAGTGACAAAATCAAAATTGTTTAGAAAGTTAAACAACCCCTTATTTTCGACAACGTCACAAAATAATCAAGATAGATATATGTAGAGTTCCATATATAAAAGTTCTTAGATTGAAAATAGGAGATGATTAAGCATGTCCATCCGTCTGTCCGTTTACACGCTAACTTGAGTAAAATTGAAATATTTGCATGAAATTCGGTATACAGGTTACTTTCTGGCCCAGGCAGACATTTTTGAAAATTCGACTGGTCATAACTTTAAAACGGATTGTATTTGCTCTATGTTTCAATTTAAGAGCTGGAGAGTGTAGGCATAGAGGCCAATTAACAATTCCATTGGAACTTGAAATTCGATAGAAATCACTATAGTTATAGGAATTCAGTACACAGAGAAAAATGAGCTGGG
This sequence comes from Campiglossa producta, assembly GCA_964058755.1. Classification (NCBI taxonomy): domain Eukaryota; kingdom Metazoa; phylum Arthropoda; class Insecta; order Diptera; family Tephritidae; genus Campiglossa; species Campiglossa producta. The sequence goes on along the minus strand of CAXKVI010000004.1, from coordinate 108,035,872 downwards.
AGTGGATAAGAGTTGACCGTGATTTTGGTTGAATCAACCCACATCTTAGTTGAATCACCAGATATTTTGGTTGATATGACCAAATCACTGTCAATTCTTATCCATCACCACCTCAATTTTCTCTGTGTGTAGATAATTTCGATAATTAATAAAAATTTTGGTAAAATTAGTGCTTGACCAATGTGAGAGAGCTATTTGAAAAGGAATATGAAAAAACCGGTTTTGAGAAAACATTATGCCCGATGATGTTTCAATTAGCAATTGCAGTCAATTATGAAATGAAATTAGGTACTAACTGCAAAAATATTGCAAAACTCAGTTTCCTACAGACACACTGCATATTACAAAGCGTGTGGTCCACAATAGAGGAAACCACATTTTTCAGTTGATAAAACAGACAATTTCATTAAAAACTGCCATCAATCGTTTGCAATGCCTCAATTGCCGTTGTTGTATGTATGTACGTGATACGATATCCATACGATACATTTTCTCATGTTGTTATTGTTACGCTGCTACATTACTTCCCAACGAAGGTAAACCACTTTGGGGCATTGCAACCAGTCTAAACTCGCACTGTGCGTCTGTGTGTGTGTGTGGCAATAATTTGTCAACAGTGTTAATTTGCGCTTCACACCTTTAGCTTTATCTAGCGGTTTGTGTACCCACAATTGGCGAAAGGGTGACTTGCGGTAAACTTATTTGTTTGCTGTTGATCTCAATTGTTCGTAGGTATTGTTTACATATGTATATTTGACGTAATAATCTTTATTGCCTATGAAAATTTGTTACTTTAACTACCGGTGTTACTGCTGTGGTGTCTACGAAGGTGATCAATTTCATTGCACAAATATGCTATATTTTACTAGCTGATATTTTAATTGAATACGTACACTGAGAGAAATTAGTTAGCTGAATCATAAGCAGTGTCACAAATCTTATAACTTTAAACGGGCTCATCTTGTATCAGTATATATATATTTGTATATTTGTATATCCGAACTATCTCGGGAACCGCTTGACCAATTTGGATAAAACTTTGAATATAGATAGTATAATTGATTCTAAGACTATCCACTTGGGGTTTGCCACTTGGTGCGGGGTTGCCACGTATCTCAATTTTTTTTAATTTTGTAGCAAGATATGCCAATATGGGTATCAAATGAAAGGTATTTTCAGCGACATGCCAACTAAAATATTTTCAAGGTGGCAACCCCTACCTTACCGCAGTATATTTGTATACGCGGTACTATCTCGAGAACCGCTTGACCGATTGAGATGAAATTTGGCATAGAGATAGTATTATTGATTCTAAGGCTATCTACTTGGGGGTTACCACTTGGGGGGTTTATATGGTTACCACCTATCTTATGGATATGCCAATATGGGTATCAAATGAAAAGTATTTTCGCCGACATAGCAACTAAAATATTTTCAAGTAGGGTTGCCGCCCAGGGTTGCAAGTTTACCATATTGTATATTTTTGGGATCATATTTGGATCATTTAGTCGTCACTTTGGGATAATTTTGGGGCTATTTCGAGATCATTTTGGATTAATTTGGGAAATTTTTGGTGCCATTTTCGGATCATTTCGGAGTTGTTTTGTCATTTTGGGACCATTTTGGAATAATTTTTGGATCATTTCGGGATGATTTTAGGGTCATTTTGGGTAAACTTTTGGATCATTTTGAGAAAAGTTGAGGGTCTTCTTGGGGTCGTTTTGGGATTATTTTAAGATTATGTTGGGTTTATTTTAGGGTCATTTTGTGATCATTTTTGAATAATTTTGTGGTCATTTTCGAATCATTTTGCGTGCAGTTAATGGTCTTTTTTGGGTCATTTTGGATTCATTTTGGGGCCATTTTGGAATGATTTTTGAATCATGTTAGGGTCATTTTTGGGTCAATTTGGGATCAATTTGAGATCATTTTTCGGTCGTTTCGGGTTCAATTTCGGATCATTTTGGGAACATTTAAGGGTCTATTTAGGGTCGTTTTGGAATCATTTTGAGATTATTTTGGGATTATTTGAGGGTCATTTTGGGATCGTTTTGGGTAAGTTAAGTTAGCGCTAACCACCCAAGTACTATCTTCATACATATGTATTCTGCTATCACAGTCCAGAGTCTAGCAGTCAAATTCTTGGAGTAGGTCTATCACTGACTGGCTGTCTGTATGAGGATTTTTAGTTATCTTGTCGGAAGTAAGTGATGTCTTCCTCTTTGATACAGGAAAACAAGATCTACAACAGGGCTTATTAGGGCTGTATGAAAGTGTTCTCCCTTTATAAATCGAATTTTTTACAATGTACTCACATCAGCCTATTCCATTTACATTTTTTTCTTGAATACTTGCATTTGAGGTGTGAAAATAACACACTCTTATGCATATCTCGACTAACCCCAGCCACACACAATTACTTACAAACGTCTGATCAAGTAGATATCTACTTAATAAAGTGGTTGGCAGCAGACATTGCAAATATAAAATTTACCTTCAGCAAATGCTATTGAAAGATTAATTTACACACCAACGTCACTTCTAAGGCTTCTCAATTACAGTAATCAACCAAAGTCAACGAGACTGTCACTTGGTGGGTTTTCGATTACAAATTATGGGAGTCGGTTTGCATTCGCCTCATATTGCCATATGTATGTGAGCTTGTGAGCATGCGTGTGGAAAGAAATATATGTACAAATAGCTTCTATTATTAATTAAGATACTAAGATATGCACTAACAAATAAATCTTATATACAAGTCAAACATATTTATCTCGATAGACAGTTACAAACATGCGCCGCCGATCTACACATTAGATATCACAGCGTGTGGTTGAACCAATCTAAAGTGCGCTGTCTTTTTGAAGTCAGATTATTTTGATTAAGCTATTAAACTCACATACTTAGAAGCCGATCAAGAGGTTTGCTATTTTATTTCGTTATTCTAATCTTGTGCTAGGGACCTACTCAAAACGATGATTCATAAAAAAATTCCTTTTCTGTGTGGCCTCACAATTTTGTCCACAACTCTTGCTGACACAGTTTTAACCTTTCACTTGCTTTTATTTAGTTTGGAAGCGAACAACGGACTGCCTAATTGAACAATCAACTTCTCTAAATCTTATTCTTACTCTCATGCTGGTGTCTCACCTACAACCTATGGCGCATGAGTCGCTTACTTAATGAACACATCAAAATGCTTGATTGCTATGTACCCAGTCGTTGAAAGTATTTGACTATCGTGAGAACAAGCAGAACCGAAGCTCATGCTATGGTTAGTTTGATTTGTACCGAAAGTTCTTATACTGCCTTTCGGGATTCTGTTATGTCTGATATTAAGGTATTCCAGCTCCCAAATTAGATCGCGTGTTTTTATCTTGAATAGTATAAGAAGATGTGAAACTCGAGGTATTTCCGAATTTTCCACAAATATCTTGAGAAGTAGGGCCCCCTCTCGACGAACGAAAACAACACTCTATAAGTCACTTATCGTACCCGTCCTGCTACAACTATGTTGCAGAAGCATAAAAACTGACAGCATCTGTTGAGGCGGTTTTGGTAGTATTCGAGAGAAAAATTCTTCGAAAGATGTATGAATCCCTAAAGGATGGCGACCGCGAGTGCCGAAGAAAATATAATGGTGAGACTCTTTTTGTTTGGATCATGTTTCAATGTTAATATGAATGATAAAGCCAGCATGGTTTCGAATTTAGGAAAAGTCGTTAGAAGATTAAAAAATTATTATCCAGGTACTACGGCGTTGAATTTTTAAAATACTCTATAAAAAACCCAAAATTGTATGACATACATAGTCGGGTTTTTTCGCCTAAACCGTCCACAGCGAAGGTAAAAGAAATAACTTTTACAGAATAGAAACCGGTTAATCCGTTAAGGCAGGAATCGCAGAGATACGAAGGACATCTCATCTTTAATATATAAAAATCTCGTGTAACGGTGTTCCTAATCTTCTAAACGGCTTGGTCGATGTTTACGAAATTTTTTATGTATAGGAATAGGTTTTAAACTATATTTCATATCCCTGGGTGATTCGAGTCTTGAAGCCCAATGTGGATCAGCTGTGACCCTAGAAGGATTTTTAAGATATGGGTATAAATTTAAAGGTGTCAATAGGAGTTTTAAGGGGAATTTGTTTCAAGTCCCATGTAGAAACCCGTTTCTGAGATATCGACCAAAATGTGGACTAGGGGTGATCTTAGAAAGTGTTTGAACAATATGGGTACCAAATGAAAGGTGTTGATGAGGGCTTTAACAGGGAGTGGTTCTAACTCCCATGCCTGAACCCATTTGGAAAATATAAACCAAAATGTGGACCAGGTGTGACCCTAGAAAGTGTTTGGACAATATGGGTGTGAGGTGTTGATGAGAGCTTTAACAGGGTGTGGTTCTTAGTTCCGTATGCGAACGCGGTTTCGATATGAACCAGATGTGACCCAGAGGATGTTTGTACGATAAGGATATTAAGTAAAAGGCGTTTACGGAGCTCTAATGTGGAACACATGTGACTCTGGACGTTTGCATATATATATATTTACCTATGCAAAATTGTTAAATTTTGACGTCTCAGCTTTCTTCATTGTTCGGCAACAAAACAAAAGGTTTTTAATCATTTTTTTTTTAATAACCCTTCCACAGAGGAGGTCCAAGAAATTACTTTTTACAGAATAGAAATCGGTTAATCTGTTTAGACAGGCTTCGCTGTATTACCGAGTACATTTCATTTTTAAACATTTATGAATGAATTATGTAAATATATAGTTACGGATACAATTGCCTTTGCCTTTTATAGAGGAGAACTTCCGAAGTCTTAAATCGAGGTCTTGTCGAGGTATGTCAAGCTTTACTTCCCTCGAAGGTATAATGACATAGCTCATCGAGTAACCATTCAAGCAGGAAATACATTTGAAAAAAAAAAAGTATTGGTTGCTCTCGATCAGAATCGGGTATCGGTCTACACATAACATGGGATGTTCATACCATAATTAACTGTAATATTTTCATTCGTTTGGATTCTTGTAATCCCGGTTTACCTATACCTATCCCGAATTTGAAACAATTCATCCGAGATTGAACACACCCACATACATACCTATGTTAGTGTGTTTATTGATCGGCAACCCGATTATTGTTTTCCCATTTATTTCATTCAACTCATATTCTAACTCTTGTTATTACCTTTTTTCCATCTGCTAAGCCCTTTGATTGCTGATTGTTGAAATTCTCTACACGATTTTGTCGTAATAAAGGCGTACATATTTTGAATTTCTTTAAATTCATTGCTAATCGTATGGGGCCAGCACAACTGTGACCATGGCATGAGCAGAGTCGAGGGAACGGTGGTGCTGCCGCTACCGGCAGACCACCATGAAGTTTGTTATTTGATTTGATTTACGTACATTTACATGCTCGACGACATACATACTTACCTAACTACATATGTGATATTCTGTATGAGCGATCGACATGTAAGTTTAATATTTAACTGCTCCCTTCTGTTTCTACTGTGCGGTGACTACAACATATGAATATTTAAGATTAATCCAATACACAGTTAGAGTAGTTAACTTGACGCGCCCCAGACACAAAATCAACACTCTCCCCAGACAGAGGAGGAACTCATATTACAAAATGCTTACAACTTATTGGGACAATATTTACGGCAGTAGTAGTAGTAGCAACATTTGTTGGCCGAAACCTTGCGCGCCTGCGTACTACATATAAATAATCTGCAACTGTGGCGCGGTTCTTGTGTGTGGCACAGCGTAAGCCTTCTTGTCGTTCATAGTAATTTGTAGGTCAGTAATGAACGTTTTTATGACTCTATTAAGAAACCGTCCAGGTAAGAGATCTATGCACAAACATCCATACTCATGTGAGGAAACTTGCCACAGTGGGAATTGATTGAAGTAGAACAGGTTAATTGGAGTTTGGCTGGCACCTGGCATTGAATAGTTTATCTATTTTCAGGTCGGTAAGATGCTGCGCAGATATAAGCGATATTTGCAGTGATTAAATCATGAGCAAATTTGATTGTTATTAACCTGAAAAAAAGTAATTAATATAACGGGAAGAGATAAAATAAAAAAAATATTAAAGAATATGAAAAAAAAACAAAAAAATTAAAATTAATAATAAATAAAATAAATAAAAATAGAATAAAAAAAAAATAAAAAAAAAATAAAAATAAAATAAAATAAATTACAAATTAAAAATTTAATTAAAAAAAATAAAAAAATGATAAAAAATAGAATAAAATAATATAAAAAAAAATTGATTAAATTACAAAAAAAAAAACCGCGTATAGCCGGTACACGTGAAAGAAGTTAACTTCTTAAATTAAGAAATAACGAAATAGGAAAAAGGTGTATTCGAGAATGGTTTAGATTCACAATTTCTTACTTCCGCGAAGTGGGTAGAATTATGCCTAAATTAACAGGTGAGCGGTTAAGTGTTCGGCCTTCTCACCAAGTCGTGGCGGATCAATGCCAGGCAAAAAACTGTAGGTCCCGCGAACTTGTAGGAAAAACTCGAAAGCAACACAACAAAAGTTGGAAAGAGAAGCTCGACAAAAATCTCGTTAGAGGTTATGGTAACCTGTTGGTATATCGCCGCCTTTCGCTTTTTGTTTTTTTCTTTTATATGAATGGGATATAGAGGAAGAGGGGCGTGGTAGAAGGAAAGAAAGGAATGAAGAGAAAAAGGGAGGGAGATAGTGTGAAGGCGAAGGAAGATAGGAAGGGTTGAAGGCTGCAACCCTGCGTGAAATTGTCATTTTTGGAATAGCTCTATATTAATAAAAAAAATTGGGATAGGTGGCAACCCTGTAAACCGCCCTTAGTGGCAACACCCATGCATATACTCTTAGTATGAATCAAATTGTGTATATGCCAACTTTTATCCAAAGTGGTCATGCAGTTCCCGATATATACGAAAGATTAAATAAATTGCGGTTAGGTGGCAACCCTGCTTGAAATTATCTAATTTGGAATATGGTCGAAAATACCTTTCATTTGATATCCATGATATCCAATTGGGATAGGTGTCAACCCTGTAAACCGCCGTAAGTGGCTACACCCATGAATTCTGAACGGCCCAACTATTACAATTTGTGCAATGTTAGCTGGATCCCAGAATTTCACCTCCTATTTGATTTGCACAGCTAAACATCGTGGTGAAAACCGCCTACGCCTGAAAGTCGGCTACAATTTCTATTTCCGTTGCATAATTTCCATTGCATCATCAGCTAGTTTCTCAAATTTTAAACACAATCAAAACTTCATATCGCCGCTCAAGAATTTGTAAAGCTGTCACAAGGCCAAAAGCTTACGCAACGTGTGTGGTCTCGCAATAGCTACCACACAACGCACTGCTTAGCAACCGCTTACTACAGAAAGCTTTCAAGCGCCGCATAATTTCAATCTCCACCTTAACGGGCTACAAGAAAACACGGAAAAAGGGCACAATCGCTTATACACTTATGGAAAGTTTGCCATAGCACGATGCAAGAAAACAAATATGCGAATCAGAATGTTCACACCAATGCCCATAAACATTAACATCAATCTTTCGCGGATCAAATCGAGAAGAAACACAGACGTTATACACTTGTGCGCCCCAAAAGACCACCAAAGTTGACATAGCCGTAAGCTAATAATGGAAGCGTAAAGCGACCGCGCAAAAAAAATTAAGATCCCTACAAGCTGGGTTCAGCTAAGGCAGGCAGCTTGAAGCACCAAAAAAATAAAAAATATAAATATTATATTGTACGCACGGGCCAACCGACCGACTGTGTGAGTCCGTCGGTGGGGCAACCCATGTGCTCTAGTCCTGGTGGGCTATGAGTCAAAGTCAGTGTCAGTGCATGTCAAGAAGCACACATACACACACACACATACGTGTGCGGGACAAGGTCCGTTCAATGAATTTGTTGATCTCAAATGAAGTTGAGCATTGAATCACCGTCGCCGTAGCCGTGGCCGCAAGGCAAAAAGGCAGCTACATCAGTGAGTTTCATGGCTAAGCGCCTCTTCATTTCATGCGTAGATTTACTGGTTCGTTAGTTGTTATTGTTATTATATTTGCAAAATTTTTCGTTAGCTGTGCAGTTGCAAATATGTATGAGACAGATCAGCTTGGGCGGAATGTGTGCAATAACAATCACTTGTTTCGTTATTGTTATTGCGAGTGTTGTTGTTGTTGTTGCTGCAGTTTGTTTGTTTATTAATTTTGTTTGCCTTTTGTGGCTGGCGGTCTGGAATGGGTTGATCCCCCATAAAGCCAAATTAATCAATTAATGAAGCATTTAATTATAGTGCGTGCGGCTTGTTGTACAACAACAAAGTTAGAGAGTAAAATCGAAAGTGGAAGGGATGTGTACTGGAGTTGCATATGGTTCCTTGAGTAGGACAATGTTATAAGTAGTCATATCTAATCGTTTATGATGCGGGATCAAGCTATGGGAAAAATTGCTATCTACGGTGGTCTGTTTCACTCAGATACCTCGGATCCTAAAGCGATCCGCAAAATTTTCCTAAAACTATCACCAAAATAGTCCTAAAACAATCCACGAATGAAAAATGATTAGGTATCTGTTCTAATCGGGTTTGGATACCCGAATACTTGGTGTAATAGGCCGAGCCCTTCAGCGGCCGCCGTGGTGTACCGGCTATTTTATCATTACAAATACTGGCTTCCGATCCTAAGAATTGGACTTTAGTGCGCTGTGGTGGTCTTGACTCCTGGAGGCCTACTCCTCCAGTTGCCGGCTAATAAAGAGGTCGGGTTGTGTCACGACAAATCATGCTTGGGAAACAAGGAGATATTTAGCGGATAGTGAGAATAATATCGATATAATTCCCAGACTTACGCTTGTTAGAAAAGTGCTATACGAGGAATCTACATCTTTCTTTCTTGAAGGGTGTAGTTCAGTGGCGGATCCTGGATTTTGGGTCATGTTTTTCACAAAGTGAAATTATTCAACATGAGCTTCATGTTAAAATAACATGTTCGATAGTGTTGAAAAATAATAACCTGAAAAAGTATTGATTTTACATGAAAATTTTTCTGTGTGTAAATTTTACTATATTTTTTGAGTAATTTTTTTTATATTTAATGCTGTATTAAATATAACTTTTTGGATCCCGACGGGGAGGGGCTTGAACCTGAAAACCACCCCCGTGTCCACCACGCCAGTCACTTTATTTATCTAACTTATGATTAAGCAATTTGCTTGCTACTACAATATGATTGCTTCCGATCATTTTCAATTCTGTCCTTCCCGCTATCTATCTTAATAAAAATTGATTGTCCCAAAGAGCACACAGCAAGAGAGAAAGAGAGTAGAACACAGATTGTTTACAGAGATCAGAGTTCGTGTGCTGTCATGTGAGCGACTACTTAAACTTGATTGATCTGCAGCATATTAATTGTAATCAACAACTCCACACACGCTTTTCCTTCAATAACTTTAACGCAAGCTTAAAAGTCGCCCATTGCTTCTCTTTCTTCCTCTAAAGCTCTCTCTAGCGCAGCAGTTTATTAAGCAATCTTCGTTGGTGGGCCGCATGCCTGTTGGACCACACACAGCGGCGGTCAATTTGAATTCCGCATAAGTTTAAAACGAACTTACGGCCACATATTAGTAAGTATATATGTAGTTTGTTTGTATGAATGTACAAATACGTTTCGTGCAGTCATCCTTGTGTGGTGAGAGCAGAAAATTGATTGTGGACAGATTGAAACATACCGATCAACAGAATGTAGTATGACAGTACTACTATCAGTGGTATGCAGCATTCATCAGGCCACTGTGCAACTCTTCAATGTTCTTCCACACTCTCGCTCTTGTGTTACGATTTTATTGCTTGTTTTCTCTGGGTATTTGTTAATTTATCAATTAAATGGTTCGATCACTTTTCAATTTACCTACCGCATTTGATCCATTTTAAACGACATTAAAGTTCAAATAAACCAAAAAGCCACACACACATGCTCTGCGTCATCAAATCACTGATGGACTGCTGCGCGCACACACACACACCTTGAGTAGACAGTGCACCTTGTTGGAATGATTGATATTAAATAAATAAAGTTTTTTGGAAAATTGTTCCTTTTGTAAACCCACTCCTATGGGAATCGGAATAGGTGGGATATGCTAACTGGATGTTTTCATTAAAGAGGTCTCCCAGAAGGTAACTCAACATAAATATGTAGACCAATTTGCTCTACTCATGATGCATTTCAGGCGCGTATTCTGGGGAGGAGTCCTGGGGGTCCGGACTCCTCCTGCAAGGTAGTGCAGTTTTTGTGTGTGTGTCTGTAGGAAAAAAAAAATTTCGAACATAAAATTGCATGTTTTTTTTTAATATATCCGAAATCCATGGCATAATCACCCTTATTCTGATTGTCGGTAGGCGGTCGTTTCGTCTGTTGTTCGCAAAGTCGTGTCGTTCCGAATTTCGTATTCCTGAAATCTTTCGACTGCTCTACTCATTTTTTTAATGACAGTTAAAAAAATGTAAAAAATACAAATTTTTTTTTGTTGTACTTCAAGATTTTCGCGCTTATTTTTAGGACCAGAGGATGTCGCGTGTCCCTTTTATCCGTACCTAAAGACACCGTTTCAAGTAACCGCAAAAAACAGCACAAATATTGCATTATTTGCATTCTTTATATGAGACCAAGTTGTGGACCTTTTTCTAAGTCTCATTTATATTTCTTCTGTGAAAAGTTGTATTTTTTGCATCACTTCATGAAAATAGTACACTGTGCTTGGTGGCGGCAAAGCGCACAACACAAGTGCTTGAGTTTTCTGAAATGACTACAAGAATGGGAGTGATCGCTTGTTTATTTCTTTTCTTTAACAAAGATATCGTTATTTTTTGATTTTATAACTTTTTTATTGCAAACACAAATTTTTTCTTTAGTTTTCTTTGTAATATTCGTATTTTATTTAAACATGTGGGCTTACATACAAAAATAGTCTAAATCATTTCAAACAACTTAATTGAGTTATCAATGGCGATTAGTTTTGCGCATGCGCAGCAGCTTGAACATCAAATACGTTGCCTAACAACACTTTTGACTACTGATCAGTGATTAAATAGTAAACATTTAAAAATCAAATTGTTATTTAACGATCTATTCTTTATATATTTTTAAATGTTTTCTAATAAAATAGTTTTATTACCTTATTAGAATAAATGGGGTATAACATTTTATAGCTATTTTGCAACCTACGTACTTATTTAGTATGTGTATCTACCTATATAAAGGTTTAAGCTATTTCAAGTGGCTATAAAAATAAAACTAACAAGACAATGTTAATTCAAATTCATAAAAATCAATGAATGAGTGAGATAAATAGAATTTTGAAGTATGATTTATACGGCTTTTAAGGGTTTTTATAGCCGATTTAGCTTTTAAAATGGCATTCGCAGCAAAGGTTAAATGGAGCTCATTACAGAAGTGATCATTAAAAATATAACCAGTAAAGAGCGTTCCAATGTTTTGTATAGTGAGAAGAAGAAATCTAAAAATAGAAAGAGGAATTAAAATCATTCTATCTATACCTATTTGTGGACTGACTGTCAACCCGAGTAAAACGGAACTAGTTCTCTTCACGAAAATATAAGATTGATAGTTTTGTACTACCCTGCATTGGGGGAGTACCGTTGATGCTTTCCGAAAAGGTTAAGTACCTAGGGGCTATTCTGGACAGGAAACTGTTATGGAAGCTCAATGTAGAGGACAGGGCCAGAAGAGCTTCGATCGCTTTGTATCGTTGCAGGGGGCCATCAGCAAAAGCTGTGGTCTCTCCCCAAGGGTGGTTTATTGGTTGTATGAGATGGTGGTGAAACCTATTCTAATTTATGGGGTACTGGTCTGGTGGATCGCACTAGACATAGCTTGCGTCGCGAAAAAGATGGTCACTGTGCAGCGAATGGTCATGGATGGGATTAGTGGGGCCATGCGCACCACTCCTACCCTGGAATTGAATGTTATGCTCAATCTGCACCCAGTGGACATTGTAGGAAAAATAGGCGCTGCTTGGGCAGCAATTAGGCTCTGCCAGGATCTTGGGATTAGCAGGAAATTTAGGCTACCTGATCATAGTAGCGTTTTCCAAGCTGAAGTTGCCGTCATCAAGGATGCGGTGGATTTGCTGCTGTCCAGCGCTTTTACCGTACAGGAGTTCAACATCTACTCCGATAGTCAAGCGGCAATTAGGGCCCTGAGTGAACGCAATGTTCGATCGATGGACGGTGAGCGACTGTCTGGAATCACTCGCGTCCAGCTACTTCAGGATACAAATTATTTGGGTGCCAGGCTACTGTGACATTCCCGGCAATTGTCATGCGGATTACTTGGCCAGAGCGGGCACTCTTGAAACGGAGGTGGCTGCTTTCGGAAGACTGGGTGTTCCCCTTGCCACCTGTGGTCTGCTTCTGAGTAGATGGACTTCGGATCAGTTAAACAAGCGCTGGGCAGATACCACCTCTTGTAAGGTGTCGAAGTCCTTCTGGTCAGTGGTTGACTCCAGGCGATCAGCGGATTTACTCAGGTTCTCCAAGGTACACCTTCCCACGATGATTGGGGTATTAACGGGGAATTAACTGTCCAATGGGAATCCATGCGGTGCGCTTAAACATTACTGAAAGTCCGAGCTGCATGGAGCATGACGAGGTGGAATCATCTCCTTTCATCACTCGAAGAAAGTGAAACATAAAGAGGGAAAGGTTTGTTCAACGAAGAATAGAGCTATGGAATGGTAGTTTTAGTAAGACTTTTTATGTTATCAGTGACAAGACCCAGGGAATATGAGGATACATAAAACATTTCATAGCCTAATAGCGGTCTTCATATTAACCTGCAATTTTTATTCACACACTTTAATTTCCATTCCAATTCTTATGATATTATCTCTTTGTTGCCATGACATGATCGTTGTTATGTTTCCAATTACAAAAACATTTAGTTATTCATAATTTGCAAATTACGATCACTTATTTTGATTAGGAGGGCAACAGCTGTCAAAGTTTCTGAGTAATCAAATCGTAGTTTATATTGTTCGATTAACATTTGAAAGCTCACTGCTTTTTGTTGTTGTTGCTATTATTTACTGTCAACAACAATTCAAAGCTCAATTCGTACGCCTGTACACACCCAAATACGCCCAACTGAATGATCGTGGCAGCAGTGCTGCGCATGTCTCGACTTCTCAAATGAAATTAGTTGATGGCGACGACGTGTGATACCCGCCTACGATTGTTGAGTGGATGCAAACTTGGTATCATGTGATGAAGGCAGCGGTGGTAAGAGTGTATGTGGGTTTTATGATATGAGTAAATTATATTAATTTGTTAGTTCAATAATTTATTAATTAAGTTATAAAATTAACAAAATTAGAAATATTAGCACATTCGTGATTAAGCTAACGATCAATGCACGAGAGAAGTCGATCACATTCGAAGTCAATGCATGAAGTGGTATAATGCAATGCTAAAGTAGAATAAGAAGAAGCAGTAATCGAAAGCTAAGAAAAAATATTTTAAAAGCAGATTCCGCAGAGCATGAAATAGTGGGTGGCAGGAATGAAGTTCAAGAAATTTAGCGAACAGTCAACAAGCAATTTCAAAATACCAATTGAGCTATATAAAAGAAGAGCTAAACGCATGCATGAACTGCTTTACAGCCATATGCCTACCTACCCATTGGCATACTCTGACCAGACTGTCATTTGAAAGCAAATCACAAAACAGAAAATAGTTGGAATAGTGAGCTATGTGAGTGATTTGCTCAACTAAATAGTTCATAACTTTGTTTAGGCAACCTTTTGTAGTCATCGCTTTAAAATTGCTTCATCTACCTACAATGACAATAACTTAACCCCTCTCTTTTCTTTACTTTTGCGCAACTGATCACGTATATCGACCATTAAGTCATTACATTCGTCAGCAATGCAACAATATAAATCTCTTGTTGATTGTTGTCGATAGTCAATAACAGTAATTTTAATGCTTCCAGTTATAGCGACCAATGATGGTAAATTCACGATCGCATTGATCACCTTCTTTGGTGGTGCTATTAGAGTGCGATTCGATTTATATTTGATCTGAAAAAAAAAAAAGTTCGATAAAAAAGCTCACGTGGAGCTGAATGTTATATGCCGTGCTGCGGGAAAAATTACTTTTTTCGTACTGGATATCTCTGGATTAATTAAATAATTTTAATCTGTAACATCTCAAGAAAAAGAGGAAGAAAGGAAGCGTTGTGATATGATCTACATCCAGTGGCGAATCCAGGATTTTGGGAAGGAGGGGAAATTTTACTAAATTTTTTGTGTAATTTTCACTATATTTTTTTTTTTTGTTGGTAATTTTTACTATTTTTAATGGGTAATTTTTTACTATATTTTGGTGTCGTTTTTACTATATTTCTGTGTAATTTTTACTATATTCTTTGAGTAATTTTTATTATATTTTTTGCTGTATTACTGTGAAAAGTATGACTTTTTGGATCCCGAAGGGAACGTTTGAACCTGAAAATTTCCACATCTGTAGATCATAAAAATTATTAGCACAGCTGGGTATAAAAATAAAATAAAAACACATTTAAATATTTCTAGATACAGTCGACTACTCTCTTACACAGAGAAAAATGAGCTGGGAATGGATAAGAATTGACCGTGATTTTGGTTGAATCAACCCATATTTTGGTTGAATCAACAGATAATTTGGTTGACATAGCTATATTTTGGTTGATTTGACCAAATCACTGTCAATTCTTATCCACCACTGGCTAAATTTTCTCTGTGTGTACTTAGTACGCCAAACTTGTTAAAGTCGCCTAAATGCATGCTTAATAGGAGCATAGAGCGCATTGCCACTCATCTGCACCCTGTCTTTAGCAAAAAACTCATTGAGTTTGATAGGCTTTAGCAATATCTATCGCTCACTCTCTGTTTCTCTATCTAAAATTCACTGTAATTCCAGTTGTAGTCCCAAGTGACCCCCGAAGTAATCACATAAACACATATGGGCATCAATTTAACATTACTGAGGCTGCCGGTTAACTCTAGCTCTAAACAAGTTAGTCGGCAGCACAAAAAAAAAAGATATATGCCGCTTTGTAAGATATTGATACATGCATACATACTTATATATACGGTGGCGACAGCAAACTGTGTCGTCTGTGTGGTCTGGCATGTTGAGATCTTTATGAGTGCGATCGCGTTGTTGTCGATCGCTTTGGCGGTGTTGCATATTCAATTGTGCAACAATTGCGACTGTGCACGCTTTTTGGGATGAATTGCGTTCGGTAGCCAGCATGGATTGCCTCTGTAGTAAATAACTACTTTTGGAACAAATAGTGTACCATATGTAGACATGTATGTACAAACTTACAGACGAAAAGCCGCATGTTAATCTGTCTGTTAGCTTGTCTTAATGTCTGTATACTGTCACTAATTGTTGCCTATATTCGAGCGTAGTGGAAATGAAATTGTTGTATTGAGCGCACAGCTGTGTGGCAGCATCAGTTCCACGGAGGACGGTTTTAAGCAAATTATTAATGCCATAAAAAGTAAATTTTTTTACGGTAGGCAAAGTACCTGTGGGCACGCGAATTTAATAATATGTATAAACTTAATTTGAAGAGGAGTGAAGAGGGTTGAGGCTAGGGCTACGGACGAGAGTTATGCTGCCTGCCTGGTCAACTGCATGCCGACTTATTGTCGAGTTATCGACTCACCCTGTTGGCTCTTCGGGAGGGTGGTTATAGTACAAAAAATCTGCTTGACATCTCGTAGCTGGCCTCTAGAGCATGGGTCGGCAGATTTTTAAATGCAGGTGTATAAGTGAGAACGCTTATACACGCGCTGTGATCGTCCGAACTATATTTTTAACATTCCCTGACCAAACAAGCGACACCCCCACGCGATGTGGTTTCGCCCCTTGCCCAGCGACGACTAAATCATTTGGTAAACAAAGAGCACAACGTGTCTGTGTGATGAATCCAACTTGTTTGACTGATCTTAAGATCTATGGGGCGCCGATGCTTGCTCTAGAGGTAATATGTAATATGTTCTTGAGGCAAACGACCTTTCATCTAGTCCGTAGTTGCCTCACCGTTTGTTCCAGACTTGAGTGAAGAAAAAGGGCTTAGTCTCGCGGACAGTTTATTCCGCCCTTCCTAAAACAATAAACTGAGACGTACAACTGAAACATAGCCAAACTTGGCTCCGAGATAACTACAATGGTACCAATACCGCATAAAAATGCAGCCACGTCTTCTTCGGGCTCCACATCCACATTTGAACCAGCTGCAAGGTGGACCATACAGGTCTATCCTAGAAGCTTAAAACGATAAAATTGTACAACTGGCTAACTTTATTTCTCACTCTCAAAACTTCCGAATCGCTAGTCTTTTCTTTACGAGTATATTATTGTTTCTCTTGTACACAGTAAAAATAAAAGTCTAACTTTAATACCTTTTTGGTGTTTATATATAACAACGCCGAAAAAGTATTAAATTAATACCATGTTCGGTTTGATTTCTCGGGAGAGAGGACTTCAGTCGAAGATTCTCTCAGGCAAAAAAAAAAAAATTACAGTTTTATTAATTGCCTTCACCGAGAGTCGAACTCACAATTTATTGAATGCTCAACGGAGATGTCTACTATCAAGCCATCGAGTACTTGTGTTTGTCAGCGTATAATTGCACTGTTGTTCTTAATGTGGTATCGCAATAGCGATGAACCGCGTGCTCTGAGCAAACAAACCACCGGACTTAATTTAATGCTAAAAAGTAATTAATTTAAAACTTTTCCGGCTTTGTTTTAAAACAAATAGTACCTAAAACATTATAATGAGAGAAAGCGCTAGAGAGAGAGCGCTTTAGTATTATTTTGGTATTATTTTAAAACTATTTGGAATAAAAAAAAATTCAGAGTCTTAAATTAATACTATTTAGTACTAAAACTCAAATTTAATTCCAAAAAGGCTTAATTTCAATATCGACTGGTATTAAAAGTAAACTTTCTTTTTTTACTGTGTAGTATAATTCGCTATTGAGTTCAAAATTCATATATATACCTACAACGATTAACTTACTTTACACCTGCCACAACCTTGGTAACGATTTAAATCTTTTCTGCTGTCAACACATAAGCGCGAGTGTGAAATTTAAAACGTGATAACACCATTGTTCTTCTAGAGGGTGGGCACCAAAGACTGCAGACCTTCGCAATCTCGACAACGAACAAGAAAAACTACTTATTTTAGCTGGTGTTTGTGGCACGTTCACAGAGGGGGTGGTGGTGTCGTTGGGTGTATGTGTGTGTGTATGTGTGGTTACTTCTATTGTGACTGGCGTTTTTTGAACACGTGTTCACTGCATTTTTTTATTCTACGAAAAGGTTGCACAATTCTTTATTTGATTTAATTTTTCTTTTCTAATCCTTGTAAGGCAGGGACATTCAGAAAGTTTAGCTTAGGAAGCCAAATGGTCGTTACTTTAATAAATAAATAATCGAATGGGACGTTTTTGGTTGATATATTCAGATAGAGCAGTTTAAAAAAGAGTTTTGATATAGGGCCATTTTTGAAAAAAAAAAAAATTTTAAATAGCATGATTTTCAACCCAACCATTGAAAATCTCCACCTAAGAATTTGTTTGAAGACCGTCCCATTTTCGCATAACAACCTATTTCAGATTTTGATTCAAGAATGGCCCATCTCAAAATTAATATTTCATGATCAGTCTAGAAATCCAACGTAGCATCACTCTTGCCAACAAGTGTTACTTTGGACTAAATAGGCAATTGAGAAGTAAAGTCCTCTTTCGACAAACAAAGATCATGCTCTATAAGTATCTCATCATACCAGTCCTGATGTACGGCTCGGTATCATGACACTGAGAAGATGAGATGGTTTTTGGAGCATTTGAGAGAAAAGTTCTACGGAAGATTTATGGCCCTTCCCGTGATGCCAACGGCGAGTATCGAAGGAAATTTAACCATAGTTCAGCGAATTAAAGACCAAAGGCTCCGCTGGCTGGGTCATGTTATGCGAATGGATAAAGAAGCTCCAGCACAGAATGTTTTTCTATCTACACCCGAATTCGGCAGCGGAGGAAGGGAGGCCTCGATTAAGATGGAAACAATGGGGTTTCCTATTGGCGTCAGGTATCGCTAAAAAGGAATGACTGATTATAATATTAGAATATTTTCCTCACCTAAAAAGTTATAGTTTCTAGTTAGAGTGAGCCAATTGAGCCACTGGATGACCACGCCTGTGGTAAACCATTAAATTTAGAGCTGTGAAAGTTGTGCAGCCCTGTGTTAGTGTCACCTACACAAGTAAATTTTAAGTTTTGTCTGCGTTTTTGTAGTCTGAGCTGCTGCTTTGGTGACAAAATTGATTTGTTCAATTTTTCCAACGATTAAACTCACACTGAAATTGACATTAGTTACGGTACATTTATTTTGAAGGTTGCAGAGCAATTTGATGCGTCGACACACCAGCCGAAATACCATGATTTCGGTGTGCGGATATCACTCAAATTGTTCCACTTTATACTACACTTTACTATACTTTATGTTGTTATTGTTTTTTTTTTTTTTTGTACTACAAAAACTCTGTAATTTCAGCATTTTTGCACGTCTACTCACTGTCTTTCTGATTTTAGAGTTATGCGGAAACTTGATGGGGTGGGAGTCTTTAGACGACTTGGTATTAAGTTTTTGTCTGCCTTTGCCTCAGTGTTTATTTTTCCGCAAAAAGTTTTTATTTCCCATTTTATTGTTGCCACTCTTGAGCTGTGGAATTTAATCAATTTCGCCTTTTATTGATTGGCACTCTGCCTTTCGCGTTTCTTCTCTTGCTTTTTCTTTACTTAAATGAAATTTTAATCGATATTTTAACTTATCTTTAATTTTTGCACTTTTTTCTTTTCTTTGCAGGACGAAGTAAGTAAATATTGTACAGAATTTAATGATGAATAACTTAAATGTGATAAACAGGTAAGTTAGTTAAATATTTAACTTAGACTTCTGTGATACGTCGAAAGAGATAAGCAAATCCCGCACGAAGGCGGCCCCTGCGGGTTAGGGGCTTAGAATATGCCCGAGGTTGGCATACCGGTTGTAAGAGGCGACTAATATGCGTATAGGTAATGACCTGCTAACTCGATGGTTGATCTACGGATATGATGCCTCTCACCTCTCATTACTCATACACTCCTTCCTTATGGATGGAGGGATGATCGCTACCACGACGGTCGGGCAGTATCGCAAGGGAGGACCGTAGAGTACCAAGGATTGTAAATTTCAGCTTCACTCTTCAAAACCTTCGGAGATTGTTTTTGCTGCTACAACAACAACAACAACAAGGCGTAGAAAGGATGTTAAAACTTTGCATCATCAATATCAAAAATATATGACAGGGGAGATCAAATCGTCAGATGGTTAGAATCGCCAGTTCCGATTTGAATGCATTTTGGTGGGCAGTTTCCTTTTATCATAAAACAAACTATCTGACAATTTGACATGGAAAGACTCATATTAAATTCTAAATTTGAATTGAAAGTAATATACAAGTAGTTATTGGATTGTCATGAAACCAAGCACAAGTTACCCTTCAAAAGGTCTTCTAAAGGCTGCAAGATCCAAGTGTATTCAAAGTAGAGATGGGCGTCGTGCGTGCTTTTGGCCGTGACACAAATGTGTTCGTGCTTGTGCGTGTCCGTGCTGAGTCCGAAATCCAAAAAAAACACGAACGACCTATCTAAATAAATACATTTTTAACTGAGATAGGTTGTTTTTGAGTGAAATTCTCAGATAAAATAGAGTGTTGCTGACAGAAATTCTGAAATATATTAGACCTCGTTTATTTGTAGGGGATCGAAAAATCTGAAAAAATCGCCAGTGTGAAAGATGTTCTACTGACCAATCTGATATTATGTCGTAAAGAAACTATACAGTTTTATTTTTTTCGTGCGGGTCGTATTTTAGTGTCGTACAGCAAAAATCATGAACGCGCCCATCTCTAATTCAAAGGAAGATGTTTTACGTTTAATTAACAGTTAAATGTTGACAAGCGTATCAAATAAGCGCGAAGAAGTTGACAAAGGACACTTATTCCAACAGAAAAGGGCTGCAATGAACACCCTTTAACGGAACATTGGAAAAGGACTCATTTTGTTGGGTTGAAAAATTCCTGATTTCACCGAAGGGAAGTAATAAAATTTTATTGCACCACAATAGGTTGCTACTTTTTGGGTGGATAAGGAATGACAATCTTGATAGGCAGCCACAAAACTGCTATAAAGGGTATTCACATGCGGAAATGCGAAATTAATTGAGCCACAAACATTTAAATGTCTAGCAAGCAAGTTAGACTACGATTGAATTAGAAAAATATTTAAAATATTATTCAAGTGCTATGTTCTTGCTCTAGAAAAACCATAATACACACATAGGAAGGACTGTCGTGGGAATGTGAATACAAGCCTCCTTTAAAAAAAAACTTTATTAAGTTTTACATTTCTAGTATGCTTATGACACATTATTTCTTTGTCGTCCACCACGCTAACAAATCCTAATTGCTTTTCGTAGGGATGAGAGGGTGACATGATGAAGTGAAAGTGCTCGTTTATTTGAATAGTTTTGCAAAAATTAAGCAATTTCGACAGCCACTAATGGGCATTTCTGGTTTCAAACTTTTCAAATGGCGACTAAACAAACGTAAATGTAGCGTGAAAGGGACTCTAAGGTATATTTAAAATATTATGCCGCATACTGCCACCTTCACATCCTTTTCTTAATAGTTTTCCTTACACTCAGCCACTCACCCCACAAGTTAGCCCATTCTTTGGTAAGCTTCACAAAACCGCGACTTCAACATCTTGGCATTTTTAGTTGTTATTAGTGCTTAAGAAAATGCATAAGTAAAATTAAGAAATATTTTGGCTGACCGCAAAACTACTCAATAAATCTTTGTCATTTCACTTAACACTTTAAATTATGTTGAATGACCAAATATACTAAAAATACGTGTTATCCAATAGGTTTATGCAATGTCTTGGTATTTGAGAAGGAGGGCAATGTTGTTGTTGTTGTAACGAGGTGTAGCCCTGCCCAAATGTAAGACAGGGTCACCCCGCGTGTACTGCTCTTGGCCGGGTCGATATTAAAAACACCCCGGGTCGTTTCGGTACGATGGGTACAGCACAAGTACTGGTACCGTTCTCGTAAGAACTAGCCATTTAGGTCATTTAGCGTTACTCAGGGTGCATCAACGAGGAGGCGACCTACCCTTACACAGGGCAATATGTTTTACTACTTAGAGTAGGGTGATTGAAAAAAAAAACATTTTTCTTCTATGTCTTTCCCTCTCAAAAGATAATAACTGATAAGAAAATAAGCCTTACAAACAATAAGCGCAGTAAATAACCGCTTTGAGGTCTCTATGTGAATTTTCTCATAATTTTTGGGATGAGTTTCTTTTAAAACCTTTACATGCACCCACATACATGGGCGTAGCCAGACATTTTTTTAGGTCTTTTTACGAGAACAATTTCTCAAAAATCAATGAAAAACCGAGGAAATTTTTTTGAAAAAAAAAGTAGGACATATTTATTGACATGAATATTGAGAGATTATTGTTATTATTATAAGGCCTTATTACACCGCGACCATTTATGCGATCTATTGTGTGACCTTTCAGCTTATTGCTGTATGCGGAAGCTCTTTATAAATTTGAGCACCTCCTCTGGTTTTTTATTCCATATCACGAACGGATTGAGAGTGAACCCACCTAGGTAGCAAACTCTCTTTCTTGCTAACGCAATGCATTCGCAGAGTAAATGAACCGGCGTTTCATCGTCCAGTTCGCAAAACCGACAAATCTTTGTATCTGACAGATTCAGATGCTTCCTAAACTGATTGTTTTCAAAGTTGCTTATGGTCTCCTTTACGTGGGCCTTCGTGATGCTGTTAGAGCACCATGTTTTGCCAGGTGATCTGCTTTTTCGATGCCGTCATACCCTTCATGAAGTTATAGTGTAAGACTGCAAGGCACGTAGGGCGGCCTGACTGTCCGACAGAATGTAGATTCGCCTAGAGGATAGTCTTGTTCGGAGGACTTGAGAGATACTTTAAAAGTATCATTTTTAGGTTTCTCATTTTATAAATCTTTTCATTGATACTCCTTTTTTCGCTTTGAAAAGTTCTTGTTGTTTCAACATATTCTCTAAATGTCCACGAGGACAAAGATTAATTCTTTCTTAAAAAACGCAGAATTTTTCAAGGACATTGGCTAAGTTTTTTTTTTCTTTAGTTTTTTTCCCCGCTTTTTTC
Source organism: Campiglossa producta (assembly GCA_964058755.1). NCBI lineage: Eukaryota > Metazoa > Arthropoda > Insecta > Diptera > Tephritidae > Campiglossa > Campiglossa producta. Next base: position 108,013,497 of record CAXKVI010000004.1, on the reverse strand, counting down.
CTCAAACTGTCCTCGTTTTTTAAGAGAATAATCTTTGAAAAGTTCTCGTTGTTTCAGCGTTTTCTCCAAATGTCCTCGAGAACAAAGATTAGTTTTTACTTAAAAAACGCAGAGTTTTTCGAGGACATTTGGCTAAGGTTGGGGCATTTGCCCCTACCTGGCTACGCCCATGCCCACATATTTAAAGTTGGAGCTTTGAAATTTCCTAAAATAAAACAAGTAAGGTAGTCTAAGTTCGAGTAAACCGAACATTAAATACCCAGCGGTAGTTTTCATATGATTTTCGAAATATTCCATTTCGGGAAGCGATTTCGTCCGATTACATCAGTTATACTTCCTATTATGCTAGCATACCTTGTACCAATTTCATCGTTCTACAGTAATTAGTATAAAGTTACGACCAGTCGAATTTTCAAAAATGCCTCCCTTAAAGTAGGCGGTGCCACGCCCACTTTTAAAAATTTATCAAAAAATCAGAATAGAATGACTAGGCTCATCATACCAAACTATATCATTTTAGCCATTTCCGTTACCGAATTAGGTCAATTTAGGTGATTTTCGAAGTTTTCGCTATCGAAAGTGGGCGTGGTTGGAGGGCGATTTTATCCAAATTTATCAGTTATACTTCCAACGATACAAGTATGCTTTGTGCCACATTTCATCGTTCTACCGTAATCAGTTTAAAAGTTATGACCCGTTTAAAAGTTATGACGGGTGATTCACCTGTAAAATTATATCATTTTAGCCATTTCAGCTACCGAGATATGACAATTTATGTGATTTTCTAAATTTTTGATATCGAAAACGAGGGCGTTATAATACCCTTGTACTAATACTAGTACGCTGTGTATAAAAATATTCCCTTGACGCACTGACTTGAGTTTGTTTGCGAATATCTTCATATCTTGATAAATTTTTAACACATACTCGTAAACTTTGGACATTTCTGCGAGACATAGATATAAAATAAAATTTTTTGGCGAACCTTTGTTTTTTTAGTTTTGGGATCCTTAAAACGATAAAAGTCACACTGTGCGTATGAGAGCAAATGAAATTATACTAATAAATTTCTCATTTAATTCAAACAACTCTCTTCACGCTTTAAACTGTTGTCATTGTCTTTGATTACTTGGAAAGTGGATGGATGGGTGTGTGATGACTGTCCAAAATTAACACCACTAAGGGCCAAACACAAAACGGCGAAGATACAGAAAAGAAGCCAAATTTAATTATTTAAAACAAAAATTAGTGTTAAACACAGCACAAGATGGAATGAGAAGTTTGACTATTTAACATTTAAATTAATTGCTTACTAGAGTTGTCTCAAAAAGCCTACATGCGGAAGAACCAATATAGTACATGAGATTCAGCAACAATTTCGCAGCTTTGTTGAACAGCTTTTAACTTTGCTGTGTAATTTTTAGCTCCTCATAAATCTTGGTTACAAGTTCGTGCGTGGATGCAATGAAAATTTATGCAACCGCTCAAGTTGTATGGGGTGCGATGTTAGGAAGGCAGTCGTGGTGGTGACTGGGCGATTGGCAGCTCTTGAGCCCAGGTATTTGTTGTGTCCGAAATTGAAGGCAAACACCAAGAACGAATACGTCCAGTCATTGTGGCGCAATTACGCGCATCTATTTTATTTCGGCAAATGGAATTTTTATGTTCCAAATACAAGACACAAACAACAAAACCATGCAGGGCTAGAAATATATTACCCTTAGGCAATCCAAATTTAGTAGAAAGTTGGTACACTAATTCACATTTTGTTGGTTGGTTGGTGGTTGTAATTGCGCGGCGAGTCCTGCTCAATTAAATGTGCACCTTCACTCCTGTACGTACACACATACATATTTTATATACTTTATCAGCGTATTTTGGTGGTCATGTTTAACTTCGTTTTTTGCCTACTTTGCTCATTTGCTAACTTTTTATTGTACGCTTTCCTTTTCCCTGTTTCCAGGTCCACGCACACGTAAACCCAAGAAGTTGGCCGGTGAGAAGGGCAGCAGTAGCACTGCATCGAACGGCAGCGGAAGCGGTAGTAGTAGTGCTGCCACAGCCGAGGATAAACGACCTCGTACCGCGTTCAGTGGCTCGCAATTGGCGCGTTTGAAGGTGAGTTATGACTGCGTACTGAAATTTAATTTCCTTAGCGAGTGGTGAATTGAAAATAAATTTGCAATAAATAGCTCAAGTGATAGGTAGGTAGTAGTAGGAGTGCCAGTTTTTGGATTTTCACAACGCAGGGATTTTCGGAATCTGGTTTTACAATCCCAGGACTAAATTTTCTATTTTGGAGCATCTGTAAGTATATTAGAGGAGGTCAACACTTAGACGATAGATCAAAGCTAAATAAAGGGCTAAGAGGCACATTCAACAAGTAGCTCAATGCCAAGTTCCGATGGTCATGGACAATAAAAGCTAGAATGAGGGTCCAGAAGAAACGAAACAAAAAAATCGCGGGTAGCCAGTACACGTGAAAGAAGTTAACTTCTTAAATTCAGAAATAACCAAATAAGAATAAGTTGTATTCGAGAATGGTGCGTTTTCGTTCAAATTCGGTACGTGGGTAGAATTATGTCTAAATTAACAGATGCCAATACGAATGAAATATAGAGGAATAGGGGCGTGGTAGAAGGAAAGAGGAGAATGAAGAGAACAAGGGAGGGAGATAGTGTGAAGGAAGAGAGATAGGAAGGAGAGTTGTAAAAATAAATAAATTGTGGTTAGGTGGAAACCCTAAGTGACAACCCTGCTCGAAATTAGCTTATTTGGAATACTGTCGAAAATACCTTCAATTTGATACCCGTATTGGCATATCTAGCTATATATTAAAAACCTGTAGACCGCTATAAGAGGCAACACCCATGAATTCTACTCGGACTAACTATTGCAATTTGTGAAATGTTAGCTAGATTCCAGAATTTCACCCCCTATTTGATTTGCACCGCTAAACATCGTGGTGAAAGTCGCCTACGCGGAAAAGTCTGCTACAATTTTTATTTCCGTTGCATAATCAGCTATTTTCTTAAATTTTACTCTCAAAACTTCATATCGCTGCTTAAGAAGTTAACTTCAAAAATTTAGACCAAAAAGGTTCCAATTTTAAACAGAGAAGAATGAAATTAAAATAAAAAACTGTGGCACTTGGCAGGATTCGAATGGAGGTGCTCCGAGTCACAGCCGACTGCTCTACCGCTGAGTAAATAACCTCAAAAATCTTAAATCGAAACCAAAAGAAATTGAAATTCTTAGTAGGCCATTAAAAGGTTTGCCATATATTTAAAAAATAAAATTGCTTAAACTTTGCCCTCAGAAAAGAGTTTTCTTATTTCAAAGAAAATTTCCCTTATTTGGCTCCAAAGACATATCTTCCTTAACATAAGTAACATTTTCCTCTTATTTTATTATCTTCCCTTTACTTTAGCACGAGTTCACTGAAAGTCGCTACTTAACCGAAAAACGTCGCCAACAACTTAGCTCGGAATTAGGTCTAAATGAGGCGCAAATAAAAATTTGGTTTCAAAACAAACGTGCCAAACTGAAAAAGTCCAGTGGTACCAAAAATCCTTTAGCTCTACAACTAATGGCGCAAGGACTTTACAATCATTCGACCGTGCCACTGACACGTGAAGAAGAAGAATTGCAGGAGTTGCAGGAACGCGAGAATGCGGCAGCAGAGGCGGCGAGAAATGGTAGTACGGCAACAGCAACGACAATATCGACGTAGGTGTACTGGGTGTGACCAGAAAAACAGGTGGCAAGAAACAACAACAAATACACATTTGCTGCTACTAAATAAGAAGTAAATTATTTAATTAAAATGTATACGAGTTTCTTTGTAAATTATTGTGTGTATATAAGTGTATAACATATTTGCGTAGGATATATTCTATTTAACTACCTAGTTAAGTCATAAGTTCATATTTATTATAACTAAGGCTTTAGAAAAGTAAATTTGAAGTGTAGGAGCGGTGTGAGCTTTGTGTGGAGTTCTCGAAAATTTAGAATATATTGAAGTATTATTGAGTAGCGTAAATCGATACGAAATTTTCAAAGTTAGACCAACTTAAATTTTATATTTTGAAATAATTTTGTGCAAAAAAATATCAAGAAAATTCTAACAAAAATGTAAAGTGAAATAAGATGCAATAGAAACAGCAAATAAACAGAAACTATAAGTAATTGACCAAATAGTCTGTGTTAAAAGAATATTGAAAAAAAAAAACGAAACGAAGATAAAAACAGTAAAAGTAAGTTTCCACTCAAAACACATAAAATAAAGGACAATAAGCTATATTAAAAAACTAAAAACTTAAGGAATGACAAACCTCATTTGCCTATGTACAGTTATTCTCAAAATACTCCCACTTTAAACAAAATAAAATAGTAATTTATATGTTTATATTAGATAAACTACAAACATCTAGTCGTAGCTAATATGAAAACTAATAACGAGAAAGAAAAAAATAAACACTTTATATTAATTTCATATATGTAAATACGTATTGTATATATAAAATAAAATGTATTAAATTATTTAGAAATAATCGCAGTAATTATAATATTATAATAAATATAATACCGTAAAAGTTTGTTTAAATTATTTAAATACTGTGTTATATTTTTTTCTATTTTCTTTTTTGGAAAAAAGTAAAGTAAGTAAAAAATAGTATTTTAGTTTTTTTCTGGTTTTCAGAGAACAATAAATATTTTTAAGAAATATAGCCCAAAAAATAAGGTATATAGTATATACCCGCGGCCTTGCCCGCCCCTGCGAAGTACCCTTTCAACATTTTAGATAAGAATTCGGTCGACGAAGTTCACCAAGTTAGGTAGATTGGTCAAATAAAAAACTGTTGGAAGATCAATTATTTGTCTATGTTCCTAGAGTTTTGAAAAAAAAAAAAATAGGATGTATTGAAAAACGGTGCTCAAAAATTTTAATTAAATATACATATCCTTGAAATCGATTGAAACACTTTCTAAAGTTAAATATTGCTTTGGCTTTAGGTATTGATATTAATGTCTCAGAAAGCAGTTATCGAATAGTTCATATATACTTCAAACTTTGATATTTATATAATATTACTAAATACTGATGCTTTTACCAAGGCTATTTAAAATTTTCAAAATTCCCATCAATGGGGAAAGGTAGATTGATTAAATAATTAGAGGTTTATGGGCGATCACGTTTTGACCGATAACTCAGTTATCGATAAATATATCGAAGTCCAAATGAAACCTGGGGCCATCCCTTTTCGTTTGATACCCATATTGTTGGCCAATTTTAAGGCTTTTGAGCCATCTCGTTTTCACCGATAACTCAATTATCGATAAATTTATCGAAATATATTGAAGTCCAAATGAAAACTGGGGCCATCCCCTTTCGTTTGATACCCATATTGTAGGGCAATTTTAAGAATTTTTCACCGATAACTCAGTTATCAATAAATTTATCTTTTGATACCCATATTGTGGGGAAATTTTAATGTTTTTTACAATCACATTTTTTAGGCGGCCGCCGTGGTGTAGCGGTTAAGTGTTCGGCCTTCTACACCAAGTCGTGGCGGTTCGATGCCCGACAAAAGTAACATCAAAAATTATTTAGAAAAAGAATTTTTCTAAAACGGGGTCGCCCCTCGGCAGTAGTTTGGCAAACTCTCCGGGTGTATTTCTGCCATGAGAAGCTTCTCAGCAAAAAATTCATTTGCTTTGCAAGTGCCGTTCGGAGTCGGCAAAAAACTGTAGGTCCCGCCAACTTGAAGGAAAAACTCAAAAAGCAACACACCACAAGTTGGAAAGAGAAGCTCGGCTAAAAATCTCGTTAGAGGTTATGATGATAACCTGTAGGTATATCGCCGCCACTAGTTTTTTTTTTTTTTTTTTTTTTTTTTTTTTTTCACCGATAACTTAGTTATCGATAAATTTATCGAAATATATAGAAGCTCAAATGAAAAGTGAGGCCTTTCCCTTTCGTTTGTTACCCATATTGGAGGGCAATTTTAAGGTTTTTGGGCAATCACAGTTCCACCGATAACTCAGTTATCGATAAATTGATCGAAATACGCTTTCACCTTTCGTTTGTAGAGCAAATTTAAGGTTTTGGGCAATCACATTTTCATTAATAACTCAGTAATCGGTAAATTTATCAAAATATATCGAAGTTCAAATGAATCTTGGGGCCGTCCCCCTTTGTTTGATACCCATATTGTGGGCAATTTTAAGGTTTTTGGGCAATCATATTACCACCGATAACTCAGTTATCGATAAATTTATCGAAATCCAATTGAAACCTGGGACCATCCCCTTTAGCTTAGTAGGTACCCATATTGTAGGGCAATTTTAAGGTTTTAGGGCCATCACATTTTCACCGATAACTCAGTTATCGATTAATTTATCGAAATATATCGAAGTCCAAATGAAACCTAGGATCATCCCCTATCGTTTGATACCCATATTGTAGGGCAAATTTAAGGTTTCTGGGCAATCGCATTACGATTGGTAACTCAGTTATCGATACATTTATCGAAATATGTCGAAGTCCATATTAGACCTGGGATCTTCCAGTTTCGTTTGATACCCATATTGTACGAAGTTTCTACACCTGCATGCAAAGTATCATAAGTTTAGGTCAAGTGTACTCAGAGTTATATGGAAATACAAAAAAATCGAAAAGTATCGGTCCCCAGCAAGGGCGGACCCCCAAAATTAAAAAAAATAAGCTATACCTCCTTCCAGCCTATTAGCTGTCTACCGGCGAGTTTCATGTACACGTCAGAATTTTTTTTTATGTACGTACATAAAAAAAAATTCAACTTTTTTGGAAAAATTTTCAGAAAATTTTTGAGTATGCAGTTTTGTAGCCCATACAATTTTACTCTAAGAATGTGCAAGTTAGAACTCTCTACAAATTTTCTCTGGATTATCAGAATTTTTTTCTTTCAAGGGTGTTGAGTGTTTTCCTCCATACAAAAGTAAATTTAGTTTGTGACTATGGAAGAAAACACTCAACAACCTTGCCAAAAAAAAATTCTAAAAAATCAAGTAAAATTTTTAGCGAGTTCTAACTTGCACATTTAATGGGCTACAAAACTGCATGCTAAACAATTTTTTTGAAAATTCTGCCAAAAAAGTTCAAAATGTATGTACACGTCAGAATTTTTTTATGTACATACATACATAAAAAAAAAATTCTGACGTGTACGTGAAAATCGCCGATACACGTGTATTTTTATTTTTTGTCCACTTTCCGAAAAAGTCTATTTGGTTCATAGGACAGAAAAAAAGTTCGTTTTTGTACCGCAGTATAATATTAGTAAGATGCAATTTTTCGAATTTTATAAAATGTGAACCACATACATACCTATAAAGCATATATGTATTTTTTAGTAAACTAGACACATTATGGTGCGCCATGGCCATACCACATAACGAAGAAAGAAACACTACGAAGCTTTACTAGAAGCCAGACAGTATTTTCAATTAGATAAGCACAAAACAATTTTAAATCAAAGCCAGCCCATTGTACATACATACTTATGCAAATAACTACAATAAATCAAAATGTTAACTTGCCAAATAAAATTAATGAAAACACGTATTCGTCATTAGATTATTATGAGGCTGTGAATTACGAATGCAAAGAAAATCATGAACGAACTAAATATGTACTGGGTGGTCCCAATTACCGAATTTATTTAAATTTACAAGGCAGCTCAACGCTTTTGTAAATTAAAACTAATTTAAAATACATAAAACTGGATATAGAGAAACTATATAAGGTACGAACATTAATGTATTACATAATTTATCGGCTACACTTTGATTTAGTTTAAGGTTTTTATTTTGTTTTGGTTTTTTTTGGGCGTCATAATTAGTCGCTTAATTTAGAAAGACATGAAGAGATGGAATAAAAGTTTCAACAGGTGAGTTTTTAATTTACTAAATTCCCCTTGTATTGTGGCGATTAATTAAAGAAATTCAAAGAACCTAATGTGTTCATGAAATTTGTCAGCCAGTCTTGCCCTAGATAGGTAGGTTGCAGTGGCCGCTAGCAAAAATACCAGTACACTTAGGCCCTGAAGGTCCCGTTGTAAGACCACATGGATGTGAAGCTAGAAACAATTCCCGTTGACGCCAACGCCACACCCACAACGCCAATCGCTGACCCAAACCTACGGAAATCAATGTAACCGCTTAAACTTGCCATGACATGGCGCCAACGCATATACATTGGACTCCGTAGGGCCGGCCGGGGCAGCTGACCAGCGCCACAGGTTCGGTGCCAGCGACAACGAAGGCTGTTTGTACCTTAACTGACCCCCTATTCGAACCATTTTGTGGATCCCGCGAAGCGCAGAATGCCCTTTGGCTTTATTGAAGATAATTCGCCGAGATTATGGAAAATACCAGACCCCAAATATTTTAACCTACTGCCCACAGCATTCACATACGAGAAGCCTCACGGTTTCAGGCTCCTCCTCATCTCTACAGCTTCTGCAGAAGTGATTAAAGGTAATACCCATCCTTCTTCATGCCTGCCTAGACTTATATGCCCCGTTATAAGCCCCATCAGTAAGGAGAGCTACTCCCTTCTGAGTTTGAGTAGGTCCTCCGACACCACTTTGCATGACTGCAAGTACTCATCTTGTCCCACCTGTCACTTGCTTGTTAGAGGAACTAATGCCTCGTTAAGAGCTTACCAGTCGCAAGTGGCATGCCTAAACCCTTCCAAGACTGTGAAAGTAGAGCGGATGTGCCCCTCCAGCAAGCTCGTCAGCCATCTCGTTTCCCGGTATGTCATAATGTCCAGGCACCCATACCAAGTGAAACGAGAATTGCTGAGCCATCTCGTTGAGAGATTTGCGGCAGCCCTCCACAGTCCTGGAAGTACATGTATATGCCACCAGCGCCCTAAGAGCTGCTTGACTATGAGAGAAGATGTAAACATCACCATTATTGATCTTCAGAAATTCTACACCTAAACAGGATAGCAGCCACTTCCGCCTGAAAGACGCTACAATGGTCTAAACTAAGATTAAGACTCAGCTGGGAGCGTATACCCCTGTTGCTGTTGTACAGCGCCCCACTAACACATAAGAGCGCATTTACCTGCACTATTTGACTTACGATGGTATTAGAGCTCTTTTCCAGACGCGTCCACCAGACTAGGACTTTATACAACAGGAGTGGTGTAACCACAGCAGTATAGAGCCAAATTGTGATTTTGGGGGACAATCCCCATTTTTGCCCTATGGCACCTCTACAAGAGTATAAGACCACTAATGCGTTTTAGCACGCTCCTGGATATGTAAATAATATCATCTTATACTGATCACAGTGACTCATGTACCTATACAACTTTTTTTGTTTCAATAAATTAATAAAAAACTATTTTTATTGCATAGCAAAACCATGCATCTGTCTATATATTTTTAAATAACCCTTTAAGTACCAACATTTCCAACACCTACAACTCAAGCAAGATACAACCATAAAAATCTAATTGCTTGCTAATCTTTTTTTTTGTCAGGAATATTTTCAGTCTATGCTTGCCTGACTCATCACGGTTTATATCCACTGCAAGCATTACCTTTTTTCGAAGAGGAGTAATACTTTTCAGCTCAGAACAAACAATGCTAAAACCAAAAGGTTATAACCGAATACATCCATACCTTGGTATGCCTGTACGTTACCGACAATGTCATGCGTGCTCATAAATTTCATATGTGATGGCGTTATTTTCACGCTTTAAATGTCTTATTTTGGTCAAAACAAACCATTAATTTATTTCTTTGTTCCTTCTTTTTTTTATTGGAGTTTGCAGCTTAAAGTTCACATTTTTTATGCGCGTTGTCACAATAGCAATAAAAGCTTAAAAATGCATTTTATTACAAAAATTTTTGAAAACGAAGTGTGTGGAAAATATGAAGAAAAATGTTCAAACACTGAAAAAAATCTACAAGAAACGGCCGTCAAATTAACAGTAAACCCTGTCATTTCTCGTAAAACTGTGGGTAATATCAATTTTGAAAGTGACCCCCTATTATTCTTCGAATATACTATCATATTGACATAAATTACTGTAAATTTGAAAGTGGACTCATATCATTAATTGATATTTTTAAAAAATCAAATGTTTTTACTGCCAATTTTACAGTAAATACTGTAATATTTACAGTATTATAATAATCGATTTGAAATTGGTTTTGATATGTTACTTTCAATGTGCACTTTCAAACTTTTTATTTCAGTAGTGAAGTATGAAAAGGGGGAAGCGAATAAAAAGTGAAGACTTGAGGTCAAATAGAAAACATCGAAGAATAATACGTGCTGAATGAGGTTGTGTTTCAGAGATCGCTTATAAGTGAAATTGTTTTTTTGAACCACTTGCGCTTATTAAATTTTATGCCTCAACACATCTGTATGCATTTACATTAGGGTGAGCCAAAAAAAAATTTTTGTTTAATCTTTAGGTATAATATATTGAGTAGTACATATCTTTTGACTGGTCTCTATACATCGATATTTCTGTTTTAAATATACCTATTTTGGACTATTAAAAAAAATATGATGACAACCCTGAAACTGCCCAAATTTCAAAAGTTTCCCAAGGAAGTGGACGATATACGAAGGAATAAATAAAATACGTGGCAACCCTGCTTTAAAAACTCTTCGTTGGTATAAACATATAGGTGGCAACTCTGTGAATAGCTACAAGTATCAACACCAAAGCAGAGCTGTTAATTTTGATTAGTAATTAGTAATTGATTGATTAGAAGGTTTTTTTAATTAGTAATGATTATTTTAATTGCTTTCAAGAAAAAGCAATTACTAATTGATTACGATTAGAAAAAAAAAAAAAAAATTTAAAAAATTAAAAAAAATTAAAAAATCAAGAAAAAGTCAAAAAAATCAAAATTAATCAAAAAAAAGGCGATTTTGATTATTTTTGATTTTTTTGATTTTTCTTGATTTTTTAATTTTTTTTATTTTTTTAATTTTTTTTGATTTTTTTTGATTTTTTTTTTTTTTGATTATTTTATAGTTTTGTCGTTAAAAGTATAAACATCTGTGTATCTTTGTATGCAAATATGTATATACACCTACTTACACTTTGGGGCTCATGGATTTCTAGAATCAACCTTGATCGCTAAGTATACATATTACAAATAATTAATTTGAAAATATACCAAGATATTCATGTATATGGGTGAATTGGCATTGATATGCCAAGCACAAAACGTATTTTAAAATTTTTTTGTATGGGTAGGTTTTCGAGATATCGGTAATTTTGTGTGTTTTCAGGTATCACTTTATTCAAAAATTCTTTTCGCCAATGTTGCAAAAGCGATGGAGCTAAGCTATACCTCGTTCGAAAGGATATTAAAATACGCTTCTAACGACGTATAAAATGTAGGGTGGGTCAAACCATCTATGAGCAATAGATGGCTGAAGTCGAAATTTTGTCGAATTTTTACGATTTTTGAAAAAATTTTGATTTTAAAAATGTGTTTTTCATGCGAAGTTGTAAAAATCAGGAACTTTTTATTTTTTCGAAAATTAGTGTGTAATCATTACTTTTGATTATTTTTGAATTTTTGATTTTTTTTGGATTTTTTTAATTTTTTTTATTTTTTTAATTTTTATTTTTTATTTTTTTTAATCAATTGAAAAATAATCATTAAAAAGTGAAAGTAATTGGTAATCAATCATTAGGTGGCTTCTCAAAAAATAATCAATGAAATGCTAATCATTACCGATTAGTAATCAATTATTAACAGGTCTGCACCAAAGTAAGAAGGCTTAAAATTGAGCATATTCTATATATGCCAAATTTAGTCTAAATTGCTTCAGCCGTTCACGATATATTGGTCGATATATGAAGTAATAAATAAACTGCCGTCAGGTGGCAACCCTGCCTAAAAAAATCTTCGTTGCTATATGGCCAAAAATACCTTTCATTTGATACCCATATTGGAATATCTTACTAAATTAAGAAAAAAGAAGTGCCAACACCCAAGTAGATTGTCTTAGAATGAAGCAAACTATGTGCCAAAGTTCATTCAAATGGCTTCAGCCGTTCCCGAGGTAAAAGTGGATATACAAAAGACTTATTTCCAATGGCTGGTGCGGCACTTCCTGGAAGCTAGGCACACCAAAAGTTTTCATTTCCATCTCCTTTTTTTATATCCTATACAAATTTCAATCTCCATAAAAGCATCGCATCGCCGCCTAAGAAGTTAACTTCAAAAACTTATATTGGCTCATTCTACTAAACTTTTGACCAGGAGTTCGATTTTCTGTTTACCGTTAAAAAAAATAAAGTTAGAATATCCCTCTCCCCACCCTAATGTACATCTTTTAATGAATATGCATAGTTAAATGCCTGACCATCGATAAATTAAGTGTTGTCTCTACATATGAATTCTTAATGTTATGATATCGTTCCAAAAATGTCCAACAAAGAAATTTAAACCCCAATTGTAAATCATGACTTTGGATTAAGACGTTTTGTGTGGTAGTCTTTTTGCTTTGCTTAAAAACGTTGTATATATTTTTTGTTGGTTTTTTTTTTTTGCTGCAGTGCAACTTAATCTGCGACAACTGTCAGCTGGCCACAAGCGAAACACTCGCATTACATTACACCCACATTACATCGACTAAATGCTGGCGCATAAGCATCGTACACTGCGCGCCTGCGCAGCCTACACATAGCGAAGCTTTAATATGGACTTGGCTTAAGTTGAGAGTTGCTCCCGCCAAAGATGATAAAGCCACTTTTTTGAATTTTTTTTATGTTTTTTTTTTTGTATAAAAGTTTTTTGTTTTTGCTGGTTTGCTGCTCCAGTGAGTTGTTCATGCTGTTGTTGTAGCAGTGTTGGTGGTGGCATTTTATGTGTGAACTTTATGGCTGCATTAAGCGTTGATGCGTGTAAATTCAGGATTAATAAAACGAAAAAATTAAATAAAAATGTTTAAGAAAAAAATGTGCGCTTCAAGAATTTTGCACCTAACGCCAAGCTGGTCAATAACTTTAAATGGGTGTTCGTCGATAAATATGTAGGTATTGTAAATAAATAATAAAAAGTTAAAATGCGTGAGCAATAAAATCAATGAATAAGTTGAGGACATTGAAATTCAAGGCAATTGCTTTTATTGCTGCTGCGAACCGAAGGGGTGGGGGTATATGAAGAAGTGTAATAAAATTATAAAATATACAAATTGCTGAAGATAAGATTTTATTAACTCACAAAAGGATCATCTGATGGAGTTACTAGTTGTGGCGTGAGTCAGTTAAGTATGTGGGTGTAAATTTTTGTATGGCTATAAAGATATCAACTAATGGTATTGTCTATGAAGTCAATGTTGGACGATAAAGTAAACGAACGATGCACTGGTTTCTTAGAGATGAACTGGAAAGATAATTTAGTACATCCATAATATTTGCAAGGGAATTTTTATAGCGCTACTTTCAGCTATTATACTTATCCCTATCCCTATCCCTATCCCTATCCCTATCCCTATCCCTATCCCTATCCCTATCCCTATCCCTATCCCTATCCCTATCCCTATCCCTATCCCTATCCCTATCCCTATCCCTATCCCTATCCCTATCCCTATCCCTATCCCTATCCCTATCCCTATCCCTATCCCTATCCCTATCCCTATCCCTATCCCTATCCCTATCCCTATCCCTATCCCTATCCCTATCCCTATCCCTATCCCTATCCCTATCCCTATCCCTATCCCTATCCCTATCCCTATCCCTATCCCTATCCCTATCCCTATCCCTATCCCTATCCCTATCCCTATCCCTATCCCTATCCCTATCCCTATCCCTATCCCTATCCCTATCCCTATCCCTATCCCTATCCCTATCCCTATCCCTATCCCTATCCCTATCCCTATCCCTATCCCTATCCCTATCCCTATCCCTATCCCTATCCCTATCCCTATCCCTATCCCTATCCCTATCCCTATCCCTATCCCTATCCCTATCCCTATCCCTATCCCTATCCCTATCCCTATCCCTATCCCTATCCCTATCCCTATCCCTATCCCTATCCCTATCCCTATCCCTATCCCTATCCCTATCCCTATCCCTATCCCTATCCCTATCCCTATCCCTATCCCTATCCCTATCCCTATCCCTATCCCTATCCCTATCCCTATCCCTATCCCTATCCCTATCCCTATCCCTATCCCTATCCCTATCCCTATCCCTATCCCTATCCCTATCCCTATCCCTATCCCTATCCCTATCCCTATCCCTATCCCTATCCCTATCCCTATCCCTATCCCTATCCCTATCCCTATCCCTATCCCTATCCCTATCCCTATCCCTATCCCTATCCCTATCCCTATCCCTATCCCTATCCCTATCCCTATCCCTATCCCTATCCCTATCCCTATCCCTATCCCTATCCCTATCCCTATCCCTATCCCTATCCCTATCCCTATCCCTATCCCTATCCCTATCCCTATCCCTATCCCTATCCCTATCCCTATCCCTATCCCTATCCCTATCCCTATCCCTATCCCTATCCCTATCCCTATCCCTATCCCTATCCCTATCCCTATCCCTATCCCTATCCCTATCCCTATCCCTATCCCTATCCCTATCCCTATCCCTATCCCTATCCCTATCCCTATCCCTATCCCTATCCCTATCCCTATCCCTATCCCTATCCCTATCCCTATCCCTATCCCTATCCCTATCCCTATCCCTATCCCTATCCCTATCCCTATCCCTATCCCTATCCCTATCCCTATCCCTATCCCTATCCCTATCCCTATCCCTATCCCTATCCCTATCCCTATCCCTATCCCTATCCCTATCCCTATCCCTATCCCTATCCCTATCCCTATCCCTATCCCTATCCCTATCCCTATCCCTATCCCTATCCCTATCCCTATCCCTATCCCTATCCCTATCCCTATCCCTATCCCTATCCCTATCCCTATCCCTATCCCTATCCCTATCCCTATCCCTATCCCTATCCCTATCCCTATCCCTATCCCTATCCCTATCCCTATCCCTATCCCTATCCCTATCCCTATCCCTATCCCTATCCCTATCCCTATCCCTATCCCTATCCCTATCCCTATCCCTATCCCTATCCCTATCCCTATCCCTATCCCTATCCCTATCCCTATCCCTATCCCTATCCCTATCCCTATCCCTATCCCTATCCCTATCCCTATCCCTATCCCTATCCCTATCCCTATCCCTATCCCTATCCCTATCCCTATCCCTATCCCTATCCCTATCCCTATCCCTATCCCTATCCCTATCCCTATCCCTATCCCTATCCCTATCCCTATCCCTATCCCTATCCCTATCCCTATCCCTATCCCTATCTCTGTCATGCATACTTTCCTAGATACATATTTCTACATATCTGTTTAGGAGGTGACACGCCCGTTCATCCTTCCTCCTTCTTATCACGAAATTTTGGCGAATGATTTTATTATCGTCATGATCATTTAATCACTTTTAAATTTTTACCAATCTTCAATATTTCTCGAAAGCTCGCCATAAACTCTTCGAAAGAGGTGACCGAGGTGAGTAAAACTTAGCGAAAAGAGAAAAATTACAGAACTTTTAAGTGTCAGACTAAGCTGGCGTTCGGTTGTATAACTTCATAAGAAGGACAACATTAATCAGCGATACATAACAACCTCTTTATGGACATTGTTAGCAAATGATTAATGTCACAACTCCGTACCAACAACTGAAACTAAAGCTTAGTGTGGCGGTACATCATACACCATCAGCGATGGTACTCAAATGTTCTAAATTCTGAGAACATGTAGACGGACATATAGCACCCACAGCAAAAGTAATATAAACGAGAACTTTGAAGTGAAGGTGTAGCATGAGATCGACACACACACAGACGATTACATCGCAGGGAGGTGAAAGAGCTTAGGTGGAAACCCTCTGTAAAAATGACGACTCACCAAATGCGCATACAATAAATCTATGCGTTGACATTTAACTGCCTCGTTTTTTGGTACATCATGGATGGCATGGCAACCCCCGCACCTTCAACAGCCACCACTCAACAACCATTCGACCGCTTGTCCCTGTTATGAGCTTGCAGCATTGCAGATGAATTACCCGGTTTGAATTGAAATGCGCTCTGGGTGCGAAATGTGCAGCAGAAGCTGGAACAGTCATGAAATAAGGCGGCTGGTTGTTAGCGAGAAACGTCATAAAATTGGCAAACAAATTGATGTCGTGCATTAAGCGACCGCCAGCTGGCAAAAGGACAAAAATATATATATATAGGATTATGAGAGGATAGAGCTGGTAGCGGAGGGATTGCGAATAGCTTGTAAACTTGCAGCTTATGCGCCGAAGAGTCGAAGTTAATCATGGTAAAAATAATGAGATCGGAGACTGGAATGAGTGATGTTTTGTTGCCAACAAATTCTTTGACCAACACCAACAGCGCTGTAAGAACAATAGCAAAAACAATAAATTCCCACAAAGAACACATGACAATATCGCATAAGGTTCGAAATCGTAATAAATACATACAAACATCCATATGATATTTTTGAAAGCAAATAATCGTAAGCGCGCTTATAAATGAGCAAGCGTTCATTTGAGTCTGTTGGTGGCTTAAAAACGATTGTCATAAATCTGCCGTCAAGTGTTTGCGCGTATAAATTTAAAAATGAAAATGTTAATATATTTGCTTTGTTTTATTTGCATATGCGGGTATATAAATTTGAGTGGTAGGTAATTAAGCGCTTCTTTTGCGATTGTTAAGATTTATGGTTAATTAATTTTGCTGTAAGGAAAAATTAAGTTGAATTGATATGAAATGCAAATGAAGTGTTTTCTAAAAGTAGTAATGAATTGTTATTTCTTGTTTTTTTTTTGGGGCGAATCGAATAAGGCAGTAGATATATTCATGCCAAGCTTTTTAATAATTTAGTCGTTGTGAATATCACTTGTCCGACTTAATCCCTGGTTTCAGACATCACACTAAAGTTATGATCTCATAATCCTGCAAAAAGATACTCGATTTCTCATCTCAAGCTATCACTTAGTTACATTTATTTTTTCAACTTCAGGCAAAATATATATAAGGTAACTAAAGTAAAACGAAATCTGCGAGCATGTGATTTTAGTTGATTCGATGCATTATTATGGTTTTATTTTATCTGATTCTTTCAAATAAAATCTATCTCTTCTAAATATTTTATATCTACTGATACTTACTTACTTAAAATAGCTATGTGACTGCCTAGGTGATTTCGGGCGTCCATCTGACATAGTTTTATGTAACAAGTGATATGATAATACGAAAAAATTCTTATTTGCGACAACATCAAAGAGATATCCCAATTGGTTTTTGCACTGGAATTTGCTTTTATAAGTGTGATGTGATTTTATATCATCTGATACACCTACAATGCTGTAGCTGATACAAAATAATTTTTATGCACAAACATCAAGGATATATCAAGTTAGGCTTTTGCAGTCTGCTTTGGATTTGTAAAAGGACATCTGTGACCATGTGGTTTCTGCTGATCCGATATGATGTGATTTTATATCATCTGATATCGTCGCTGATATGAAAAAACGTAATCTGCGATCAGGTGATTTTAGCCAGGTGATGTGATGTGATTATAATAAATGATATGATATGATGCACAAGAAGCCAAAGTCATTATGTAAGGGGTGAAATGTCATGATTTTTGCAAATGTTTCAACAAAAATCATACAAAATCTGATACAGTTGTACTATCAGCGAGCAGATATTTATAAGAGCGGCCATGCCTTGTGATATTATTCCGCATCACCCTTTTGAAATTTGTTCCACTTTTTCTGGCTTTTGGATCGCAAACTCGGTTTTGATAATTTATGCTAGTTTTAAAACGACAATGAAAATGACCCAATAATAATCCCGAAAAATCAGGAAATGGTTTTCAAATAGTCCAGATATAAAGTGATGCAAAAAAAAAAATTGGAAAGTTCACTTTCGCGAGTCGACTCCTACAACAACTTACTAGAATATTCATAAATTAATAGTTTCGCGACCTGGCTAAAACCTAATGCTGTCCGTATCTTGACCCATTTTGATGAGAGATTCTAGGTTGAAGAATTTTCTAATTTTCTAAGCCGCTTTCCAAAGAGTGTTTTAAGTAAGGGTTTGTTGAAAACTTGTATGCTAGTATTTTAATCATAACATCTCGTCTCGCCCTTTCCTATCAATCATTTTGTTTGAAATCAAATCGCCCATGACACGACTCAATTCAAAGCGCATGCTGGTATGACTGGTAAAAGTTTAAGGCATATATTAAATGATTTTACAGTGCCACAATCTAAAGCAAATGAATGTGAGCTCGTGCTCTGACTCCCCTTCAATGAACTGCGTTACAATACATTACCACCATGGATCGGATCGAAGTTCGAAATTAATTTGCAATTTAAATTGTATCGCATTTTAATGAGTTTTAATGATGACCGCAAAGGGTGCAACTCAAAACGCGCAACATGCAAATACAAAACGCGCAACATGCAAATACATATGCCCCAAGTCGGCGAACGTTAAATCAATTGGGCGCAGCTACTACATACGTTTGTATATAGTATGTATACAAATATGTTCTATGTACCCAGCAGTAAAAGAAACAGTCTGAAAACCAGTTACAAAAGCGATAGTTGGAGGAAACTTCAAAGTCTCAGATATCCATAATCGCTCATTCATAGAACTATCTCTAAACTATTTGAAATTGATCAAGTTGCAAACTAGCCAAATCAAAGCTTCCTTAAAATTGTCCGGAAGGGAACAGGTTGTGATAGGGCTGTAATCGCAAAAGTTGTCAGTTGAGAGCACTATTTAAGTATTGACCAAGAACTAATGCGTCGTCAAATGGTTTGAATCTAGGTTAGTTTTGAGCCAGTCGAACTTTCTATAGGGTATGTATCTGCTTCTGGCGGCCTCTTCTTACAAGTGTAGTTTCTTTGTTCCTTTTGTCATGTGTTTTGACTCGTAGCGGCCCACCCACGTTGTGTTGTGAGAGTTGCGCATGCGCAAAACGTTTTAGTAATCGCTGCGGCTGCGATACAGCTGTTGTTTTATTGTTGTTTGTTGGAAATACATATAGTTTTGTACGAGCATTTTATTTTAGGGGCTTCTTTTGTGACAAAGGCGTTTGAAGTGGTGATTGCCTATGTTGTTGTGTCAGCTAAACTTAATTTTTATGTCTTATGGTAATCCGACACTGACTATAGCGAAGTTGTGTAGATAAGTATGTATGACGATCTTTATGTGTTTCGGATTTATGTTGTGACAACTCATTACGCCTGCCCTAAAGTCATTATCATCTTCTATTTAATTAAGTCCAGTTGCCTGCTTAGTTAGGCACTGATGTCGATATCAATCTGTGAGGAAGTTCTGGTGATCTGAAATAGTGTTCGGTGCTCTTTCGAAGAAAAAAGAAATGCTTTCTTGCCTAAAATAGCCATCTAATGGCCTAGGCGATTTTGGTCGTCCAAGAAATACTTCGACTGGGATACTATTGTCCCCATACCATTACCATACCATTACCATACCATTACCATACCATTACCATACCATTACCATACCATTACCATACCATTACCATACCATTACCATACCATTACCATACCATTACCATACCATTACCATACCATTACCATACCATTACCATACCATTACCATACCATTACCATACCATTACCATACCATTACCATACCATTACCATACCATTACCATACCATTACCATACCATTACCATACCATTACCATACCATTACCATACCATTACCATACCATTACCATACCATTACCATACCATTACCATACCATTACCATACCATTACCATACCATTACCATACCATTACCATACCATTACCATACCATTACCATACCATTACCATACCATTACCATACCATTACCATACCATTACCATACCATTACCATACCATTACCATACCATTACCATACCATTACCATACCATTACCATACCATTACCATACCATTACCATACCATTACCATACCATTACCATACCATTACCATACCATTACCATACCATTACCATACCATTACCATACCATTACCATACCATTACCATACCATTACCATACCATTACCATACCATTACCATACCATTACCATACCATTACCATACCATTACCATACCATTACCATACCATTACCATACCATTACCATACCATTACCATACCATTACCATACCATTACCATACCATTACCATACCATTACCATACCATTACCATACCATTACCATACCATTACCATACCATTACCATACCATTACCATACCATTACCATACCATTACCATACCATTACCATACCATTACCATACCATTACCATACCATTACCATACCATTACCATACCATTACCATACCATTACCATACCATTACCATACCATTACCATACCATTACCATACCATTACCATACCATTACCATACCATTACCATACCATTACCATACCATTACCATACCATTACCATACCATTACCATACCATTACCATACCATTACCATACCATTACCATACCATTACCATACCATTACCATACCATTACCATACCATTACCATACCATTACCATACCATTACCATACCATTACCATACCATTACCATACCATTACCATACCATTACCATACCATTACCATACCATTACCATACCATTACCATACCATTACCATACCATTACCATACCATTACCATACCATTACCATACCATTACCATACCATTACCATACCATTACCATACCATTACCATACCATTACCATACCATTACCATACCATTACCATACCATTACCATACCATTACCATACCATTACCATACCATTACCATACCATTACCATACCATTACCATACCATTACCATACCATTACCATACCATTACCATACCATTACCATACCATTACCATACCATTACCATACCATTACCATACCATTACCATACCATTACCATACCATTACCATACCATTACCATACCATTACCATACCATTACCATACCATTACCATACCATTACCATACCATTACCATACCATTACCATACCATTACCATACCATTACCATACCATTACCATACCATTACCATACCATTACCATACCATTACCATACCATTACCATACCATTACCATACCATTACCATACCATTACCATACCATTACCATACCATTACCATACCATTACCATACCATTACCATACCATTACCATACCATTACCATACCATTACCATACCATTACCATACCATTACCATACCATTACCATACCATTACCATACCATTACCATACCATTACCATACCATTACCATACCATTACCATACCATTACCATACCATTACCATACCATTACCATACCATTACCATACCATTACCATACCATTACCATACCATTACCATACCATTACCATACCATTACCATACCATTACCATACCATTACCATACCATTACCATACCATTACCATACCATTACCATACCATTACCATACCATTACCATACCATTACCATACCATTACCATACCATTACCATACCATTACCATACCATTACCATACCATTACCATACCATTACCATACCATTACCATACCATTACCATACCATTACCATACCATTACCATACCATTACCATACCATTACCATACCATTACCATACCATTACCATACCATTACCATACCATTACCATACCATTACCATACCATTACCATACCATTACCATACCATTACCATACCATTACCATACCATTACCATACCATTACCATACCATTACCATACCATTACCATACCATTACCATACCATTACCATACCATTACCATACCATTACCATACCATTACCATACCATTACCATACCATTACCATACCATTACCATACCATTACCATACCATTACCATACCATTACCATACCATTACCATACCATTACCATACCATTACCATACCATTACCATACCATTACCATACCATTACCATACCATTACCATACCATTACCATACCATTACCATACCATTACCATACCATTACCATACCATTACCATACCATTACCATACCATTACCATACCATTACCATACCATTACCATACCATTACCATACCATTACCATACCATTACCATACCATTACCATACCATTACCATACCATTACCATACCATTACCATACCATTACCATACCATTACCATACCATTACCATACCATTACCATACCATTACCATACCATTACCATACCATTACCATACCATTACCATACCATTACCATACCATTACCATACCATTACCATACCATTACCATACCATTACCATACCATTACCATACCATTACCATACCATTACCATACCATTACCATACCATTACCATACCATTACCATACCATTACCATACCATTACCATACCATTACCATACCATTACCATACCATTACCATACCATTACCATACCATTACTTGTGAACCGCTGAATATCAACAAGAACCGTTATAGTTTATCATACAATTTCACAGGTAACTTGAGTAGGGGTCTAGGGTGGCAATTTGTCATTTCACACTTTTACAACGCAATTATACGATTTGGGCTTGATACGACTAAACTTCTCAAATATCTCCATCCATTGAATTCATAACAATTTAGCGCTTCTCCAATGACTTGGCGACATTTTTATTTACCTTTCAAGATAATAAAGCATTACGAGTACGCTTTTATTGCCATTTGAAACGAGATAGAGAGGAATTGATAGACGAAAAAAAAAACAATAAAACCCAACGCCTAACAATTCCAATTTCCAATTTCATGACAAACCATTCACATTACAACAATTCAAAGCAAACAAACAGACTTACAAGTTCATACCGCGTTATTTTGCGTTAATGTGTCAAACTGTTTGTTGTTGGTTTAATTTTTCATAAAAACTTCGAGTATTCAAGGAGTTGTGATGGTGGTTGACAGGCGATAAAAGAGGGTATGGCATCTCTTCAAAATTGGTTTCAACTTAAGGCGTACAATGGAAGTTTAACTGGACATGCGTGACTAACAACATTAGACACACACATATATGTTTGTTTGATTTGAAATATATATAGGCATTTACATTACAGAGTTGTCACCGGCTGTTAGACGAGCAAAAACTCATATTATGAAGTATGATTAAAACTTGTATTGGTATTAGAGATGGCTGGTGGGTTGGTTAATGAAATAAATGTGGGTGATTTCGGTATGATAGGTATAAAGGGTTAAAATACAATGCCTATTTAAGCATAAATAATTGTACTCTGATATAATTAATATCTACTATGAACTACCTAAATGTTTATAAAAGAAAAATAGAAATTGAGTTTCGTGGAAAACATAATGTCTAAGGGGTGTGGACACGCTGTCGGTAGGCATTAAGCATTTTGGGCTCAGTTTTTGTCATAATTAAAGTATTATAATGTCTATTCATTTAGCGTATATTTTAAGGTCAATAATGCGCTGACCATTTCCCGAAAACAACTTTAATGCATTAAATTTTATTAAATAACTGTCGTTAATAAAATACAAAAAATTATTGATAAATTAAAAATACAGCAACAAATTAATTTAAAAAATTGTGCTATATTACCCGTTTTTCAGTTTTCTGGATCAGCGCGCCACTTAGTAAAATTCCGATTTCTACAAATATGTACATTATCATCGGGTACTGATGTTGTTGTTGTTGTTCTACTTAAGACAAAAGTACTACCTGAAGGTTTTGGGGAGTGATGTCGAAATTGACAGCCCTTGGCTGGATATGAACCCGGCACGCTCCGGTACTCCCTTGCGGTACTGTCCGACTGTCTCGGGAGTGATTTGGTATTACCATTGGAACCTTCTAGGTCATGTCAATTGTTTTCTTTCAGAGTTCTAAACTATGTTACAAGCTTCAAGCGTCTTTTTCAATGGAATACTAAAAGGACTTTGCATGATTGTGAAATTTCGTATGGAAATAAACGGACAAACAAGTTAGAAGCTTATGGCCGTACTTTGTAAAGATTCACCCACCGTGAATGAATTTTCGAACATGTTCTAAGGGAGGTTGTTGAAAGTAGTAAGGACAAGCCTTCATATTTAAAATAAGGTTGCTAAAATGTCTCACTTTTCCTTTATACATAGGTATTCGAAAATTCATGAAAATTCATTCACGCTCAGTGAACCCTTTCATAATACGGCCATTAGTATAAAGAGAGTAAAAACAGAGAAAGCTTCATGTAGACGGCCTGGAAATTTGGATTCCCCCAGGCCCGTCCCAGTTAATGTATTTCTATTCCTAATCCGCTCTTCCTCGCCCTTTCCCTATTCTATTCATATTCCAATTCCTGTTCATATTTCCATATGCCAATTTCAATTAATATTCTTAGCTATTTTTCTATTAATATTTTGAAGTATTTCCTATTCTTATTCCTGTATCTAGATATGTATATTGCGCTAATTCATATTTCTCGCTCTATAATGTTTTATAGTCAAAATCTTTACATGAATTCGCGCAATTACAACTTAATTAAACAATAATTAAATGCAACAGTACAACAATAAAACATGAGTATAAACATGGAAGTTAATAACGAAAGAAACGTATTGCAAAGAGTGCATATAATTACATTACATGCATATAGCTACCTTGCAGAAAAATTGCCTCAGCTTTACTTTCCATATATGAAATTTTTAAAGGGCTTTCTAAGGCTCTTCATGAAGGTCCGATAAAAAGTTAGTTTAAATCGAGTTGTTAAAGGCGTATTTTTCTTCTACATTCTATTAAATCTACGCTAATGATCACTTGTAGTGATTCCCGGTCTAAAGACGAGTTTGTTAGGTGAGAGTCTTTCTGCTAATGCCGAGTTCGATGATGGAGTCACTATCCACTCTTTCGTTCTCGGACCTAGATTTCAGACTGATTGCTGTTCCAACTTGGACTTTAGGTTGCAAAACTTTAATTCGATTAAAATTTCCTGCCGGGCAATTACAACAATTGCATGGTGGACTCTTCAGCGTCTTTTTTGTTTGCATGTAATTAAAATTTAACGAGCTTGTGCAACATACACTGACAACAAAAAAATACTTGTGTACAATACAAACAAATCAAATAACACACACATTAAGAAGATATGCCACCGTTGATCATAATGACCCTCTCCGTGCGATTCCTTATAATGCTATATACTAACTACAAGCTTGAAAAACATACATAACATCCCATTAGGGAAAATCTTTAATTTGAAAGTGTTGCTTTAGAAAAGTTTGACAGATTACAAATGTTTAAGTTTCAACTACTAATTTTTTCCGAGTTCGGCTCCGAACCAGACCTTAAACTGATAAATTCCTTTTAAGCTTCAAAATTGAATATCCTTAACTAACTAAAGTGTGCTCTGCCCAGTCCACAAGAAAGGCGATCCCGCTAAACGCACCAACTACCGCGGAGTCAGTCTTCTTAATATCGCATATAAGGTTCTTTCTTGCGTATTGTGTGAAAGACTGAAGCCCATCGTAGACAAACTGATTGGACCTTATCAGTGTGGCTTTAGACCTAGCAGCCAAGTCACCGTTGATAGTTACAAATTTGAAACTGTGAGGGACTTTGTCTATTTGGAAACCAGCGTTAACACCGAAAATAATGTCAGTTTAGAAATCCAATGTAGAATCACAAGTGTTGCTTTGAGAAGTAAAGTCATCTCTCGATAAACAAAGATCACGCTCTATAAGTCTCTCATCATACCAGTCCTGATGTACTGCTCGGAATCATGGACAGTGTCAAGAGATGATGAGATGGCCCTTGGAGTAGGTATTTGAGAGAAAATTTCTTCGGAAGATTTATGGTTCTTCCCGTGATGTCAACAGCGAGTATCGAAGAAAATTTAATGATGACCTGACTATAGTGCAGCGAATTAAAGCCCAAAGGTTCCGCTGTGTGGGTTATGTAATGTGAGTGCACAAGCAGGCTCCAGCGCAGAAGGTTTTCCTATCGACACCCGAATTCGGCAGCACAGGAAGGAGGAGACCTCGACTGAGATGGAAACAACAAGTGGAGGATGACTTGAATGTGTTTCCAATTGGCGTCAGTTGTCGCTAAAAAGGAACGACTGGCGTGCGTTGATACGAAGCCAAAGGCGGTTGAGTGTCAACAAATGATGATGATGATTTCTAAATTTATGAAATTCTTATTTTTTTCTTCTGTACCGCTATACACTGCTTTTTTGCCAACGAGTTATTGATTTCCCTGCAGGGATACGGCATTTACCTTTACAAACACAATACGATTACACAAATTAATACAATGCACATATATAAATATATGTATGTATGCATGTATATAATTTTAACTTAGCAAGCAATATATTTTAGTGTTTGGCTTTGGCTAAACTTTTGCATATTCATGCCAAAGTCATAAAGCAAGTTGTTTTGCATGTTAACAAGACACTTTTCGCTTGACTCCGTAATGACCAAAAACAGTAGTGCCACAAAAAAAAAAAAAAAAAAAAACAACAACAACCAACAAGTATTGTACAATTAAATTACGGTACATAAAACTAAACGAACAAAAAATGGCGATTGCTAAAGGGACATTAAACGTAAATGAGCGAATAATACAACTGAAAGGTACATAAATGAGCTTAAAAAGCACATAAAAATTCTTTAATGAAATAAACAAATTTATTAGCGGACAAAAAGCAAACAAATATATCTTACGAAAAGATATAAACAACGTTATTGGAAATGAAAGACTGTACAAAGAAACGTTTAAATTGAATGATAATAAAATTCGGAGGACTAAGGAGCGGAATGCATGTAGTTATGTATAAGTACTTCCGTAGTTATGTGCGCTGGGTGTGTTAGGTTAACTCGTTGCGGAAAATTTTTATTACATTAAAATTACTTTCACATTTAATTAACCCTTTAATGACCAAATCGGTTAATGGATTTTAGTAGAAAATCGTGCGTGTCATGTCTTTAGTTTTGTATATTTTTTTCTGGATCTTTTACCGCACCTAAAATTCTATCTATATATAAACGTTGCCTACATTCAGGCGTTTAATCACATTTTCGTCTTGTTCTCACCAATAACGTAAGTTAAATTATCTTCGATTAACGCAACGAAAATATAATAGGGGGATTCATCAAACCTAATAAATTTATCAAGTGTGTAAATGAACTATCAAAATTAGTATGGAACGAAATTTACACAATTTTGATAAACTTCCAGTCGATTTTGGTGTGTAAAAGAGTTCGTAAATTTATCGGATTCAATGACGCCGTTGGTCGAAAACTCATTTTTTTATGAGAATTTCGAAACAAAACTTTGTTTTTTTTTTACATCAAGTACACGAAAATTTTTCTAACATAAACTTATAAGGTTTGATGAATCCCCTAGTTTGATTCAAAATCAATGTAAACTCAAGCAAAAAGCAAGCTGTTTCAAAGATATCGGCTTGCCCTAACCTAAATATTAGCGCTTCAACTTCATCCCAGCATCCATTTCGAATATCCTTTGAACGTCTGTCTTCGATAGTAGCCAGCATCAAAGTAACAGAGTTTTCTATTACATATTTTTATACCCAGCGTACTAGTACTAGTACAAGGGCATTATAATTTTGTCACATTACGGTACTATGTAACGGCACAAAATAATCGTGATAGATATATGAAAGTTCTTAGGTTGGAAAAAAAGTTCATTAAGGCATGTCCGTCCGTCCGTCTGTCCGTGTACACGATAACTTGAGTAAAAATTGAGATATTCACATGACATTTTGTATACAGGTTACTTTCTGACCAAGGTAAGTTGGATGATAGCCACGCCCACTTTTTCGATACCGAAAATTTCGAAAATCACATAAATTGAGATATCTCGGTAGCTGAAATGGCTAAAATGATAATAAATGATAATTTTATCGGTGAATCCCCCTGGGCATTCTCTTACGATTTTTCTATAAATTGTTTAAAGTGGGCGTGGCACAGCCAACTTTTAAAGGAGGTAACTTTTAAACTGATTACTGAGGAAATTTGGCACAAAGCATACTAGTACCATTGGAAGAATACCTGATGACCACTTTCGATATCGAAAATTTCGTAGAATGAATTCCCTAGTCATTCTTTATGATTTTTTGATAATTTTTTAAAAGTAGGCGTGGCTCCGCCCACATTTCAGGGAGGCTCATAACTTTTAAACTGATTACGGTTGAACGATGAAATTTGGTACAAGGTATTCTAGCATAACAGGGAGTATACCTGATGTAATTGGACGAAATCGCTTCCCAATCACGCCCGCTTCTGAAATGAAAAATTTCGAAAATCATATGAAAACTACCGCTGGGTATTTTATGTTCAGTTTACCCGAACTTAGACTTCAAGTTAGTATACAATTTTTGTTTCCTTTTTGACTTGAAACATACTTGACCTCATACTTTGTGCATACACACATTCGAACACTTATAGTTCCGCCTGCATTTCATTAAGTGCACTTAGTTAAACCGCCACTAAGTCTAACGCAAAGTCAACCATAGAAATTTTGAAATTCTTCTTCCTAAATTCTAATCCCTTACGCTATCACCAGCCACATTTATGTTGTTTTCATTTACTCCACAATGGTGTGGCATGCCACATGCTCTTCTTTCCAGATCCACCACCATTTGTCACCGATTTATGCGTTTTTGTCACGCGCCTATTCATGAGAATTTTGTTCAAGCTCTTGTTGGGGAAAGATACTCAAGGAAAAACATTGAAATTAACTTCTGGTGACTTTGAATGGTTTCATTGCTATTTCGTTGATTAGGTTAATGTAAGAATGTGATCATTTTTAATGAAAGGATTATTATGGGATATTGAAATGCATTTTTTTTTTGGGAAATTAGTAGTAGAAATAAAAGGTATTTTCGATGTTATTCAGAAATAGCCCTAGAGGAGAAGGTATGGTCGTTAAACAACTTTTAGTAGGAGCTATAAGACAGGTTAGGGCTGTGGCGGAAGACCTTTGACTCAGATTCTTACAGTTTATTCATTAGTTCCCAAGTAGTCGTTTCAACAGAGCACAAGATAGAACTCGTCATGGATTGGTGCTGTTCAAGACTTGAATTGATGGTTGGGGCTGGGTGAGAAACGCGGGATTTCCTCTAGATAGAAAATAATCTAAGCTTTTTCAATATTGATGCCGAAGTTGAACCAAAATAATTCGCATATTCTTAGGTATATAGCATTCCTCTTCAGGAGATCAGTCGACAAATTCAACGAAGAATCACTCTCGCCAACAAGTGCGACTCTGGATTGAGTGTGGAACTGAAATATAAAGACGACATTACATGAACACATATCCCGCTCTTTAAAGCCCTCAAACATACCGGTCCTGATGTGTGTCTCGAAATCATGGACAGTGGTGAAAGAAGATGGCTATTTGGAGTATGCGTTCTCCGGAAGATTTATGGTGCCTTCCGCGATGCCAAATGTGCACAGAAGTTTTCCTACCGACATCCTCGACTGAGATGTTTCCGCTCATAAGTAATGACGATGATTTTGGCGGTCTATAAAATAAATGTTTACATTTGGTTTTTACCCAGTTACACACTAAAAGGTAAGAAGGACTAATCAACTTTCTACCAAAGCAGATACTTTTCACTCCTATCAATATGTTAGGTCAGGTTCTAGTGGCTGCCCAAGGCATACACCTAAGCCACTTTAGGAATGGTCATGTGAAATTCAGTTGGGCCATCTCTTGCAGAGGTCGAATACAGTTGAGCCTTAGTTCAGTTTTGAACGAGTAAGAGCCAAGGAATTTGACTTGGCTGTCGCTGAAAATAAAGAATTCAGCCTTGAAGCCGCTACAATGATCAGTTAGTCTGCAAGAGATTTCAAAGTTTAAGCCGTTTAAATAAATCCCTTCACCAACTCTGACGTCTAGTTTGGAGCCATCGGTGTATAAGGAACTGCTTAACTGCTTGTGCTTCCACGGAGGAAGCTATATGATTTTAGGAACATTTGAGGGTCTTTTTGCGGTCGTTTTGGAACTATTTTGGAATTATTTTAGTGTCATATTGGGATCGGTTTTGAATCATTTTGGGTACATTTAAGTATTTTTTGGGCTAATTTTCGGAATCATTTTTGAAGCATTTTGGTATCATTTTAGGGTCATTTTGGGATCATTTTGATATCATTTTTGGGTCGTTTTGGGCTCGGATCATTTTAGGATTATTTTGGCATTAATTTAGGGTCATTTTGGGATCAGTTTGGATAAGTAAAGTTAGCGGTAAATCAATAGCAAGCTCGGTCAGCCAGCTTGTATACTGAGCATGTTTTGCATCATCTATAGTTTTAATCAACCTTATCACAAATCGCACGTATGTATTTATCTTAAATAGGCAATTTACCGAAAATCTCTCCTGAATTTGTCTCATTTAGTTTATCTCTATGATCAATTCAAGTGATTAATCATAGACCAAACACACAAAAAAAGGGTCATAGGGCATAAATACGACCGTAAGCTAGCACTTGAATAAATGCTCAATAGCTAAATACATAAACTAGTCAATGGAAAGAGTGAATCAAGGGTAGGAAATCGGAAAAAGGTAAGGATTAGAAATGGAAGCAAGGAATTGAAAAAAACCCACAATTAACATTGAATGTGGTTAGAAATCCTTTATTTTGTAATGTTTTTGTTAATTTCGAAAATACAGACAGAGTTTTATGGAATTTCAAACAAAAAATTAACATCATTAATTAAGATAATGTGACGTGAAGCAGCCACTGATTGCTTTTATTCTGACCAAAAAAAAAAATAACACAAATATTGTTACAACTATAATGAATTGAAACCACACACAATAAAAATAACTATTTATTTACAGATGTGGTAAAGAAATGCTTGAATCAGTTGACCATAAATACCTATGGATTCAGTATAGTAAAAAATCCTTTATCTTAAAGCAACACTTTGGTAGTTTCTCCACTACATCTCTGTAATCGTTTTCATCATTAATTTTTCCAAATATTTTTTGTTTCATTGTTTAATTTTTGCTTAGTAATGTTTTGATTATAAAAATCAGCATTTTATCGATTACTCATTGATTCATTTGACGTTCACACAAATATTTGTACTTTCATTTCTCATAGTTTAGTTCTATGTCATATTGTACTTGTTTGCTTGAAACACCCACAAATCCCCAAAGGGCTGTGATCAATTTCATGTTTTGACATATCGTTTTGTATACTTCTTTTGAAGCGTGTCTAATTGACAAATATTTTTGTCAAAGTGCAACAGATGTTAAACCAGACAAGAAGCTACTCAGAGGGGAATTATAAGTCAGGATTTAGTTAAAAAAATTAGAGATCAATGTTGTTATATTAGACGGAACCAGAAAACCCCATATTTTTCAAATAGTTTCCAAAAGTTTTGGGGATTCTTTGAGATACAAAGAAAAATAAAAGATATACAGCTCATGTCTCTTTGTTTAGTTTTAGAACCAATTTAATATTTCAGACTTCTTATCTAGATAGATTTTAAATCTAAACCCAAAAAAATAAAAATGTATGGGATTTATAACAAAAGAGTTTAAAATGTTTTTTTTTTTAGTTATGAATGGCTTCAAATTAAACCCAATTTTTTTACCGTGCAGCCTTAAATACTTAGTTGTAATGTTCATATATATGTCAGATTTCTGCTCTCACGGTCAATATCCTGATCCCATCCCATCGTATACGATTTAAACTTTAAACCGAAATGTTTTAGTTTTCGAACCAAAAAGTTTTAAGTGTAAAATAAAATTTACAAAAGCGCTAGGGAGTCACAGCCGACTGCTCTACCGTTGATCTATGCCGCACATAAAGTTTTTGTGGGCAAAACTCAATGACTTTCAAAAAACAAAAAAAAAAAAGAAATTGAAATTCTTTTTAAACTTTTGGAAGGTGCAAAATATTCGAAAAAAAAGTTTAAAAAATCGTTTAAATTTTAGACCGGTTGGTATTTTTTTAACCGTGTATTTTCTAATCGGGCAAAGTACTGGCAACATCGGTAGCACTGCCCTTAACCTTTGACAATTGTTTTCGGTTTTAATACAGCAACAAAAAAACACTCGGCTTTTAGATCACATTAATATTAAGAACCGCGAAAAGAAAACGTTCGGTAATTAGACAAATATTAGCCACCGAAAAATATTCAAGACCCTTACCGATAAGGACATACTGAAGGCCATTCTTGTAAAGGCAACGCTAGTGAATCGCATCGTATTTTATGTGCTGAATAAATGAATATGAAGCCTCGCACTATCTTTCCAATTAAGGTTTTGTGATTGCTGATATGGAGATACATATTTACATAGAAATGTGTCCATCTTGCTGCTGACGTTCCACTTCTTGCTTACAAAGTTTGATGGATAATGAATAAAAAATATTTTGAATATTAAAAATTAAAAAAAAAAAAAAATTAAATCCACAAATCCAAAAACTCCTTGGTGGTCCAATTTATCCATGTCATACACGCATCGGCACACTCACACTTTTCTACATGAATGCACTAACAAAATAAAGGACGCAAGAACAAAGTGCACTGCAAGTTACCTGCAGTAAGGAACAAAAAAAAAAAAAAAACTACACACAAATGTCCCAACAAAGGAAGCAACAAACCACTCCATGTCAAATAAAACCGATGAGCATAAAATACAAATTAACAAAGTCATAGCGAGTGTGAGGACGTGGATTGCAATAAACAACTAATAAAAGAACCAAAAAATTAAGGAGTCGAGTGATGTTAAGAAAAAAGGGAGCCAAAATATGTACGTCTTACGCGCATTGCTGAGCTGTCTAATGAACCACCAAGAAATGTCACCAAAAATTATGAAGGGTCGCATGCCACCAAAGTACATCAACGCAACAATCTTGGCGCGATCGTTGGCCTCTATGCAAGGATCACTTGAAGATTGTGCATAATTTGCGTTGGCGTTGTTGTCCACAAGTCAAATAAATGTTTTAATTATGCGCCACACGTTGTCCCCAAATTGGTGGTGACGCTGACGGCAGCGGTGGTGGTGGCATGTTGTGTGCGGTGCTTTTTTTATGTTTAAGGTTTTTGAGGTATTTTTTGGACAGTAGCAGCTGTTGTCTCTGAGACGGCTGCACTTTGACTTCAACGCGTCGATGATGATGATGGGCAGGAACACACACGAAACAACAAATTCAGAAGCGGGTTATTATGCGCTGAAATATTGCTCATTTACATATATTTGTATGAATATCCTCTGAAAT
Organism: Campiglossa producta; assembly: GCA_964058755.1. NCBI lineage: Eukaryota > Metazoa > Arthropoda > Insecta > Diptera > Tephritidae > Campiglossa > Campiglossa producta. The sequence goes on along the minus strand of CAXKVI010000004.1, from coordinate 107,980,220 downwards.
GAATAGGAATGGGAAGTAACTCTCGTAAAATTTTATTCGGTTCCTGTTTTGTAATGTCATGCGTGCTTGATCTTATTGTTATTGTCAGCGTATGAGTTTGCATACTAAAATCAGGTGCAGGATATTTAAATGCAGTAGGAAAAAAAGGTTTGGTCGCACGTAAAATAAATTTGGTAATTAGGGTACGTAATTAAGTCATGCATGCGCAAGCACCTAGACGATGTATTTGTAGATAATTTTGGAATGCTTGTGGGACATCTGTGAAGTAAAGTCAGTATAGGGCAGAGTACAGAAAGTCTATTCACTGACTTTGTCTACATACATGCAAACTTAGAGATACCAATGTGTCATATATAAGATTTTTTTATAGATCGGTCTCATATCCACTTCCCGAAAAAATATCCTATGTTAAATTTAAAACTTCGCAGATAATTTGTACAAAGTTACGCGAAATAAACATACCTTTACATTTGAAATATTAGCAGGGAAGTAGGGATGGTATTTAAATATCATGTATATATACTTAGGGATAAGACGATTACTCCCCCCTTTTCAAAAACTCCCATGTTTTCCCTGGGTATGGTATTCTTATCGTTTATCTCCATACCAATTTCCTGGTATCTACCATGAACCCTGTCGAAAATATTCTACGTGAAAAATTTAGTTGGTATGAGAGATGAGAGAGGGGTCTTCCCTTAATTCACATTTTTCCCGGGAGTATGGTTTTGATATCGTATATCTCCAAGCCGATTTCCAGGTCCTTACCATAAACCCTTTAGAAGAAAGTGTAGAACTTTTTCAAAGAAGATGATTAATTTTACTTTTCCACTTCATTACCTCCGTTTCTTTGGTGGCGCTCCATGCCTTGTCAGCTGATGACGTTGGCGCCTACTCAAGTGCCAAGTTGATTATAGTGGCATATGTTTGACAGCAGTTAGGCAACAATCGATCCTTTTCATCTGAAAATTTTACAAGTGTTATATACTTTGGTATTTTTATGTTAAGGGCCATTCCTTCTCAAACAAACAATGCAAGGCATCGCGCTTTTTCGGTTTTGTTTTAGATATATACATTAGAGCGTATCACGGTGTATGGAGGAAAAAAAAGTTGAAAATGTTCCCCCCAGTTTGAACACTTTCCTTATGAGGTTTTCAAAAAAAATTTTTTAATTTTTTTGTCACCCTGTAAAAACAGCGAAATTTGTTTTTTTCTATAATTTCTATATTTCTCGTTCGATTTTCAAAAGTGATACATTTTTAGAAAGGTATTCACCAAGGCAAGATTTCATCCATAGAAACTTTTAGCCCTTCATGCCAAGTTCAGTTTTATTCTATTTTTACTAAAACCAACACCATGTATTTAAAAAAAAAAAAAAAAATTTCCGGAAAACTAAGAAAAAAAGGGCTAAAAGTTTCTATTAATGAAATATTGCCTTGGTGAATACCTTTCTAAAAATGTATCACTTTTGAAAATCGAACTAGAAATATAGAACTTATAGAAAAAAAACAAATTTCGCTGTTTTTACAGGGTGACAAAAAAATTAAAAAATTTTTTTTTTAAAACCTCATAAGGTAAGTGTTCAAACTGGGGGGGAACATTTTCACCTTTTTTTGGTGATACGCTCTAATATTCATGTATCTAGATTAGATTGAACCAAATAATATTTTTCAGAGTCGCGAATCATTGTATGTTGCATATATTATTCTACGAAATTGAGTTGCCTAATAAAAAGGTGTAGATCAAAACTTTCCACGCTGTCGGTTTCCGAGTAATCTAGCCTTAAACATGGGCATTCCCCTATAAGGACGTAATATCTAAGTCTTAAAAAAAAGATGTTTCGTAGCCTCTTTATTACTTAATACTTGGATCATTAATTTCAACAGGCTATTAAGATGGACACTGTGCTATTGCCTTTTTGTTAGTCCGATTAAATCAATGAAGCCGAAAATGTCCATGGGCGAGTTGAAATGGAACGACTCCTACAATACAAACGACCACACGTGTTGAACTCTGAAACACTTATGCTGTATCAGCAATGTGGAATATGAAACATGAAATTTTAAGAGTGATATAAAGGTTAAGTTTTATGTGAGTACCTGCAATGACATAACATAATTGAAGAGTGTAAGAAATATGAAACTTATGTGTGTTCATATCGAGTTACCTTTAATAAACTGGCCCTTTTTAACACTTCTTTCGATGTTCAATCTTTTTGATGATGGCTTAATCATGACTTTGCTTATAAGCAAATAGGTTGTTATTATTATTTGTTTGCTTCTTCGCCAAACAAGTGTTGTTCTGTTTACTTTTTTTTATTTTATAGTTGAAACTTACTGGCGCATATTGCACATATTAAATTGTTACGCTGATCGTAACAGCTGATATTGTGTTCTTTGGTGGTCCTTAAATGATGATCGCATTTTTTTAAGTGTATGAGAGGAATTGTGTTTATTTGGTTAGGATTTAATAGGAAAACAATAAAATCCATCACAGGCTAAATACCTGCTGATCATACTCTGAAAGATTTGTAACCTGAATTGATAGAAAGTGAGCCTTTTCTTATCAAACACTTTTCCCTTCTTGTGCTTTGTTCAACAAAAAATCGTTTTTGTGATAGCAACGAAAGTGTGCGCTTACTCAATGTCACTTTCTACTATTTAGCTATCATTTAGTGTTGACAGCCCGTATTTAGTCATTTGACCTGCGCATGTCAATCACGGATTTCATGTCCTTTGTCTACCCATTGACCGATCGAGTGATCGATCCTCAGTAATCATTGCTCTGTTACATGAATGAATCATGAATCATTTAACAAATGTACTACATTGACTCTATTACCAGAGTCCCCATTGACAGATGATCATGTCAACATCCGAAAACAACCTCGTGCATTACTTTCGGCTTAGCTGCTCAATTATCGATCGTTATCAGTGATTGCACAAATGCCCTTCTTCCTGACAAACAGCATATTAAAATCAAACAAAGGATCAGTATTCACTGCCCTTCAACTTGTTATTGATGAAGACTAATTGCAAATGTCCAGTTGAATACCTTAATTTTTCTTAATAAGAAATTACTTGATTAGAGAAAAGCATTAACTCTGACAAAGGGTATGAATGGCGAGCAATAATGATAAGGTCTGTGACAATTGTTTATACGGTGTTCAAAGAGTAATTTCCTTGTTTTAAAGTTTTTTTTTTTGTTTTTTTAAACGAACTGTCTGTATGATGATTTCGATACGAGATCATTTTGAAACATGTTGAGTTTATACACACAGAGAAAATTGAGCTGGTGGTGGACAAGAATTGACGATGATTTGGTCATATCAAAAAAAATATATTTATATCAACCAAAATATCTGTTGATTCAACCAAAATATGGGTTGATTCAACCAAAATCAAATTCTTATCCATTCCTGTTCATTTTTCTCTGTGTATAGGGTCCATTTAATTTGATAATTTGTTTACTAGCATACCTTTTCTCCAGCCCGAACAATTGTGGGTAGTTCTCTTCTCTCAGTTTATCTTCCTTTGCTCCTCATCATTCCTGAACGGACCCTATTCCTTTTGGTCTTTCCTCTTCTTCTATCTCTATTTCTTTTCTTCTTTTCAGCCTTCCTCTGCTTTCGCGACTTCTATGCTCCGCAGCTACAGAACACAGGAATAAACTAATTAACTCCAATATCACTAAAACATATTCACGCCATAGTTTGCATGCCACTGCACAGCAGCAAAAAAAAGAAAAATTAAGAAAAAATATTCCTGACCAACTGTTTGCTGGTGGTCCAATTAGAAATAAACTTGTTAATTAGACTGCACCATTGAGATTTCGTGTAGAATGTCTTTCAAAGTTCTCAAATTCATTTTTTGTGTTAGTGCAGCAGCACTCAGGAGACAAAAAATCAGCATGAACGGCGGTCAATAAATAGTTACTTACCCGTATGCATTAACGGACTCCAAAAGACATACATAGCAGCTTGTTTTGGAGCAAGATGGCCCAGAGGCGATGATCGATGGACAACAAGCTACACATTTAAACTGAAATGTATGAGCATACATGTACGAGTATCAAGCAGAGCCCCCGGAGAACTCTTAACAAATGCTGCTACCGTGATATATTTAATATGATCTAGGCTATCATACCGAAGTTTCCAGCTTCAAAATCCTTGAATGAGGGGCCGGAGTAAGGAGCAGAAAGGGAGCCCTAAATAGCATCGTGTGCGAGCGTTTGCCGATTTAATTGAAAATAGGCCAATGGTTGTCCTTCCGTATGAGGGAGTGTGCTAAAGGATATTTTTTTGTTATCTCCAAATAAGTAGCGAAAAGAAAGCCCAAAAGAGCCCCGCAAGGGACCGTTTGGGGATTTTATCTTTTTCATACATTTTCAGAAAGAACTTTTCTCACTTTTCTGTGGTTAGCTGGGATCTGAGGTGTAGATATACATCATTTCATATCGTCGCTCGCTTGCCAGAGGCATGAATGTGCCATTTTTCCAGATTTGAATTAATCTGTCATTACTCTACGATTCACGAAAGTTCTGGGTTTCCAAAGTACAAGGAACCCCCGGAAATTTGCAATGCCTTTTTCATGAATTTGTAGTTCAATCTCTGAAAATTGTGCCAGAAAAACGAATGTGCTACACATTCATGTTTCTGGCGCTACAAAAATGTTTAAAAACTAAATTTTTAAATTTCTTAAAATTTTCGTTTTGCCAGAAACATGAATGCGTAGCAAAATTGTTACGTGTCTCTAGTTGAGTGCAGCAATTCAAGTTTCAAACAAAACAAAAGTTTTAAAAAAATTAAAAAATAAGTTTAAAACATTTTTGTTGCGCCAGAAACATGAATCCGCTACACATTCGTGTTTCTGGCACAACGAAAATTAAAAAAAAAATTTTTTTTTTGGAAATTTCTAAAGATGAATGTGTCGAGTTTCGAAGAGTTGAAGGAATATTAACATAAAATCTATATCAGTGGAAGGAGTATAATGAGAATATAACCTGCAAAAACATATTTAGAAGTAGAGATCAATTTTGGTCAGCAATAAGTGAGAACCTTCGTTTCTGCATTATAAAAAATATCTCTCCGAGAAGGAGGGATATGTGGAGCAGATTCATTATAGAAGAAAAAAACAAAATTGTAATAAGCAAGAATGTTAATTTATTTATTAACGAAAATCAATCAAATAGAAAAAACTTAAAAATGGAATGTTTAACTCCGACCTGGACCCGAACCTGGGTACCTATTCCAGCACATAAAATTATTCAAATCTTATTTAAGAGCCCTGGTATTTAGTGGCGTTGAAGGCCATAAGCAAAAGCTGCTGATGGTAGATACATATGGGCTTTATTTGTATCCTTTTATTCGTTTCAGTTGAAGAAGAACTTTCTTAGGCTTATAAGCCCAGAAGAAGCAATAAAGATAGTGTTAGACGGACGAGTAGTTGTTCTTAAATAATTCTAGAGATCTTGGCTAGTTGTTGACTCATCAGTCATTCATGCGCTCATATGTATGTACACCTTTCGAGCAGGATATCTTTAAAAAAAGTATGCCCGCATACATACGTATCCATTTGTTTGCGTCCTGAGGCATATAAATACTGATGTTGAATGCTGCAGGTGATATGGCCTTTCTTCAATGGAATTCTTTTGAATTTTCGTCACATAAATAATGACGGTCATCAGCTTTTAAAATGCTACTGTTTCGCTGTTTAATTGTATTGGTTGATTGGGGAGCGCGAGCGCAGTGGCATACTTGTCGACCAACGCCATGCGGATTAACATACGAACATATTAACCTACAAACATAAATTTGTACGTACAAAGGTAGATGGATGTGTCACCAACATCTGAATTTTCAGATATGATTGCACCATACCAGACCTCTAATGCGGTCGGCAT